>CAJQTT010000026.1:0-600000 GCA_906901655.1 Sminthurides aquaticus | reverse complement strand
GACTTGTCTCTTACTCGCTGTGTGTATCGGTATCCATACCAACAGAGTAATGAGATCTTGTCTACCAAAGCAAGTATGAAAAATAGGACAGCACCACCACCAGAAGTCACCTGTAGCCTGGACTCTGTAATTATGCTTTCTACGTGTAAATATCTAGCACTTCTCGGATACTAAAAAACTAAAGGCTAATCAATTTTTTCAAAAATGTAAGATTGCTTGCTAATTTTGTAACATTTTTAGCATCGATATATGGTAAGTGGTAGGAGGAATGGCTGGAGTTTGATTTTTGCGAAAACTCTGATTTTTGATCAATATTACGTACAGCATACAACCCCTTCTGTCCGCATAACCGCAATAACTATAAAAGCCGCGATCCCGCAGTAACTATATAAACCCTCGGTCGTGCATAAAAGAGCTTAGAAAGCAACGTACAGATTCTACTGGCGCTCTCTCAGTACTGTGCAAAATATTCCTAAATTGTACTGTAACTCTGAGCTCAGCCTCCTCTGCTGGCTTCTAGTAATTCCAAAGCCTGGTTCACCATCCCATGAAATTCCACTCATAATTGAAGACACAAAATGGAATAAAGTGAGAATGCTAAGGGGAATAAGAGTTCAAGGAACTTTAACTCTTATTATCCATAGCTTCTTCACTTTAATCGATTTTGTAGCTTCAATTGAGTGTAATTTCGTGGGACGGTGAACCGGCTTTTGGAATTACTAGAAGCTAGCAGAGGAGGCTGAAGTTAAAACTATCAGTGCAATTAGTATTATTTACACAATAACGGAATGAGCCTATTCTAATCCCTACATATCTCTTCCGCTAAAATTACAAGCCCATCCTCTGAATGCCCTTGGAATAAAGCCTTTAATATTTTTCCAATCCCCCAACACCACCAAATCCGTCAACTCCACCAAACCCCTCTTATCTTTAACCTTCATGCTCGAGTAATAATTTTTAATATTCTCAGTGGCAGGATGGGCTGAAGGGCAAGGAAGGTTTGGTAGAGTTGTTTGATTGGAAAAATATTGCAACGACTTTTTTCCAAGGGCAGAGGACGGGCTTGTAATTTGAGCGGAAGAAATATGTAGGGATTAGAATCGGCTCATTAGTGTATTGTGCAAATATTTAGCTAATTGCATTAATGCCTCCGTGTTCCGCCTCGTTAGCTTCAAGGAATTCGTAAGCCCGGTTGCAGGGATACATAGAGAGAGGGGATGAAGAGAAGTCCGCTGAAAATTCCCTTGGAGTACGTCGTTGAGAAGGGGGAGGTTAAGGAGAGGGTAAAGTAAGAACGGGAGGAGATTTTCCTGAGGAGAAGAAGGGCGGACGAGAGAGTAAGATAGCGGGGGTTCTATAGAAGAGGATTGCAGAAACTTTTTTAAGGATGCAAAATCTCCTTGGAGGAAAGTATAGGGCATGTAGGGGCATGAGAATTGATGATGGGTATTGTATGCGGAGTGGATGATGGAGGAGTGGCTAACGACAGGGATTTGACCAGTTAATGGGCTGCTTATGACCAATTCGCCCCCCTTGAAGCAGTTGACGGAAATATCATTCGCATAAATGTACATAATGGAAAGAGATGGAATAGGAAGGTGGGCATATCATATGAATTTCTCTTGAAGGCGAAGATATGAAGCTTAGGTACGTTGAATTTAAGGAAGAGGGGATGATGAGTGGATTTTGAGGAGGTGAGAGTCGTTTAATTGGTATCGGTTGCAGAGTATTGTAAGAAGCTGAGAAGGAAAGACGTCCGGGAAGACATTTTGGGAAAAACTGATTATAGTGTGAAAACTGAAAACATTTTGGGTGGAAAATACAGAGAGATAGTGAGAATTTTGAAAAGTGCAGAGAGACAGTGGAGACAGAGAGATTTTTTTGAGCTAAGTGAAGAAGTGGAGTTGAAGTGGAAGAAAGGACGAAAGAAGGAGTTAATCACGGAAGTAGAGATACGTGGGAAGAAAAAAGCAGAGGTGAAGAGATTCAGAAGCAAAAGAAGAAGGATTAAGGAAAGTTGTGTTGCATAACAGAAGAAGAAAATTTAAAGGTAAGCCATCGTTTATATCCGACATTTTTATAGAGATCCATCTAAGTAGCCATTGATGAGAATAGTTTTTAGCCGGCATTCAACCAGAACTAGGCGGTCATCAGGAGGCATAGGAAATCGGAGAAATATTTTCCATTTAGGAAAGTAAGCTTAAATATTTGATCATTATCGTCTCCACCATCCATCAGCTCCATCATACCATACAGATAGTCATTTTCAAGCTCAATAATGAAGACGAATAAAATAAGTACGGAAATGTAGTACCCTATATTACGGAAGGTAGAATTAATCTGGAAAAGAGTATGAGAACTCCTATGTTGGGCTTGCTGGAAATTGGAGCAAGCAATAGGAAATTTCCTGCAGAAATGTGCAAAGCTTAAAAATGTTAATGGGCCTACTGTTGTAAAGTGGATAGTTTCTTGGATGGAAGAAGGCGTTGGGTAGTAGGCTGAGTTGGTTGACTGAAATGGGGTATTACGGAGACTAGTTTGCTTGAAACATGGATATCAAATTCAAATAACTTTTTAGGTTCATCTATCTCTGTCATCTTTTTTGGCGGCTCGTGGCCCATCATTCAAATTATGAAGGCTCTTGTACTCGTCGTTTTAAATAACTTGATTGACGGCCGAAATTTGAGGAGGTAAACTCCAGATAATGCCGACTTTCGCCTTGTGTGTTAGCAGAGGTGCAGCTAGATTTATTTCTGACGGAGAGGGAGCAGTAGGAGGGAAGTAATTTCTTCAACTTTTATAAGGATTGACAGGGTGGGGGAAGGGTCATGGGTCAGCATATTGCAAGAAGGAGGAGTTTTGTTTTTGCCATTCTTGAAACTTGTACAGCTGCTAGCTGTAAAATTTGCGAGTACTGGAAGAGTGACGAGTCCGGAGCTGAAGCAGACTGGACAGGTTTGATTAAGTGTGATGGACAGGGTCGTAAATCAGTTGAATGGAAGCTTATTTACTAAGCTGTGTAATTACGAACAAGTTCATAAAAGAACACTTTTGTGGAAAGATGCTATCAAGGCCGATTCGGCAATTAATTATTTAGCGTGTTGATATAAGTGTGCCTGATAGCGTAGCCAAGATTGGGAAGATGTTGCGAGAAGAGAGGGGGAGTCAAGAGAAACTTGTTTTTATAAGCATACTGACATATATTTTTGCTGAGGGTGGTAACAGCGCCCTCATGCATGCCGCCTCGAACTAATCCGTTCAGGCATGAATTTCATCGAAGTTAGGGTCGAGCCTCAATGAAGCGCGTAAGTGGCGGCGTAAGAGCGTAAATTCGAAGTCTTCGAGGAGGTAGCAAGCTATGGAGGTTGGCAGGATAAAGCGACGGGATTGTAAATATAAGGTACTGAATTGGTGATCGGGGGTTCAAGTGTGTGTGCAGAAGAAATTTTTTTGGGTTATCAGGGTTGTTTGAAAACAGGTGTATTTAGGTGGCAAAATTAGGAACGATTAGCCTTGGAGAAGACACTTGAGTGACAAAGTTGGGTAGAACTGTAGCTTCGAAGAAGGCGCGAATGATGATGATAGAGGAATATGGCTGGTAGGTGGCGTTACGATTTACGGTCTGATTATGTATCTTAAAGTGGGGTACTCACCGGGAAATGATAAATTGATGGGATGACGGTGCGGTGAGAGAGGTAGTTTTCTGGACTCGCAAAATTTCCACCTTCCGAAGTCCACGGGTTGGGAGCGCAGTAATTGGCGTCTTGGACAGGTCGCTGGTAAAATATAAAAGGCCTTGATTTCTGCCGTGATTTGGAGACTCTTCGGCTCCCTGATTTACCTTTAGTATCTTGGCTGAGAACGGAAGGACGCATAAATATGTCCGTGAAAGACAATTGGACACTACGAGTCATTTAAAAATGTTGGCTCTTAGTTTCATGCAGATTGCGTTTCTTGGCTCCATTCCGTGGAAGCTAGAAAGCTCTCATCATGGTCTGTGGATAATGTCTTTGGAGCGCGTAAAACTATTTGTAGAGGATAGAGGGGCAGGTGGTATCGAGTTACGTAAAGGTAGTGGGGCTAAGGGGTGGAGAAAGTAGAGAAAGCAATATATTATATAGGCATGCATGGAGATTTTAATGAGAGAATTTCAATTATAGTAAGTTAATTAAGTATTTGCTGCTCGGAGCAGTGGATCGGGATGGTGCTATGAGGATTGAGTGACTGGCCATAATAGGCAGTGCTGTGAGCTTGATTCATTGGTGTTTTAATTGGGAGACAGTGAGGAGAGTGGGGAAAAGATTTAAAGATTTTCATGGAGCGTAATTGGGGAAATGGTAAAAAACACTTTAAGGGAATTAGCAAAAATAGGAGGAGTAGTGAGGAAAAGATTGTAGTGGAGAAAGTAAGACTTGTAATTCGCGAAGGTTATTAATTCCAACAAAAGCTTCAGGATGGAGTTCCTTGAGATGGCGATTCCCTTCAAGTATTCTGAAAGAAAGATAACAGGTTGACGGAAATCAAAGGGATATGCATCAAAATGAAGAGAAAGTTAGCAGCTTTGTAAAAGTTGGAGAAAGTTGGAATGCAATTCTTTTTAGGAGAGGAGAGCATTTACAGTTGCAAAGTTTTATATCACTCCGAATTTTTTACTTTCTCTCTTGTTTGCTTGTAGGGGGTTTGTTGTCATGTTGTATGAAGAACTGAAGATCGTTTGATTTAATTCAGCGGATTCATTTTGACGAGAAAAGAGAGAGTGGAAAAGGGTGCTCGGTCAATATTTAGATACATTCCATATTTTCTGCTTGTTAGTTGTCAAATTACGGGGGGAAACGCAGAAGAGAGTGACGTCAGTCCGACACGCTCGACACCTCTGGTTAGAAATGCGTACATGTATCAAGAATGTACCTTAGGCTTGGCGGAAAACACCGGGTAACCGTGCAGTTTTGGACGGGAGTTTGGAAATGGTCCAAGGTTTTTTTAAAAAATATGCAGGATTAGTAAAATGCGATGATGATGACACTTAAGAGTCGTTTATACTAGGTAATAAACAGAAAATATCTCACGAATAGTGAGCGTAACTAAAGCGTCGTTTATACTAGGGAATAAACATAAAATATCTCACGAATAGGAATAGTGAGCGTAACTAAGGAAAAAACTTTAGCGCGAAATATATTTTTCAAAGCTGGTGTTCCGAGGACATAGCTGGAATGCAAGAAGAAAAACACGGATTACCTACAGTGTAGAGGAAGAAAGAGATGAAAGGAGATGTTTATAGCTTGTGCTCGACCGGAGAGCAAATATGGGAATCGTTGAGGGATAAAATGGAAATTGAAAGTATTAATTGCGAAATTATTTAAATATTTGATTATTTGCGAGCTATAGGATAATACGAAATGGGCTAAGAAGAAAAAAGAGACGAGGGGACTAATAAATTCCTTCGCTTCCTAAGGTTCAATCAACCTTGTTTGAGATGAGACGTAAAATACTTGAAGAGCTGAGAGAAAGCTAGAGAAAGTAGGGGAAAGTAGGAGAAAGTAGTCCTGTGTAAGACGGACATGCTATTATCAAAGACTTTGGAAGTGCAAGTACAAAGGTGGAGTTATGCTATTTTATTTGATGATGAAAAGGAATCTCTGTGTTCATTGAAACCGTTAGCTGTAAAATTAGTTTTGGGGGTAAGGATATTAGAGAGTTTGCAATGCAGTTGTGAAGCTTGTGAGATGACGCAAATTACAGGCGGGAAATTCATAATCCCATCCCTGTTTCTTCACAGCCAATCGGAAGCGGGGTGGGATGACAAATTTCCCGTCTGTAATTTACGTCACCGCACAAGCTTCACAACCGTATTTCAAACTCTCTATTTTGGAATTTGTTAGATGCTTAAACGCGGTTATCCAAGCGATCAAAAACATTTGATGGATTCAGTTCCATGCGCGAGTTTCTTTAAAAAAAACTGCGTACACGATTCTAATTTATTTTAACTCTTGTTATTAGTTACTATTTGGTCTTTGCGGACCTCGACTCGACTGATGGAGGCTTTTGCGTTAATTCATAATGGAATTTCTGGAACATGGGCAAATGTTTTGATCGCACTGAACAGAGGTGGAGCTTGAAGAGAAAACAAATCCAAGGAGGACTTGGTAACGTTGTGGTACGGAAAGTGGAGACGGTTATAGAAAATGTATTTGCGTAGTTGGATAAATATAGGAAATAGACAGATTAAGGAAATGGGTCATGCTTACATGGTCTGTAGATTGGCCATTCCGGTGAAAGCATTATCCTCGATATGAGAAAATTCTGGCAATTCGCTCAAAGTTCTGTGAAAGTTGTCAAGACAGTTCTGGTATTAGTTTCATGCTTGAAAAAACCTTTTTCATGGAACGAGATATATAATATATAATATTAACAGTGCTGGAGAAAGGACAGTAGGTGGAATATTAATAAAAAATCTCTTAAAAATGGCTTACATTTCAAGCAAGGACTTGGCAAAGGGTCGGATGAGGTCGTTAGACAATGTGGTAAACGTTTTGGAACCCTCGACGATTCTGTAAGGATAATTAGTGAATTACTTTTACAGTGTCAAGAGAAAGTGGAGCGAAGAGAGAAAATGTGACGGAGAAGGCGAGAAATGCCTAGTTTTTCTTTTATGAATTTGGTGGATGATAGACAGGCTAAAGGTCGGATAAGAGAAAGTTGAAGGAGAAAGCAGAAGGGAAGTATGCAATTAATGCCACATGTAATCCAGAAAATCTTCTGACCTTCACGTGTAGGGGAAGGGTCTAAGGTTCGAAGATGCGTTTCCATTAATATATTTAATTAAATTACATGGTTGGATCTACAAGAGACTTTGTCAGGTCTTCTGGGAAAGGAGTGAAGAGGAAAATTAAGGAGGGGACTGCGGAGAAAGTCATTCATATTAGATACCTGGACGATTAGCTGGAAGGAGGACAAGTAACGGCTATATAGGACCCAGCAAACCTCTAACCTCAAATTGATATCAGAGAATCCTCAAGAGCCTCATGAATTTCTCATCTCAGGGAGCTGAGTAGATTCTGATATCATATTGGTAGCATTGTAGCAAGGTATTTTTGATGTCAACCCTTAAGCATCAAAATGACATCAAATCGATGTCACGAGTAATATTTGCATTGCCATCTATCAATCCGTCCAGCCAACCATGCAATTTGCGCGCTGAATTTCACTGGTTTTAGCCGTTAACAAACAGTATCCTACTCTAAGGCTGCATGTGCATTCAGTAAGACCATACCAGTCACCATGTGTGCTTTAGTGAATCCGTGCGAAGGTAAGTTTTACTTTAATGTTAAAATAATTTAAATTCAAGTGTATTGATTGTTGAGCGTGTTACATTATATTGTATTGTATTTACACATCATTACGGTATTATTCTCATTACGGTACAATTAGGATTAGGAATAATGTGATTCGTGCGATGGGAGTTTCCAGTACTTAAGTTTAAGTTTGATAAATTTTAACTCCGCATTATATAGTTTTGTCCACATGAACTAATTATTTAAGTGAATGATGCAATCAAATTTATTGTAAAGTGTAATCTGTGTATATAGATATTTTTAGTTCTGTTATTTTACTACTTCAAGTTGAATATTTTGGTACTGTTTCTTGGATGTAAATGTGTGATATATACTAATTGATTTCTGAGTTAAATAACGTCAATACCTAGTGAATATTATATTACTATATTGTGGTTATAATTGTGTTGTTGTAATTCATAATTTTATACGTGTAATGTTTTTGTGTGCGGGGTGACGATTAAATTTGTATTACTACTTTAATTTGGGTTTCAAATGTCAAGTCGAGGAATAATTATATTGGTATTGGCTGGACGAGTTGATTAGTAGGAGCAATTGCACCTAGATGGCTCATTATCAAAATCCACTCAGAACGCGCTCAGATATACCTCAGCGCGTGAGGTCATATTGATCTCCCTCTGACTCTAAGACTGGGACATTTCGATAAATCTCTGAGCTCAAATTCGTATCAGAACTAGAAATCCAATGCTCATTCTGATATCATGAACCTCAGAGCTTTTAGATCATTTTGATAGAAATTTGAGGTCGAGGTGTTTGCTGGGGAATTTAGCGGGAAAAAGAATCAAGAAACGAATAGAACGAAAGTCAAGCTAAGGAACATAAGCGGTCTTCAAAGATTTAAAAGTTAGGTTATATTGTGACAGAAAAGGGAAACGTAGTAAGCTTAGAAGGAATTAAATGTAAATAGGGCCAGGGCTGGATCGACTGAAGGCGAAAACATGAGGTTAGGATGGGAGCACTAGAAGGCCAATTAGAAGTGATTCGTGCGTTTCGTGAGATTGAAGATCAAGTGGGGATTATGAAAGCTGCGGGAAGGTGTTCTGATTGCTAGTTTCGGTAGAGAAAGGGTTGTAGAGTGAGAGAAAGTAGGAGAAAGCAAGGGATAGCCAACGAAGGGGAGCGAGAGGTGTGAATCGGGTGAAAGACGGAGAAAATAGATGAAGATATTGGCGGTAAAGCCATCCACAAATCTTGAAAACAATGAATTCTTGGAATAGTGGGACGGGGAAGAAAAGCAAAAAGTAAATAACACACGCGGAGGGCTAATTGAATTTCGTCTTCCACAATGACCTTGTTAAATTGAGTTACATTTGTATATGGGCATGAAAATAGATTCGATGACTCTAGGGTGGAGTCATAATTAGATTAATGTGGAAGTTAAGCGGTTCAAGGGAAAGCAATTACTGGAGGAAAAGAGGTAATTTATTTTAACGAATTTCTTGAGCAGACGGTCCAAGAAATGAAAAAGTGGAATTAATTCTCGAGTAACTAACTGTTAGTTAACAAGGGAGATGGAATGAATTACTGGAAGGGATCAAAGGAAAAATTTGGAGGAATTTTCTGTAGCTAAAATATTTGTAAAAATACCCGGGTAATCCATCTTGTACGGGCTTGAGAGAGGGAGGCCCCTATAAAATTCAGGAGCTGTGTGACACACAATCGGAAGAATGTAAGGACGTGAGGACAAAGGACGATGATACAGGATGAGAGGAAAGAGGGTTCTGAAATCTGATGATGGAATCAGGAAGGCGTGCTTTCTCCGAAGGAGGAGAAGAAAATAAGGATGCTGAGGATGTTTAAGTTGAATTCCTTCACACGAGCGTTGGTAAAGAGAGTGAAAGGAGTGATAGTGGAGGGTGAAGCGAGAGGATGGTATTGGATAAGGAATGTAGCCCAGGAGAAAGCAAGAGAAAGCACTGGAAGAAGAGGGGATTTTTCCCGGGCCATGGGAGAAAGATGACATAAAACTGGATAGGATAGCTTGAAGGGGGCATTAGAAAGGAAATTAGGTTGGATTGAGACACATTTTTCATAGGTTCATCCAATGGGAGGACGTGGAGAAAGTGGAAGGACGGACGTCAAAGAGACGGCTAGGAGAAGCTGGAAGTTGTGAAGAGAGATTGAGCTTAATAGGAATAATTGGCCTGGGAATGAGCTGGAGTTGTTGGAGTGGGGAAGTACAAAGAGTTAATTAATTATGCTTACATCCGATGAACGTTTTTGGCAAGGGTTGTATTGGGAACGAGATGGGTGCAGGAGCATTCTACTTCCAGAAAGACGCCGTCAGAGGAGTTCCAGCATTCACAATATTCTCCATAACGTTGACGTAGAGGCTGCTGCTGTGGCTCTCGAATATTATCTGTGGCTGGAACGGGTTTTGTCTCGATTAAGGATAACGCTGGGGCGGTCTCAATGAGCGTGTGAGAATCGTATTTCTCTCCGCGGGAAAATGATGCGTGACGTATTCGACGTCCTTGATTGCTGTAGGCGCATCATCTGTAGACAAGATAATTGCAAGTAAAATTGGCAGAGTTACAAATACCCGGGTATTATCCGGGGAGTAATGGGGTGGTAGAATAATAGGGACGAAATTAACGGAGGAAAAACTGGGATGGCCATGGATATTGTCATGGACTACGGGCTCCGAAGTTGTGATGAGCTGTAATCGAGGCTTAATCGGCCAGAATTTCTTTAAATGTGAACAAAGGGTGCAGCGGCTAGTGTGAGTAGGAGAATGCATTGAGTGCATGCAACGATCTTTGAGGATTATCGATTTAAAGTATGCTTGTCTGATTCTTTTGGCCAAGAACTCGGACTGCCCAGCTGTCAGTCGGAGAGAAAGCAAGACGGAAAACTGAAGGTCAATTCACAAAAGTTGCAAAACTGTATTTGCACAGTGCTGCCAACAGAGCATGTGAAAGACGGATTTTTTGTGGAAAGTTTTTTGAAATAATAGTTTCAGTATGTTCTGCCCAACTGTTCCTGAAAGGCCTGTCTTTGATTCTGAGCTGGTGAAAGTAATTTAGTGTGAATAGTAAACTTTATCCTAAAAATACATGAAGCTATTCAAAGGTCGGAGAAGTTGGAAAGAGTGGGAAAATTTTTCGGAAATTGGAGACAGTGTGACTTGTATGGTTTGTAGAGACAGTTTGATAAGATATCCGATGATTTATAATACAGTCGACTGGATTTGAACAAAGGATGAATCAGAGAGTTAAGTTAAAAGCACAAAGGATCTTAGTGGAGGGGAAAATAGGCTATTGTATTGGGAATAAGGGCATAAGTTAAATGATTTATATGCATTTATAGATTTATTCTTTGCTAAATGTAGGGCAGGAGAGCATATTATGCGGGAGAAAAATAATAATTTAGAGCTTTAAGCCAATGCTAAAAGGATGAAGATATTGCAGTTTATCGCAGAGCTAAGCCTAAGAATGTATCTAAATGATGGCGGGGACATAAAAGACTAGCTTTGCTACCCGGCTAGAGGATCTTTATTTGATTTATTTTACCAGGGAATATTTTTGTAGCAAATTAGCGCTCTTGAAGCCACTGGATTTGGTCCTGAAGCGTAATAGGTTTTAGCGAGCTTATTAGTGGAAGAGGCGGGGGAATTGTGGTTTTGAAAGGGAGGCGGATTATAGCTGCCGTATCTATATATGCCGGCTTTTAACAAGCTTTTGAGGAAATTGTATACAAAAAGTTAGGAAAACACGGGGGTTTCATGAAAATCCCTGGAGACAATCATAGCGCTTCGTTGAAGAACTGGTGGGATGCAAATGTGGAGAAAGCTAGTGAAAGCTGGAGAAAGCATGAAGGCATGAAGGTTGACCAAGGGATTTTGGTAAAGTGAGAAAGACTTACGGGTTCTGGCTGGTTTGGGGGATGAAGAATGGACGTTGTCAGCGGTTTTCCCCGCGTCTCTGGTGCTGGTAGTCATGGCAATTTCAGTCGACCAGAAAAAAATAATTGTAGCTGTAATATACGCAATGGTTTGATGACTTGGCATTCTTTTCCGCTTCTCCTTTTTCCGTTTCCAGTATCTGTGAAAGGGAAGAAACATGAGAGGATGAAGTTACAGTTTGATATTAGAGAAACAAGGAGAAAGCAAGTGAAAGTTGAAGGTAGGAAGAAGTGGGCTGAGGTTCGCAAGGCAATTTAGGTGAAGGGGATATTTTACGTGGGAGGTGGAATTGTAACTGTGGAGGTAGGAACGAGTGGAAAAAATTGTCTAGCCATAGAAACAAAGGGCGACATGAGGTAATGCTATGGTGAAAACTGGATTTTATATTTAAGAATTTTGAAGAGAAAGCACTATATTGAAACTGTATTGTTTATAGGATGTTATAGAAAGAACACCTGCAGAACTTACTGCTGAAAAACTCATGTTATGATTATGATGAGGAGGATGAGTGTATTAGTTGTGAGTTTATTTGGCTTGTTGCGGACAATGGGTGGAGAAAGTTTCAGACAAGTTGGAAGTAAACGAGTGCCCGGAGGGCAGTGGATAATTTTCAAATAATAATAGAAGATATGAAGGGAGGACGGATGATAGTGATAGCCGACCAAGTGGACTGGTTTTCAGCCAGACATGATATTGTTTTGATTAGGCTTGAAATAATAAACTTGTGCATAGTATGTTATCATTTATAATTGCTAACAAAGCAGGTGAAAGGATGAGGAGAGAATGCAAAACATTTGAATTGATTATCATGGAGAAAGTAGCGTTGTTGAGTTTATTTTTAAGCCATTCTCCTCAGAACTTGGCGGTGATTTAGAAATGAGGACATGTACTGTAATAAATGCCCTCAAGAAGTTTTCTTCTCATTGTTTAGAAAACAAGATTCGGAACTGTAGCTTGCTTCTTCAAATTCCCCAATTTTAACACTCACGCGTATAGACGCTAGATAAAACTGGGGCGACGGATAAAGTTTATAATGGGAACAAGGTTTGAAATGTAATTGAAACCACTGATACAATTACACAAAGGGTAAAGAGATGCGGATATGTTTTGTTAAATGTAGGAGGAAGCGCGCTGTCACAGGTAATTGCTATTTCGAGTTGATAAACAGAAGCCTCTGGGTCATTGCTGTCGGCACTCGGTATTCTCACTACGCAATGGTTATTTGAAGCATTTCTGAGAATATGTAAGCAAGGCGGATTGGATTAGAGAGCTGAGGGAAAAATTGTGCTATGCCCAAGGGATTTTAAAATACGAATTTAAATAAAAAACTTTGGGGAAAATGGAAACAGGGTGATTTTTTGGGGTTATTTTAACAGTTTATTATTTATATTTATTTCACAGTATTATATGGAATTAGCAAATGGAAGACGGTAAAGATGGATATCTAAATAATCTTGTATAATCTTGTACTAGTTTTGTTTTTTAAAAGTTTTGTGTACTTGAGAAGAAAAAAATCCTTTAAAAGATACAAATGCCGAGGAGAAAGAATGCAAGGGGAATAATTATTGCTTCAGTGCTTTCACTACATGCTGCATTGGTGTAGCAAGGCTACGGTAGGTATGGTTACGACCTGGTGAAAGCGGTGGAGAAAGTTGGACAGAAGCCTAGAGGAAAAGAAAGCTGGATAGAAAATACATAGTGTGAAAGGGATGGCAAAAGAGGGTCGGGGAAAGGAGAAGCGGAGAAGTAAATAAAATTAGGAGAGGACTGTGTGAGAAAAATGTAGCTCGTAAAATGAAATTTTCAAAGGACAGGACACCACCCTTGCCCTTATGTTCAACACTGTGCATTTGGTATCCAGTCTCCCTCTCTGTCCATAATAACGTTAATGGATCACAGAGACAATGGTAATTTATCAGGCGGGGAGGAAATTGGAAAATGTTGCTCTGTTCACTAGATCCAATTTTGCCAAAAGAGAATAATCTCGAAGAGGAGGAATTCTTCGTTAAACGAAATACGATACGGCAAATGCAAGCCTTGCGATATTGGTTTCGAAGGAAATTGCACACTTTTGCGAATATTTTACTGTGGTAACTCCCTTCAAGAAAATAGGGTAAAACCGTGGAAAACAAGACGGGAATGGACAACGGTGAAAGTTGGTGAAAAAGTCTGAGAGAAATTCGGCTAAAGTCGGCTTTCAAAGATTGATGATAGGATAATGGATCATTTAAATGGACAATTGCGGCCACAGAAGCTGTTAGATGTCACCGCAAGAGGGCGTTTATAACCTTATGAACTCGTGCTTGCGGTTTGAATGAAATCGTAAAGCGGAGAAGAGGGGTGATTTAAAGAAAGTGGGGAAAGAAGTGGCGAGTCATTACGCTTTGGGTACGGCAAGGGTCAAATAAAAGGAGTGAAAGTTTGTGAAAGTAGTGAAAGCATTTATTGTGACTGTCAAGATGAGAAATGGTACTTGCGTGTGATGGAACAAGGTTGACAAAACACTTTATTAGATGACACGGAGGAATGAATGGCTTGAATGGCCCTTGTTGAGGAAGGGGATGAAATCGCTGGTTTAAGTTATACCTTTCTCCACACGCTTCATTACTCTCCTTTGAGTCGGGAGAGAATGAGAGGAATGATGACCATGTGATTTGAATAAAAATGGGCAAATAATATGGAAAATTGACAGAGTTTTTCTAAGGTAGGAGGTGAGGAAGGATCTTAGTTGAGTTTTTGGCTTAGCGTGTCTTGCCAGTTTATGTGTTTGTCAGAAGAACTACATAGTTCAAGTCGAAGTCACTGGGGGAAAAAGCAACTAATTTCAATTTTGCCATTACTTTTTCAATTTTTGCAGATCTGAAAGCTAATAATGGCAACTGATTTAGCAGCTTTAAAAGTAAATCACCAGGTGTCGGTGATCATGAGGTAACTAATAATAACCTAAATAAATATAATTATACGTAAATGGTTGAATGGTGGTATTGATGAAATTAAAAAATGGCTTGTCATTACGTAATGTATTTTATTTAAGGATCCGGGACTCAGAAGAGGAGACCAAATGCCTTAAGCACTCCGGAACCCGGATAG
Organism: Sminthurides aquaticus; assembly: GCA_906901655.1. Taxonomy (NCBI): domain Eukaryota; kingdom Metazoa; phylum Arthropoda; class Collembola; order Symphypleona; family Sminthurididae; genus Sminthurides; species Sminthurides aquaticus. The sequence goes on along the minus strand of CAJQTT010000026.1, from coordinate 585,654 downwards.
AGTGTCGAGGAAAGGACTTCAATTATGACCTGGTCTTTGGACCTCAAGTTAACCAGCAAGAAGTGTATGAAGCTTTTTTACCATGGGTAACGAAATTTAACCAGGGATTCAATGTCACTCTGATGTGCTTTGGGCCGGTAAGAATCATTCAAGAAATTTCAATCTATGGTTTTTTTTTGGTTCAAATTCAGTAACTATGGTATCGGTGTACAATTTTCGCTTGTCTCTTACGCGTTCAAGTAGAGTTATAGTACTTGTCTAAGAGATAGCTAGCATGATTTAGCAGAAGAATTTATTCTATAACTGACGTTTGATTGTATTCTATGGACTAAAATCTCATGAATGTTGGTTTTAATTTAGACTGGAAGCGGAAAAACATTTTCCCTCGGGGCAGAGCGGGGTCGAGTGCCACTGGCAGTCTCTGGGGTAGATTCCGACACAGGATTGATCCCACGTGCCTTCAGGGATATTTTTCGGTACATCGATTCAAAACGAACCTCATCCCATGATACTCCACACATTAAGATTACTTTTCGAGCCATAGAAGTGGATGGCTTCAAATTCAACAACTTGCTGGTAAGTAAATAAACTTAAACTGTTGCTATGGTTTCTCTGTCGTACAAACAACAACCCATAATCATACTAACACGCGTATTTTGTTAATTCCTCACAGGATGAAGGAAAAGAGGCCGCTGTCACGGGCAGTACAAATAAAACTAAGATGCCAACCAAAGCCAATGAGGTTGAAGTAGCGACAGTTGAAGACCTCCTGGTTATTTATAAACGTTGCCTCAAATGGAGGAATACGCGCAAAACACGGGTCAATGATTTCAGCTCCAGAACACACGCCATTTTCTCACTTTTTGTTTCTTCCCGGTCACAAACGTCATCAACACCTTTGGTCTCAAACAACCTGGAAAATTGGCAACCTCCTCATCAGCTTCAGCCATTCCGGGTTATCAATTTCGTGGATCTGGCTGGCAGCGAACATGGTGAAGGCGAGAGTACTTCCATCAACGTTGGTCTTACCCATTTGAAAACATACCTTACCAATCTTTCGCAGAAAAGTCTTCAATTAGATGTTTCGAGTGCAACGAAATCGACCGTGCAAGGATATCGGGATCACCCTCTGACCTATGTGCTTAGAGACTCTTTCGGGAAGAACGGGATTGTGGTAACGCTGGGAACCATTTTGAATGGCCAATCTAGTGAGAGTAGTACCAAATCCGCGCTGGAATTTATGGGCAAAGTAAGGAGGATAGTAACTGTTGCGACTTCTCAATCAGCAGTCCCCATTCTAAATTTGCGGGACCAAATCAACGAGCTGCATTCATTACGTTTGCAAAATAAGAAGAAAAACCTCAAGGTGGAACGTTTGGAGATTGAATTGGAAGAACAAGAACAACTCTATCAAGAAGCACTCCAAAAGATACGCCACAGAGAGCACATTTATGCCAATTGGTACTTCTTCGTTTGTACATGCCGGAAGCAGAAGGTCTTCACAGTAGTTGAGCTACTCGCAAAGACCGAAGATAGAATTTGCAGCGTGAAGGAGGCTATTGAGCAATTTCAAGAAATCGTACAGGAAGCTCAAGAAGTAAAACAACTTTGGAATAAAATTTCAAGAATCCAGGTCAAAGACAAGACTGAATTGGAGCGGTGGTTAGCCATCGATCCCAATTATGGGTTTGCTAGCCGGGCGGCAGAAGAAATGGGGAATGAAGAGCTAGTCAAAGTAGGCAAAGCTGCCAAATCCAGCGCCAAGAAATGCAAACTGGAGGTAACAGCAAGGATCAAGAAGTTAAGTCAGCAACTTAGGCGGCACGAGTTACAGCTACACTTTCTTCAAACGACGACACAATTAGAGTTTCGAGTAAGTTTATTCTGCTAGATAAGATAGATAAAAGATAGATAAATTTATTCGATTGATTTGGCCGTTAGCATTAGCACAGCCCCTACAATGCAGCAGTATTACATTCCCATGTTCATTTTGTAATTTGAAATAACATTACGATTCGTACTAGTAGTACGAATAGTAATGTAATTCTGCTAGATAATTTTACAATTTGAAGTTACAAATGACATTTGAATTTTTTGAAGCCACATTTAATTAATGGATTGATTAATGTTGATTGTTGTCTTACAGAGTGACCAAACTACGTGGATTGATCTACCTAGGATACCTGACCAGTAATACTACGATGCATCTTCCTGTAAAGCAACATAATAACGAATTTTTTTAATGAAGTTTAGAAAGGCCGAGTTGTGTGACTCCGCGACACGTTAAATGTGATTGTTGAATTGTTTTCTTTTTTCGCTCTTCTCTGTGGTGGTAACTTGTATTAATTGCTATAATCATGGAGGCAATGTAATGCACATTGTAATTTTAGTGTGGTTACAATTACCAGTAAGTGAGTTCCTGGAGTAAACTTTCTCCATACTTTCTCGGCAGAATGGATTCACATATATAGCGGTTTGATAGCATTTATTGCAATTTTAGATTGCTTTCCTTTACTGCTTTCTTGTTTACTGGTGCAAGCTGCAAGCTGCAGGATCTTAATTGAAACTAAAGTAAGTTCACAGTGAAAGTATAGGGTGAAAGCACAATATTTCTGAAAAACTGGGTGAAAGTTTGAAACTTTGTGGTAAATATTTACTTTCTCCCGCATACTGGAAGAAAATACATGTAGATATTGGTTCGATGTTTCAAGATGAAGAATTCATCATGAGAGATTGGTAGTGTGGTGAAAGTTGATTGAATTCTTGACGCAAACCACTACATTTGCCGATGCATTATCTTGAATTGTAAGAGGGTTGCCTTTCAAATGACGTTTTGGAATATTGGAGATTCTTCACTGGATCTTGCGAGAAGGAATTGCTCTGAGAATTTGCCTTGAAGCTTATCCGGTATTTTCTTGGTGCGTTTCTTGGATGAAGAGATGAAAGGACGGGACGATCTCGTGGATTTAATCATATGAAAACGGGAAAGTTGTAGGAAATCTGTGAGGGAAGACTCTCAAATATCGAGGAATCCAGGAACAGAGAGCACTTAGGAACAAGTCAATAATTTCAATTGAATTACTGGAATGCTATAACTTACACAAGCTTTCTAACTATTACTTTCTCCCTCACTTCATCTCATAGAGATCGCTACAACTCTCTTCCCGGAATGGAAACCTTGCTAAGATGCTATCAATCCTTTTCATTTCTTCCGCTCCTCTGCACTATTTCTTCTTTACGGGATTCTTTCTCTCGGAGAAAGCAATGGGATGAAATGATAGATTAAAAGCCTTTCAACACACTTCAAGGAAATAATCTGGCGGAAATCAACTATATCTCCATCTTCCCTCACTTCATTCAGCATCCAACCGCGAGACCTTATTGAAGATTTTGGGTTGGTTGGAGAGACGACCGCATTCCTTGGCGACCCAGCCTTGGCCACATCCGTGTCAACAGTACCTTCCGCTACTGGAACTTATCTTCTATGCGTGTCCGGAGGTGCAATTGCAAGAAAAACTTTCTCTAATTTAAATCCATCATAAATACATACCATCATTTCTCATTCGAATCGGTCAATGATAGATTGCAGTGGAGCCACTATCGCCGTTTGAAGATTCTGGCCACTCATGGAATTTAAATGACTAAATTATAGGGATCAAGGAAATTAGAATAACAAAAGGAGGGAGGAGAGATGACGGGAACTGTGGAACTTTTCTCCGGGACTTTCGCCAGGCAGCTTTAGCCCGACATTCCTCCACATCTTTGCCTACAGTCTGTGATGAAACTAGGAGAGAAACTATTCCGCTTATAAGCGCTAATGTTAAATTCACTCTGAGAATTTGGCAATCATCAGCCATGGTTTCCTACTAGCTAATCTTGGATGAAAACGGGTTGGAAATTACTTGGAGTCTCATAGGTACAATTATGGCGGGGAATTCAAAAGTTTTTCATCACCCTTTCTCTCTCATTTTCTCCCAGCCGGAATAATAATGACGTACGAGCTTTAGGAGTCTCTCGTCGCAGAGCGCTGAAGCTTTCTTCTTGGGTATCATTATTTCCACACCATATTTTGGGGGGCTACCTATAGGGGGCGGTGGAATCTTAACGAGACGTCGTAAGGAATTTAAACATAGCTAGCTTAATTCCTAACAAAATTATCTTTAATATGAGTGTATGAGCTCCAATGTAGTCCTTGTAGTAGAAAATCTATCCGCATTGGAAAGTTGGAACCTGAATCGCATGATCTTTTATAGGATCATACTGTACTATGGCTCTATAAAATTACAAGGTTAATGTCTTGAAAGGACACACAGGTGGGGGGATTAGCTCTTCTCCTTGGTTAAAAGAGCGAATAATTTTTAAATGTCATCGAAATAACTCGCTGCTAGAGTTCTTTAGAGAAGTAATATTTGCTCTGTCTCTCCCTTCTTTTCTCCTGCCATTCTTCGTCTTTCATACTTTTCTTGCACGACTCTCTGTTGTAGTAGCTTCAGTCCTGGACAAAAAGGTGGCAAAATGACAACACAAGACTGTAAGAATTCGGGTAATTTGCTACAAGGGAAAATGCAATAAAATTCTCGTGTCTCCACCTCCTCCCGGAGAAAGTTGAGCACATTGTAGACAAAAAAGGAGGAGGAGAGAAAAAAGTGACTAAGCAAAAGAAAGGAATTTTTTCACTTCCTCGTACTATTCTGTCCTTTATCAGAACAAATCCCTAAGGATACTTGAGCGTTCACAAGAGGATTCTTCAATTTTCTTTGCCTTTTTAAATCTTTTCAAAGTTTATCCTCTTTTCACCTTGTGTCCAGCTAGAAATACAGGAGACAAGATGGGAGAAAGGAGGGACCGGATTGAGAGGATCACTACATACGGTGTGGAATCAATAGTTTCTCAAGCAAACTCCTCCCACACCCTTTTGTAACGGACCCGAGCATGTTACGCCGCAGGGCAAGGAGAAGGTAGCCAGAAGCTGTAGACTCCTGGAGAATATCTCCAGTCGTCGTCTGGCAGGCAGGCAGGCTAGTAGTCAATAAACCTATCCAGTGTCTTATTCTACCAATACCTCCTGAGTCTTCTCCTTATCGCATCGTAATCATCCTCAGCCTACAACGACTCATCTACTAGCTAGCTCTTAGGGAACCGGATCCCGGGTATCAGCGTAGTAGTTAAGGTGCGGACACCTCATTACCGGGCAACTTGGAGGGGTCGTCTCACTTTATGGCGCCCAACGTTTGTGGTTTTTCAAGGACCAGAGGAGCATAAGGGAAGACAGGTCGCGGGAACCAGCCGTAGTTTCACGACCGGGACTTTTGACGCGTTAACAGTCCGAAGAAGTCCGGAATTTTCTTCACCAGGGAACGAGAAAGTAAGTTTTTGTTACCCGAAGGGTCATTTTTGCTAGGGCCTGATAATTGCTGTTTAGCAAGCTTGGACTATCGTCCCTACTAGCGTAAATCCTGTGAGAGGTTGCAGTTAAAGACTAGCATAGCTATTGTAGCATTCACTAGGGTAATCGCCCACGAACATTTTCAGAAATAGAGTGAAAATTTCGAAAGATAGGATAGAAAGGAATAGCTCATTCCGGGTAGTAAGACCACCTTAGGCAGCCGAATTAGCATAGAACTGATAACGGTTCAAACCGCTCCGGCAGACGGTATTCTGCTGTGTTGAAAAGAATTAGAAGGAAGGCTCTTTCTGGTAGGAAGCGCTAGGACAGAGGTTAGTTATCTCTGTAGAGGAAGATTCGGTGGCGATCAGGCCACCACAGTGTGCAAATTAAGCGATTTGCATTAGCTAGGTTAGATAAGTCGAGATGTCGGCTCCGAGTACCGGAGAAGGTGATACAGCTAGTGGATCGACAGGGTCTTTACAGAGGAAGACTAGGCTAAATTCATCGTCAGATTTGACAATAGAGGTAGAAAGACAGCTAGTTTGCCAGCATATGAGATCCAATTCCACGGCGTTGAAACCGGTAAAGCTGAGATATGAGGTAGTGTTGTCTCAGGATGAAAATGAGCTGTATGTAGCTAAGCAGAACAAGGAAACACTACTAGATATATTTCTAAGTAGGGCTAGGAGACAGCTGTCATGCGTACCGCAAAGTTGGGTAACGAAGGGAGGCAACGGGAAGATGATACGAGGACTTTTAGACACAGGCGCGGAGGTGTGTGTTATAACAACAGCTATAGTACAAGAGCTGCAGTTAGATGTTTTACCCTCAGATGAAGTGATCGAGTTCAAATTGGCGGATGGCTCTAAAAATAGGGCTTGTGGACAGGTGGACTTCCCAATATCATTAGGAGGAAACCAATGTTGTCATAGATTTCACGTGCTGCGATCAGCAGGCAGCGAAATTATTATCGGATGCGATTTAATGGCTAAATACAAAGTTACAATAGATTTTGGCCATAGGACTTACAGCGTTGGAAGAGGAAAAAATGTGGATTTCGTCGGAACAAAAACTGGATGTGAAGTTATAAATGGAAAAACACCAGAATCGCCCAGCGTAGTTAAAAGGTTACGGTATATTGATCATACCGAAGTTAGGGTACAGCCAGATAGGAACCAGGTAACAGGTAAACCAATTTCAAACGCGGGTGTCCATAGTGAGGGAATCGCGCATAAGCGCGGGCATATTGTGGGGAAGGATAATTTAATTGCAGATCCGCTGTCAGGAACAGTTGTGGATGAAAACCAATGTCCTCCCGACGGTATATATCCAGCATGTAACATGGATATTCCGGAAGTTCGCATATCTGCGGTTGCAGCGGAGTCACTGGAAATCATCACGAGATCAGAGCTGATTGAAGCACAACAGCAGGACGAATTTTGCAAACGAGTAGTTGAAGGTATTAGCAAGTTTCACTTACGTATTTGCTCAAGGTACATGCTACGCCATAATGTTCTCTGCAAGATTGTGAAGCAGCCCAGCTGGACTGACCGTACAGCCGACAGAGTAGCCCGAGTCTTAGCAGTGCGATGTAGTAAGCCACTGGAACAGGTGAATCGGGAGTGGCAAGCCGCCATGGAAGAACCTGGGGGCACCACAGGTTCTAATACACATAAAAAAGTAAATTGTAATGATATTGTGAGGACCAGGAACAAAGGAGAAAAAGATAGCACGGAACCCTTGAGGATGGATGGAGGCATGGTTGCTTTTACGTATGTTCCCGTCTTACCGACATCACTATTCCCACGGGTAATGGCTGATTACCACGACAGTACACTAGGTGGCCATCCCGGAGCTACCCGGACGTATGAACGGATCCGGAAGAGTTTCCATCTTCCCAAGATGCGCTCCATGATAGATGCTTACGTGAACAGCTGTGAGAGGTGCCAGCTCGGCAAGGCAAGCAATCAGCTACCAATCGGAGACATGGGCGTTCACGGATGGAAAAATGAGCTGTTCAGGTGCTGGCACGTCGATCTTATCGGACCGTTGACTCCTTCATTGGGATTCAAATACATCCTGGTAGCTGTCGACGAATTCAGTAAGTTCACGGCGATGAAAGCTGCAAAAAAGGCGGAATCAGAACCAATAATTAAATTTCTTAGTGAGATTTGGCATACAGTTGGTTATCCAAGTAAGATCATTTTAGACAATGCCCAGTATTTTTGGAGTAGATCGATGCGGAAAGCCGAAAGGAAGTGGAATTTAAAGTTGATCCCGATAGCACCATATTCACCATGAGGGAATTATGGCGAAAGGGAGAACAGGGATACGAAGCAACTACTTAGAACGTTCGTGGGTGATTGTCAGAATAAATTGGCTTATTATTTAGATGATTATGTTTTTGCCCTCAACAATTTAAAAAATTGGAGCAGGATAGAAGCTATCCCTTCTGCCGGTTTGAACTCCAATCAAATGTAGTGACCAAGATATTGAAAATTGTATTTGTAATGGCTACACATACATCATGGAATTGTTGATTGCAAAATAATTAGTAGCAACAAATCCGGTTGCACTAAGCGACGCATTTGCAATCAACAATTCCATTGCACAAAACAAAGAGTTTGCAATCAACATAGAATTGTGGACGGTTTCACTGAACGCAATAGCGGCTCGTCCCAGAGTAGATTCCTATAGATTTCATGGATGCCTATTGGTTCATACTATATATATACAGTAGATAAACATATATCCGGGAAAGTGTGGACGGCTTTACGGATCGCAATAGGGATTTCGCCCCATAGTATATACAGTATATTAATAATGGATATATAATAGATTCCTATAGATATCTATAGATTCCTATAGATTCCTATAGATACCTATTGGTATTTACTATAAATATACAGTAGATATACATATATCCGGGAAATTGTGGACGGCTTTACCGATCGCAATAGGCAATTCGCCCCATAGTATATACAGTATATTAATAATAGATATATAGTAGATTCCTATAGATATCTATAGATTCCTATACATACCTATAGATACCTATTGGTATTTACTATAAATATACAGTAGATATACATATATCCGGGAAATTGTGGACGGCTTTACCGATCGCAATAGGGACTTCGCCCCATAGTATATACAGCATATTAATAATGGATATATAGTAGATTCCTATAGATATCTATGGATTCCTATAGAAACCTATAGATTCCTATAGATACCTATAGATATCTATAGATACTTATTGGTATAAAATATAGATTTACAGTAAATTTAAATATATCCCGGAAAATGTGGACGGCTTCACCGATCGCATTAGCCTGTTTTTCAAACCGGCAAAAACGAGTCCACAGGGTACTCACCAAACGAGATTGCTTTCGGTAGACAGCTGTTAAGTCCGCAGGATAGGGCGATCGAATTACCTTCCGATGTATTTAAATCTCCAGAAAGTTTTGCTAGAAGAATGAGCGAAGAATTGACAACTATCCAGCAGTACGTAGAGGATCGGAGACGCAGAGCGACCGAAGAGCAGACAGTACTGTACAATAGGAAGAGAAGAAATTACGAGTTTAAGATTGGTGATGCAGTCAAGATAGTTAACGAGCAATTGAGTAACGCAAATAAAGGGATATCCCAGAGCTTGTTAACTAGGTTCCGGGGACCATTTACAGTCGTCGGCTTCCAAGGTTCAAATACATGGGTATTAAAAGATCCAATCAGGTTCGATACATTTCGGTGGGCTTTGCCTTTCCTGTACCGGGGAAAAGTAATGGATGAGGATGTTAGCTCGATACCACAGGTAACAGTAGGTTTACCGAAACGTAATCTTGCGCGAAACAGCTTTGATGAAGACTTACCTGTCTTAATTCCATTTCAGACCGAAGTTGATTCACAAGCTGCAGATCATATGGGTTCTCCCGTATCGATCACAGCTGATGCGTCCGAGATTGAGACAGAGCAAGTCTCCCGGATCACTTGCGCGATAACCCCAGAGATCGAGTCTGATACCGCCTCCAACTGGTTCCTCGACTCTGTGGTTCACCTTCTTCTGTCATCTACTTGTCAAAAGCTATCCTGTGAGTATGATCAGCGGGGTTAATTTCATAGTTTCCATTTTTTTCGCCTTTAACTCTGGAACAGCACTAGGCCAATTTTTGCACTTTAGTTCCTTAATACATTTAAAAAGTATGTCCCATACCGCTGGTTGGCTTTATCGACCAGCCAACTCGTCCAAGGTCCGCCAGTTTGTTCCAGAGCCGTAAATAGTGTTAAGCCTTAGAATAATTCAACAGCCTCAATGTAATCCATAATAGAGGCATTATAGAATCGCTGATCTACTCAAACTAACTATACAATAGTTAAGAATACTTACCAGATTGATGCTTAAGTCTCAGGTTTTTAATGTTATGTCCAGTCAATTAACAGCAGATTAGTTATATATGATAGCTAGTAAACGAACTGTATGGAAAAGTCTGCATATGGGCCTGTCCAAAAAATTTTTCATTCAAAAGTTCGCGGTAGACAAGTATAGCTCTTATGCAGCAAAGAGTCAGAATAGATGAAATAACTTTAAAGTAAATTTGCAAAAGATTTTGTCGGGTTGCCACGAGAGTGTGTGGCACCAATCGGAGAGGACAGATTGGGCTTCATAATGATACTAATGGTTAGCCCGTAAAGATTGGATTTTTTGAGTAAATTGAATTTAAAGGCGATTAGTCAGAAATTGCCGTATCGTCGCTAAGGTATAACAGCTGTAAGATGTGAATCTGTAGCTACGCAGGTATCTTCTTCAAAGCGAGTGCGTTATTCTTGAGGTCTTTATAATAAGTCTTGGGTGATACGAGATAAAATATATAATATAGATCACCTTTTATAAAGCTACAAATGTGTAATTAGCAAGTGTCATTCATATTTAAAACTGTATTGCAACGGTTGTAATTATGCTATGGCCTAGGTGTCGTCATTGAGTGTTGGAAACATTGTTATCTTCATGGGGGTTAAATAATTAGTTGTACAGCACAGATTGTTTCGGTGTTGTACTTTATTACAATAAGTGTGTCGACAATAACAATAGAACTGTAGTGGTTACAACGGCATGACCTTCGAAGGAGGTAGCGGCTCATCGGATTTGTGACTTCTACGAATACTTGACTGGGATCCAGCTTCCGCTGCTACGTCGATGCGGTATGGTGACTCGGAGTATGATACCTATGCCGTACAAGCTGTCGATTGTGCTTTCTTCGTTGGATTCTACGCGTCCTAGCGGGGCTAGTTCTTCCTAGAGGAATCCAGGGGTCAATTATAACCTGGCCAGGGACATCTGCAGCTCAGAATCAACGAGCCAAGTGTCTTCACGTGTTTCTTCGCGTCCTACCTACTTCATGTAATTGGTAGAGGAATCACAGACCAGGCGGCTCCCATCCATCGCGATCTATCGACACCGGTTACGGAGGGTGCTATCGGACCTTCCTGCTATTGTCGATCCAATCACTTGTGGCAGTCCATAGCCAAGAAGTGGCATTCAGCGCTACGACAGTCACGCATACATCCATGCAGTCATCAGCCATGTCCTTCGGATCCCCAGCAACTGCCGTTTAGAACGCCGTGTAATAAGTTGAATAGAAGCCGTATAATCATATGCAGTTCAAAGGTTATCAACTGTAGACTCTAATTATTTGTAAGTAACAATATATTTTTGATCAAACGTAATACTTTAAGGTATACAAATTCCGCCTCAACAAGACGATACTTTATTACTATCAATTACGTGTAACTTGTAATGCTAAATTACCTTTTTGCACCGTTCAACCATAGAATGTCAAGAAAAAAAAAAGCAGTGATTAACGAACATTCTTAAGGACTTGTTGTATTGTGAAAGATATTTAAGATTTGTCAAACCGTCGATTGTTAACATTAAGCGTATTGATTTCTCAAACATCACATCTCTTCGAAATGGACAATGTTTTCGCTAAAAGGGGGTGGGTGTAACGGACCCGAGCATGTTACGCCTCAGGGCAAGGAGAAGGTAGCCAGAAGCTGTAGACTCCTGGAGAATATCTCCAGTCGTCGTCTGGCAGGCAGGCAGGCTAGTAGTCAATAAACCTATCAAGTGTCTTATTCTACCAATACCTCCTGAGTCTTCTCCTTATCGCATCGTAATCATCCTCAGCCTACAACGACTCATCTACTAGCTAGCTCTTAGGGAACCGGATCCCGGGTATCAGCGTAGTAGTTAAGGTGCGGACACCTCATTACCGGGCAACTTGGAGGGGTCGTCTCAATGGTCAGTCGTATACGATTCAAAGCTAGTTTGCTGACTTGGTGGAAGGGGTCCGTAGGAGATTCGGGTTGTTGGCTGCGGAAAATGATGAAGGAGGAAATGTTATAAATGTTACTATTTTTGTACAGGAAAGCGGGAAGGAGGAAAGTGACGGGCCGAAGAGGCTTTGCTTGGTTTGCGGAGATACAGCCTCTGGGTTTCACTACGGCGTGGCGTCTTGCGAAGCCTGTAAAGCGTTTTTCAAACGAACTATTCAGGGTGAGACAGGAATACACTGTGAAATTTAAGGATTGAAAGAAAATGATTGTTCTATGAAAAATAATTTAAAGAGATGGAAAAGTTGGCGAAAATGTGCAATTATTCCATCTCTTGGTGTATTTGGGGTTTAATGGGTTGGCTGGCTGGAAGTTTCGGAAGGAGGGAGTTCGCCTGGATCGAGTTCGGGGCGGAAGACAAAAATATCGAAGAAACTCGGAATTACCCTACCCTTTACCTAATGTGCCCGTGAAGAGGCCTACTCTTGAAGGTAATAAGGAAATATAACTCTCTGTCTGGATGGAAGTTGTCGTTAAATGTGGATTTTACGATTGTCTGGCTTTTTTGCCATTTTACAGAGAATAAAATGATCGTGGCTCTAAGTCAGTGCGAACCGGATTTACTTCATATCGGGTTGCCGGAACACGGGGTGGATGATCCAGCGGCTGACCAAAGGGTCATAACGATCCTGAGTGATTTATATGATAGAGAAATTATATCGACGATTGGATGGGCAAAACAAGTACCTGGTGAGAAACGTGTAATTGTATTGTGACAGTGTAGCATTAATTAAATGACACGTGTATTGATTGTGGGCGGGTTGGAGGAAGATAATGAACTTTAGGAATGAGTCCATGGTCATTCTGTGTGTTTGTGTGGGATAAAATGCTAGTGTAGAGCACGTGAGGATGGAGGGAAGGATTTCTTGTGTAGGTATGTGGTTTAGATGAAATGATGCCAAAATAATAAAAATAGTCACTCGCTCCGCAAAGAAACTGAAAGAGAGAATTAACATGGTTCCTTAACCTTGAAAAAGCAGAGTGCATGCGATCAATTAGAGGCTTTTTTTAGAGATTTTACAGAGGAAGCCTGATTGGCTGAGGATTTTTGCGACGTACACTTACCACTGACAGCGGACCGCTGTTCGCTAAGCTACATGTAATGTGCAAGGAAATTACCGTCTAGTTGATGTGTCCTGATGATGCGAAAGTATTCGCGAGATCCTCCAGGTGAATAGTAGGAGATGGAAGCGGGAGGAAATTGAGAGTATTAATAAATACTTGTGCTGCTTTATATTCTGTTCTGTATGAATTTAGAACTATTTGCTAATGAGTAGTGGACTGTCGGCTCTGTTGAGAGTTATTGTTGTAATTAAAGGAGGTGTAGACGAATATTTTATAGTTGTAGGAAAGTAGATTTTTATGAAAGGACATACATTAAAATAAAAGATGGGTTAGGATGTAGACGTTGAAGAAAGTCGCCCACGCAGTTGTCAATGCGGTGAAACGGAAGAAGTTGACTGCCGTCAAGGCGGGTGGAGGGCAGGTTACATCATTGTGAAACATGATTAATGTATCGGAGACGAGCTAAAAGACGTGCCAAAATTTTAAGAGGAGATGCTGTTCGTAGAAAGATTTTGTCTGAGATACTGGTTGAACGTCGGGAGTTGTGAATGACCATGAACCTGTCTTTAAATCCGGGAAATTGTGGGAGTGACTGCCAAGAAACGCATGAAATGTAATTTTTGTATTTTAGGTTTTACGGATTTGACTTTAAACGATCAGATGCGGCTTCTGCAGTGCACTTGGACAGAAATTCTTACCCTTTCACTGGCTTTTCGATCGATGCACACTGAGGGAAAGCTCATATTCGCTGCGGATTTTTCGCTGGATGAAAAAGTTGCGAAGGAGTGTAATTCCTTTGACCTTTACCAATCTGTAAGCTGGAGTTTGAGGGGAAATATTTTGAAATTAGTTGTTTGCCCGTTTTAAAATGAAGTTTATTGAATCTATTTCAGTGCATGCAAGTGGTGGACCGGCTGGAAAAAGCGGGCATCTGCAAGGAAGAATATTGTTTATTGAAAGCGCTGGTTCTGGCAAATGCAGACACACGGATTGAGGATTATTCTTCCGTTAAAAAACTCAGAGATAACATCATGTCATCAATGTATGATTGTGTTTCCATTATCCGGTAAGTAGAGAAAAGATGAGGAGAAGAGCGTACTGGAAGTTTATAAGGACAAAACTAAGATTGATTTTTGTTTGAATGTGTTATGCAGGCCGGGAAATTGTACAGCCCATATGAATACGCTACTGCTTTGTCTCCCAAGCCTTCGTCAGTCAGATCAAATCATTAAAAGGTTCTGGCTCACAGTCCGACGGGATGGAAAAGTTGTAATGAATAAGTTGTTTGTGGAAATGCTAGAAGCACACTTCCGCTGACAAAGAGGATTCACATTGATGTGAAATAATCCTGATCTGATTCAGTTGTGGATGGACGAAAGTTTCAAGAACGGAACACTTAGTTAAAGGATAACAAGAGAAAAAACTAACTTCAAGCCGTCGTCCGTTTCGCCGACGAAAATTGAAAAACAGCTGATAAGTGAAGAAAAGAATGCTAAATGTGTCTTTGCTGCTGACAATTTACCTTGTCTTCGTAATGCTCAGACTACACTCGTCGGATAAGTATTTAAATTATTTTAAGATGGTCGGAAGACGTAGAAACGAACCACATGGTGCGATTATGGTTAGCCAAGTCCAGCAACACTTATGTACCTATTACAATGTACGTCCCGTAATTAAGGATTCAAGTCCCATAACTCTTTTTGTGAATTGAGGAAGTGTGCTTTTGCATGTAGCAAACTTTTCAATGAATGTAAAGGTTTAACTACCTAATGACGAGGGATGCGATTTTTTGCAAAAACTGTATCATTCAGTGGGGTAACGCCGCTCTTGGTTCGATTCACATTTGTAAGATCAAGTTTTATTGATACAATATTCAGTGCAGGAGGAACATACACGTACTGTCCCCTCGTATGAGTTGCGCTTTATGTATTCCAGGGCATAGCCCGCGTTTCCAGGTACAAAAAGTGTAAGCGGGGAGACATTTCTTGTACGCCGATCTCAGTTTTCTTGGTTTAGATGCTGTGGAAATCTTCATTACAAGCGGATTCTGGAAATTATTTTTTTCAATCGTATCTGCAGCTCACACCGCACAATATTCTGGGCTGCAAGGAAAGGTAGCGCTTAAGGCCCATTTCCATAGAATCCGGTTCTGCACCGCAATTCAATTTTGCGGAGAAATCTTCCGTTGCTACGGTAACAACGCAACCGCAACTTTGTTTTTAGATTCACATAGCTTGCGGTAAACCTTCCGTAGATTGTTTGATTTTTTACGTTTCATTATTGCGGTTGGTTAGAATTTGAGCCCAGAATCCGTAGCTGTAACTTGTAACTGCTTAATTACTTTAATAATAATAATTAATAATTAATAATAATAATTAATAGTAGATTTAGCTTTAGGTTCATTGAAGAAAGTGAAATCAGCGATTTCCAGCTTTAATTCAGGATAATTTTTTAATTAACAATTTCTAAATAAGCAAAATATGCTAATTTAATTGCCAAGAGTAAAAGCAGCTTTAGTTTAGCACGACGCTGATGGTAAAATTAATGTTCGCTGAGATGGTGCTTAATTAGTTTGAATTTTAAAACGAATTAAGCGCTGCTTCTCAACTTCTATTGACTCGTTTCTCCGCAAGCTATGTGAACACCCTGCGGTTCGGAACATTAATGTTTCACCGCAATAATTTTTAAAAACCTGTAGCTATGGGGTGTAGTGTCTCTTAAATCTACTCTAGAGTTCTATGGATGGTGTGCTGAAGATAGTAGACTTTGCCTTGTGAGAGGGTTTTGTTGTAGAAGCTTAACTGGAGCTGTTTATTCTTCAAATTCCTAACTCTAATTAACTTCAATTGAAGGCGTGCTCGCCTACGTACTAGGCTCGCACAGAGCTAAATCTACAATATTGCTCCTCCGAGCCGCTTCAATCCCAAGCGCTCCTCTCCCTCTTCTACCCAAGGGTATCTACACGCTACATTTAACTCCCCCTCAAACTTCGAAGCGTCTCGCGAGATAATTAACATTAAACATACTCATAGTTAAAGTAATTCAAGCTATAAATACATCTAACATCATATATAACACAATAAGCCTGGCACGACAAAAAGTTAGCTAAACATAACATAGTATAAGCATCATAACCACCAACAATATCATAATTATAAAGCCATCATACTCAATTCAATCATAATTGTAATTAAATTTTAAATCATCATACCCACAAGCTTAACCCCATGTCCACACGCGACATCATAGCATCTCATCAACATGATTCAAATACAAGCATAACAATATGTTAACAAACATAAGGAGTAACTCAAATATATATACACCCTGACATTATTTCAATGACAAATCTTTCATATTCTTGACCGATGCTCTTAACATCTCTCGAGCCCTTCGATTCCGCTTATATGGTCTCTGCTTAGTACAATTCTTGACCAAATGCGGTCCCTGACACCGAAAACAAGGCTTAATAATTGGACTAATTATAGTGGGATGTATTTTAAACAAAGCTGGAATTACTGGAATAGGGATATCGATGTCTTTGGTTTCTTCATAATCGTCGGTTCTAACCGCAGTATCTGGAGCAGTTGAAACTGGAGGCGTTACAGCTGGAATCTCGCCATCCTCCAGATTATCCGAAAGCTTAGGAATCCGATATTTAGCAAAAGCGGCTCTCATCCGTTCATGATCCATCACAGCTGGTACAGTGCAATTCGGTTTAATACAAGACCTATCCTTAGCCTCTACGCGTATTTTCCCCATCTATATATTTACATTAAACTTGACAAAATTAAGTAATTAACTTCCAACCCAAGCCAGAGAAAGAATTTCATTCCATAAGACTCATGCAAAAAGTTCTCTCGTCACCGCTGACCTAAGAATACCACCAAGAACCTTTGAAACAACTTTCAACCCATCAAACCCGTATCTATTAGGCGGCCTCCTTTCCCTACTTCCTCTACGAACATGTACTCCTACTTCACTAATCGACTCCACTTCTGAGCTTGTCGAACTAGCAAACATCGGCACTGACACATCAGCAAGACGCGGGGATTCTCCTGATGCATCACTCTTACTATTATCCTCTTCCCTATTTACATCCTCTTCATTAATAATCTCCTCCTCTTCGTTAATAATCTCCTCCTCTTCGTTAATAATCTCCTCCTCTTCAATTATAATCTCCTCATCTTCATTAATAATCTCCTCCTCCTCGTTAATAATCTCCTCCTCCTCAATTATACTCTCCTCCTCAACATCTGACTGCTCATTAAAACTATTACTATTAGCATTACTCCTGCTGTGTAAACTCTCACCTGAGCTCTGTTCTCCGGAATGAACAGACCCAATACTATTACTTTTTACCGATGTCGAAGCTGAATTAGAAAAAGTCCCACTCGAACTATATACATCCGACTCGCTTCGCTCGCTTTCAGCACTAGCTTCCTCTGACTCGCTTCGCTCGCTTTCAGCACTAGCTCCCTCTGACTCGCTTCGCTCGCTCTCAGACTTTTGCTCGGTACCAGAGCTAACTTCTGATTGTATAACCTCTAAATCCTCAATAACCTCTAGATTTAAGTCCTCGGAATCTGCTGCAGCTAACTCCTCATGACTAATTAAGCTTTTTGTTAGACTACTCTCCAAAATCTCAGAGTTCATGACGCTCTGGGAATCAATAGATTCATCTAAACTGCTCTAAACTGATTTCTGCATAGTATTTCTTTAAGTTATTACCATGAGCACGTACATACTCATTAGGATTAGATATTCTACCCTCTCTCATGTCCTTCAAATAATAAACATTTGGAACTGGACTACTTTCTATTATATACGGACCTCTGTACCTCCTTAAGAACTTGGATACCTGTCCTGGCTGTCTTTCATTAGTTATATGTAAGACTTGCTCACCAACATTAAATACTGGATACTTGTGACTAGCATCAAATTTAAGCTTTTGTTCTAACTGGTATTTACATGTATTTTCTCTAGCATTAGCCCTAGTCTCCCATAACCTATATGCTTGTTGCATTGGACTCTCTAATGGCGCGGAATCAGTAATAACTGGGAATTGTACATCAACTTTTAGGAAAGGCTCTTTACCATACAGTAAATAATACGGAGAATATTTAGTGACAGAATTAACAGTGGTATTTAAATTAAAGCAAACCTGAGGCATGAGCTTATCCCAATTCGTATGATTCTCATTTACAATTTTACCTATTGCTCTCTTAATACTATCATTAGTTCTCTCACATACACCGTTGCTATTAGGATGTAAAGGTGAAGTATGTACAACTTGAATACCCTCCTGAGATAAGAATGACAAGAAATCATTGCTACAAAAATGTGAACCATTATCAACTATAAGAATCCTACAGTAACCATGTTTTTCTAACAAGCATTTCTTCAACCCAGCTATTGCACAATCTGTAGTTTCAGCTTTACATGGAAATATCTCCGTCCACCTCGTAGCATGATCAACTAAAACTAACGCTGCAGTATTTCCCCTCTGTGTCCTAGGATACGTTCCTTGAAAGTCAATAGCAACTCTATAGAAAGGTTCAATAGGCGGAGGAATAGGACGATAAGGAGCAGGTGTACCTGTATTATCCCTATTGAAAAATTGACAAGTTTGACAATGTAGTATATACTTCCTAACATCCTTGTACATTCCCTTCCATGTAAACCTCTCCCTCATTAGATTCCAAGTTTTGTGGAAACCTTGATGACTACTACATTCTTCGTGTACCGATTTAAATACCCTGTAACGTAACTCTCTTGGTATACATAATAACCATAATCTACCATTCTCATTGAAATTAGCCTTATATAAAATGTTGTTAATTAAAGCATAATCTGACGCTACATGATTATCAACTAGGATTTCTTCGTCTCTCTCTGCATGTTTGACTCGGTCTATTATCTTACATAGTTCTGGATCTTTTCTCTGCAATTGACCAAATCCACAGTTTTCCCATTCTCTACTCAAGGCTAACGCTGGTTCATCACCTAACTGATTTACATTATCGATAAACTCAAGTCCACTCATTTTTACAACACAACTTATTGACTTTTGACTTCCTTCTTGTACAAAAATACTAGACATTGGTAAAGGAGCTCTTCTTAACGCGTCAGGTACTGTATGTAAACTACCCTTATTATACTTAACCTCGAACTCGTAAGCTTGCAGTTTCAACGCCCACCTTGCGAGTCTTGAATCCGGATCTTTTAAATTAAGTAAATATGTTAAACTATTGTGGTCGGTATGGATAACAAAGTGTTTCCCCCATATATACGGTCTAAATTGAGTTATTCCGAACAGACAACTGAGACATTCCCTCTCCGAGACGCTGTAGTTCCGTTCTGCCTTAGTTAAAGTCCTGGAAGCATACGCAATAACTCGAGACACACCATTCTGCATCTGGGTAACGACACATCCCAGCCCGTACCCACTACTATCAGCCCATATTTCGGTCGGAGCATCCTCCATTGGGAACCCCAATATAGGTGCAGTAATGAGTCGTAACTTAAGAGCATCAAACGCCTTCTGCTCCTCCGAACCCCAACTAAATAGAACATCCTTCTTCAACAAATTATTTAAATGACGGCTTACGTCACTAAAACGGAATATAAATCTACGATAATACGAACACAGACCAAGGAATGACTTAACATCTCTTACACATTTCGGTACAGGAAACTCACTAACTGCTCTTAACTTATTTGGATCCGGTTTCAATCCCTCTTGGGAAACTAAATAACCCAGGTACTCGAGCTCTCTAAAAGCAAACTTACACTTGGAAGGTTTCATTTTTAAATCTGCTGACGACAATCTATTTAAAACAATATCCAACCTTTCGCAGAGTTTCTCAAATGTCCTTCCAAAAACAACGATATCATCGCAATAGCAAAGTACTATCTGCCACTTTAATGACTTGAGAATTTTATCTAAAGTGTGTTGGAAAACTGAGCTGCTCGATGTAAATCCCATAGGCATATAATTCCATTCATACTTTCCATCTGGTGTTATAAAAGCTGTCTTGTGCCTATCTGCTTCTCTAACTGGAATTTGCCAATATCCTACTCTAGCGTCCATTGAAACAAAATAAGACATACCTCCTAACCGATCAATTGCATCAGAGACTCTAGGCAAAGGATATATATATCGCCTACATTGTAAATTTAATTTACGAAAATCACAGGTTAGGCGAAAACTTCCGTCTTTCTTAGGCTGTAATACAACTGGAGAAGCATAGGGACTATCTGATTCTGATATTAGACCATTCTGCAAGTTTTCATCACAAATACCCTGAATAATTTTCCTTTCCTGGAAAGATGTACGATAAGCAGCACTAACAACTGGAGGAGAACCATCGGTTTCGATTTTACATTCAGCATCCTTCACTCTGCCTAATTCCTTGTTACTAAAAGCGAACGCATTCCGATTCCTTTGAATAATTTCCCTTAGTTTATATAATTCGCCTTGCGTAAGCTCTGGATTAAACTTGAACACTTCCCATTGTTCTGGCGTAATGATGGAACTGTTGTACTTTTTCCTAGCTATAGTCTCATCTACTTCTTCTCCTATCTCTGTGACTTGCTCATATTTGGCTATCTTTCTTAAAGCTGGAAGCCTTTGAGGAAAATCAGTAAAATTCGAGACAAAAATCGTACCCCTGCCTTTCTTTAAGCTGATAATCGAGTTGGAGAATTTAACTCCGAAACGCTCTTCGTTCTTCCTATCAGGCTCTACTAGAACATCACCTGAATAATTATTGTCGGTACGTAAATGTAAAGCTCTCATCGACCAAGCCGGGACGACAACAGGTCGGATGGTATGAGCTAAACCTGACGTTTGACATTTAAAACCTTGACTTGACTCAGACCCACATTCTACTATTACCGAAGGAGCTGTTATTACAATTTCAGGTATATACGGCTTAATCTTAGGACTGAATGATTAGAATTAACATAGGTAGCCTTTGAACTTGGTCCAGGTAAATTACTATCAGGATAAAGAGTAGCCTCCAAGTTCAATTCAGGTAAATTAGGAATTGGAACATAACTAGCTTTAGGATTTTCATGATCTGCTGTTAAGGCTTTGCTCTGTTCATTAATTCGCCCTACTTGTACATTTTCAAGGACGCTTGGAAACTTAATGCTTAAATCCCCACAATCTAGTTGACATTTAAACTTGTGTAGGAAATCCATCCCTATAACCAAGAAGCTAGTTATCTCCGGAATTAAATAAAAGCTAAATGTTTTTGCTACTCCAGAAATTTCAACTCCAAATTCCACTTGTCTATCTATCGTATATAATTGTTCTGCGTTGATAGACATAACCACCTGGATTGGCTCAACAATTCTAATCTTCCCCTTAAATCCTATACCTGATATTACAGTTGGAGAAACAGCTGAGATAGCTGCTCCTGTATCTATTAACGCCTTGACATTGTGATGCTTGTTCACCTTGACAATCTGATCAAATTGAATAATTCCCTCTGGCTGATTAACACTTACTTCCCCGCTAACAGAAAAATTCGACAATAACCTTATTGTTGGAATCGTGGACTCTAAATCTGTTTTCCTTGAATATACGGACGCATCATCATATGCTCCAACTAAACTTATGTTTTCATCTGAACCTGTGTAACTACCGTCATAGTTCAACACTTTATAGCTTTTACCAAAATTATCCTTATAATTAGGATCTAATAAATGAATAGGATTTCCATCCTCTAATACAATACTGCTTGGAGTTTTTCTCCCTCTTACACTTCCCTTCCTACTGCTATTATAAACAACTAATGGTAATTTAATATTACCATTTAAATAATCATCATCCTCTCCTATTCTCTCATCAAACTTACGTTTACCGAGTGCCCGCACACCCGGCAAACTTAGTTTCCCTGGTTTAGACTCCTAGAATTTTCTCCTCTAATCGGTGTTTGTTCAGCCCTAGAATTACTTCCATTCTGATTTGCATTGCTGCCTGAATTACCATTTGGCTGAGCTGTTTGACCCGATCTAAATGTCCTTTGAGGGATTTCCCTTCCTTCATCTCTGGCTAATTGATGGCAGAATCGCCTGACATGATTTGGTCTGGAACAATAACTACAGACTCTTCTACCTTCACTATCAACCATATTTCTTAACTGATCAAGTGAAAGGTGTTGGGCTTGAGGTTGACTGGAATTCTGAACATTAGAGACGGCTGCTCTGTCCGCATTAACTTGCCTACCTGAGTTAACATAACTCCTGTTTGATGCTAATTGTTGCGTGGCAAAAGCTTCTTCAACTTTACTTTTTCCCAAGCCTATGTTAATATGCTTTCTCAAAGCCTCCTCAAAACTTTCTACAGTTAAGAATGTTCCACTTGATAAAATCTGTCTCATCGGCTGTGGTAGCCCTAATAAGAGATGCTCAACTATCTTGTTAATTTGCATTCTAGGATTAATCAAATGTATAATGGCTCTTTTCTCTGCCACGTACGCCTTGGGATCATTACCTAATTTAAAAGTTAAATTAGCATTGCGTAGCTTACTTTGCTCCTTGATTGACTGCTGACTAAAAAAAGCCTGAAAACTAACTTGCACAGCGGTCCATACAGCAAGCTTTGCTTCTTCTCCTACCTCTTCATTAATTTCAGCAATAATACCTGCACGCTTAGGAGCCCACCATAATGCTGGTATATCTACGAGGAATCTATCTAAGTTTGTAACTACCCACGTAGAATCTAGACCATACGTAGTCAAATCAGCATTCAAATACCCTAACCATTCTGCACTACTAGAGTTCCCATCGTATTTACGAATTGAATTGACTATAGTATTCCTAGCCACTGGAGAATTATTTTGATTGACCGCTAAAGCTATGCCTAACTCTTGGATTAAAGCTCTGACTGCCTCTGCGTCCATTGTACTGACTCAGTTATAGCTTATGTAAATTGAAAATTTTACCTTCCCAGGTATTCTAATTACTTGGATGGACTGAACTCACGACTATTCACCTTTTTTCTAAAAACCCAAACTTTGAATAACAACTGCTCCTACTTAAATTTGCCTAAAGTGTGTGTATATATATACTTCTACTCGTAACTTTTCTCTGACCTTGGCTTAACTTTGAGATACTTTAAGGCGAAACAGAAAAATAAACCTTCGAAGCCTATCGATGTGAGACTTTACAGGTAAAAGGGTGCTCATTTACATAAATGTGGGAGGGTAATTTTAGGAACAAACGTAGATTTTGGAATTTCGGCAGCAACGCCAGTGGTAAAATCCTAATGATTTTGTCGCCGAAGAATCTTGACTGAAGAGTAGAAAGTTGAGAAGAAAGATGATAGAATATTCCCCAAAAACCGAAGATCCGTAACTCCACCGAAATACGTCGAATACGACGAATACTAGGGAACAAAACCAAAATTCTCCTCAAAACGTGAAAAGGTACATACGTTAACCCAAAATATTTAAAAAGTTTAATTTACGATACTGATGAGCCTTCAATTGCACTGTAATTATGATGATGGACTGCTGACGGAGTTATTATTGGAAATCCCAGAGCGGACCTGCTCGATAATAATTAACTCAAATTGTGGTGCCCCGTAAACTAGAATTCACTGGTGTACGTCTGCCGGAGTTATTATTGGAAATCCCAGAGCGGCCCTGCTCGATAATAATTAACTCGATGAATGGCGCCTGGTAACTTCAATTAACTGTTGGATTGTAAATTGGAAATTAATTATTATGTTCCACGGAAATTAATTAAATATCTCTCCGTTCCAATAATTTATGCTTCTCTCCTGCTCCTCTGAAATAATTACATTCCTCTGGCATAAATAAAGTTTCCTCCTATCACGAATGCAGCTAGAAATAATTTAATTAAATGTATAAAAACCTGTCTAGTTGTGATTTAAACAACTAGTTTACCAATCCCCTTAGCACTTTAAAGTTGATGTTGAAATGATGATGAACACGGGTAAAGTTTCCTTGCCGCACCTTAAATGTGATGAGTCTTAAATCTACTCTAGAGTTCTATGGATGGTGTGCTGAAGATAGTAGACTTTGCCTTGTGAGAGGGTTTTGTTGTAGAAGCTTAACTGGAGCTGTTTATTCTTCAAATTCCTAACTCTAATTAACTTCAATTGAAGGCGTGCTCGCCTACGTACTAGGCTCGCACAGAGCTAAATCTACAATATTGCTCCTCCGAGCCGCTTCAATCCCAAGCGCTCCTCTCCCTCTTCTACCCAAGGGTATCTACACGCTACAGGGGTTACCGCAAAAATCAAACGTAAAGTGTAAAACCGGATTCTATGGAAATGGGCCTTTATGGTTAAAGAGGAAACCATGATTAAAGTTTGTCTAGCGAACACTTTTGACGTTAGACTCGCCTTTAGCTCTCACAGGGAAACAAAAAGTGTATCCCAGCGGACATTTCTTATGCTCTCCGTGGCATACGCCTAATGTTTCCTTTCGACACCCTTTGTATGATAAACATAAACTGATATTCCGAGAAATGTTTGCAAAAATGAAGATATCTTCCAGAGGAGTAATCGTCAAGTCTATCTTTACCTCTTAAAGGAAAGTGTAATTAATGGCTAATTGTAAGGAATTTAGATTCATGCGGTTTCCTTCCTTCTTAGGATTAACTGTACTTTTGTTGGCTATCTCATGGTTGAGGGTGAGGGGGAATGTGACCATTACATGTAATGATCACTTCAGTAGTTAATATTTCCCACCGCGAGGGATTACCTCCATCTGGAATACAGAATACAGAATCATTTGACAAAATGTGAGTGCCGAGTCATGCAATCCTCGCACAAAGTTTGTTTTGTTTCACGATTGTTAGAAGAATACACTGTTTGGCGCGACGCGCATGAGTCTACAGTTACCTGTCCATGGGGTCAAGGTTAAGGAAAATTCTAACCGTACTACTATTTATATTGTTCAACTCTGATTTGTGGTGTCGAAGTGATTAAGTACAATACTTGAAGCATTTATCTCATCCGCTAAGGAACGGAGATAGGGAGTATAAGTTAATTGGTGGTATATTATTTAAGAAGAATATTGCAAGTCTTCTACCGCTTCCGCTACATACGTGACCTGTAATTGATATATTTAATACGAAGCGCTAAGAATAGCGTACAGCAATGTTGATGTTTTTGAATGACAGTTCAGTTGTAATGGTTTAAGCGGGCGGTGTTGTCGGACTAGAATAGTCTCTTGTTTTCGCTGATACTCTTGTTCGGCAATTAACGGTGCTGGTGCTGGAAAAAAGGAAGTTGGATTGCGGTCACTATTAATTAGGATTGCATTGACGCCTAGACAAAGTGAATCAGCTGAATCGTTTAGGTGCGAGGGGAATTTGGTAGGAGGTTAATAGCTTTGAGTAGTTTTGTCTCAGATTCGAGCTATTACAACTGAATTTGAATGAGGAAGATGTGCTTTAGGTTTGCTGTTAAAGCATTGGGTTGGGAGTAGCTAAGTTAAGTAGTGTAGTCACTACTATTGTTAATTTTTGAGTTGATACAAGAGTACCTGCTTGGCCCTATGGTGCATGAGCAAAGCCTTTGTATGACAATTATTACGGTTAACTCGTACGTGATAGGTTTCTCAACAACAATCATATTATGGCAAAGTACCCATGCGGTTTTAGTTGATTAGGGAAATAATAATTCGGAAACTCGGAGAAAGAAGCGAATTACGATAGACGCGGACAGGTTTTTCTAAGAATTTGTATTATTTGAATCGGAAGTACATTGTTTAGGTCTTTGATAGAGTAATTATTTGGCGGAAATCCAAGTATTTTGTTATGATTGTGTTACTGGTATTTTGCTAAATGGGATGCATTATATACTTACAAAGGAAATGCCGTACGGTAGAGCGGTGAGTTGGAAAGATTGGGGTTGGGGGAGGGCAGGGAAAGAGAAACGCAAAGAAAAACGTCTAGAGGGCGCAAGGATCGGGGAGAATTAGTATGAAAGTTGTAAAGGATTTTACGATTTTTGCAGGATATCATGAGCGTTTTACAAGGATGGAGCAAAAAGTATGGAAAAGTTTTTGGTTATTACGTCCGACTAAGGCCACAGCTACAAATCACTGACGTGGACATCATAAAAGAAATATTTTTGAAACAGTTCTCCAACTTTATGAATCGGCCGCTACGTTTATAAATTATGTGTTGGATACATTGAATGATAGCTATTCCTCAGGAGGGATATGAAACACCCATGTTCAGCTATTAAATACGACCCTGAATTTCTCCGTAAGAAAACAGCCGTCGTGGCTACAGTTACAAAATAACGCAATATGGACTGTTGAAAGAGCTGATTCGAATACTCAAGGTAAGATTGGGAAAGATAATCGGTTGAGATTGTTTATGTGTATGCTAAATAAATGATTTCTCATTATTATTTGATTCTTCCAGACGGAAACATACGCTGTGGTCCTTGTTTCCGGTCTACTGATTGTGATTACAATTTTGCCAATTATCCCGACCTATATTGGTCATTAGGTCAACGAAATCTTTGACATATTTAGGTGAGGGGTTCAGCGTTATTGGGATTGGTGTGGCATGATTCTTCTGCAGGACCGATGTATGACGATAATGCAAACCTTGAAAATGACCATGTTACAGCCGATTAGCAACATGGACCCATACAAACAATCAAGAATAAGTAGAAGAGCTATTGCTACATTTGCAAATGGGACTGTATGCTCTGTTCCATCGACTGTACGGAATGTTCCCTTGTGGTTTTTTTTCGTACCTTCGACGGAATTTCAGTACTCTTGACAATACTCTTGTCTTCCATCATATACAATCGGAGTAAGTTGAAGTTTATTCCTCCAGTTCTTGCGCGATGTGGTGACTCGGATGAATGAAAGTCTGTTTAAATTTGTAGCCTATGCTTGAGACTGTTCGGATGCATCCATTACTTGTAACTGCAAATAGGGAAGTGGAGCTGCAACTCCAACGTTGGAATCCGGAACCTTTCTGGTTTGGAAATGCACAGGAAATGCCGTACGGTTGAGCGATGAGCTGGGAAGATTGCGGTTGGGCGAGTCCAGGGAAAGAGATGCGAAGAAAGAAGTCTAGAGGGCGCAAGGATCATGGAGAATTAGAAGGGTAATTACAGTATGTAGAGTATTCTTCCGTTAAAAAACTCAGAGATAGGATCATGTCATCGATGTATGATTGTGTTTCCATTATCCGGTATGTAGAGAAAAGATGAGAAGGGCTTTATTGCCTTTTTGTAAAATTTTTGCATGTACTCCCAAGTTGAAAAGGATAAAACTAAAATTGACTTTTTTTTTAAATGTGTAATGCAGGCCGGGATATTGTACAGCCCATATGAATACCCTACTGCTTTGTCTCCCAAGCCCTCGTCAGTCAGATCAAATTATTAAAAGGTTCTGGCTCACAGTTTGACGGGATGAAAACTTAGTAACATTTTAGAAGAGGATTTTATGATTGTTTCCAAGTAGGTACGTTATATATTTAATTTGATGGAAAGTAAGAATTCTGAAAGGTTCTGTGATGACACGATGTTGTCCCTAGAATCCTCTTCCCACCGGCTTCTTTGTTGTTAGGAAGCTCTATTGTCTTTGAATTCTTATCTCTGTTTTAATTACAGGTGAGTTGGCAATCAGAGCAATTTTGGGATATGACAGTTTGAGCTTGCACGCTGATTGTCTAGAGGGACATTAGGGCTTCCCGGTCAACTTGTGGGCCACATCCGCGAAATTGCCCATTAGTATAGAAAGTAAGTCGGAAATACCAAATATTTTCCAATAGATTACAAGAGCAGGCAGATTCAAAGCTATGTATAGAAGGCTTACCTAGTTTGCACCTGATAAACATGGAGACTTTTAGATGCATGAATCGCGAATGTCCTTAATAGATAATGAAGATAGGAGGACCATGTTGTTTTAATCTGTGAATTGGGTTTCACAGTCGCATGCTTGCTATTGTCACTATGCGTTTAATAAGGGTGTTGGCGTGTGATTTAGTTAATTGAATTTAAATTCTACAAAAATATTTACTAGTGTCACCGACTCTCGCCGACAGTGGCGATCGCATTTGAAATGATTGGATTAATTATCGTTGGACTTTCATACTTTTTCGGAATCGAGATGGGTTGGGGAACTACAATCCTGTCTGTGTTTTTAGCTTGGCTAACATGGTTTATTTGGTAGGTTTTTTTTATAATTTGAATTTTTTAATAAGTCTGTGAGCATTATAAAAGCTGAAGGATGAAAAATTTTGTTTTTTTTTTAAACTAAAGTTAGTTGGAAGTTGAAATTATTGATTAATTGCTGATATTGTAATTTCAGGAGTCGGAAGAAGGTGTTAGGTCAATGGAAGCGATTAGGTGTTCCAGGACCAGAGCCAAATTTTTGGTTTGGAAACGCAAAGGAAATGCCGTACGGTAGAGCGGTGAGTTGGAAAGATGGGGTTGGGGGAGTCCAGGGAAAGAGAAACGCAAAGAAAAAAGTCTAGGGGGCGCAACCGGAGAATTAGAATGGAAGTTGTAAAGGATTTTATGATTTTTGCAGGATATCATGAGCGTTTTGCAAGGATGGACCAAAAAGTATGGAAAAGTTTTCGGGTATTACGTTGGACTAAGGCCGCAGCTACAAATCACTGACGTGGACATCATTAAAGAAATATTTTTGAAGCAGTTTTCCAACTTTATGAACCGGCCGGTACGTTTATAAATTATGTGCTGGATATATCTAAAGCTATAAGTAAGTATATATAACGCTAAAATATTTGCCAATTGTTTCTTCCAGGATACCCAACAATGGGAACAAAATTTAGCAAGACTTCGGGATAATGAATGGAAAGAAATTCGAAGGATTATGAATCCAACTTTTACGACGAAGAAATTAAAAGTGGTAAGTTAACTGATAAACTAAGATGTTAAGGGATGCGTGGAAACGAATGTTGCAAATTGGGCTACTAGCAAGTTAGGGCTTTGGGTTGAGTGTAAGCATGTTTAACGAATTCTCTGGATTGACTTTTCAGCTAACAAACATGATGAATGAAGCAGAAGGTAATTTACTGGAAATCTTGGAAGAGAAATGTGCAAATAAGGAAGCCGTTGCTGCTTATAAAACATCCCAAGGGCTCACGTTCCAGATTATAACGAAAACTGCATTTGCAATGGATGTAGATTGCCAACGGAATGAAAACGTATGATTTTGATGTTTTAAAGTCGGTTACTGTAGTATTATTTGAATTTATTGTAATTTGGGCATTAAGTTACTGAGTTTGTATTTGTTTTTGATTTACAGGAACCGTTTTATGTGAGCGTGAAGAATTGGCTGGCGTTTCCCTATAATATTCTCAGTTTTCTCATCCTTATGTTTCCTGGACTGCAGCATTTCTTCAGATTCTTTTTTAGATTTCAGTCAAGGTTTGATATTTGGGATGAGATGCATGCTCACATTCGTGGAATCATAAAACAGAGGCGGCTTCATCCAGAGGTATGATAGATTAACTGGTCCAAAAGAAGAATAAATTGACAGAAGGGATTTTATTGAATGTTTTGTGACATTCCAGGAACGGAAGCAAGATCTTCTTGGACTCATGCTGGAGGCTGCTGCTGGAGAACATGCAAGTGATACCAGGAAGGAACTGACGACAGATATACTGAAAGAGCCGGAAGATGATGAAGGGGAAGTTCAGAAGGCACAACCAAAGACAAGGGAGCATGGAAAACCTGGAAAATTTCTAATGACAGGTGTGTAGGAGAGGAGGAAATTAATGAATTTAGAGAATTGAGATTGAAAATGAATTGAGTCATTCAATTGAGGTTAATGGTGTTATTTGTATTGCAGATACGCAAATGGTCGACAATTTAATCTTGTTCCTTGCGGCTGGATTCGATTCTACTTCGAATACGTTAGCTTTTGCTATGCACTTCCTTGCGATTCATCAAGATATTCAGGATAGAGCGTATGATGAAATAATGAGCGAAATTGGTGATGAGGTTTGTTCTAGGATGGAAATTCAGATACGAGGAGGAAGTAATTCAAGGGATCAATTCAAGAGTTGAAATTTAAATTTTGTATC
Source organism: Sminthurides aquaticus (assembly GCA_906901655.1). Lineage (NCBI taxonomy): Eukaryota > Metazoa > Arthropoda > Collembola > Symphypleona > Sminthurididae > Sminthurides > Sminthurides aquaticus. The sequence goes on along the minus strand of CAJQTT010000026.1, from coordinate 555,740 downwards.
CTAGGAGAGTATATCCGCAGAGGACTGTAAACGGCTTGGATTCATTGAGCAGATTATATACGAAACGCTTCGGATGTATCCACCCGTCCCTGTGTAAGTTATATTAGAGAAAATTATTTTCTGGGGATTATGAGAATTTATGAAATGGGAAAATTAGGAGAATTGAATTTTAATTTTTGGATAATTTTGAATTAAATTTGAATTTTTGAATAATTTTGAATTGAACTTTTTTCGCGAGAGGTTTAATGATTAACTTTTGCAGATTTTTACACCGAGAATGCAAAGAAACTGTTACGATCCAAGGGATTACAATCCCTAAGGGTACAGTTGTGGAAACTCCTCCGTGGGTCCTTCACAGAGATCCAGACTATTGGCCAGAGCCTGATAATTTTGACCCTGACAGGTATAACAGCATGCGTTTATGGTCAAAGAAGCATGCCATGAAGCAATACACAAGTTTAAGCTTCGTAATTGTGGTTACGTTTAATGAAGGTAAAATATTCTTTGAATTGTTTTTTAGATTCGCACCGGAGAACCAAACAGAAGTTCAAAAGTTAGCGTTTGCTCCTTGGGGTCTCGGACCTAGGATGTGTATTGGTGCAAGATTCGCGCTTATTGAGGTGAGGTTTTAAAACAATTCCATGCATATGAATTAACAAGGATGTTTATGAAGGGAAATCATAATTGAAATTTATATGACAGGCGACGACTGCATTGGCTCATATCCTCCGGGCATACAAAATTGTACCGTCTGAAAAATTTAGTGTAAGTTGGCATTCGCATTGAGTTAATTAAATTGGGATTTAATGAGATTTATGGCAAATGAATTAATCGGAATGGTTTTAATGTGGAATTTCAGCCTACACTGAAGGTGTGTGTGAAAAATATTTTGCTGAACCCAGCTGAAGAAATCTATGTTACAATGGTTAAGCGCAGTACTCTCTGAGGATGTGAATGAAGAGGAATAGTAGCTTATTTTTGAGGATATTTAAAAATTCGGTTTGTATGCTACGACCGGGGAGTAATTAGTCTTTTATTATAAAGTCTACACACTGTTAGCATGAGAACTGTGCGGGATTTTCAATCTGATGATGAGGATGCAATTAAATACATACATCATATAGAAGTAATTCTGTGTAAATTATTAAGAGCGCTGGAATAGTAGTAGCAGTGATACTCTAGGTTAAACGGGATAGCTCTAGGTTTGAAAGTATAGGCTATATGATTGACGGGAGAGCTAATTGTTCGACGGGAGGGTTAAAGGATTGGCAGGAGAGCTAAACATTCTACAGGAGAGCTAAAAATTGTACGGGAGAGCTAAATATTGTACGGAAGAACTAAACATTCTACGGGAGAGCTAAAGATTTGGCGGTAGAGGATACCAGTTTTTGTCGTTTTCGTACCACCCAAACCCCGGGCGAAGCCGGGTAGCAAAGCTAGTTAGGGATATATTGCGTTCTCTCTTCCATCCCCTTCCCTCCCCTGCCCCCTGCCCTCCTCATTCCCCATGGAAGGAGGCGCAAAGTCCCATTAGGGATATATTGCGTTCTCTCTTCCATCCCCTTCCCTCCCCTGCCCCCTGCCCTCCTCATTCCCCATGGAAGGAGGCGTAAAGTCCCATTAGGGATATATTGCGTTCTCTCTTCCATCCCCTTCCCTCCCCTGCCCCCTGCCCTCCTCATTCCCCATGGAAGGAGGCGTAAAGTCCCATTAGGGATATATTGCGTTCTCTCTTCCATCCCCTTCCCTCCCCTGCCCCCTGCCCTCCTCATTCCCCATGGAAGGAGGCGCAAAGTCCCATTAGGGATATATTGCGTTCTCTCTTCCATCCCCTTCCCTCCCTGCCCTCTGCCCTCCTCATTCCCCATGGAAGGAGGCGCAAAGTCCCATTAGGGATATATTGCGTTCTCTCTTCCATCCCCTTCCCTCCCTGCCCTCCTCATTCCCCATGGAAGGAGGCGCAAAGTCCTATTAGGGATATATTGCGTTCTCTCTTCCATCCCCTTCCCTCCCTGCCCCCTGCCCTCCTCATTCCCCATGGAGAGAGGCGCAAAGTCGCACTAGGGATATATTGCGTTCTCTCTTCCATCCCCTGCCTTGCGCATTTAATTATGCCTTGCGCATTTAATTATGCCTTGCGCATTTAATTATGCCTTGCGCATTTAATTATGCCTTGCGCATTTAATTATGCCTTGCGCATTTAATTATGCCTTGCGCATTTAATTATGCCTTGCGCATTTAATTATGCCTTGCGCATTTAATTATGCCTTGCGCATTTAATTATGCCTTGCGCATTTAATTATGCCTTGCGCATTTAATTATGCCTTGCGCATTTAATTATGCCTTGCGCATTTAATTATGCCTTGCGCATTTAATTATGCCTTGCGCATTTAATTATGCCTTGCGCATTTAATTATGCCTTGGGCATTTAATTATGCCTTGCGCATTTAATTATGCCTTGCGCATTTAATTATGCCTTGGGCATTTAATTATGCCTTGCGCATTTAATTATGCCTTGCGCATTTAATTATGCCTTGAGCGCTGCTGGAGACAACCAGGGTAAAAAACGGCCTTCGGGTCTACTGGTGTCGCTCCAGTACTGACGATGGCAGTAGCATGCCGAAACCCGTTTAATTTTTGTTCCTTGTAGCAAGGGATATATTGCGTTCTCTCTTCCACCCCTTCCCTCCCCTGCCCCCTACCCTCCTCATTCCCCGTGGAGAGAGTTGCAAAGTCCCATTAGGGATATATTGCGTTCTCTCTTGCACCCCTTCTGGAGGACTGATGATCATGGTAAAACAACTGGAAGTTGGAATAAAAGTGGCATTACAACTAGTGGCAAGCGTTGTATTACTTTTGCCATTAGATTCTAGTTTCATGTTTTGAATTTAATTTTTTTGCAGTTGATTGAATTTACGCGGAGGTTACTTTTTTAAAATTGTGGATGTTCCTTGAGTGTTGCAGATTCTACGCTAACATAGCAGTTATAATTATTATTCTAGCTCTGAGGAACACGGGAAGAGGAAGCTGAAGCAACGTTCCGCTAATGTTGCGGGATTTCATGTTATCGAACCCTACGACTGTCAGCTTGGTAATGAGATTTTATTAATTCATGGTTCGTTAATTAAAATTTTTATGTCGGTTTGTATATTTAGAGGAAAATCTCATTGGTCTGCTCTATTAAGGACCCTAGTTGCAAGGATGGATGTGGGTAAAATGAGAATGGCAGGAGGGGAGTGCGTGTGTCATTACTTTTTGATTTATTTGTCTAATCTGTTTGGATGAAAACACGTGGATTTATTATGAAAATTCTCAGAGGAAAATGTGGGGCTGGTCTACTTAAATGGTCTGTGTAAAGCAAGGAGGGAAGTTCATACGTGGATGGTATGAACGACTGCGTTCTTCAGCAAGTGAAACATATACATAAGCTATTGTAAGTAAAGTAGGAAAGAACGTGAGCTGGAATAGTAAGTGAGGAATAATGTGGCTCTGTTAGGGGAAAGTTGGCGGTTGGTGGTGGTTTGATGGAACGGGATGTCAGTTTAGTGAAGTGTAGGAAATGCAAGTAAACAACGTTGTGGTGGAAAATCTATGTGTAGGAGTTGCGATCGGTTTGATAGATCACTAGTCTGAAGTTGAGGGGTGTCGATGGTTGCGATAACAGGAAAGTAGAAGTTTGGAGATTTCTATAGCTTGTGGGAAACTTTGCGGAAGTTTAAGACTAGGCGATAGGGCAGACTGTCTTCAAGGAGCTGAAATTGGTGCTACAGAAGTTTATAGGGATAGAATGGCAATGAGGGCGCCACGAGCACCGATTCGATTTACCTTAGTGTGGCTGCTCACTGTTCTTTGTTCTGTGGAGTCGCAAGTTTGTTCAGCTCCGGGAAAACTGGTAAGACTAGCTTGAAGATCTAGTTAAGGAGATGGAATTGAGGGATAGTGTGTTAGTAGGTGCAGAAAGTTACATTAAATCTTTTGACTTTTTCATTTTAGTGCAACAAAACTACGGACTGCTGCCGAGGATGTTGTGAGCAATACATGTGTGTGGAACGTGAGTTGCGGTTTTAAAAATTGCAATCAATTGTTACATTTTTGAATTCAAATATTTGAATTTTTGAATCTTCAAATTCAAATTGTCGCCAAACTATTTGTCATCGCCAAATTCTGCCGGTATATCTATAGATTCTCCTTGAAATTCTGGCCTGGTCCTCAAATCAAAAAGTTGGTAAATGACTCTTTTTGAGAAAAATAGGAAGAAGTTTGCCAAAAAAGGTGATTTCTAGAGTTATTGATTTGAGGACGATTTCAAGATCAAAATATTACGGGGAATCTAGAAATAATGGTGATTTTAGCGCTTCTAGCTTGAGATATGGACAAAAAAGTGTCACGAAATATTTAAAAACTGTGATTATGGCTAAACTTGTCATGTTCAAATAAATTACTATGCAGATTTCAAATTTTAAAAATGTAAATTATAAAATTCTTTTATAGGTGCTTATTCATGCAGTCCGGATCTTGTGTCACAGCCAGGAAGCTCTTCATGCATTAATTTTCATTGTCCTCCTAAACAAATATGCTATTTACGGGAGGTAAGTTTAGCTACTACTAATTGCATGAGCTTTGCCTAGCGTGCTAACGTTTGATGCCGCTAGTTAGTTAGTTGATAACCGGTAACGAACTGCAAGTTGATAACCGTTACCGTGGTGCTGGGTGTTCTTTAGGTCTGCCCAGAGGAAAATCCTTGTCCTCGAATGCCCTTCTGCCGAAATGTGAACATGCGGGATAATAAAAGCATGGAGCATGGGCATAACAAGGGAATTGAGCTGGCTTCAAGGATGTGTTTGGTCATTGGAGCCGTCGTGGTCAATACGCTGCGTGACTTTGGAAGGATGGTGTAGTACTGGATATGTTAGTAACATGGGTTGAGGATACGACGCTTGTGTTCAAGTACCAGAGACATGTTGTCAGCGCTCTCCTTACGGTGGCATTATGTAATGATTAGATATGATCGTGATAGTACAGACTGTAGTATGGATTTAATTTGAAAAATTGAATGCTGAACCTATGGATGGGATTTAATTTTAAGTTGAAATTAAATTTATAAGCATTATCGGATTACATTATTAAAACAGGATCTCTAGTTAAGTGTGTGTATATCCTTTCTTTGTATGTTTTGTATGTTTAATACCGCCAATCGAGTTTTATTGGAGAAAAATTTGGAAAAAATTCCATAATTACATAATTTCGTCCAGTGTTTACAAAAGAATATTTTGGATCGGTGTCTTTTTACAGTTCAGTTAAAAGCTTGGAAGAGAGGGACTCATTGACTTGGGACTGTTCTACGCTGTACTTTGAAAAAAAATTCAAAGGGTTTCAAGGACTGCTTTGTAAGGTCTCCACTGCTTGTAATATTTTCGACATCAGCTTGAAATTTAAAAAGTTGAAGAATGGCAACAAAAACGAAAAAAACTTGTACTCGTGCAATCGGCTCTCCTGGACAAGAGCGTTTCCCAAAACCAAAGTTGAGCAAGCCACCGAGCATTGTTTTGCTTGTATCCGGGTTTAAAAATCTCTCGGCGTTAAATTCGTCTGCATCCTCACCCCAAATGGATTTGTCGTGATGAAAGCCATAGATATTTGGTAGAATGATGGTGTCTTTCCGCAAGTCATAGCCATGGAAGGAGAGGTCTGCGATGAGTCTTCGAGGGACGCCGAGTGGTCCGGCAGGTGATATTCGAAAAGTTTCATTTAAAAAGCTCATAGTGTAGGGCATTCTACGAGTAGTATGAAATTAATTAATGAGAGCGTCTGTTTTAAGCTGTTGTATGAGTTGGGCCAATGAATCGGAAAATTACCGCTGTCTGTCGGCAACAGAGGGCCTTCGATCATGTCCAATGACTTCGTCGATTTCCTGGTGCAATTTTTCCTGCGCTCCAGGAGTTTTAAGCATGTAGAGTACGGCCCAACTAATGGTTGAAGCTGTTGTTTCTATCCCACCGTAGAGTAATGAAACGTAGGTGGCGCGGGCGTTGAGGTCTGATGAAAAATTGGATTAATTTGATTTAAATTTAATTATGAAAAACATATTTGAAATAATTTAAAAAATTTGTGCTTGCATCCAAGTTCTTTGTAGAGCGGAGAGGATGGGTTGGTGGTTTTAGCAATTGCTTTCTCGAAAATGTCCATGATATTTCCCATTCTTTGATCTCGGAGGTGCAAAGTGCGTTTATGATTCTCGATGCTTTTCTCCATGTGTTTGGCCATTTGACGATTTCCGTGCTCAATCTTGGCCCAGCCGGTTAAGCGAGGAGCTAGTTTGCAAATCCAGGGGAAGAAGAAGGATGGATGACCGGGACCGAGGGATTTGAAAAACCTGAAATGAGCAAATAAAAACCATTTGGTTGAAAAGATTCGGGTTGTGTTGTGGATCTGGATGTGAACGTTGGGAATTACTCGAGAGCGGTTTCCATGATTTTTGAGACCGTTGGGTCTTTGGGATCAGCTCGTTCACCGGTGATCCATCGCCAAACGGAATTGATGGTTGCGTAGTAAAAACAGTAGTCGGAGGAGATTTGCTCGTCCGCTTTGGAGGCGGCGTCGAAGGTTTCGATGAGGAATTGAGTGGATTCTAGGAGAACGTGGTCAATGACGGGGATGCTTTCCGTTAATTCTTTTGCACTCTTCCGTACTAGTTTAAGGACTTCCGTATGAGCCTCACCGTCAAGTGTTATTAAACCTAAAGGAAAATGTTTAGTTGGGATTAAAGTTGGTGGTCAGGGGAGGAAAAAGCGGAAAAAATAGAAGCAACGTTTTGTTTGCTTCTGGTTTGGCTTACCTAACGGTTTACCCGAAGGGGAACGATCTAGTTCCAAGCCTAAAAGCAATGGCGCTCCGTTTGACGCTTCCGTTTGGTATAATTCACGGACCATGTGTATGTCGTTGATTACGACTGTTCTGGAGATTTAAAATATGAAATTGCGTGCTGTAGATTTAAGCGGCCCTGGTTTTTAAGGAGGAAAAATAAAGAAACTGTAACGAACCTGTAGTAACCAAAATCCAATGCCAGGATTTTTCCGTATTTTTCATGGAGGTTTGGCAACCTTGAAATTGGATTTGGTATCAAGTGTAGCATGTTTCCGAGTATCGGGATTGTCTGTGGACCTGCAGGTTCAATGAATCGGGAGAATCGTTGCGAAATTGAGCGGGAAAATGTTGGAAAGACAGGTGAGAAAATGAGCTTATGGGATGCACCTACCTGGTGGATAGTTTTTCGGTCTCTTTCGATACCATATTTCCCAGGATAGGAGAACGAGTAAAATAGTGACAATGACTGGAATAATATCCGCCATTTCTAGATAATTTGGCAATGGTTTGCAGTAGGAATGGCAAAGATGCTGAGAGTTTTAGCTGATAAATGAAACCTTTAACTGCGCCTGACTCGGAGTGAAGTGGGAATTGAAAAAACCTTGTTGTTGTCAAGTCGAGAAAGACATGAAGATTGTTATTGAAGGTGAGGCTGATGATGGAATGCGCTGCTGTGTAGCAGTTGATGTCGTTCCAGTTTAGACTGAGCAATCTTAAATTAGCATTAGTGGTTAGAGTTTAGTTTGAGGATGGCCATGAAACTACTATGGGTGAGTGCATACTGTATACGATTGATTTAAAGATGACGATAAAGATGCGTCTCTATGAGATCCTCTCGAGAGTAAAATGAGCAGTAACTTTTCAAGGTGAACTCGTTTTAGGTACGATGTTGTGAGTTGGGATGCACTGGTGGAGATCAAAGTGCAATTGGTGTACAAGTGGCAAGTAAATATTATGCACGCTTTAGTTGAGTGGGCTAAGAATGTAAGTTGGGCGGGAAAAGTTTTTATTAATTGATTTCCCAAGGTATTTGGCTTCAAGAGAAGCACAGGTATGTACAGATAGTTTGGAATTTAGTTTAATACAATTTTTAATAAGCTAGTTTACATGCTCCGGTTTTTAGCACTCGATTGGCAATTGAATAGCAAGTTTAAAATATTTTTAATTTTAATATTTGAGGGATGACAGCGGCTTGTAGACTATATTTGCTATAGTTCTGATGACAGTGTTTGTGAAGAAAGGTAATCCATTGCATTTCCTGTTTATTTTTATTGTATGCTCTCTCCTCCTGCTTGGTGTTGTTTCAATGTGGATTTTATTAAAATGATAATTCTGTTTCTATGGTAACTGCTTTAAAGAAGCGTGGTAGGGTAAGAGAGGGAAGAAGATATGGCGAACACATCGACAAGTGCGCATATTAAAGACAGAATCACCCGGGCATGACACCCCTTTAAGGTTGGATCTCGTATGCTCATATCCGCGGGGGTTAGTTTACACATTTAATTAATGTCGTTAGTGGTTCAGCTGGGTGTCATCTTAAATACTGTCTGGATAGGGTTCTGCGTGGAGTAAATTCAGGAGTAACTCGACAGTCAATAGGAAGCGTGGCGGGATTACTTTCTCGCCTGTAATTTACGTCACGTCACAAGCTTGAAAACTAGATTCGAAACTCTCTACGCAAGTAGAACAAAGGATTGAGCAGGAACGTAGAGAGGCACTTCTCACATACACGCATCACTGTGCTCTTGGAAAATCGTAGCTCTTTGAAACTTAGCTTCAGTTGGTTTATAGTGAGTGAGCGGTGAAGAAGCAATCCTGAGTTTGGAAGTAAGAGAAACTTTACATTGGTAATCGGAAATATTACACGGAATTACGTGTTGCTTGTTTGGAGTTTTGACAGTGAAAAATTTAGTGTTTCTGTTTCGGGAAAAAGAATATTTGTGGAGTTGAAGAGTGACTTATAGCTTTTTTTGGAAGCCAAGAAAATTATCAAGCTGTTTTGAGGTGACACGTGTTTTGGAAACGTTGTGATTAAAGTAAGTTCCCGATGAGTTCATATTTCTTGTTTTAACTGAAAGCCGGAGTTACTCGGTGGAGGTTAATTGGAATTTAAGTGTGGCTAATCAGTCCAGAGGGAAAGATAATACAAAGGATTGTGTGGATTGCAGGTGGAAAAGAATTAAAAGGAGCATTACGAGGAGTGTGTGAGATTTTGATAATCATAACTACATTTGAATTTGTGTCAGTTGGTTTTGGGGATTTTTGTTTAACTGTATATAGTGTAAACCTGAAAGGAATGGTCCATACGTAGCGGTTGTAGAGTAAGTTATTATATTGGTGATGGAATTCTTGTTTTTCAGGACAATGGGCAAAAAAATGGAATTTTGCGATGATGAGCTGATGGAGAAGTTTTGGCGAAGGGCTCAAGACGGAATTTCTGGGGGAGGATTGAAGTCCCGAATGAAGGCTTTAGTTTCCTGGGTAAGTTGATCGTTTTTTTTCTTGCATTGCACATTAACTGCGTTCTAGTGTTTTAATTTGTTTCTATTTATACTCACAGATGCAAATTTACTACAAAAATGTGGATAAAGTTAAGAAACTACCAGCAAAGTACCAGAAGATTTTCCAGAGTGAAGAAATTGGCGAAATAATCAAGAAAAAGAAGCTAAGAAAGATTAGCAAGAGCCGGCATGGAAAGAAGGTGCGCGTAGTGATAGAATTGTATTTTGTCGAAGTTGTGTGTGATACTAGTTGAAAAATGGAAAAAAGTTGTCATAATTTATAGCTAATAAGATACTTTGAGGAATTTTTTTAAATAACCGTGTAGGTTTAGCGTAGTTACTAATATAATATTGAGTAATGATGAGGAAGCGTATTAACCTCGATTAGTTTAATTAAATTTTGTGTGCTGTAATCAAAGATGGATTTAAGATGATATAGTTTGGTAAGGAAGTGACAACGGTGTAGTTTTTTGAATTATGCAGATTGATAATTATTAAATTAAAGAGCACATTGCAATTTGATGAAATGTTTTCGAAAGTTGTATATTGAGGCGATTATTACTTTTATAATGGATTTAAACGCCGTTTAACTTTAAAAGAAAATGGAAGAGGCTTGAGCGCTTGTCTTGTTACGTCCCCTTCGATTCCAATAGACTCTGGAGAGTCTGCATGAAATTGAAATACTTGTAGAAGAGAAACGAAAATGATAAATATTTGCTGTCGTGCCAGCGGTTCTCCTGGACAGGACCTCTTGCCGCTACCGAAATTGAACAAGTTGGTTGTCATAGGTTTGGTGGAATTGTCGTTTAGGAATCTTTCTGGTTGGAATTGATGTGCATCCGCTCCCCATACGGATTTATCGTGGTGCAAAGCGTGTATGTTGGGTAAAATGACGGTGTCTTTGGGTAAAGAGTAGCCGTGGAAGGAGAGGTCTGCAATTAGTCTTCGTGGAACACCGAGAGGTCCGACGGGGGCGATTCGGAATGTCTCATTCAAGAAGCTCATTGTGTACGGCATCCTACGGGGGGAGCAAGATGAGGGTTTTAAGGACAAGGAATAGAGGTAATACAATGGAACGTTAATGAAAATATTACCGGTATCGGTCCGAAACTGAAGGTCTCCGGTGGTTGCCGATAATCTCGTCGATTTCTCGGTGCAATGATTCCTGGACTCCGGGAGTCTTTAGCATGTACAGTGTAGCCCAGATTAAGGTTGCAGCTGTAGTTTCTATTCCACCGTATAAGAAGGCAAGGTAGGTGGCGCGCGCGTTGAGATCTGAGACATTAAAATAGCTGGAGAAGTTGTGTAAATACCTATGATGGAATGGTGATAAAAATACACTTACAGCCAAGGTCTTTGTAGAGGGCGGAAGTTGGGTCTGCGTTGTTGTGAATCGTTTCTTGGAATGCGTCGATGAGGTTTGTTAATCGGTCATTGGAGCACATCGAACGTTTATGGTTGTCGATATTTTCCTGAATGCAAGTCAAGATTTTGCGATTTATGTGCTGGACCTTGTTCCATCCGCTGGGACCGGGTGCTAGCTTGCAAATCCAAGGGAAAAAGAATGACATGATGCCTGAGCCGAGGGATTCGAAAAATCTGGAAAGATTCAAAGGTTGGATGAAACGAGCTGAACGGGTAGTTGAATCGGATTGTAAAGTTTGATAAAATAAAGTTGAAGGATTACTCGAGAACAAGGTTGAGTATTTTTGCGATGGTTGGATCAAGTGGATGAGCTGGTTCCCCGGTAATCCACCGCCAAACTGTGTTTAAAGTGGTATAGTAAAAACAATGCTTGGAAGAAATAAGCTCGTTTGCCTTGGATGCGGCGTCGAATGCGTCGATGATGAAATCGGCGGATTCTAGGAGAAGGTGGTCTATTACAGGGATGCTTTCCGTTAGCTCTTTGGCACTCTTTCGGAGGAGTTTGAGAACTTGTGTGTGCTGTTCACCGTTGAGTGTTAGTATGCCTAGTTGGTGGAGGAATTGAATTAGTTAGCTAACTGTGCGTTGAAGGGCTGATGTATGAGAGTGTTTAGCTTAAAGATTGTTACCTAAAGGTTTTCCGGCCGATGAATGGTCCAACTCCATGCCGAGTAGCGGTGGAGCTCCATTTGAGGCTTCCGTCGCATACAATTCTCGTAGTAGGTTAACGTCGTTTATGATAACGGTTCTGGAATTGATAACAAGAAGTCAAATATTTGAGAGAATCCTGTAGATACAACGTAAGAGACTAGCAATGGAACAATTCAACGAACCTGTAATAACCGAAATCTAGTGCTAGGATATTGCCGTATTTTTGATGGAGTTGGGGCAAACTTTTGAGAGGATTGGGTGCCAAGTTGAGCATGTTGCCGATTACGGGTAGTGGCCGTGGACCTGGAATGAGGAGTGTTGAATTATACAGATCAGTAAATGCAGAGGTGTTTTTGCAAAGTGCAAAAATGTTGCGGTAATTAACTTACCAGGCGGGTAATGTTTCGGTCGCTTCCGGTAGGATAGTTCTAGGAATAGTAAAAGGCAGAAAATTAAGAGGAACGTTTCAGTAATCATTTTGGGAATGAGAGTTTGGTGAACCTATTGTGTTTGAATAGGGGCAGGTTTATTGGATTGAATTATGCAACTACTGGTAGCAAGTATAGCTCTCTTGAAAACGTTTAGGTTGTCTCGCCTAGAGTTGATTTATAAATTTGTGTCCCAGTCCGAGTTGGTGACCACTATATAAACGTTTGCTTTTATATACAGTGGGTGTTCTGGAGTGATGGTACGGTTGGAGGTTTTAAACTGTAGGGTTTTAAGGGGTATAGGGTTGAAGGGCCAGCTACAAGTTGAAAACATGTAGGATGGGGGCCTTAAGGTCAATTAAATTAACGTTCATGGTTGGGATTATCCGTAAAACTATGACTTATACCTCAATATTAAGGAAGGTAGAGTTAAGCAGGATTGGGTAACTGGATAACCCTGCAGCTGTAGCCATGATAACCAAAGGATAGGAGGCATGTTGGGGTACTTGTGGTTACATGGTGGGACTGGAATGGATGGTACGCTAATTGCTTGACGAATATAATTTTATAGCTTTAGTTAACTATAGTTACTGTAGTTGTGGAGCCAGATGGTGGAGCGTATGTGCATTTAGGGATTCACTCTGTATGAATGGGACGCTAAGATTATTTGTATCGCTGAGAATCTCTGAACCCGTTTCGTGTTATGCAAACATGATCAAGGCTAAAAATTCTTGTTCCTGCATTTTGGCATAATAATCAGAATTGAATCGCAGTAACTTGACTGGAAACGCAGTAATGGTAGGTTGAAAAACTCTAGAGCCTAAAAAATGACTTGAGGATTATTGCAAGAACGGATTAGGTTGATGGGGAAATTGCGAAGTTCCATGTTTCTTTTCGTATAAGAATTCCTTGTGACGTAAAGCTGTCAAACGAGATTGGGAAGGAATCACGGGTTAGCTTCTGGAAAAAAGGTTATTGAGAAATTATTATTGTTTGCTAACTTACGTTTCTTGAATAATGATTGTCATTTTAAGAAAGCTGGCCAATATTTGAATAAGCCAGAGTGTTGCATAATAAGTCATTATACTCAACAAGGACAGTGAAATGTTTAATCCAGAAAATCTAATTTGCATGCTGGACGCTGAAGTTTAATGGGGATAATGGATAATTAGTCTAGACCTTGTATAAGATGAAGATGGCGAGAGCTGAGCTAGGCGTCTTGACAGGTATACTTTGGAATCAGGTTTTCCCTAAAGTTCATATGTATTTTATGAGTGTGTGTGTCGTGTTTCGTTACTTGTGTGGATTGCAATGGACTGCAGACTTTGCGAATGCGAAATGGCGAATGCAAGTATAGACAGCAATTTCTCCGGATGCCCCAAAATATTGTTGATGAGTGAGGGGAATACTTTATGTTCATGACTGTCTGTGGAAGCTGCAAATGTTTAATTATGTCCATAGTTTAAATGGGGGTTGAAGGATTTAAATTTATGGGCTTGGGATAACAAGTGCGAATTATGACGTTAGAGACTAGACTAGCGGAAGTTAAGTAAAAGTGTTGATGATTGTAATTTAACAAGAGATGTGTCGAGATAGTCATTGAATTTCAAATGAACTCAATGTTTCTCTCAGGGCTCCCAAAAATTAAAAGTTCCACGTCGGCACTTTTAAGCGCGAAATTTGAGAGTGGTAGAGATTTTTGCGAAAGTTTTTTATTTCAGTGTCAACAGCAGTTTTTGAATTTAACGTCAAACTTGTGAAGAATACGTGTCATAGTTACTACATTATAATTAAGTAATTGTTGTGATCTATGCAAAGCTGACGTAAGTAATTCAATTTATTTTTAATGACATGGAGATATATTTAGTGGTAAATGGTAAAGTTTTGTGCAGTATGGTCCGGAAATGACAGTACAATTAGTTTGTTTAATTGCAGTTAAAATCTGTTTTGGTTGATTGGTGGACGTATGGGAGCAAGTCAAATTCGCTGATACAGTTGTACTTGACTGGTTTCGCTAGTGCAACCTGCAGCTGGAGGAAGATTATAACCTTTTAATCAGAAGCCGAAAGATTATCGCGGCTTCTTCACTGAAAGAGTAGAACTTTAGTTCCGTAACGATTAAAACTCGGTCATGGGCCTGGATCTTCGAGAGAAGCAAATTGGTAAGTTAAATACTGATACTGGATTATGTGTGACTGTTGCGAAATAAGTTTTCGGTGAATGTAATGATAATGATGTGTTTCTTTAGCTAATGTGAAACAGATGCTAAATCTGAACCAGAATGTTGGAAAAGCTGGATCTTCGGAACCTACGTGGAAGATTTTGGTGTATGATCGAGATGGGCAAGATATTTTGGGCCCGTTAATGTCGGTACAGGAACTGAGGCACTGTGGAGTAACTTTGCATGTGTAAGATTTGGTTTACCTTATGTTTAAGCTTGTAGATGATTTAAATGTGGGATTGGATGATGGAAGTGACGAAATGGATTGTTTTTCAGGCTGCTTCATTCGGAACGAGAAAATATACCTGATGTGCCAGCTGTTTATTTCTGTGTGCCTAATCAAAATAACGTGGAACGAATATGTAGAGATGTGCAGGTGAGATAGTGGAGTGATTTTTAGGAAGTAATGGTATTCCACTGATGTTTACTGAATGTATGTGTATTTATTTGGGTAATGATGGTTTTCACAGAGTGGAATTTATGATTTGTACTACTTCAACTTCGTTACGCCTATTCCGCGGCAGGGAATTGAGGATATCGCTAATGCTGCCTGGCAGTCGAACTCGGGTAACAAAATCCAGAAGGTGACTTAGTTAACTTGGTGACGATTTGAAGGTGTACATGCTCTAGGTTAACTGAAGATACAGAATATTAATTGTGTTGATTGTTTTATACAGGTTTTCGATCAGTATCTGAATTTTATTTCCCTTGAATCGGATTTATTTGTTTTAAAACACCAAGACGCGAGTCAAATTTCTTTTTACGGTGAGCTATTAGTATTCCGGTCTTTGAACATGTTTCCATGTTTGGGATGATTTGTTAATTGATGATTTTGAATTTTAGCATTAAACCGTGGGGATGTAAAAGATACAGAAATGGAGCAGATGATGGATACAATCGTGGATAGCCTGTTCTCAGTCTTTACTTCGATCGGTGTTGTCCCTATAATCAGGTCACCGAAAGGGAATGCGGCTGAGCATATTGCAGAGAAATTAGACAAAAAAATACGAGATAATTTAAGGGATCCTCGTAGCTCTTTGTTTTCGTCTGATCCATTATCTTGGTCTCAGTACACGTAAGTTCTGCTTTTAGTGCCATCGAGATAAGAAAATAGTTTGAAAAGAATTTGAAACATTTTTCTTCTACTTTGTTTGTAGGCACCAGCGACCAGTACTAGTGATATTTGATCGTGGAATGGATTTAGCTACACCGTTATCCCATACGTGGACGTATCAAGCTTTAGCTCATGATGTATTGGATCTAAGTCTTAATCAAATTAAGTTTGTCGAAAGTGAGGAAGGCGATGAGCCTGGACCGAGCAGGAAGGTACACAAAAACAAAGCGTACGATTTGGACGACCGGCGCGATCCCTTTTGGAATCAACATAAAGGAAGTCCATTCCCTACTGTTGCGGAAGCTATTCAAACGGAACTAGAAGATTACCGAAAGTCTGAAGACGAGATCAAACGACTGAAAACAAGCATGGTGAGGAATTCGGGCGGAGGTGCAATGACTATGTGGTTCTTCAGCTTAATTGTTCTGTAATCGCTATATTATTTATTCATAGGGACTTGCTGGTGACTTGGATTTAGCTGAAGTTGGTTCTGACGTCTTGAATGATAATACAGCAAGGCTTACCTCTGCCATAACTAATCTACCCCAGTTGTTAGAAAAAAAACGCATGTTGGACGCTCACACATCTATTGCAACGGGTAATCACATTGGATAACATCGGTAGCTACCGAGAAACTTGGAGATGGAGCTATAATTTCGTTATTTTTGTGTTCGTTTTCCTTAGCGATTCTGAAACAAATCAAGGATCGAAAATTGGATAGATTCTTCGAGCTTGAAAGCAAAATTATCGGGAAAACGGCCTTAGACAGAGGATTATTAGATACATTACTAGATCGGGAAATGGGACTCGCGGAAGATAAATTACGTTTCTTCCTCATGTACTATTTATCGTTGGAACAGACGATGCCTCAGGTAATAAGATACATCTTCGTGTTCGATGCTGGTTCTAGGAACAGTCATATACGGAGTTTTAATGAATTATTTACTATTTCAGAGTGAGTTGGACCAGTTCACATCTGCTTTGGAAAGCGCGGACTGCAACCTAGCCGCCATTCATTTCGTGAAAAAGTGGTTGTAAGTACGAGAATATTATAATCAGATACAGCTTTTACCGTAATAGGTCCTGATTTTAAGCTCTGTTTACAGATCTTTCACGAAAATGGCATCCGTAACCACCACAGCTTCTGCAGCCAGCTCGAGTCGAACAACGAATATGTTTCGAAATCTGCAGAACAACTGGGTGCCCAGCTTG
This sequence comes from Sminthurides aquaticus, assembly GCA_906901655.1. Classification (NCBI taxonomy): domain Eukaryota; kingdom Metazoa; phylum Arthropoda; class Collembola; order Symphypleona; family Sminthurididae; genus Sminthurides; species Sminthurides aquaticus. Next base: position 539,324 of record CAJQTT010000026.1, on the reverse strand, counting down.
ATGGAAGGTGTGCGAAACCTCGTAGTAAAACGTCAGGTACGGATTTGAGGAATAGACATAATTATCGACATGATCTAACCAGAGAGAGGAAGGGTTGAAACTAATGTGTTCATGTGTGTATTTTCAGAATTTACCTCTTACACGGATTGTTGAGGAAATCATGGATGGGAAAAGTTCACAAGAAACAGAAGATTTTCGATACTTTGATCCTAAACTTCTAAAGCCCTCTAATGTTGCGCCGAAAGGAGTTACCTACCAAGATGCTATCGTTTTTGTTGTTGGTGGAGGAAATTATATTGAATATCAAAACTTGGTTGACTGTTGTAAGGTAGGTGAATCATGTTCAGCTGCTTGTTTCATGCTACTTGTTTGATATCAGTAGGTCAAGTTGAAAGTTTTAACTTTTGCATTTTAGGCGAAATCAAGTGCGGGGATTCCAAAGAGAGTAATTTACGGTTGCTCAACGTTGACAAACGCAGCGCAGTTTTTAAAACAGGTGAGTATATGAGTTCGAAGATTCAAACTGCTTGTGTGTATATTGTAACTTTAAAATATAAGCTAAAAAACTATTGTTGTTGATTCCAGCTTTCCAGATTAGGAGAGGAGCAGCGATAGTAGATTTTAAAAATTCCTGTCATTCCGTTCTTTTTGGAGCGGATGCAAATCAGATTATTTCAATGGTGCAAAATGCTATTTATATATGATGTAATGTACGATTTCGAAATTTTAAGCTTTAAGTGCTATGCTCCTAAATGTATCACATACCCCATTCATTCCTGCCACCTGAAGTATAGATTGATGAATCTTTAAATTGGCCGAAAAGATTTTTATATGGGATGTTGCTCGCATTATCATGTGTTATCGTGTAGTATGTAGGTGGGAATGATGCTGAGAACTGAATAAAGGTTCGAGAATATCTGGTTTCTACTCGGAATATACGTGATTCGTACCACTGGTTTGTAAAGAGCTCTAAATCTTGGAGGAATGACAAGTTAAATCGAAGAGGCTGTACGCGGCGATTATCTCAAGTGGCAAGCAGGGTACAGGTCTGAAGACGGAATCCAAGGAATAGAGTAACTCACATTCTGCGGCTCCTTGATTATAATGATGAAATGGAATGATACGTGTATGATGAAATGTTGATTGAGGGAGGAAATGAAGGTAGGCAATTTTGAAAATTACTGTCATTTTCTATGGGGTTTTATATTATAGAGTACGATCTGGGTGGAAGGTCCGTCTATTATTTGAAAAGCTTTTGGAAGAAATCATGTGCCCGCTGGAAATTGATTGTAGTGAACCTGAAGAATCCTTGCATCCAATACCGAAAGGTAAGTTTCAATACCGCATTGCAAACCTTGAGTCTACGGACACAGCATTTGACGTTTATTTGTAACCACAACGGATTCTAATGATACTTGATTCTTTCCAGATATGTACGTGTTGAAGACTAGTGTTCTGGAATCATGGAACTGTTTACGGAAGAGCTGGAAACCTGAAAGAATGTCTGCAGTTCGTCACTCGTCAGGAAGGACAGTTTAGTTTTTTGTTGAGGATTTCATTAAGCGTTTTAGGGGAAAAGTTGTGAATCATGCAGTAGGTTGAAGGTTAGTTCGTGGCCTGGTAAAATGATGCGGATAGCAGAGCTGTGCCCTAAGGCACGGGCTATGCCGCTGGACACAGGTAGGATAAAGGTAAAAAAAGTACCCAAAAATAGGTTTACTGTTGATCCAAAAATTCTCCTTGCTTACTAGGTGGTCCTTTGTCTTTTGTGGAATGATTGCTTTGTTGTAGGGACTGGAAATTGGTTTGAAATATGCCTCATCTACAAAAGAAGGAGTTAATGCCGTAGAAGAAGGTCTCAGAAAAGAATTTGGATGCGCCGGTGCGGTGCTGGCTGAAAGCCCTTGTATAAGAACCGTGAAGATGGATTTGATGAAGCACCTTGGGCAGGAAGAATAAGGGCTTCTGAAGCTGAAATTATACGACTCGGTTCTACTAGGGTCGTCGTTGAAAGGATGATCAATGCAACGGGAAGGATGTTCCAGAGGTTCTATGACCAGTAAGTAATGAATGCCAAGAATATAGAATGAATGACAAGGATTGTTTGATTTATTATGTATGAACTAGGTGGAACGAGCAAAATTATCACCGTGAGAAAAGATGGGATATGCAGAATATGGAATTTGCATGCACTTTGAATAATATTCCCTTGGATTGAGATTATCAGAGGCTTGATGTGATGAGTAGAAATATAAGTTAGTTATCAGTAATTTCCAGGGATACGATTGTAGCTCAGTGGTTTAGAGTTCTCGTCCCAATTCATGATTTACAGGGGAGTCTGAGGGATCAATTACCGAAAAGCTATCCAGGCCAAGCTAAAATCAACAAAAACATCGATTTCAGGAATTCCAGGGGCGCCATCTGGAGGACTGATGATCATCGTAAAACAACTGGAAGTTGGAATAAAATTTACATTACAACTAGTGGCAAGGGTTGTATAACTTTTGCCACTGGATTCTAGTTTGGTCAATGTTTTGGATTTAATTTTTTTGCGGTTTACTGGAATTCATTACGCAGAATTTACCTTTTCGTAATTGCGGATGTGCCTTGAGTGTTTTGCCAAATTGGAGCGGATACTTGCGGGTTGTATGCTAACATCGCAGTGAATGAGTAGGACTCTTTTGTTTGATGATAATAATATTTAATATTTCGGCATATGTTTTTAATTGTATAAGAGGAAGGGATTGCGTTCAGGAGTGTTGATATAATTACCGGTCTATTCTACTAATCTATTATGGAAGAACGCTGGCTGGCTAATACTTGGATGATAAGTTAGGATCTCTCGTGAGACACTCAAAGGAGTTTAAGATTTAAATTATATAATAGGTGAGTTTTTAGCTACTAGTACATATAGCCTCTATATGTTGACCGTCAAAGACCTACACGAATATCACAATGTTCGACAACCATAATCATTACTTGGTAAGTTAAAGTTGTACAATTATCATACTTGTGGCGCATTTTGCGCTATATAAAAGGAATATTTACAGCAGGATAAGCCAGCAGCGGTGTGACGGACGCTTGGGGGTTGGAATATTTATATATAACGAAAGACAAATCCCTTGCTTTCAAAGTGAGAGGATTTGGAAGTTGTGGTTGTTGTCGTCTATTCTTTAATTGATTAATAACTATATATGCCTCTAATTCTACAGTCTAACCGAGAGTATTTGACAATTTATTTGATGATGATACACGTACATGTACAGAGTAATGACACAGCGGGGAAGCGTGGATGAGTCCTTGCGTTGGCGGATACAGGGATTTTTGTTTGTTGATTCTCGTAGTTGTGTTGTAGTAGTTTAGGAGGGCGAGCGAGTGCGAGCTAGTTTGAAGATAAAAGTTTTTGTTTCTGAAAGAACGAGGTTACGTACCTATGTATAAATATATAAGGGTCGTAGCACAGGAAACAGTTGACAATTAAAGTAAAATAGTTATAATTAGTAATTACCACCTTGGGTGGGTTAATGTATGTCACATGGTTGGTATACACAACTTGTTAATGAAAATTTGGCATCAAGTCATTGGTAATAATGGTAATTGAAGTTCTTGATTGAGATTTGTATAAATTAATAAGGATAGAAAAGTGTAATCTATACTAACTGCACCCGCAAGCGTCTACTACCATTTCGTTGTAATTCTTGAGAACGATCTTGTCGGAACTATCCGTGTAGAGGAGGGAGAGGGAAGAGTATTTTGTGGGGACGCAACAAGGGGGCGGCACTACCTGCGGAGTCATTGAGTTTACCAGGGCTTGGATGACGGCGTGATTGGTTGCATTCAAATGCTCTGCCATCGGGAAAGGACATTCCCCTGCACAGTGATACGCTGGGTAGCCTGGAAAGATGGAAAAAATGAGAATTATTGTTAAAATTATTCGCATACGATGTGAGGATAGTCTTGAAGCGGATTTTACACTTGCAAGGTCAACAGCGCAAGCTCGGAGAGATCATGGATTGAATACAGAGGCGACAGAGAGGCTAGGAAGGTGGAAGAATGTTTTGAGGGATTGTAGCTTATGGGCTGGATGATTAGATGGAATTAGAGAGAACAGAAGAAGAAGAAGAGAGAGTTAACTACGTATGCTAAAAGGGGTGTGGGCGGGGGTGGATTTAGAAAAGGTGTACAAAAAATTAGCAAATTTCGCTTGATGGTGAAACAAAGTGTTGTTGTCCTTGAATTTTTAAGTAAGATTTTTTTTTGCACAGGGTTTAAAATTGTCCAAGATTTTTAAGGTGTGGGAGAAGGGGTGGGAGGGGTGGAGGAGGAGGGTGGGGTTTGACAAGTGCCTCTTAAAAAAGATTCAAGATACTATGTAAAACATGTTAGGATGGACTTTGAAATGAAACTAATTTCAAAGAAAAGCAACAGGTGGCTACAGCTAGAATAGCGCATGGACGCTCTTGATGAAATGCATAACTATGCTTGTTAATAACATGTAAAGGTAATTTACCTGGAGGCGCAACGATCCAATCGTTCCAACCGACATCCGTGAAGTCGACAAACATTTTGTGCCTGGCGCACAAATTCCTTTTGCGATTCTTGTTTCTGTGATTTTTGCGCTTTTTACCTGCGCCGTTCCCTTGTTGGGGATTGGCAGCGCGGTAAGCGCGGGACAGCGTCTTTGCATCGCGCTGCTTCTTGTTCAGCCCGTCGTCAGAGTAGGTGAAAAGGACCGGGTCAGTTTCTTTTGAGACTCTAGAAAAAAATTAAATGTCATGTTTAGCTTGGACGCCGTTTTAAAATTTTGGTAGCTTTTGGAACCCTACCAATGCTTAGCAGATGGGCCCACGTTTATATTTACGTTCAGTATGAGTTCTGTGTGTAAAGATATAATAATTACCTTGGAGTGTCATCCGAGGATGCATCTCGTCGAACTCTGATGTGTTTCAAAGTGGACTGGGACATGACTTGACCATTAGGATGGACAACCTGGATGACGAGGCCGTGATTCTTTTTTGGGGTGGCAATCCAACGGGCAACTGCGGGGAAGACGTCGAGCGTTATCCAAAAGCTGTCGTCTTTCCTCTTGGATAATTGAATTAATTTTGAGTCTATGGGGAACATGATTGGCTCGGAGAGAGAGCCTCTTGGAGGCTTTATCACATCGTTCACTAATACGCGAACACTAGAGTAACTGCCCATGGAGTCACTGTCCAAGTCACTGATACTCAGCCCGTCGCCACTCTGAGTTGTTGTCTCACTTGAAGTGTAATCACTACTGTCCTCGTGTTTCTTGTTAAAAATAATACGGAGCTCTGCACCAGTCACTTTTTCCTTTTCGGGAATTGAGCTCAGGTCAAACTTGACACGGTTCCCCCAATCCACGGAAGAACTCTGGGCTACGGAAAGAAATGGAAGCAAGGTTAGACATGTGGCTTGATTGGCAAAAGGACTAGTGTGGAATTGTGATATGCTTTTAAGACTATGAATAGACTTGAGATGGAATTGTTGCAGATTCAGGGAACTCTTCACTCAAGGGTTCACCGGAAGTGGTTTGATTTTAGGAAGCAAATTTGTAAAATTTTGGAGGAAGCAAGAGGAACAAGGATTTGAGCAACTTACGATCATGGTAGAATGTCCTGACGGTGTTGGCCGTCTTGGTATGACGACCAGGTAAATGAAGATTTGACGTCTTGAGCGTGTTCCCTGTTTGAGCCTCGTAAAGGTCAATGAGGTACTTGGGGATCTGTTGGAAGAAATGAATTTAAAATGTTGAGTTTTCCGTTAGAATTAGCCAGGAACATGGAAGACAAGACACCTCTGTTCTAGATTTATTTAATGGATTGATGGAAATGTATGGGGGGTTGTATATATGTTTGGACAGTTTTGGAAACTATATTATTATGAAATAAAAGAATGTTTAGTGAATATGACAATAAATATAATCATAAATATTTGAATATTTTATTATTTTAGAAAAAGTTTTCCACTATTTGGCCTACTGGATTTGAAGTGAATAGGTTATAATTCCTTTGAAGGGTTAGAGAGGGGGTGAGGAGGGGGAGGGGAAGTTTTGAAAATATTAGAGCTCGTGGGTGAGGGATGAACCCTTTTTTCTTTGAAATTCTCGCTATAAATCATGTGTAGGAGGACTGTCCTCCTCTGGGGCATTCTCTTTGGGTAAAATGATACTTGTTTAGCCATTAGTTTTACGATTGTTTAAATATGGTTTGGCAGGGTGGGAAGGTGTGGTGCTCTGGTTGTTGTAGACAGAATGGTTCCAGAGGAAGAGGACAGGGAAGACGAGAGAGAGAGGCGGTTTGAAAGAATGAGCCATTCATTCACGAAAATCCATATAGTCTTCTCTCGACCCTTGCTCTGATTTGAATGTAGGTGTAATATAATTGTGAATGTATGGGATATTGTAAAAGCCCGGCTTAAGGTAGCTTAATTCTTGAGCTTTTAGATGGGGGTGGGGCGTTGGTTAGTTTTAGAGCGGGGAGCAGGACAGGTTTGCTTGAAATTCGGGGGAAATAACTGAGCTGGGTGGGGGTTGATGTGTGGTAATTGAAAATACCGGTGATTTTGCAGGTGCAAAAATATAAATTGCTGAGCAAATGGGGGAGTTTATTGTGAAGAGGGGTGGAAGAATTGGTAGAAGGTAGGGGTGGTGGGGTTGTAGTAATCTTTATGGTGGGGGATTTAGCGGGCGGGTAGAAAAAGAGAAATATTTAAGCTGGTGGAATTTAAAAAAGTATACCTGGATGGGGTACAATGGAGAATCTGTTCCTAAAATGTCCACACGTTCTTTCCAAGAATCCCTATAACATGATATCCCTCTGAATGGAAGCATTGGAGCATGGATGTAAAAAGCTTAGGTCGGAATGCTCATTTTGAAATTGAAATACCTCTCTCTCTCTCTCTGGCAACTGGTGGTGTCTACCTGGCTGACTGGGATTTGAAAGGGTGGGGAAGATGGAAGTTGTTGCTAAGAAATCAGGGGAAAAATTAGAAGGTAAGAGTCAATGGATGGGAGAAAAGTTAAGAGGTGATGGGGTTAATTAGTCTGTGCGCGTAGGCACGTATCCGGTTATGATTGATTAAAGGAATGACACGTGGATGGGGGAGGGTTGAGACGTGATAGTCATTCATACTTTGGGGATTTTAGGGTGAGCATAAGGTTTGAAGTTATGCAAAATGTAGGGGGGATTATTCAATGTGGAATTGGAAGAGGGAGGGTAAGATGTAGAGGGCGCTGGAGGTGTCTTGTTCCGATTATATTAATGATTGATTTTTGTTGCTTACCTTTAAAGGACGGAGACGCTTTGATGGCCGTGATGGCATTCCTAATAGTTTTAAAAATTGTGACTCTAAACGCGCTAAAACTTGAGGCTCTACACTTCTGGATATTTCCACATGACTATTATCTGGAATAAAGATGAAAGGGTGGATTAGTACATGATTTAATCAAAGGTAATGATTGCGAAAGGATGATCTGGCTGAGCAGGTGAGTTTTGTGGATTTGTTGAAGCTTAAGATATGTTATCTGTGACTCGTTCCTAAAATTTTATGATACCATTTTACCTGTGGTATGATTGGGTACCAAACTGCACACAGTAGTTTTAAATGGCGTTGAAATTTGTAATTTTGTAAGCGTTTTTTTTTATAACTGAGGCAGTGTTGTCATAATAAGTTTAAAATATGTAATAATGTGGCAATTAATGGAGTTTCTTTGGCTCTGCCGTTTAATATATCATTACATTTTCACTCGGAGCAGCATCTGTGCACTATAAATTTAGGACAGGTATGATATTCTTAATATCGGCGTCAAAATCTTCCATGTATTTCTTAAAGGTTAACTTAAATGTTGATTAAGTCGTTGTGAATTGGCCTGAAATGATAAGGAAATCTTGATATCTAATGTATGTAGACTAGAAATTGGTAATGATGATTAACAGTGAATTACGCCTAAACTCAGCCAGGAAGCGGAAGTTGACGAAGAATGTTGGCGAAGTATGTTGACAAAGTATGTTGACGAATAATTAAATATACTCACCTTGAATTTGAATAGAAGCTAAAGTTGATACGTTACTATTACTAAATGAGGATATCAATACAGGGATGAGAGTTATGAGAAGTATTAATTTGTACAAGCTGTATAATGGTCCATGATGGGCCGTTAATCGTTTGGTAAACCTGTAAAATCAAAAATACCTCGTTAATGTCCAGTTTTCCCACACGATTACGTTATCTTATTGAATGGATTTCCGGATAAAATAATCTTTGGAAATGTATGGAGAAAATGACTGGGAGAAACGTAGGTAGGGTTGAGTTTTGGAAAGAGGTGCGGGAAAACCTTGTCGTTTACGGTAATTCCTGTAGATTCATTAATGACTTTCTTGAGGTTTCATGTGTTAGTGGGTGGACTTGGACAATGCAAGAATAGCACTTATATAACTAGCTTCTCGTACATGAACGTTGAATAATTATCCCAGAATACACACACAGCTATGGAACTGCTATGGGCTGGAACTGCCATGACTCTATCATGCAACTTGATCGTAAAGTCGGGGAAATCCTTTCGCAGATTCTTTGACTCGTTGAGATTCCCCATCTCATTAAATATCGGTACAGGTGATTGCATCAGGGACGTACGTGAGGATTGAAGGGTGATTTTGAGAATGCACGTAGATCTGTACGATTCTCGAGATTTCCAACATCTACGGAGCTTCTCGGTACTCGGGGAATTCTCGGCAGAGTTTTGAGTTAATTATATGATAATGACGGAGGTAATATTTTTTGGTAAGATAATTAAGCTTTTTCCTGTTTAGGATTTTAGCTGGGGAAAAGATATACTTGATTTAGTAGTATTGTTTAGCTCTGCTCAGGATTTTGAGGGAGACTTATGGGTCATGGCTTGAGGATATTTTTCGGACAGACTTTGTGACTCTGATAAATGCGTTTTGGTAGTTGCACCTGTGCGTTTTGTCTTTTGTTGTGGAGGACATGACTGTTTTTTAGGATGCGCGTAAATTGTGATTTTTCTTTGAAAAGATGGTATCCACCCGGTTTGGGGGTGGAAAGAGGGAAGAGATGGTGGAGAGATGGATAAAGGTAGAGGGATGACTCTTATTTGACCTGAGGACATGTTTATAGATGGATGGATGTTGGTCATGACGGGGCTATTGAGGAGGAATTGAAGAGGTGAGGAAAAAGAAGTAGAGGTGTACGGTAAGCTCTGGTGTGCTTCTGGTTAGTGTTCGGTATGAAATGATTGGTTACTATATGATAAAGTTTTCTGGTCTTTTCTTAGTCTTTGTAGGGGTTTTGTTGAAAGTTTATTGTCTCAAAAATGGGCTGACATGTTTCTAAAAGCAAAGGTGAGGAGGAGAGAGAGGGAGAGAGGATTTAAAATGAACCTTAAGAGGACAAGAAGACGGGTTCGTTTTGGGATGGTACGCGACACAAGAGTGTGTGAACACCTGAGAATATTGGAGAAGTAGTTGTGGAGAAATGTAGCTTAAAATCATGTTAGAAGTTTGTGTTCTTCTAACGTTAAACTATTGTTTTCTTGCTCTGCTTGAAACTTTCGTGAATAAGGAAGCTAGTCCGTTCAGAAAGTATTAACATTAGGACGGAATAAACGGCGTGGAACGCTGCTGAAGTTGCTGCTCGATACGTTTGCTAGTTTTGAAATGAAAATAAGAATACGGCGTTGAACGCTGCTAAGGTTCAGGTGACTGCTCAACGCTTGGAAGTTATGAGGATGCTGAGAGTTGGACGGTTTGAAATTAAAATTAGAGTTAGTTGACCGCTTAAATTTGAACGGTTCTTGGTACAGTATTGAGTACGTTTACGGAGATGAAGCGGAGATGAAGTGGAAAGGTTGTTGGAAGGAATGAAGAAGGAAGTTTAGGGTTGATGGTTGCGAAAAGGTTGAAAATGGGTGCAAATAATAATTGTCGGGTTGGAGGAAATTCAAGGAGGGTCTGAATTATAATGAAGGGCTTTAACTGGGCATGGAATGCAGAAGAGTTGCGGACGAGATTGAGAATTTGAGGATAGAGCACAGGGATGAAATAGGAAGAAGAAGACGAAGAGCCATAGGAGGGCAGAGCAAGTTTGGGAAGACCCACGCGTATACATTATTCATACAAGTCGGAGGTTGGAGCGTAGGTGGTGTTTAATTGTGTTGTGTGTGTGTGGGATTGGGAGGATACAGTATTTGCGAAATTTTGTTCTTACCTTAGAATCATTTTGATTTATTTAAAATTGTTATCCTCTTTGAGGGGATCCAAAGGTTATTCAAGTTTGCTCACTCACAAGCACAAAACTCTGTTTTCAAGCACAGGGCTCTCACTTTGTGAAGTTAAATTGTAATGTTTAAACTGTTATTATTTGGAAATGGATGATTCAGTTCCATCCATTGTAGACGCTGCTAGCACAAGGTTGGTTTGTTCTAAGGATAAATATTCCTAGGGCTGAGGGGAGGAGTGTAGCCTGGAACATTGTAGACACATGTGACACACTCCGGGCTGGCTACTTGAAAAGTTGACACACTACGTGTAGCCGGCAGGAATGAAGACAGGGGTTGGATTGTAGGATACACTTAAGGATGCTGACTGTGGATGATACACGGACAGAGGAGAAAGATGGTTTTGGTGCTTTCACAGGCTCGGCTGGGAAGAGACTGAGGAGGATGAGGGAGGTGAGAGGATTATGGGGCTTGATGCTGACAGGTAAGCTCTGAAAAAGCCAAAGAGTCTGGTGGGTTATATTTTGTTGCTTTGTTTTGGGGCAGGTGGAGAGGGGTTGTACTGACTACAGGATTGTTGGAAGGTGGGCTTCAGATGGTGCGCTTTTCTTTTTGGCCTCTCTCTCTCTCTCTCTGAATGAATGCTGATGAGACGAGAGACGATGAGAGAGTCAACTGGGGCCACGCTGTCTGAGCAAGTGAGCTGACGGTAAGATAATGATGAAATTCAATGATGCGAAGAAAGATTTCTGAGAGTTAATATGGTCAAGCTAATAGAATTGTGGAGGGTGAATAGAAATGTACGGTGGAGAGTGGAATAAGCAAGAGTGGAGAAGAGCAAAATTAGCAACATCCAAGATTGGAAAGATGAAGAGGTGAACAAACAAGGAGAAAGAGCGGTTGTTGTATGCAAGTTAACGCCTTACTGCCAAGTTTAGGTGTTTGCAATTTTAAATAGATTTGAAGAGATGTGGCCAGAGTGAGAGAGGTTTGGGAAATTGAAGATACAGATGTGTAGATGTGAGCTATATATGGATTATGAAACTGTGCTTGAGCTTACTACTTGAGCTTAATTACAGGTGGGATGGGAGGGAGGGGTGTTCGGGAGGTGGAATGGGAGAAAAAGGCGGTGGTTTTAAAAAGTTTAGTTTATATAAGAAAATGTTTTTTTTGAAAAATGCAGAAAATACAAGGTGGGAAACACAGGTGAGTTTTGGGGAAGATATGAGGGGACATTTTGGGACATTTAAGGAAGATTTAAGGGAGGAGGAATAGTAAATCATTTAGAAGCTTTTGGAGGTGGAAAGTAGACGGAGTGGACAGAGTGAAATTTAAAAGATTTAAAGAGAGGTTAAGAGAATAGATGAGGAAATTACAAATAAGTTTTTGGAAGAGAAAGATGAAGAGATACAATGAGATTGAGAGAGAGATAAAGGAGGAGAGATAGGGAAAGGAAGGGATACAAAGGATGCTGATTTGGTGATGCTATTATGGTATGACAATGGTGGGCGACCCTTGGAGAATCATGTGTCACCAAGTATGTTGATGGGTATAGCGGGTTTGTGCTGGAGTTACGTTCGTGCGCTATTCTTCTATTATTTACTCAACTACACGGGAAGAATAGGGGATTGTGTGATAACAGGTAGGATGCTGAGAGGATGAAGGAATTGAAGCACGGGGATACAAAGGAAGATGGGTAAAGTGGAGGATGCCAGCTGGGAGGATGGTGAACCAGGTCTGGTGTAATTATTTACTAGTGTATATTGAAAGACATTTGTCTCTGATCTGACCCTTTCACCTGGACAGGTGCTTTTGTGTAGAGGGATTGGGATTTATTGATGATGGAAGTGTAGGGTGGGGACAGGTTAAGTTCTTAGATGTTGGTGCTAGAGGGAGCCTTAGCTTGTTATAATAACTTTGTAAAATCACAGTCTGGTATTCTCCGGGGCAAAGGTGGGAGCTGAAAAAGGAAGTTGAGTGGGAAATGTCGTCACATGGAGATCATGCAGAGGATGAGTGGAAGCTTACTCTGATTATGAGGGAAGGTGAGAGAATGTGAGGAACGTGAGGCTGGAGCCGTAGGAGTTTATCGTGGAAGCTACGGGAAAAGCTTGGAGTGAGGAATTCGGAAAGTGAAGGACAGATGATAAGGAAGGACCCTTTTGAAAGCTAAGAAGGGACGCTGTGATGAATGACACGCGGGCATATTTTTTCTCTGAGAAGTTGAGAAGCCCGAATGGGAAAGTATTTACGGAATTACGCAATGGAGCTAGGAGGAGAAAAGCAGGAAAATCCCTTGGAAGACACACACGTACGGAGAATGAGGGAGCGGTAGAGGGCGCTGCGGGCAAGTTTAATAGTGGAAACGTTCTGGATGTTGTGTGAATCGAATGAAGTTGGAGCAGGTGGATGAAAGGCTGCAGATGGGGATATGGGAAAATGTTTTTGGGATGTAAATGATGCGGTGGCGGAGAGAGTGCTGTTTCTTCTCTCATGTTTTGATTCTTGTGATGATGATGCGTTGTTGGCTGGATCTGTGGAGGAAAGGAGGGATAATTACAGGGTCCGGTATTCCTTTAGTGGTGTATGGGCTCTCGGTATGTGGATTTGACTTTTTTCTCAGTTGCTCAACTATCTCACGGAGGGTAAAAAGGATCTGAGCTGCTGTGTGTGGAGAGCTTAGTAGATTCGGATAGCTAAGCTCTCATGGCATCCTGTTCTGTGTTTCATCTGGGAGGATTTTAAGTCGGAAGATGGGTAGTGTCGTGGCTAATAATTTTATCTTGTTTCAAGGGACTGATACATCTATTGTGTTGAGTTGTGTTGAGGTCTGTTAAGGTCTGTTGAGGAAGATGGAAATGCTCTGAGCGGATTCCAGTAAGAGTATGGGGTTTGCTAGAGAATAATTATGAAATTTCTTGAGAAATAGTAGAGGGTAGAAGATGATGAGAGTTGTGAGGTAAATCCTAGGGATTTTAAGAGAGAGAGAGAGGAAAGGGGTTGTTTCGGAATTTGGGGTAGGCGTGATGTCGTAGTTAATGACGGTGGGATGATGGCGATTACGGGGGATGTGACATGTTTAATGTCAATGATGGTGGCCCTTGGAGAATGGATGAGATTTGAGGGGGAGCGCTTGTCGGGTTCCGACAAATAAGAGCAATTGAGCAAAGAAAAATAATGACACTTGAGTGGATGATGATTGCTCTCTTCTGGAGAACTACTCTGTGGTTCTCTCGTTGTAAAAATAAGCAACTCTCTGTTATATGAATGAGCTTAACGCCGGTTCTTGTAACTTGATGTTGGTGGGGAGTCGCTATCATAATGTTATGTCGGTGTTCTCGCATTCATCCTCAAGCAGCTTTACTAGAGTTCCTTTTGAACGTTGAGGATTGCTTGGAGATGGAAGATGATGGAAAGATTGAGAGGTTTTTGAGGTTGTGGATGGCTGGAAAATGTAGTTGGAAAGAAGGAAAAGTTAAAGGTGCAATAAAATTAAGTTGGAAAATGGTGGGATGACCTGTGTAATGATGGTCCTTGAATATGGAAGATTGTAAATGTAATGGCTTGGGAAGGATTATCGTGATTATATGTGTGTGGAAATAGTTTTGTCAAGGTCTCTCTCGTCGTCGCTGCTATTAGTCTGTAATTGCATCCAGGTTGAAGATTGAGAGTGCTGGCTTTCTACTTGTTCTAAGGAAAACATGTTGGCCGGGGGTAGGTGCTAATGGGAATAATTAGAAAAGGAAAATTTGATTTGCTATGTTTTGAAGGGATATGGTGGGACTGTGGGGAGGACCCTCCGGTGTGGAGGGCCTTGATCTACTCGAGTTTGAGGATGTTGTGATGATGGTTTGTTTTAAATGGATTTTTGCTATTTTCTCCAAGGATCTACTGCGGATTATGCATCATGGCTTCTAAGGGAGAAAAATCCCTTGAAGGACACGACTGAGGAGTTAATGTCCTTAAGGGTTCCTCTGTACAGGATGTTTGTCATTAGAGTTTGGAGTTTCTTGTAACAAGTATCTGGGGAAAGTATGGAAGATATGAAGATACTAAATAGGTAATTGAGTAAATGCTAAGGTTGGAGGTTTATTACTGGAGGGAATGATACGGTTGGAGTTTGTTGGAGAATTGTGTTTTGTTAAGTGAAATGTTTTTGGGTAAATGAAGATGTTGTGTAATGCTCTATAGTTTTGTTAGGATTAGCAGGTGTGTAATTACTCGGTGTTTATTGTGAAAAATGTTAATGGCTCTCTAATGTTGTTGGAGGTGAAATAATAATGGAGCGGACGAGGTCAGGACAGTGAGGAGGATTAGGACGTTTTACGTTGTTGGAGGTGGGAAGTTCCGGGAATCCTGTTTTGATTTGTTTGTGTGAGTTCTTGTGTTGGGAGTTTAATTGGATTTAAAGGTTGGTCTCCCTGGGAGGAGGAGGGTTTAGCAAAGTGGTTCAAAGATGATGTGTGGGTTGGATTGAATTGGTGGAGGATTTGGAAGAAATATTGAAAGGTTTGGAAGAGATGATTTCCAGTTATTGTTTTTGTTGGGAGTTGAAGTGTGGTCCGGGGAAATGATAGTTGAAATGATGCAGAGGGCAGCTAAGAGGAGGAGAAACTGAAGTAGTAACTGGTTTAAGAGAGAGTGAAAATTGACACTTGGTTAATGGATTGTCAAGAGGATTGATTGACTCGGGTGGTAAAAGTTTGATACAGATACTGGAGATGATGCATCATTGAGTGAGGTGTACTTTCCTGTGCCGCCGCGTCTTGTAGAATGCAAAGGTTGGAAGAGGTTTGAGTTACGCTCTCAAGTTTGTGATGCGCAGTTGATTTGTTGGACAAGATGAAGGTGGAGGAGGTGGAAGCGGCCTAATTAAATGATTTATCGGGAACAGAAAGCAGGTATGGAGAGATGAATGGATGGTGGAGGTTGTTCTGGAGGTTGTTGTGTGTGATGTAATTTAAAAATCGGTTCGTTTGATCGGAAATGTTGGAGGGTGACGAGGGAATTTAAATTTTAGGGATGAAATCAGATGATTCCAGGTGTGACAGAATTGGATGTGGCGAAGCCTGTAGGATTTGGAAGGATAGTCTGGAAAGGAGATGAGGAAATGTTGTTACAACGGGTGGATGGAGTTTGGTGAGAAGTTGTGACTGGGAAGAAGACTGATTTGGATTTCTGATTGAGAGTAAGGGCGGGGGAAAAAAGTATTGCGGTGAGAGAGATGCGAAGAATGGAAGTGGCGGCGGATGGATTTTACGTTTAAGGAAGAAGGAGCTGTGAGAGAAGACAGAAGAGAGGGAATACTTGAATGAGGGGCAGATGACGAAGGGAAATATAAAATGTTCCCACAACATCCGCTAGTTGAGAGGATTCTGTTATAGGGATTGCGGGAGAATGTTGAGCGTATTCTCGGGCCTTTGCCGGCTTCTTTTTGGGGAATGAACAAGTGAAATTTGATAGGATAGAGGAAGAAGGTGGAAATAAGGGAAGCGGTGGAGATGACAATGATGATGATGAGATTGAAGGAGAAGAGTGGGAAATTAAGTCCTCCAGCAAGAGCCACACCTCCTTGTCTCTTGCTACAAATTCGGTTGACACATTGTAATGTTTGAGGGAAAGACAAGGAGAATATTAGGTTGTCGTGGCGCATCTTTTGCCGACACACAAGGAGTAAATAATGCCATTGTGTGTGTAGAATGAAGAGACGACGGGGAAAGTAGGTTTTAAATTATCTTGTCTTCTAAGTTTCGTTCTAGAATCTTCCCACAATCTCCAGATGATCAGATTCTTAAAGCTGTGTGAACCTTTGAACGGGCCGGGTTTGAGGAGTGGCACGGAGTGTGGTAGTGGATTTGAAAAAGGATTTTGCTTTGAAGAGACAGGAAGATGTTGATTTCATAAGATGAGGAGGAAAAAGTCGGAGAAGAAGCTGGAAGTGGAGGACAATGTTTGTGTATTATAATTAATCAAGGGCATTGAAACTAGAAAGATGATTGGGTGGGGATTTAGTTATGGATGCTTAATTGATTCTATTATTGGGTGGTGGTTCCCACGATGTGAGAAAGTTTGACAATGGAGTCATTTGCTCAAGGCACGAGAGCGAGTTTTGGATATTTAGTTGATGCAATGTTGTGTTGTGAAAGTACTGCGGCGGCGGGAATTTAAGAATTATGAATGAATTTTCTCTAGAAATTGTATCAAGTCTGAGGTTTTAGTAATTGTTGCAGCAAAATTAAGCTGGTTCAGGTAATTGTCTCTTACCTGAATACCTGTACCAGCAAGGCTATGGTTTTACCTGTGAGCAGGTGAGACTGTGGGAGCTGCTACAGGTTAATCAATTAAGGTAAGAAGATACAGACTTGAGTGCTACACTTGAGTGGACAAAGTTAAGGACTTGAAAGAAGAAGAAGGGTAAATGGAATAGGAGGAGGAGAGGGTAATTTAAGGATTGGGTAATTATGAATGAGGATGAATTGTGAATGAGGGTGGATGACGAAGATGATGGTGCGGATGTGTGAGAAAATGATGAGAGCTCCCAGGTGTTTTCGTCTCAGGTGTATGTGACCATCCTTTGAAAGTGGAGGTGACCTATGGAAGGATGGAGAGGTGAATTCCACTGTATAATTTTGGATTTGAATGATTTAAGCTTGGTGAAGGGGGTTGAAGGATGAGTCGTAGTTTAGAGGAATATTTTAGTTTTGCAATTTAAAACATTGTCAAAGCTTAAAGATCCTGTGTAGGACGTACGGTAAAGCTTCATTCATAAAGGAGGTGGGAATAATGCGCAGTTGTGCGAGTGGTCTCCTCTGAAATAATTCAGCTGGCTGGCTGGCATCGCAGAAATTATTAGAGGTACGGAACGTCCAAGGAGGAGGGATGGAAGGAGTATTGCGGAAAAAGCCTTGAGAAAAAATGGCATGGACAGAAGATGGTGGAGGAGCGGTGTTGCAAACTTTGGCGTGCAGGTGTTTGGTTAATATATACGGAGAGGGTGACGGAAAGTCTAGAGGGGCAGAGATGCTAATTGTTGTTAACTAATATTCGAGTGTGTTGATAAGTATTGAATCGTAAATAGCCATCTCTGTTTGTGAGGAGAAGAGTAGAGATGAAAAACGTTAATGCTTATGCTTGCTCGCAGAAGAAGAATACTGAAGATGGGTTGGCTGTTTTTTAGCTTGCAAACTCATGAGAACTGCAAGTTTAAATTATTTTTTGTCGAGTTTTAAATAAAGGTGAGGCAAGGAGATGGAAGAGGGTGGACAAGGAGTGGGTTGAAGGATGGATGGTAGTGGTGGTGGTGCTAATGCTAAAAGATGGAAAAGAGGATTATTATTATTATTATTATTGCTAAGTATACTCAAGTACATTTATGGTAAGGATAAGAGGAGGAAGATGAGGAGATTTGGTGCTTATGGATACTGCTAGAGATGATAATTCCTAGGTATTCCATGGAGATGAAGAAGAGAGCAAGTTTATGGGAGACAGCTTGGAACCATGCTCTTTTTTCAAGGGAGACTCCATTCTGTCTGGCTCGTCCGTTTGCTTTCCTGTTGATAATGGTGAGGATTGAATAAAGTTAAGCACTTTGAAAAGTACTAAGTATGGACATGGATTATAGAAGAAGGATTGATTTTAGGCTGGCGGAGGTCAAGTATCTGGGGGAGGGAGGGGTTGGAAGGGGGTGCGTATGAATGGCGGGATATTTATTTTAAACTCTTGGCACTTGCTGGATGAGTGATTTTGGAGGATTCTGTTGTGTGAGGGGATTATTTGTGGCTATGAGAATGAAGAGTTGGTGGAAAGAATAAAACATGTGGAATTTGTACACAATGAGGTGAAGAATAAATGAAATTAAGGTAAGAATGGTTTGAGGGGGAAGAGGGGAAGGGGGGAAAGATATAGATGGAAGGTGAGGTTGAATGAGTGGGCTTTGTTTGAAAGAAACAGAAATTTTAAGGAAAGCTGAACAAGTTTTTGTTAAAAAAGGATATTTAAGAGATATAACCAGATATACAAGGAGGGGGAAGGGGAGTAATCTGGGGGAGAGGAGACGAGGAGAGGTGAGAAGGGGGGAAGGGTAAAAGGATATGGATTGCTAGGAGAAGAACTGGGCTGGGCATTAATGAATGAAGAAGAAAAAATAGCAAGGGTTGTTGTAAATATTGCGGAGGAGTGGAATTTGGTTAAGTTTTTTTAGGGGAATTAAGAGTTTTTTGCAAGGGTGGGGTCTCTGAGTTGGGGGAAGAAATGTAGGGGGGGGGAAGTGGAGAGATGTGAGAGGGGAGAAAGGTGAGGGGGAAGAGGGGGAAAGTAGTGGAAAAGAGTGGGGCTGGAGGAATTAAATACAAAGAAGATATGTGTGTGTGTGGAGAAGAAGAAAGAGGAGGATAATGGATTGACGCGAGAGTGTTTTTATTGAGAGTGACAGGATTAAATTGTCAAGATGGTAAAAGGTTGAGTTTTTTCTTCTGATCTCTTCTCTTGGTTTGAAATTATAATGGATGGATTTAAAGGATTTAGAAGAAGAAGAATGACGGAGGAGTACGGGTGGAGCTGGTGATGAAGGTTTGGATTTTTGGTAGACAAGAAGCTGGAGAAGAGATGGAGGAGGAGTGATGGAGAAGTGACGGACTTTTGTGTGGAGGAAAAAGACGGTAGTTGTTTCAATAGGAGCTTTGATGATGATTATTTTAATTCCTCTGACGGATACAGAAAGGACAGTTGGAAGTTCAAGTCAAATAAATGGATCCAATCTCTTTGTGTCATCCTGTCCACATTCTTGTCTTCTCTTGTGGAGATGAAAAGTGGTTCTGGCTCTGGATTGTCTGGGAGGATTGAAAAAGTATGCGGGGATGCGACAGCTTGAATTGTTGCTCATCATGTGTGTGTACTCTTATAATGGCTTTTCAAGGAAGCGAAGTACAGTTTAAGCTCTCTGAGAGTCTGTAAGTAGCTAAAAGAAGAGGACAACGGGAGTGGAATTAAACTTGAACTTTGACATGGCTTAAGAAGAGGGAGGAGGATTATTTGTGCGGTTGGTAGCGGAATAATTGTGTGAGGACGTTGACAGCTACGTGACCCAGTAGAAATGCTATCTTAAAAGACGATTCAATCGTCAAGTTGCGGAATCTAATGCATGGAAGTCTAAATGCTGTTGGAAATGTTAGAAATCGGCGTTGAAGTTGAGGAAAATGTTTTAACATTTTGCTTAACTTCAACGCCGATTTTAAATATTTGTCTCATATTATACATACTTTGACGCAGGTATAGCGTATAGCATATCCAGATTAGTCCAGTTAAGCAGCATTGATATGAATTGGGGATAAGTTTTTGGAACATAAAGTATATATTTTTTAGGATATGCAATG
Organism: Sminthurides aquaticus; assembly: GCA_906901655.1. Taxonomy (NCBI): domain Eukaryota; kingdom Metazoa; phylum Arthropoda; class Collembola; order Symphypleona; family Sminthurididae; genus Sminthurides; species Sminthurides aquaticus. The sequence continues at coordinate 519,698 of CAJQTT010000026.1, read as the reverse complement.
TAGCTATGTGGCTGGAAAGTAGAGGTGTGAAGAAGATGGAAACGGGAGATGTGGTGAGGACGTAGTGAGGAGGATTTCGGGAGGTGATAATAACGTTATATGCATAACTGTTTCAAGTCATTGACTTGAAGTTGGTTTGAGTAGGTTTTAGTAGGTGGAATGATGAAGATGTAATCAGGTTTGAGCTATTCAAGTTTAAAGCCAAGGAGCATGTTCGTAGTGCTGAGTCTCAGCGGACCGGGGAGACCCAGGAATTTTCACCTGTTGATCACATTTACCTGGATTCCAGCTCTTGTTGTCCTGGACACGCGGAAGAATTGGCGAAGAGCCAAGGTGTCTGGGAGGACTTTTGTAAAGGGGAAGAGGATTCTTAGGAATTGAATGAATTGTGGGATTGGTGGAGCTATAAGCCCGAGAGGAATGTAGGCATGTAGTAGGAGCGTTTGTGATGGGTACGTGTGAAGGTTTGAATATTGTGTGAGAGTTTTGGGAAATGATGATTGTTTCACAAGTTGGTGTAGACTCGGAGGATATTTGTAGGATAGTACGAGGGGTGTGAGTTTAATTGGATAGTGTTATAATTTTGTGTTTTGAGGGTTTGAATGAAGGATGAGCGGGTGGTGGTGAAAGGTGAGCGTAGGGCATTAGCTTTTGCCTTAAATTGTTGGTTCTGGTTTAAGTTTGAGGGACTACAAGAGGGTTGTGACTGTGAGGGGGTTGGCTTGGACTATGGATTGAATATTTTGAATTTTACGTTGGAGCTTATTATTATTGTGGAGGTTTAGAGAATGATAATGTGCGGGCGGTAAAAAGGGTTTTGGAGGACTTAATGTCGGCTTTTTGCCTCCGTTAGCCTTTGACATTTGGATATTGTTTCGCTGGATGGAAGGAGTTGAATTGTTTGGGTTGAATGCGATTTAAGGGATTTTTACACGGAGCTTTGGTTAGTTGAGTGGAACGAGGCGCCAAGCAGTCTCGCGGAAGATATGAGGACAGGTGGAGGATGAGATTGAAGATTGAGGACGTAAAGGGTGGAGGAGGAAGGCTGGTTGGGAATTACTACGATGTGTGTGCTTGACAAGAATTTTAGATTATGGAGTTGAATATGTGTAGGACGGTGTAGGAAGGGGAAGGAAGGGAGTGGATGGAGGAATTCATAGATTTGTAGCCAGATTATATTATTATGGGATTCTCTGGTGGAAGGAGGAGGAGGTGATGGTGGTGGGGATGGAAATTCCAAAAGTTTAAGAGATGGAAAAATCCGGCCGGGCTAGACATCCTGGCTGAGAGAAACTTCTTGTTGTTACTCTCAATGCATCAATGTCAGGATTCACCTCCGGCTTGGCCATATATCTCCATGTCAAAATAAGGTTATGGTTATGAAGTTGTGGAATGGCCCGGTCTGGTTTTTGTGGAAAATACATGTGTGTTCCATGGAGTCGTAAAAGAAGAGGCAGGGTTTTAGCCGAGTGAAATCATTAACGGTGAAACTGTGAGGGAGAAGGGTAGGTGGATGCGTAGATAGAAGGTAGAGTAGATAATTGTTGGATAGAAGCGAAACGGGATAATTGTTCCGTGTACAAGGTCAGCAATAACTGAGAAAGCTTTCGGCCAAGGAATTGTGGAAACTATATAGGTTGCATGAAATCTAAGATGACGACTATCGTTGGGGAATAGAAGTGTAGATTTGAAGACGGAGGAAAGTAAAATTGAATGTGAGAGAGAATAGTAATAAGGTAATGTGAAGCTACAGCTTATGCATTTTGTAGAGCTTCGGAGAAAATTGCCGGTAAAGCTTGAAATTTTACAGATGTTAACAGAGTTTAAAAAGACATATTCTTGGTGAGGGGGAGGAGTTGAGTGGATGGAGAGATTGTTTTTTTGGAATAATAAAAGAAAGGCGGGTAATGTGTTTTTCTTTTGTCTTGCTTAAATGCCAGGTAATTACTGCAGGAGTGCAGGTGGATGGAGCTCTGGATTCATGAATTTTGGAAAAGATTTGTAATGAGAATATTGAGAGAAGCTTGAGCTTGATTGAGCTTGTGTTGTGATTCACAACACAAGCTCAATCACAACTTGTGAAGGAAGGCTTTTAGGGATTCGTTGGAGTTCACAGAGTTTTAGCGGATGGAGAATGTTTTTCGTTGGTTAAATGTATATATGTTTCGTTATTTTTATGCACGGAGTTACGATTTAGGGATGTGAAATTTGCGAAATGATGCGGGTTTTAGAAGAAGAGTTTGTAGAAAAAAACGAGGAAGGATTTCAAGTACTAAACAATAAGATATTAAAATTACTGCTCGTAAAGTGTGTGGGAAAATTTGTTAACTCTTTGAGGATAAAGTTGTAAAATTGGGGTTGTACGCACTAAAAGGATTTTGACTGACCCGGGAGCAGTAAATTACAAGTGACACGGGGAAGAAGCTGGAGTGGAAGGACAGACAAGAGTAGGAGGATATGCAGAGCGGTGGAGTGACATTGAAACGGACGGGGATATTACGTTGGTTTTACTAGTAGGAGTAAAAAGCTTTTTAGTGTTGTTGGTGACCTGGTTTTTTGTGAGGTTCATAAATTGTTCTCATACGACCACAGATTAGAGTTTGGAGTTGATGGACAGAGAGAATGGTGGAAAGTGAGAAGTTGAAAATGCTGAGCGGTAGTGCTGCTAGTAAGTGGACAAGATAAGGAAGGGGAATAGAAAAGAAACGTTTAGAAGATTTGGGAATGTTTTTGAAATTAGCGGGTAGCCGTGGATGAGGCTGTCCGTGGTCTGTAGAATAACAAGGTGTGTGGGAAGGTAAAATCCTAATTATTTGTTTTGAAAATCCGGGATATCGTCCGTTATTGTAAGGATTTTATCTAGGAGGTTTTCCCAGTCTGAAAATGGCTGTCTCTCTGTCATTGACGTTGCTATCGGCATCGATAAGAGAGGTATTTTAGAAGGAAGCTGTTGTATGGATGTTGATTGGGTTTCCAGGGATTTGTAGAGGGGATGATGGGAAAGGTCGTGGCGGTGCTGGTGTTTAGTGGTAAAGGAAGAATTTAAGGAATTTAGAAAGGTGAATGAATGTTGCGAAATATTTGTGTGATGGGGAACTGCTAGAGAAGCAGTGAAATTGACGGGTATTTGTCTTAGGGGTGGTTTGGGGGTAGTAAAAGCTGATTGACAAATGAGTCTGGAATTTTGGTTGACTTGTTTATAACCTGGAAGTGGTTTGGATTTTCTTTGAATACTTTTGTCAATAAATAGGAGAGGGTGTGCGGGAGGGAGTGGTTGTAAATTTTGGCTCTCTTGTTTTCTGTGAATAATTGTTTAATGTCAAGCATAGTAGCTTTGTTGCCCTGCGCTTAAACGTTTGAAAGCAGATTTGAGAATAATATTTGGAAAGAGGTGGGCCAGGGAAAGTGGACTTTAATGGAGGATTGTAGTGAAGTTGTCTTGGTAATTCCACTTACATAGTTTGTAGCGATACAATGAAGATGAAATAGACTTGGTGGAGACAAAGGATGATGATGACGCTGCTGTGTTTTGAGCTCTTTGTGAGGTAATTGAATGAATTCTCCGTTTGTAGCTGTGAGATAAGGGGAAATGGAGAGAAGAAGGGGTTGCTGCTGGGAGGATTTTTTGATATTGATTGATGATCTTTTGATGGAGTGTCGGTGAGGGAGCAAAGGCTGTCGTTGAGACTGTCGCGGAAAGATGTTTGAAATGTTGTAGAGCAAGGAGGAAAGGTGGGAGGTGAGTGGAATTGCGGGATCTGCGGGATTCTACGGAATCCCGGCCAAGAACTGTTAGCGACAGGTAGCGGGAAGGTTGTTTGAAGTTTGAACGTTCTGGGAGTGGATTGTGGGTGGCAAGAGTGGAACGTTTCATAGTTCGGAAATGAAACATTGGTGGAGAAGTGAGGGAAACGCGCGGATTTAGGATGAAAAAGTTGTGAATCTATAGGAAATTGATGGCTTTGAAGTTGAGACATGAAAGTTGGAGGATGAAGCTGTGGATTTGTGAGAATAAGCAGATACAGGACGGGATGTCTGGGGTGAAGAAGAAGTTGGAGGAAAGGTGGAGAATGTAAGAATAGCAGATAGGGATGATGATGCGGCGGTGAGAGTGGCCGGTGGGCGGGGAGGTGGAAGGGCTTGAGAGACTTACGAGGAGGAGGAGGTGGAGGAAGATGATGATGAAGAAGAAAAGCTTTGGTGGAGGATAATAAAAGTTGATGATGACGTTTGGTGGGTGGGCTGAAGCGTCAAAAAGGGCCAAAGCAGCCGTCAAAATGGGGTCTCGTTATGCTCTCTCTGGATGCTCTGGAGAAGGAGGAGGATGCGGAGAGAGAACCGCTAAAGATGTATCTGTATCTGAGCGGCGGAAAGTGAAAGAGTGAATTGAAGGAAGGGGATTGAAAAAGATATGTGGGATACATGATTTTTCCATTTTCACTCCTCCGCGACCTGCCCCCTCCACTCCCCTACTTTGAGAGATGTTCTGAAGGGTCACCGCTGCACGCTTTAAACTATGGTTTACCTGTGCACGGAGGGCCGAGTGTCCGGCTTTGTTTCTCATGTTCTTCATGATCACTAGGCTTCGGAGGAAGTGGAGGAGCTGGGCTGCTATTACGTAGTAGAATGTTATTATTATGAGTGTACGTAATTTAAGGGAAGGAAAGCACGGCTGTGCTTGTAATTAGGAGGGTTTCTTGGGGAAAAATGAAGAGAGCATGTGCTGTGTGACTTAATCGTTGGGAATTGGGAACCTTGTTGGGTAGCGGATGAGAAATATTGAATTGTGCGCGGGCGGTGTATTGGATTGCAGGAAGAAGAGTTGCGAACTTAGCTATTGGATGTGATTTGAGGAGGACGAAGGGTAGTAGTAAATTATAGTGGGAAGGTCGAGGCGGGATGAGGATTTGTAGAAATGAAAATAATTTTGGAATACCAACTCAAAACTCAATTGATTTAAACGAGTGCAGATGAGACAAAGATGGAATGAGTAAAAGTTTTTAGAGAAGAGGATGACTTGATTATTTGACCCACTCCGTGGATTCTGTGGGGGAGGGAAGAAGAATGGATGGAGAAAATACGCTTGGGTGTCCGAGGGATTCTCTGGGGTTGGGTAAATTGAGATTTAGGTTGTAATGAGTCGGAGAGATGAGGAGGAATCGTGTACATGGGAATGGGAAGACTCCTGGAACGTAAGAAATTTTAAGACGGAGATGAAGGAGGTAAGATGGAGAAAAGAATAATAATGTAATGCTTATGAAAGATTGAGATAAATAATGAGAGAGGGATATGAAGCTATGAAGCTAGATGAAGATGAAGGAAGCTAGAGCGTTTGAAGTAGAGGGATGTTTGTGAAATGCTAAATATTTGAAAAGCGGGGTTTCAAAGCATATTGGCTTTACCACCAACATTGTTCCGAGAGAATGGGAAGAAGAGAGAAGAGATTGGATTTTGTGAATCTGAGGTGAACTGTTTAGCAAGCATGTTACGGTTTGAATCCATTGTTAAGAGTGGTGGATGGTTGGTCTTTTGCTCTGGTTCTGCTCTCTCGGCTGGATTTGTTTTTCTATTTATTAATATTTCATTCAACTCTGTAGGTTACCATGGTTTGCCTGGCAGGATAGCCCTTTATCATGTCGTGACCACCGCTGCCTGGAGCACACACACACACGCTTCTCTGTTGTGTGTTTGTTATTCTTGGACACGGGGTACGCACAGTCGGAGAAGAGGTTAACGATGAGGGAATGAAGTCGTAATAATGATGATGATATAAAAAATGAAACTCACCTATGACCCTGGCCTGGAGTGGTATTGTTATCCGGATGGGTTGTTTGACGTCCCTGATGGATTCATTTCTTTTCATTGGAATGGGGGAGGCCTTGCGCGGAGCGCACGCCGAACCCTTGGAGTCCTCGTTATGAAAGAAAATATTATGATGATGAAGCGGGGGAAGGGGTGGAGGAATTGATGGTAGAATCTTGTGGGAGGTGGGCTGGGGGGTGGTTGGGGAAATGAAGGAAGAATATTTGGAACTTTTGGAAAGGAAATTAGGCTAATGGTCCTTGGTTAAGCTTGTGCTAATGATGGTCCTTGGACATGGTTTAATGCGGGGCTTAGAGGAGCATGAGATGAGGGTTAAGTGAAGGATTTTCTGCATCATTTACTTGGAGGGATTTCATAATGAGGGCTGAGATTCAAGGGATCGCTGCTTTCACCGGTGAAAGTAGGAGAAAGTTGTGAGGTTTCGTAATGTTGCAGCGATGTTGTATGTTAGTCGTTAGTAGGCGGATTGAAAAATGATAGAATTCGATATTGTTTTACAATAAGTGGGACGAGGGAGAGATGTGAGAGATGGATGGAGCGACAGAATGTCTAAGGTGGGACTGCTTGAGGCGAAGGCCGGGAATAAGTTGAGGGCATTTTCTCTGTTACAAGTTTATTATATGATGAACTCTGGTTGTAATTATAGAAGAATGTCTACATGTACAGATGATTGAATCTTAGCTGATGAAGTTGTAGTATTTAGAGACGGATGTTTAGAGTAATATACACAGTTATAACATGTTGTTTAGGTATGTAGAGAGAGAGTAATCTATTTTTTATCCTAGTAGCTCTCGGCTGGAATAATCCTAGGATAGTTTTGGATATAATCCAAGTAATATAGAGGTAATAACAAATTAGGCTGTTGGACGGAGATGTTGTTGGATTTGCATAAGAATTGAGGAGGATAGGGTGGGCTTTGGGAAGTCTTTGAAGATTGAATAAGATAGAGCGGGAGAGTGGTGTTGGAAGGGATTGTTGTTGGTGCAGTAGCTGGGATTATCATGTTTTGGTTGAGATGCGCTGAGGAGGATAGGTGGGAGATGGAATGATTGGGATGTGTTGGAAGAGTATATACAGAGGGATGCAGGGGTAGCGCCCGTGGATGATAAGAATCTTGTGTGTGTGTGTTTTGTAGGAATCGTAAATAACAGGTTAATTGCCGTACTCATTGTTATTTGAGGATAATAATTTATACCAATTACCCTTGTATTCTTGGAATGTTTTACATGGGATTGTGTGCTCTGATGTTGGCTTGTGTTGTTCGTGACTGAGGTTTGAGGGGGTGGGGGGAAGGTGGGTTGATGATGGTTTTAATGATAAAGTTGTTTCTCGGGAGGTAGATGTGAATGGTGAGGGACTGGATGTGTCATTAGAGGTAATTGAAGGGATGGAGCGGGACTTGGTTGGTACGTGCGAAAGTGCGTGCGTGGATGATGGAGGCGGGATAGAATCTTTGGGATTTGAATTTTAGAATTGCATGTGGGATTTTTGAAGGTTTTTACAGTGACACGAAGGAAGGTTTCCTAAAATTCAAACATTCACATCTTAAGAACTAAGCTCGTCTTTTGAAATTATGTTTTTCATAGCCTCGAAATGATAGTCTTTTTAGACGGTGCGATGTTTGTGTGTTGTTGTGCTGTAGGATTGGTTTAAAGGTTTCTAGGGAATTTCCAAAGATAATTTCATATATTGATTCATGATCGTGTGTAATCAGAATCGAATTCAGACTCTTTCCGTTCTCATACTACTCGAAGAAAGATTAGTACAAGAACAATTAGTACAAGAATGATAAGGATTGGAGATGAGCACTTTGAATATTTTGAAGATTATAAGTTTACATTTAAATGGACGGCGGCGGAGGGATGACAGAGAATTGTAGTATTGGACTTGTGTGTTTTACAATCCTTGGCCATAAAAGAGGAATAAATCTCAATGCACTTAGCTCTGTTGGATAATTGTAAATTTACATGGTGTACTACAAGCTTATCTGATTACAGATAAGTGTAAGTAGTTTTTTACAAGCACAGAAAACTGGAATCTTAAAAGTTCATGTACAGAGGGCGCTTCTTAGAGAAGGTTTTAGGTTTTAGGGGAGTTTGAGAAGCGGGTAGTACTAGACTATAACTCACTCTCGTAAAATGTGTAAGACTAGAGGAGAAAGTTATAGTATTTATAGGCGGATGGACAATGGACAGGACTGATATTGATACTAGGTTTTTTCTAGTATCTGGATAAAACTAGTAGTTTAATTCACAATCGTTCATGGGCTCTCCTCCGATTTCTCTGCTAGGAATAGTCAGTACATGATAGCTATTAGTTTGAGTGCTAGTTAATAGGAATTTACGTAATTAAGTTGGGAGATGCTATGGTTCACAGATTGTAATAGCCTCGTAGTAGCTCTGTTAGATTAAGTATAACGTTTGTGCTAGTAACTATACACGAGTCTTTTTCTAGTTTTGCAAATAGTAATTTAAATACAAGAACGTATTGACCTGGATTACTACAAGTACGACGATTCTTTAGATTTTGCTGTAGTTATGTACGAAACTGTATTTTATATTGTTTACTAGCTTTATTATAAAGAAGAGGGGTAAGGTGGAGGAGGAGGAAGTGGAGGAAGAAGAGGTTGAATTTATAGAAAATATATAAGGGGAAATAGTAGATGTTTTTCTCTTGAATCTTGTTGAATTGAAGATGAGATTCCGGAGGACGTTGAATGTATAACTAGTACCGATGCATCTGTGAAAAAGAAATGATTATCGTTAAATTATTCGAGGTGAAATGACTGTCATTAGAAGAGGAGAAGCTCGTGCGGGTTTGAAGTAAAGGCGGATGAGGGATGTAATTTGGAGAGAAATAAAATTCATGTTTTAAAAGCATCTTTATGTTGCTTAAGAGGGTGTAGAAAAGAGAAAATATAAGGGTTTCGGATTGTTTCAGAAGGGGGGAGAGTGAGTGAGAAAGAGGATTTTGTTGTGTAATTTAGATTACGGAATAGTACGGATAGTAAGGAAGCGGGGAGAAGAAAGAGAAAATATATGAAGATATGGAAAGTATTTGAGTAGTAAAAAGTTTGGAAAAGATTCCATATTGAATTGAAGGACGTGAGAATTGGGATGATAATTATGGTAAAATCTCACGAAGCTCACATGATTCCAATGACACACGCAAAGACATGAAGCGTCCGTGATGATATTTCGAGGAAATGATTGTGATTATGTTTTTGAGTTGGGTTGGAGATTGACTCTTGGGTTGGCTATGAATGTGAAGGTGAAACGTTTTTAAGGGGAAGCGATGAGCAGTTTGTTAGTGTTAGCTTTGAGAGTAGCTGGAATATATTGGAAGAGATTCGGGGAAAATAGAAGTGGGGTGTTTTATTACGGTGTGGTTTAGAGTACGTTTTTGTTTGAAAATATTAAAAAATGCGTGAATTTAAGGAGGAGGTATTCGGGTAAAATGTCAAGGACGGAAGTTGACGGGATGGCTGGAAAGGTTAGAGGAAGATGAGACGGTGTGGTGTAAGGTACAGTATTTTGGTTGAAGCATGTATGAAACGTTGTATATGGGGAAGGATACAAGGGTATGGGAAGGAGAGTTGAGATTTTTTGATGATAGATTGGAGGTAAATTGTGAGGATAATGAGTTTGATGATTGGTGGGAGAGAGAAAGGTTTGAAAAATGAGATAACATACCTCACTCCTAATTGTTGCTATACTTTTTGAAACGTTCCTCAAAGTGTCCGGCGTTACATGTCTTCTTAGCTGAGAATCGAATGCTTTGTGTGATATCAATTCCGCTAGTGCATGCTTCGCATGGGTTCTGGAAGGTAAAGATACAGGATTTTAGTGAGAAGATTAGATTACATTCATGAAGAATCTCTGGACAGCGAATCTGTGTATCTGCAATGGACTGGAAGTTCTGAATTGTTCTAAACGGCGTCATACTACGACATTCTGTTTGCGGGTCTTTTGGGACCTTGCTTAGGTTATCGGAGAGTGAAGTTGGCATGGAAAAAATTATAAGTGAGGATCTCTAATTTGGTTTAAGATTTTCGGAGAATCAATCTGTGGAGAAGGTTATAAGGGATTGGAGACAGATGGGAATCGGTGGGATGAGTCTTCTTGGGGAAAGATGCTTTGGAAGATTTTAAAGAAGGGAAGGTTGGGGAGTTGTGTTGCGCTAAGTAATTCTGGAGATACTGTGGGGAGCTAATGTAGCCGGTGTGGATTGAGGAGGGAAGGGGGGAAGGGGGAAGAAGTTTTTGGGGATCGGAGCGCGGTTGGATTAAAAACTACTAGGAGGTATAGAGTAGGACGGTAGGTTGGGTGAATCCCAGGTGGGATATGATATCGAGAATAATAAATTACTATAAGGAATTCCGACACGATGTGGTGGTGGATTGTTGAGGGAGGAGGAGGTATGGTCCTGGAGAAGCGAAAGGATGAAGGGGGTAATTTCTTGTTGCGTACGTGAATATTTGTCACGATTATTTTACAAGAGGTAAAAGTTGTTGGGATGATGAGGGGGATGATGGAGGAAAAAGCCCTTGGAAGCCCTAAGAAGGCTGGAGAAGTCTTAGGAGGCTTAAGAGCCGGGAAGACAATAAGTAAGTTCAATATTGCATTTACAAGATGCTCAGAAGAAGAAGAAGAAGGGAACTTTGGTCATTTATCAGAGGGGAAATGGTGGAACTCTGTGATGACAATTTAAGTGGTGATTGTCATAAAAATTCCTGGGATCTAATGGCAAGGAATTGGTTGGTTGGTGAGTTAGTTTGAAGAGTGGGCAACTCTGCAAATGTAGGGATATCTCTTAATAACGACCCTCTTGAAGTTTGAGGATTGTTAATGTCCTAGAAGGAGTGTGGAGGTACTCATCTTGGAATTCTGGAATTAATTCGATAGCCTCTTTGGTGTTCTCTAAAGGAAGCTGTGACGGGAATCTTTGGGGCTTGGATCTTTGCGAGATGAGTTTGGGAATGGGTTTCTTAGGGTTTTAGGCTGAAAGTGTGGAGAGCCTGGTGGTCATTCCTGGTAAATTCGGAGCGGTAGCTTGCGTTGACAGATTGAATTGTGGGAATTGGGGAGGAGGTCGGAGGCTATTTGTACTATAAGTAGAGAAACGGAGAGGTAGGTGTGGTCTCGGTTGACAATAGAAGACTATAGAGATTTACCTCGTATCTAAACTGCCTTCTTGCAAGAAATGCATTATCATTGGAAGGATTTTTTCTGGGTGATCAAACAATGATCGCTCAGAACCCAGTCGACGGACAAGAAGAAGTAACATCTTTGAGGCTGCCGTTCTCACTGTTGGATTGCGGTGTCTGGAAAAGAAGGGATGATTAGAACGGGATGGAATTGTGATGATTTTGAAATACGGTGGAATATAGAGCTTGTAAGAGATTGATAACTTACTTGAGTCCATAGGTGTCAAGACAGGTGAGGACTTTGGCAGGGGTGAGGTGGAGGACCATGGTCTCTATGGCTGAAGCACTATCTTCTCGAATAAATTTGTTGGTGTCGGATGTTTTATCTAATAGTTTTTCACAAATTTTCTCTACGTCCTTGATGAGTACATTCCGAGGGATATGCAAAGATAGATTAAAGATTTGTCATTTGATTAGATTTTTTAATTAGAGTGCTGCGGATGAAATGAAAGTATAGGACGGAATCGGAGAATGCAAACGAAAATTCTTGTCATGGTTAGGAAGCTTGGAGGAGTTGGGGGGATTAAAGTTAATTGTGTTAAGTTTGAAAGGGGGAAGGAGGGAAGAATAAGAATGCAAATTCAGCAATAGGATTGAATGGGTGAAGTATTGGGTTGTGGAACCATGAAAGAATTAAAGTGTAGCAATTTTTTGGGTGTTTAAGGTGGATGTTGTTGGAAAGAGTGGGAAATACCTGTTCCATGAGTTTTCCTTGGGATAAAAATAATTCCTTAAAAAATAAGCAAGCTGCTCGACAAACTGTGGACCTTAAGTTCATTAAATGGCGCATTCCGTTTATATTTATGTTGTGCAGATCGTTTCTAAGAGAGTCGGGGTGATGGCGGGAGAGTCGGACGAGGAGGCGGAAGCCGTCTAAATTCGTTTCCCTGAAAATAGTGAAAGAAGGGAGATTAGCGATGAAGATGGGGTTGTAAGGGTTTAACGCCGTACAGGTTGTTCAAGGATACATAGAGATGGAGCATTTTCGATTAGAATGTGAGAAGGGGTAAAGGTTTGAGTAGCGTAAAACGCAAGGATTCAAGCTTTCTGTTGAATTAACGATTGAAAATATTGTAGAAGATTTTTGTATTAAGCATGCAAAAATTTAGGGAAGAGAGACCGAGCGATAAGTCCTTCCGTTAACGCTAGGTCAAGCTACTAGGTTGACTAGTATGTGAGGAGGATTTGTGTGGTATTGTATGTGTATTACAGAGTTTTGAATGCGGGCTATCCAGTTTTACAATACTGTGGATTAATTATTAAATATGGAATTTTAAAATTAAAAATTTAAATTTTAAATTTAAAAAATTCAATTTTAAATTTAAAAAGTTTGAATTTTACATTTAAAAATTGAAATTATTTTGAAAATATTTTTGGCACTGTATTAGCTTGAAATTATAACGTGCATTGAATCTCTGGTATACACATAAACTACACCAGGAAAAACTGCGTGTATTGACTCATAGTGTAATGATCTGAAATGACAGAGTAATATCAGAGTATACGTGAGAGTGAGACAGGATGAGAAGACGGTAACGGTGAAACGTTTTAGACGAGATGTACGTTGTTTTAAGGCTAAACCGACAAACGTTGCGCTTACAGACTAAAAGTTTGTGTAATTTTGATTGGGATTAATTGAATTTTAGAGACAGACGCGGAAGAAGAAGTGATAGATTTCTGATTGCTAACTGTACAGACGGACTACACGAAGATGTAGGTTTTGCTATGAATGATCATGTAATGTGAAATGAGGACGTTGTTTGTTTGTACTGACTGTTGTTGTGTGGTGATGGTTGATTTGGTGGAGGGGGCGGACGTAGAAGGTATAGTAGCTTATATACAAGAAACATTGGCGATGATTTTGATTTACCATTCGGACGAATTGAGATTATTTAGGGCCAGTGAGAGTGAATGTCTCGGGGAGTCAACGGGTTTTAAATCGGGTGGATACACTTCTGTAGTTTGAGGATTCGCCCCTGTGGTATGTCTACCATTTGAATCACGGAAGGATCTAAAGGCACATGGTTAATATAAGATAATTTTGACGACTCTGATTTTTGGTAGGTAGAGAAATGGAATATAAATTGATTATTATTTATAAAGTAATTTGTCTCGTGTACGACATGGCGCTTTTGAGGGCAAACATGTCGACGTGGACGGTATATAATTGACTAACCCCTTGAAAACTCGTTTCGGTAGAGTGCTAGAACTGGTCGTATTTTTATTCTTGCCCAACACACTGATATTATTCTTGGAAGGAGAAGAACTATTATTTTCCCCTATCGTTGTCACAGACTCTCCATCTCCTGTCAATCCACGAGTCGGATAAATGAATTTCTCATCATATTATTGTATACCCAATATGAATTGTATAAGTTGGATTAATTATATAGTAAAAGTCAGATATATACATGTATACTTTCACCATGCTTTCACTATTGTTACAAAAATGCTCTTTAGTCATCATCATCATGTGATCATTGTGCTTTGATTATAAATGGTGAATATTATGGGATTGCGGGGAAAGAAAAAGAAAAAGGGGTTTTGAAAATTTAAAGATTTTGAAATTGTTTTGAAAAATTTAAGATTTTAAAAAAATAAACAAAATTGAAGGTTTTTGAACTATTTTTGAAAAATGGAAGCTGTTTTGCATGAAAATACTGGAGCGAAACAGTGGTGTCGGTGGTAAAACTGTCTCGTGAAACTGTCTAAGTTTGACGCCGATTGCTCTTGTTATAGAATAAGGTAATACCGCCAGGAGCAGATTGTTTCTGTATCATTATACTCCTGATCAGATTTGAAAAGTACTTGGAATAATGATGATGATCAATTGAATATTGTGAATGAAGAGGATTTTTGTGTTTTTGTTTTGAGAGAAAAGTTCGGACGTACCCTTGGTTGAAGACATGCCACTCATGGCTTGATGATTAGGTGGGACAGGTGTACGGGATCGTGATCTTGATTTCATGTAGGGTTTTTGGCTGAGGGAAGCTCCTCCGCCTCCTCCAGGAGCACCCGGAGCTGGGCTTTTACGGCCGTGTGCTGGACTTGGGCGGAGGGATGAGCCGGAGTAGGGGCCAAGGGATTTATCCCCTTCATCTTCGCTATGGGGAATGTTGGTGGTGGAGAGGGATAAATGATAGTTGGGAATCTTTTCTTTGGTGTAGGTTGCTTCAGACTCTGTTCCGTCATCAAAGTCCCGGAGCTCGAGGGCGGATAAACGATTGGCAATGGAATCGGATGATGCCTTCCGCTGAGAGGATCGGGCTAAAACAGGCTTCCGATGAAGGAATCCAGAGGAGCCTGATTGACTTCGACTCAAATCCGATCCTATCTCGTTCCCTTTCCTGGAATCATGTCAAAGAGAAACCCATCATTGGAATTGTGAAGCTATTAACTGTTTGGTGGATGGCTTGTAGGGTTCGTAGTTGTTACCAGCCGGAGCTTTTTTCAGGTAACATGGTTAATAGTCGGAGAAAAACCAGTTCATGGGTGGGGCGCGGGAAGAAAAAGAAGAATAAATAACAGGGAATTAATTCATGTCAACTCATCAAGCTACAAGGCTGACACCGCCTTTGATTAATCAAATTAATATAAAATCCAGCTCTCACATAAATTATGGGTGGAATGCAGTTGGATGATAAAACAGTTATGAGCTATGCTGCAGTGTATTGCAATGTTTGAATGGCTCTAGAGTTGGTCTACCTGCTTGCTTTATTGCTTGCAAGGCGGGATTCTGAAATTTTGTTAATTAAGTGAAGATTAATACGGTTTGAATTTGAAATTTAAGTGGTCAATACAATTTTAGAAGTTACGGAATTGATGATTGACTGATGCAACTTGTTTAGAATGCATAGGTGATTCAATGATAATTAAAAACGGCGTTGAACTTGAGCCACAAATTGTGTATGATTGATGCAAGATCTGTGTAGTTTAACTTTGGGGAGTGATACAAAAAAAGTAGGAAACGGCGTTGAACTTAAGCAATATATGTTTCATAAAATAAACTCTACATTACTAAATTGCAAGTCACTATTCTAGTTTTGCGGTATAAAAATAGAATTCATGAAGCATATGACGCCAGTAAGTACAGTATGTAGGGAACATTCAGTTGATTTGGAAGACAGTTTGTGGAAAGTAATTGAGAAGGTACCCAAAGCGACGCAATTTCTGAGCGAAATTGATCTCATATTCGGATAAATTATTGAATTGGACGACAGGAGTGCTGGAACGTTGGGAGGAGAGGGGTAACCAACGATGGAAATCGAAGCACATTAATAATACTGTCCAGTACTGGAATCCGTCCTCATCACAATACAAGTAATGACAATAAGAGGGAGGGCAGAGTAATAATTCCAGATTCATTGAACTAGGGATGACGGGACATGGAATATTTTCTCCAGTCATGCACCACTTCTTAAAGAACCGAGAGAGAGGGGGTCACGTATATTTACAATGCTGTACAGCTCCTCATGTATATAATTTTCCAAGAGCAGAAACCAGGTCAACTGGTTCATGAACGAGTTTGAGGGAGAGTGTGGTTTGTTGAGAAACTTGTAAGTAAATAGCCACTACACGGAATTGACCACAGAGTCTGGTTTCTTGGTGCACAAGGAAGCTTATGATAATAAGCTACACTACGGGCTCTAAATTGTTTTTGATGACACTAATAAGAATGGAGGAGGGATAAAAATTACACACAGTTGCTAAAACCGAGAGAAGAGAAAATCGGAACCACTTCAAGGGACAAGAAGGGCGGAAAAACTGGGGGATGTGGAGAAAGGAGGAGGTTATCCTACTTTCTCATCAACATAGGACAGAGAAAGAAAGAGAAAGGTGGAGAAAGCTAGTGAAAGGAAGAGGTGTAGGAAAATATCTATGTCAAATCTGGTGTATGTCGGTCGCTGCTGAGTACCCTGTTTTGATACGTGAGAAAATGCACTCATCCCTCTCTAGTACATGACATTAGTGAGAAATGATTATAATAACATGTGTGGACATGATCTACATTCTGGATCGTGGGGCTCTCAAATCCACATGCCAACACCTGCAAAACAATTCACTTGCTCCTTTAGAGCGGCGCGGTGAAAGCGGTCTACTTTCTTTGCGTGCGGAGAAAGCTAGTTTCTCCAGAGCGTTGTAACATACACACATGCTTGTGAGCATTGCGGGGACGCTGTAAGGAAGGGAGAAAATGAATAGGAATTGGTAGGAGGGGAAATGGCTAATATGAGATAAGTTCCGATCATCCGCCTGTTGGATGGAGGGGTGGCGGTGTTTGAAGAAAGCTAGTGGGAGAAAGCTGTCAATAATTTTGAGTGCATCACTGACATGTTATTTGCTTTTCCTGAATGCATTTTTTCTAGTGCGCTCTCGTAATGCGCAAGTAAAAAAATACAAACGATAGGATAACGACAGCTGTGTTTGCTTTAAGTGTTTCTTGGAAATTGTGCAGGCTTTGTGCAACTACTTGAGAGAATCGTTTAGGAAGGTAGCAGGAAATGAGCACTCTACTTTTTCTGTATTGGATCAATAAATGCTTAGATTGCGAAATATATTATGAAAATGAAATTTTAAAATTAGGATTTTCATGATGCAAAGACTGGCAAATTGACGTAAATATCCGCTTGTTTGATTGAAAATCGTTTTGATTAAGTTGGATCTTTAAGCTTGGATGGCATGGTTTGCTTATTTCGTGATGAGAGAATTGGGACAATCAATCATTGGAAATAAAACTATATTTTATGATGACATAATAGACAATATGAGTTATGAAACAAAACCGGGAGAAGCTAGCAACAGCTTGTGGAGCTCGTGAAACACGAACACGGCTATGCATGAGCATGGAATTATGACCCCGTACTTTCTAGCTGGAGAAAGTTACGGAGAAAGCTAGGGAGAAAGGACTAACCTTGAGTCCAACTCTTCATTAGCCAGCTCAGGAACATCAGGAGTGCTCCGCCAGGATCGGGATCTAGACAATCCACTTTCCATAGAATTCTGCATGTGAGATGGAGAAGGAGTCTTCTTTTTACTTGATGAAATTTTTGATCCGCTTCCTCGACCTTCGTAGGACGGCATCATGCTGGGCGGTGATGGGATCTGGAAAGATAATGGATGAATGCATTTGTGAATATAGCAGCACTTTTAGTTTGCTGTAAGCAATTTACGAACTAGTGGAGAAAGTTGAGTAAAAGAAGGAAACATTGAAAAATACTACTAGAAAGATTGTTAGTACACTACGTTAACGGGAGAGGGTGTCGTTGAAGAATGCATGGTTTCATATATATTTTGAGAGAAAAAACTGTGGTGTATGAAATGGAAATGGCGAAAGCGGGTGCCAAAAGAGTATATGAAACTAAGACGGGACACGGACATTAAAAAAATAAAGTTGGTTAGTTTACTGTTTTAGAACTTTTCAAGCTGCTCACGCCAGAATCCCTTGTGTTGGACGAGCCAGCGGAGTCAAGGCCTCCCTCTTTCTTGGCCATCCCTTCATCAGTCATATCCTCGTAGTCTCTCTGTATTTTAATAAAATGACCTTCTCCACCGCCGTGATGCTGGTAAGAGGGCCGTTGATGATGGCTCCCGAATGCGGCGGGATCGTGATCTGAATCTGATTGTTCGATGGATGTGTTGTTTTGTGAAAACTGATCGAATCTTCGAGAGGATGTGTCCGTGTATTGGAGAGGCGTTCGGGAGTGTTTGCTCCCGTTTTTGAGTCCACCGTTTGATTGCTTGCTGCTCGGCATGTTATTGTTATAGCCCATTAACTCTTCGTGCTGGGCCCATAAATTTGAATTAAAATCGCTAAAAGTGGAGTGGACGCTGTGGCTGTAGGGTGAACCCAGGTTGGGTAATTCGCCATTACTGCTGCTGTGATTGGGGTATTTGTTGGGGAGAAGAGCAAAACCTTTGTCGGGTTTTCCGTCCCCGTAAGGGTTCTTGTGGTAGCGGTCCATGTAGGAGCCACCTGGAAAAGATTAATAGTTATATTTAGTAAGTTACAGTTGAGTTAAGTTGTTTTTATATTGTGGAATTTGCTAGTATCCACAAAGTGATTAAAAATAAAGATGAAATCTACTTGCGGAGTTGCAGTTTTGTAAAAGTAAAGAGTAAACGGCGTACAACTAAGAAATAAAATACGTTTTTTAATACTACTGACACTAACCTGAATTTCCTGATGAACTCCAAGAAGGCTTTAGCGGACTGTCCAACATGTCCATGGCTCCCTAAATTTTAAATTTTGGCGTAGATTAAATATTAATGATTATATTAGGATTAAAATTTGATTAAATGGATGTAAAATGAGACACAAAACTGCAAGGTAGTTTGATAGACTTTGACGCCGATTAATGAAATGTTTTGAAAATAAGGGAAGTTCGCAGAGTTGATACCTGATGGAAATCATTCCAGACGAGCATAGGCAATCTTTCTTGAAAAAGCCTATGCATTTCTTGATGTTGTCTTTGAATTTCTTGAAAGACTTTCATATCTTTGATCATTTGGCTGTGAATAATACAAGAATTTCGCGATGTTTACGCAGTGTAGATTGCTGATTTGACACTTGTAATTTCAATCTGTTAGGTTTATTCAGCAATGTGATGCTTGGGACTATGAAGACGGTGTTGTGTACTTTCTCCGCTTTCACTCCGTAGAAATATACAAGAGTTTTAGCTAGGATGAACAAGGGTATTTATACTTGATTGAATGAATGAAAATGCGGCTACAGTTATTTCTTAAAGTACGAAAATAACTTGGATTTCCAAGTATTGAAGAATCTATCAAGGCTTGGCACAAGAAACTACTGCTGACGGACTGTCCGACAGACGGACAATTGTCAACTGTGAGGAACCCTCCGGTGAAAGTTTCTCGCGCAACTTTCTCCAATCATCAAGCTATAAACAATACAGGGGGAGAGAATGTAGTACATGACATAAAAGATTCATGGAAAAAGCCACTTGCGTTCAGCCTACTGTCCATTCTGCTACTTGTTCTAGAAACGTCGGTTGGGTAGAAGTTGTAAATGTCTGGGAAGCTCGGGAAATAAATTTGCAAATCCATTTTCTCTTAATACAACAAGGTTCTTGAGCAGGGGCGATGAATAGAAACTGTAGGAGGCCGTCACTACGAAGTCTAAGCTAGCCATATGAGGTTTCTAGATGAATACTTTCTCCTGGACTTTCTCTGGTGAGTGCGTGATTACTGTGGAATTTTACAGGACATATGCTAGGATTTGCTATGCAACGTATAAGACTACTAAGAAGAAGTTACGTCGGAGAAAGTTAGCTTTCTCCGCATAATCAAGTGAAAGAGTCGGAGAAAGCATGTAAGGTGGAGGTGAAAGTTGTGGTAATGGAATTTTATGGTGTGAAATATGAAAAATTTCAAAAGATTTTGTCAAAGCTATGGGTTGGTTCTTGGTTGTTTCAATGTCAATGGCTTCTACTTGGAAGAAGACAAAAATACAGAGTAAGCCTTCGAGCGTATGAATATTATTGATTCGCTTCTGGATTCTCCTGGTGGGCTATGCAAGCTTTAGGAAGCTTTCTCCTTGGAGCGCTCCACGAGTCGTAGACTACGACAGACGCTGATGTAATCTACGTATTCACATAACCAACAACTAAACTCGCACCTTTCAATTTTTGTCAGACAGTCAGTCAGTCATTGAGCTATAGCTTGGTCCTAAACTGTATGGAGTTAGGGATAGAAGTGTCGGAATGAGCGTGTCATATGGCCCTACAATACTAATCAAGTAATCAATTGATAGAAATAGGAAAACTTACGCCGAATTTTCTGCATTCACGATTACCGTTACTTACTACGATTTATACGGATAGAAGAAGGCACACGCTAGGTTTTAAATATTGAAAACTGGGGGAACTGAACAGAGCTGTACAGAGGAACGTATGGAGAAAGGTAGGGTGAAAGGAGTTGTGGAAATGGAACACGTTAGCCTGGAGTTGTCACAAGCGGAATGGCGGAATCAAAGGAAGAACGGGGATAAAAATACTGGATTGCCAATCCTTTAAGTAATAGAAGTGGCTACTCCAATAGTGAATAGTGGGTGGGTTAGACCCAGAGGACAATAGGAGTAAATAGAATAAATTATTGTTATTATTGTTGGGAGGGAGAAATATTTTCTTTTGGAAAATAATGCGGTCACGGAAGGGAAAAGCCTGAAGAGGTAAAATACACAGAAATGTAGGTCCTGGAACGAGTGAAAGCTGTTTTCTCGAAAAACTAATCGAAGAAGCGATCTGTGGAAGTGGTGAATTACTGAGTAGCTGGGTTGGAATGAGCGGTAAAATGGTAAAGAATATTGACCAGGGAGTATGGAGAATAATAAAATGTGAGGAGACTCTCTAGCGCTGGTAATCAAAACTCCTCAAACCATGTCCGTTCACCGTGGAGCACTAAGGTGCGAAATTGCCAAAAGCTGAGCTTGGAGAGTGGACTGTGAAAATTGCAAGGTGGACGCATACATTATGGCATATCGGCTACGAAGTCACTCTGTTATGGTTCTATGCTTGAAGGTGACGTGACGCAAGTTACAGAGCTACCTAAGAAGTTTCTACGAACTTGTGCCATGTACAGCGTGGGATCTTTATTTACGATCAAACTTGTTAGTTGGAGAAGGCGTGGAGTGTGGAGGGCGTTTGATGGGAATTTGATAAACGTTTTACAGCTAACACAGTGTATGAACTGCTTGCTCAGGTTTTGCTGCAAGTTGTGGGAGTCTTGAACTCTGGATGGAGGTTTAGTGATGCTGCTAGGTGCATACCTGTCCTTACACCTGGTACACCTTGCTCAAAGTATTGTTCTCTACAGCTCGTGGGGTGACCTTGCAGTTCCGGGAGGGTATTGTATTCTGCTTTAGTGTGATTTTGTAGGAGTCGTGTTTAGAAGAGGAAAATCAAGAAGAATGTGATAAATTGTTTGCTAAAATCAACTCCTCCAAAGTTTAAGTAACTTGAGCGTAGAGTTAGGTGCTGGAATGCTGGAGGATGTGAGGGTTGAAAGCCAGAGGGTGTATGCAAAGTAACGATGATTGCATCTAGCATGAGCCAAGCATGAGCTTGGGATGACGTTTGATTTGAAATTACTATTGTTTGCTTTAGAGGGGAAGCATGAACTCATTGCTATTAGGTGAGGGAGCAGAGGAAATAATGACGTCAACAGGTTCAACATGACTTTGGGAATGGTGGACAGGGAAAGATTGAAATCATCTCTAAAATTACTCGCTTGGTTGCGAATTTTAGTTTGTGTGCTAAATAAAGCAATGTTCCGGGGGTTGCGAATAGTTATGAATGACAGCATTGCCTAAAATAGCGAGAGTAGATGTGGAATTAATTAATTGTGAATATGTTTGAGTGGATAATTTTCGCGTCAAATGGCTACAAAACCAGCTTGAAATAATTTTGCGGGATGTGTAATGATGAATTCGATCATTTCTTGCTTCTAGCAGTATACACAACGACTAACTCAGTTATAAGGATCAACACAATTGAAGAAATAATAAAAATCGGCGTCGAAGTCTGCTATGGAAAAGACTGCATGAAACACATGGTAATACATACATATTTGTATGTCGCATTCGTGTATGAAGCGACAAACTGAGGTGGAGGCATAAGGGATTATAATGTTTTTAAATGGTTTTTAGCTTATTTAGTGTTAGTTGCAACAATTAAAGTTACACATAGTCAATTTTGGAAGCACTGATCAACATGATGCAAGTAGAATTTGAAGCGACCGAGCAACTGTAATAGCAGGCTGTAAGTATTACAAAATATATAAAAATCGGCGTCAAAGTCTTGGCTAAATAATTGATTTGCCTATCTTATTGCTGTAATTTATTTAGCTTTGAGCTTGCTCCAGGCTTCTTTGACCAATGACAAGAAGAGCATAAGCATAGAGTAGGTATTGAGACGACTAGTAGCCTGATTTTGTATCCCTAATTTCTCTAATATTATCCAGTGTCCTACTTTGGCTAAACAGCTATTAAGGTATTGTGCTATGGTCGTAATTCTGTTTACCTATGCAACTTGCTGCATTCTTGAAGAATGAAAACCCCTTCTCGGAGTACTTGCATCGGGTATGATTCAATTACCGCATTAGCCTTAATCTATAATGTACTGGCGGCGGTTTGCGAATCGGCTAAAAGCGGAAAGGTGGGGTGGGAAATAGAATAATTGTATCGGTGATGATGATGGACAACAATAGAAGCTCTAGCCTGGTTTCTGGGAATGGGTTCCCGGTTTCGGATGACTAAGATGGCTCAAAAGTACTGTGAAGCACGGTTGAGTTGAAAGAAAATGATTGACAAAAGGTGCCCTAATTTCTTTGAGAAATATAGAAACTGGGTGGGAGTGGGTGGGTTTTGAATTGGTGAAAACGTTGGAAAATTGCATTCATGAATCCGGGAGCTGTTTATTAATCTGGGGCAAATCCGACACGGGTATAATGGATGGAGGCTATGAGTGAAAGCCTCTTTGGAGAGGGATTGTGCAAGCTGGTTTGGTGCTACCAGGTGTTGTGGAGAACGCAGGGTGAAAGTTGGGGGAAAGCTTGTATACGCTCCTTGATCCATGGACCGGCATCACAAGCTTTGTGGGAAAATAATGTAAATTACAAACGGAAAATATGTATTGCAGCTAAACTAAAGGGAACGTTTCGTTAGTTTGAGTGCGGGAGAGAGTTTCGCTCAATGGCGGAGCTAGTGAAAGCGGAGAAAGCTGGATGTACGTGTCAGCTGAGGAGTTTACAACTGGAGTTATCGATTCACGGGGGAGAAAGAACGGAGAAAGTTTTGTTTTGAATCCCTCTGTTTACTACTACGCCCCAGAATTTTCCTTGTAAAAGTACTGAAAGTAGCACCACCGGAGAGAGAGCGTGTACATGAAGAGCGTGTTCCCAGAACCACCTACGGAAAATATTGGAACTCCTGGAAGGAAGTGGGAAGAGAGGGAAGGTCTTCCAGGAGAATCGTGAGTGCGGTGGAATCCGCGTGAGGGCGCACAACGGCAAGTTCAGACTTGGTGTTGTTATTGATAAATGTATACATTTTGGGAGAGAAGTTTGGATTTTTACCTTGCAGTTTTGTGTGATTTTTTGCGCATTAAAAAATAAATTAAGAAAACTCACGTTGTAGGAATGAGAATTCCGCATCTTGGACTTTGAGTATCTCCTGTCTCCAGAACCTTTGCCTACAGAGGATTCGCCTTCGCTAGGCAGCCACCCGCCAGTCACTGTCTCCTCTGCTAACCTGTAATTAAAGAGTAATAGGTTCAATAAATAATGACTTGCATACTCTGGAACCATTTCCAAGGTCAATTTTGATAATGCATTCAGAGGCTTTAATTAAACATGTTCGGAATTTAAGGTTGGTGATTGCAAAGTAAGTAAAAGCTTGGAGTGAGTATGAAATTCATCAGGTGGATTTGTCCCAGAATTCGAAGGACAAGTTAATTAACCATATTACCACTTTATGGGAATGAGAGGAAGTTATGGATTTAAAGAGGATTACTGATGATACATTTAGCTGGATTTCAAGGATATAGCTGGAGTGAAATTACATTTTAGACTGATTGTATGCACGTGCATTGACAAAGCAGCTGGACCTTGTGAATGTACCCGATAAATCAATATACTGTATGCAAAATTGCAGCAGATGATAGTGTCAATGGCATCATGGATGGAAGTACAGCTGAGGAATGAACAAGGACAAGCTGGAGACATGTTTACGAGCGGAAGGAAGCTAAATGATTTGGCGGAGTGAGGAGTTGTGGAGAGCTTAGAATCTTTGTGAAATACTTTCTCTTTACTCTGCTTTCCCTTCGGTTGTGATGATAAGAATACAGAGGAGACGGTGAGAAAATTGTAGGAGAAATCGCTTTTGCGTTGGATGGAATCAGAGCAGATAGCTGTTTAATTCCAAAGGAAGAAATACGATTGGTATCACGTGATAAAGGATCTGGATTATTAATTTTATGTCAATACGGGGAGGTGATAGTAGGGTTGGTTGAGCATGGAATGGTAAGTGGTTGGTGAAAGTTGGGGTGAAGGTTAACTAATATTCTACTGATGAATACTTAGCTGCATGCTAAAATGTTTAGTTTTAAATTCTGAGGAATTAATAAAAATTGTTGAGGTAGGAAACGTTGATTATGCAAGTTAATTTAAATATATTATGGGGAAATTCTATGTATTATATTAAATTTAAAAGAGTTTAATTTATTATTTAAATTGAATTTATAAATTAATGATTTCCTACGACAGTTGTTCATGGGGCTAGTGAACAGAAGCAGTGGAACTTGCTCAAGTCCATTTGTTTAGGTATAACGCCGATTAGTGTGACGACTCGCCTTCTGCAGACTCGCAAAATACAGGTTGTGTTGCAGAGTTAATTGCAGTTGTATGTTTCTAATTCGAAGCTGTATATTTAGTCTGTTTTCGATGTATTATATGAAGATGAAAAGAGTTTAAATGCATTAAATTGAATTAATAAATTAATGATTTTCTATGACAGTCATTTATGGGGGCAGTGCTTATTAGTAAAGAGAAGGAACTTGTTCAACTCGAATTGTTTAGGTATAGCGCCGATTGGTTTCATGTCGTACGTTTTGTAGTATGTTACGAAAGATTTCGCTTGTCTCATGTATCATTCTTTGGAAGTTGATTAGATAACAGAGTCGACTTTGATTTTTGTAATGTGAAACTGTAAATTAGCGAAAATGTAAAAATAAATACCCGTGTTTCGCATCCAATGATGCAATTTGCTCTTTAACGTAATTTCGCCACATGTCCCAGGCGGATTCATCGAAACCTAATCTCTTCAAGTAATCTCCTGTGCATACGGCTCCAGGCTCACGAGATCCACTAGAAAATCCTTGCCTACAACTTTTCTCCACACAGTTGTCCGGCATATGGTCTGAGTTTGACTTCCGGTTTAGGGGGCCACTATTAAGATTAACATGTCTCCAAGGACGGTCACCTTTTGACGATGCGTGGCACAGTCCAAAAAATAGCACTTAATCCAAGCACACGTTTCAAAGAGAATTACTGGTTGGGCCTAAGAACTGAATTGAATAAAATATATGCACAACGTTTGAAATTTGTTGTAATTTTTACAGCTGGGATTAAGGGATCGCAATCGTGAGTTCTCTCCTCTATGGAAGGTGAACATTATTTGGAAATATGGGATTTAATTTAAATACTTAAATTGTTTAAATTTGACAGAAATAATTAATAACTGGGAGATTAAATTAAATGTAATATTTAACACTGGGGTTTTAATTTAAAGTTTGACCGACTAGGGAATAAATGGCGGGTTTATAAAAATCCCACAGATGCTCGTCTACAAACTGGAGCTGACTAAAGAGGAAGGATTTTGAAAAATGAATTTTAAATTGAGATGAAGAGAGATTTACGTTAAGTCGGAATGATGAGATGCGGCTAAAAGTCTAAATTTGATTTGGGAACCCAAGGAAGCGGACTACTACACGCTCGAAGCTTAAAACTGATTGTGTTGATAAACAGTGGTGGTCGTCATGGAAACGGAGATGAAATAAACAGATCCCTCACCATTGATTTCATCTGTAAATCCAATAATGGGATGGAAATAAACGCGGAATGATTCAACGGGAGGAGAATGCACATTTGATTAAAGGAGGGGATGGAAGGAAATGGTTGACTTCCTGTAGCATCGCGTCCCACCCTTCGTAGAGTCTGATTCTGGAAGCACGTGTGTGCATCCGCTATATCGATATGTATGTATGATGCCAGTCTCCAGTACTGCCGGTATTATGTGCAGACAGTATGCAGAGAGTATGTTTAGTATGCTCACACACCTGTCCGCACCTGGACATCCTCTCACCTGGGAGGTTGTAATTCCATGAGGAATTCTATTAGAAAACTAGACTCACCAATCCAAATTGGATCCTGGAGAGTAGAGTGTGCTGCTAACAGTGGGTCCAGTCCCTGTTAAAATCCAAGCAATATCTGCTCCAAGCATTGAATTTGAACCGGAATGACGATTCTTTCCGGAACCATTTCCGGTCAATATTGGGTCCAAGCCTCCAGTTTTGGTTGTTTTCAAGTTCTCGTAGGAGGATGATCCCATACCTCGCTGTGGTATCATTACGGCATATTCAACAAGACCTGCAGGGGAGGGAGAGGGGAGGAGGTGTCGAGATACCCGGGCTGCGATGGCAGCTGTTGGAGTTGCCACTGATCCGTAGGTTGCAGCGGCGCGACGCGCTCCTGAAGAAGAGGATGAGCTGCTAAGATCCATCCTGGAAAAGAAAACATGTGTCATCCTACTAGAAGGGAGTTGTGGATGGGTTGTAAGTTTAAGGCTTGTAAGTCGGGTAATGCAAGTATCGAAGAAGGATAATCGATAATCCTTTGTAGCACTCAGAATAATTGAGCGCGTACTCTCATCACTGTTGGGGGGAGGATCTTGTACAAGTGCAAGCCAAACAAGAGGATTGTGAATTAGAAAAACATGGTAATGGCTTTGTAAGTATGTTAGCTTACTTTGTGTCTTCGATATATTGACGGAACAATGGGAGGGCCATGCTCGGACCGAGGGCATGGGCTACGACGGCGAGGCATTCCAGGGACGCTTGACGGACGCGACGCTTGGAGTTCCACAAACTTTTACATACCTGGAAAAGACAAAAGAGGGGATTATAAGGATTGCAACGCAGTTGTCGACACGGCTATTATGCGAAATCTCTTGGAACTCTTGAAACAAGAGTTGGATGGTGGACACTGGAGGAGGAGGAGGAGGGGCGGGGAAAGGGTGGGAGTGTTTATAGTTATCGATTAGTGCAATCTCGCGGAATGGTTGAAGAAGAAAGGTAGAAGGTGAGGGAAATGAGGGACTAACAAGGAAAATGTTTTACAAAGCATGTGGAGATGAGAGGAAAGTCCTTGGAGGACGACGCTTAGTAGCCGGGGACATCGCGATTTAAAGATAATCGAGGAGGAGGTAAGGGAAGTTGCGGGAAGTTGTTGGCCTGTGTGGGCTACTGGTAAAATGTTAAACATGTTTGACCTTTACACGGGGATTATTACGATGGAAGCTGTTAATGACAGGAGGGATAATTTTAGTGTAAAGTTTATTACAGTTTCAAGTATATAACTGCAATAAGCTTTTTGACTTTCTCCTAGAATAATTGCCTGGATTTTAATTGCAGAAATGAATAGCTCAATGTTTAAATGTTGGGGTTAACCTCCAGATGACTTTCTAGACGTCTCTGACAGGGAGTTGGAGAGTGTGAAATAGTTTCCGGATCATGAATTTACTGTAAGTTGTGTATGTTGCTAAAATTAGTTACTGCTATGACGCAAGCAAAGAAAAGGTTCTGGATGGAGTTAGGATGAGATACATGTGATGAGGGTAATAAATTCTTGGATTGCGTGCATATTCATGATTTAAGGGAGGTGATTATGCGGATTTGTAATAAAAAAATGTACAAGGTAGGGGTTGATGGTGATGGTTTGGGACATGTTTGTAGTTGTAGATGCGGATTGTAATGCAGGTGATATGTTTCTGCGGACGGAATCAATAGGATTTGAGAGAGGGAAGGTTGGCAATGTTGGGGGCGTCGTATGCTTGTTTGTTAGAGAATCTACAGAGTAGTACAAGACGGGAAACAAGGATTGTGTTTGAGAGGGAAACAAGGATTGTGTTTGAGAGGGAAATACGGTTGATACGTTTAAGAAAAACTCATGAGCGTGATTCGGGGAGAGTGGAAGAAATCTTGTTTTTTGTGTCTTCAAGGGCATGAAGTTTAGGAGTGGAGAAAGTCTGGAGAAATTCGGGAGAAAGTTGCAAGTAAATCAAGGAGGGTTTGGAAATGGCGATAGTTGTGGCCCACAACTTGTGGGGATGGTTCTAAAAGAACAAGATTTCGCACGAGTTTGGGAAAGATTTGGAAATTGTCTCGGTAGATTGCAGATCGATAACGTTTTTATAGTCTTGATAAAAGAAGATCAATCAAATGGGAAAGGTCTGGGAAAAATAACTGCGTAGTGGACAATATGAAGGTCATGTCGTGCTGAGATGTGGAAATGTATTGGAATTATTCTGTAGGTTTGACGGACTGCGGGTCTCTGGACTAAAGCTCACGTGACATTGAAGAAAAGGAGAAACGGAAATCGTTATTCTGAGAAACGTTGAGAAACAAAGCTGAGGACTGCGAATACGGGAGAAAAGATTTGTAAATGTGGCAAATAGAGTCAACGAACGGGGAAGAATGGAAATAAATTGGGGATTTGCTTGGGTCTGTTGGTTGAGAGACTAAGAGAGAAGTGAGCTTTGAGGCAGAGTATCGAGAAAAAGCCAAACATGGAATTGGTAATGTCTCTAATGAGTAGAATTGAGTGAATTTGCTACAAGTTATAGTTTTGAAGCAATGGAAAGTAATAAGCTCTGATGGAAAGGACTTGATTAATTTGAAGAAGGATTTCAAGTAGAAACTTACATGCTTTGCAAGGAGGGGAAGATCAAACTCGTCCCTGGGGAAAGTTAGCAAGGCAAATGTAAGAGCATCGATTGCAGCAGCTTTGATCCTCGGACCTGCCGTTAGCCGGCCGACGCTATTCTTCTTAGAGTCGCTTGCGAGTATGAGAAACAGAGGTTCGCACACAAGCTCGGGTCCAGCACCCTTGATTAAATGACTAAGTGCGAGAGCTCCTTCAGATCTGAGGGTTGAGCGACTTTCTCCACAGACTGTGCATAGCCGTCGGATGAGCCATGTGAGGTCCGCGTTTTGGATGGACTTGGGGCCTAGGAAAGCCTTGCAATCCCTTAGTCTGTCGCCTAGCGTTGTGATTGTACTCAGGATGGAGAGTGACACCCGGAAATGAGACTCGGCAGCTATGTTGGAGACGAGAGGGATGATTTGGCTCATGTTCTTGAGGAGGACTTGGGGAGAGACGTTCTTGAGAGCGGCGGTGAGGTCGTCGGCCAACTTGACTCGGTATTCCCAATCCACCTGGACAATACAGGAAAATAAACATGGTGGATTAAATATTGAATGGAAATTATATTCTTATCATAAGAAGTTGTCGGGCTGAGGGGATGGAGAAAGTGATGGAGAAAGTGATGGAGAAAGCTAGGAATATCATAAAGAGTTCATCGGTCTCCAGATGTTATGATTCTTAAGACAGTTGGCTAAATGTTCGGACACATGCCAAATATTGACAGGGTAACATGGGTTGGAGTGAGAGGAGGAGAAAGGAGGGAAGGAGTGGTGAAAGTAGGAACTGCTTTCACTTTCGTAGGCGGGTCTGTGAATAATGCGGGGGATTTTCGCATGATTTCACCCAACGCCCCATTATTATGTGGCTTGAAGGAGAGTGGACAGAGGAGCTGGTCATCCGTGACCCATGTTTGTGTGGTAAATATTAAATTGATTGCATGCGGAAGAATTGAGGACGGATCTATTGGTGTTATGTTATAATACAAAGCTCAGGTTGAAGGAAGAAAGTACTATAGTGTAGCACATTAATACCTATTTCGCAATTCAATACTTATAATAATAATAATCTTCCAGGCTAACATAGGCAAAAATGCTACAGTATTTTAATGTTAATTAAAAAAATAATGTTTCATGAGAGAGGCAGATGGCTAAATCAAAAGAGACGCATGAAAGTAAAAACTGTTTTTAAAAACTAGATTCCAATGACACAATTCATGCATGGTCAAGAAAAGGTAATTGACAAAAGCAGAAGGCTTTTTGTGGTTTAAAAGCTACCTCGGCCGTGAATGAGGTCAGAGGGTGTCGCATGGAATATCGCTCACGGAACTACACGTTACAAGAAAGAGGGAGTTTGACCTAATCAGGTGAGAAGGGTTAGTCAACTTTGGTACAGTTGTTACCCGGGTAAATACATAAGGTAGGCACCGGAATGGCATATTATTGCCCGGGTGTGTAAAGCTGATAGCGATATCAATCATGCTGGATAGCTTATGACGGATAATTGAAACATTGTAAGGGATCCCACGGTTGCACCCATTCTTTGTAAGAATAGAGTTTGCAGTGCTGCAAAGGTGCAGCGGGAGGTGTCAAGAAATGACCTAATGGTAAGTATTGCAGCGATGGACGGCTAGGAGTTGATTAATTTATCTTGGAGCTTGTAGTGCTTAAAATAGGTTGGATTTTTGTTATGAAGGCTGGAAGCTTGGAGAAAGGAGAAAGCGGTTGTATTGGGTGAGGTTTTTGAAGTGAAAGTTGTTGTTACTACAGAGCGCAGTGTCTGGACATGTGACACAGTTTTGGAGTTACACACGTAAATCTACGATTATCATCTCACCCAGTTTGAGGGCAGAGGGGAGAATCGTATGGAGGAGGGGGGAGAGAAGGGGAAGAGGGAAGAAAGAAGGGGGGAAAGGCAAGTGAAAGCTTGCTTTCACCTACCTGGACTTCTGAAAGGTACGCGGAGGAAATAATTGCATATGGAGAAAATATCTTGGCTTGCTCCACACTACACTACAGCTTGTGTATGCTTTGCTATCCGTACGCGAAATTAGATCAGACGTCTTTTAGAATTGCGACCGAATGTGAACTATGATATATTTGGGTTTGTATTGGATGGATGTGGACGCTGTGAGCAAAGAAAGAGAACTGTGAGATGTGGTAATAATAGCGACTCGCTTACTAGGAAAAAAGCTATTTGATTTGATATTCTTGTATGGGAAATATTAATTAAGATACTGAATAGAAACTATAAGAAGTAACTGAAGTAGGTTACGCAGATATTTGTCAAGTGAATTCATAGATGAAGACCTACGTGTCATTTGATAGGACGGAGGGAATATGAGTAATTTCTCCTTGTATTCAATGGAATAATTGATGATTATAAGGAAACAAATACTACTCCATTGATGCCATAAGATTAATGATCCGTTATAGCTTGGAATTCCCTTTGTTCTTACCTTAGATCCGTGTAATTTAGTAATCATTCCATCGAGAGCGGAAGAGAATTCAGCGTCTGCCATAGCAGAGTAAATTGGTGAACCGTTTCCAGTTGAATGACGCTGCCATGATCGGACTCGATCGTATGTAACTATTTTATCAAGCTCGTCCGAGTCGTAATCCTTGTCGAGGATACCACGCATATCGGATTCAGGGAAAGCGTCGTTTACGCTTCCAGACGTACCGGCCATGTCCATGGCCATTGTTGGAGGCATGTCGGAATCGTCGTCAAGGATGGGGCGTGGGGTGGCTGTGCGGCTTGGATGACGGGATTTAGAGCGCGGAGCACCAGCCTCGCCACCGCTGCTATGGCAGCTTCCGGTGAGAGGGGTTAGCATGATTTGGTTTCTTGAGGCTTTTGTTGATTGACCTGGACCGCTCGAGCCTCTGCCGTTCATGCCGGCGCGCTTTGTGGGATAGGATTCCATTGAATCGGGACTGGATAGCGCTTCGCGAAACTTGTTGGTCTCTGAATCCATTGTGATTGGAGGGTCGAGTGCTCCAAGGGAGGAGGATGGAAGACCCTGGCGGTTAAGCGGTGATGCTGGACGAGATGTTGCTGCGGATGAGAGGGGAAAATCGTTTTTTCTGGAAGCGGATTTTGGATAGTCGGACATAGCGTCAGGGCGGGAGGATGGGGAGGGAGATGGTGGTCTGTGACCTCCTGCGCGGCTTTGGCTCCGACTTCTGGAATGACCATCGACGGTCAGTAAATGCGGACTGGCGCGGCTGGAAGAGGGGCGGCTGTTATCTCCGTGATTTCGGGAACTGCCCCGGCTTTGTGACCTACTTTGGTCATTTTCGACCATCAAGTTGGTGTTGCTTGCGCGACTTGCGCTGCGGCTGTAATCAGGGCCGCTGGGTCCTCTCTTCTTTGACATGTTGTTCATGGACTTTGATTTGTGGATGAAGGATGCTGGAGTGTTAGCTCCGGAAGAGGGCGGCTCTGTCATCTCTTCCATGGGAGTTAGCGTGCCTAGTTTGTCGAGAGGGTTTGGAGGCATGGGCGTTTTGTAGCGGGGGAGGGGCGGGTAGCCTAGTTGACGTTGGAAGGGGTCGTTGCGGTCCTCTTCTTCGTCCTCGTCGTCGAAATCGCTGTGAAGGAGTTCTACTTCTCTCTCATCCTCGTCTCGCATGAAATCCTCGATGATTTCGCTCTTTTCCTCCTCGGAATCGGATAACCCGTTTATGTTATGAATCTCTGATTCGCTCATGCTAACGCTACGGTTGAAGATGGGGTGTTTTCGGGATAGCGATGAGGGCGGGCCCTTGGAATGGGTGAAGTAGCCCGCGGGTATGGAAGTTCGGGGTTTCATCACCTTACTCATGGTGGTGGGATAATTTCAATATTAGGACACGAAGCAAATAGCTGAAAGACACAAGGACGTCACTTGAAGAAAGTTGCTTTCACCATAGCTGAATAGGGGTAGCGGGTTTGAATTTTCGGAATCTCACAGCACTGGTAAAGTTTTTGCGATTTGAAAATCACACTACTAATGGAGAAAGTTTCGGTGAAAGTGGAGAAAGCACGGATAGTCGTGGGGAAAGGTGGAATTCGCACGGTGATTGCCTGGTTTCTGCAGAGCCTTGGTCTAAGATACTATTAGCACCGAGGTGGGGAACCAACTGAGGTTGTGGTGGACGGAGTGTGGACAAGGTTCCATGCTTTCTCTTCCGCAAGCTTGGGAATGAATGGAGAAAGTTGACTGTTTGGATTGCTTGCTTTCTCCGTGAGGAGCAGGGATCTGGGGCTGAGTCCATGCTGTGCTAATGATTCCATGGCCCAGTGGTATACATAGGTTTGCAAGTTGAGCTCTCCTCTTGTGCATTTATCTTTTGTTCAAAGGAGTTCTACATCGATTTCCATCACCTCTTATTCCCTCGACTAACAAGCACTCAGAGACCCATGGTCGAATTACTGTAGCGCTTCTAGACACAAGGTGAGGAGGACGTCAGAAGTGGAAGGAAAAAACTGTAAAACGTTGTTCTCATATGACGCTGGGTATTGCAGAGGTTTATTAACTGCCTTCTTTGTTCATGTGGAGGGAGATGCGGTGAAAAAGATTGATATCGAAGGACTTTTGATTGTATCGTTACGTGGAAACTCTTCCTCCTCTGGACCAAGAACAAGGCGACGTGGGGAGAAAAGTTCATGGATGATGCAAAAATGTTCACTGACCAAAGTGTGATGCTAAAGGTGCTGATGAAATGTATGAAATTTAATGCAAGAACTAGTGACACGGTTCCGGGAATGTTTTCGTCTGCAGTTTGTTTTAAGCGTTGACGGATCTTACGTAGTTTTTAGCAGACGATGGTGTAGGCTTACCGTGAGTGGGAGACGGGATTGTAGTGGATAAAATTGTTGGGTCTGATGCGGAAAATAATTTAAACTATTTATGGACTAGATGTAAAATGCAAGAACTGCGGCTGGAGCTAGAGATTCAGATCGAGTTTAACTGCGCGTGCCGAGTCCTGAATGATAACATTTAATGTGACACCTTTTTTACGTGGAAGGCTTCTGAGGGATGGAACTACGACGTGTTGTTGGGCGAGGTTTTAGTTTGTTAATCGAGGGTAGTAAAATGTTTAAGTGTGGAGAAAGCCAAGAGTTAAAATGGCGAAAGTTGTGACTTGTGTAGGAGACGGTTGTTGGTAGTTGATGTGGCATTTGGTTATGGAATAGGAATTAACAACTTGAAATGCGAAATCGGGTTATCAGATGCATAATTTGCTGATGCTTTTTGAATGTATCTATAATGATTACCACGCACGTAGAATAAGCAGAACACTACTATGTTTTAAAATGTTTTGGAAAGAAATTGATTTCCTGTATAGCGCTGGATCAAATAGCATAATCCTTAAACTGTAAAAAGGCATACTTAAAACAAACATATTCTAATAGTATAGTCAGATCGTAGGTGGAATCTCGGAACCGGCCTGAGCACACCAGCTGCTGGCTTGGTTGAGATGTCTGACACTACTATCGACAAATTTGAAAAGCCCCTGATACAAGTTCAAATTGTTACATATAAAGGAAAAATGAAATAAAAGTATGCTTCACTTCATCAAAAAAAAATATCAGATGCATAATCGATTGGTGCATGGAGATGAGAGGTTAGCTTGAGAAGATCGGGTAGAAGGTATTGACAGAATGGATTTTATAAAGGCAAGTAGGACATAAGGAAATGATTTTGGTGTGGAAATGAAATTGCATTATTAGGAACAGGAACGATAATCTATGCAGAGCGCTCGACTAACCCGGTTAACTGGATTCCTGGTCAATGGTTCAGACCACTGTGGGCTTCACAAGGTTTGTTCATTGTGGTAACGGAAAAGCTAAGGGACTTGTCTAGCCAGCCAGTAATGAAGCCTACTCATTATAATCTGATTTAACAATCTTTAGAACTAGTTTATTACGTAAAAATCGGTGAGAATCATTCACTTCGGCGTACATCTCTTGACAGCGTAGCTGGAGCTAAGACGAAGTAATATTTGGCGATACCTAGCTAATATTTTATATTATAAATAAGGTCTAAGGGTGTGGTACTTGGATTGAAGGACAATGTCTATCGCGTCATATCCAAGCTAAACAGCAACTGAACATTCAGGAAGCTAGAAGCGACTAAAGACACTAATCGTAATTGGGAGTCATAGCAGCGCAAAGGATTTGCAAGATTTCAATACAATAATAAGATCAATAAAATGCTTCTAAAGTCCTACCATGGATCAACATTAGAAACATGTCAATATAAACTATAAATATAAATTATGACACCATGGGAAATACTTCAGAATGGCTCAAGAGGATGCAGACTAGCTCAACTTACAGTAAATGAACTATATTCGTGTTCGTATGACTGAACACAAGATTCCGTATCGGGTTAAGCTATGATTAGGTGACTGATAGTGGTAACAGCTAAATATTGGTAACATAGTTTTGGATAAGTATCACTCAAGATTAACTTTTGTTCTGTGCGACGGTGGAGCTTGCGATTATTGATGGGAATGTAAAACGTGGCACTGAACTCTTAATTTTAAGTAAAGCCTTGGGAAATAGTATCACACGTTTTCAGGTTCTAAAAGACTATCTTTTTCGAAAATGTCTGACTTAGAGGGAACGATTTTTCCACGATTGACGACGGGTTGCATGGAATACAAATATATGGCTAGGGTAACAATACCAATGGCTACGATAGTGTTGATGTGAATTGGAATTCCAAATATCATCCAGCACAAAACTGCTGTGAACATGAGCTCCAAAGCACTGGCGAATGTTTTGAGGATGGAGTTCATTTGGGCGAGGAAAAAACTTGTCACAATTCCGATGGCAGCATTATTTAAAATGACAGCTAGGTAGGCAGGAGTTCCGAAAATGATTTGAAGGGATGTGTAATTTAGCCCTTCTGAAAGATTTCCTTGATAACCGAGGACGACAACATTCCAAAATATGGAATCCAGGTACAAACAAGTATTTTGAACAAGGACTGGAACATGTGCACCGACGTCTTTGAGTAGAAATTCGTTAAATACACCAGCACCAGATGAACTGACGACCTGTAAAGAAATTGGATATTTTATTTACATTGCAGCACGTGCAAGAAAATAAGAATACAAGCTTTATAACATTACCTGAAGCAGTATTAGAAAAAGACCGATGCCTGTGGTAACGCCGGCTGCTCCAACGGTTGGCACTAATTCCGTTACGCTGTTTTCATTGCTGCTGGTGAAATAGTCAAAATTGAGCTCCTTGACCATGCAACCGAATGTGAGAAGAACCAAGGAAGCCCACTGATGCATGCTAAGATTTTTCTTGAAGAGGATCTGAAAGGAAATAAAATATTTAAATAAATGAAAGAACCATAACATATTTGTGCATAAAGTGATTGGTATAAACTCAGTATGCTGAATTACCTGAAAGCATATACCAGTTACGACGACTCGAAGCTGAAGAAGTATAAAATAAGTAGTTGGGTCGAAGGTTGCTAAGTTTTTGTAGGCCAGGTTATTGTATAAACAGTATAGGAATGCAGGAATCATATACAGGATGAATACTAGAGGTGGGAGGTAAAGATACTTTAAATGTGCTTTGAACATATGCTTCTTGCACAAAGAAACGAATACGAGTAAAAAATATACCTTTAAAGTTTTTGGACACTTCTCCAAGAAAAGTCCCTATGGAATTCCTAACCAAGACACATAAGAAGTATGTCAGTGCCCATTTCTTCTTTGCAATACGCACTTTGACATGTCTACATACGGAACATGGAAAATGGACATTCAGTTCAAACCAGTATGCTTGTGTGATGAGCCTTCTTGAATAGGATTGAAATTTTGATATTGGAAACAGTTAACTGACATGAGATTGAACAAAGAGTAAAATTTCTGCCAAACATACAGCTCGAAATCATATGTACCGTTACAAAAATGTTCAGCAACTGATTGATAAGAATTACAAAATAATAAACGAACAGTAGGGGAGTCTAAGACGAATGACCATCTGGGCTAAATCGTGGTCATTTTAAATTTTGCAACTAAAGTAATCATTTCCTAAGACGGCTACAAAACACAAGGATGAACAGGAATGATAAACTGAAATGTCCGAATTGCACTAAAAGCTGCAGTATAACCACTACAAGGTTGTGCTAACAAACATGAAAACTACATTTTACAAAGCCCATGCGAAGCAAAAGTTTCACAAACAAAAAGGTACATTAAAAGCAGCCGCATAATACCTGTGTACGAACATTGCCGAAGAGAAGACTAATTTAATTACTTCCGTCAAGAGAACAGCTGTAACTGTATTGTAACTGTAGCCTTTTTGAGCATTCTGAGAGGCTGTTACCAGAATACCTGGAAAGACATCATTCAATTTGAGACACCTTTAAATATTTGAATTTAAAAATTTGAATTTAAATATTTGAATTTAAATATTTACATTAACTCACCTTGATTTATAAATAACGCCATGTACACTATGAATATAACAAAACTCCAGGGCGTCGGAAAGAGATCTTTCCATTTCAACTGGGATGATTGCATCACAGACATTGTAGGAGTTTGTTAGGCTCTGGGTTTAATTTTCCAAAGTATAATTGACTGTTCCGTTAACTTGCTTCTTCCAGGACCTTCGCTAGAGTTTCCATGACATCTCCCAGGTTCTTGATAAATTTAAAATGCTGCAAAAGATGGGTTACCGTCGTGGATCGTGGATGGTGAATCAATTCATTCTGTTGGTGCTGAATCTAAAAACAAATATACGGTTATGTCAAGAGGCTTGCTAGAGCAATTAATTGTGTACACAACTCATTCAAAACATACTATAGACTAGAACGCGCAAGTGTGGCACTAATTGAGCTTCTAACGCAGCTCCACAATTAATGACACGTACTTGAGATTTTAGTACATGCTGGCTTAAAGAAGTAACTAACCTGAGGCTACGATAGCAGATTCCGGATCCATCGGTCTTCTTTGTATACACTTGTGATTTCAATAACAATTGATAATGTGTTCGAAATTCCAAAACATAATTAAGCTCTATCTGATTATCTACGGACATGAAACTCGAGTTTCAACTACAATTCAAGACGATAACAAATCACAATTGCGAAACGCCCTTATAAATATTTAAAACCAATGCATTAACTTATTTACACTGACAGGCCGAGAGCAGACTCGTAAATCCTACGATGCCATACTATTGCTATTAGTTCGACAACTTGAAATAGCTACGGTTGAATTCTAGTTTCGGTTATTTGTTGCGCTGTAATAAATATTTAATTAAGGTTCAGAAGGATAAACATGCCAGCAAAAGTCCCAGCATAATCATCACGCGCTGTATATTAATTTACTTAATTGTAACTAACGTTGAAGCAATATAGATTTACGTATTACATTAAATCTATTAGAGTAAATTCCTGTTACTGTTCAGATCCTACATTTTCGTCGAGATAGTTTTGTTTTAACTGATTAAATCACAAAGAAATATTGATTCGTCTCACAACGTCAAGTCAACCACACATGGATGTGTGGGTGTGAAGATAGCGGATTCCGCGCGATGTGGTTTTTACACTTCCTGCGTTTGCACACTACGGGAATTTTGAGATAATAACTTTCCGTGAAATATGCACCCTTGTAATGCTAATGGTGTTTGGAAAACTGTAATTTCCAATGTACGGTATATATAAGGGTTAAGCGTAGAGGAAACTAATTGCTGCAGCGAAAGGTTTCCGAAGGACTTGACACAATGCTTCTTGTAACTGCACTGAGATGCATAAACACCATTAATATTTTGCAATGTACCCCTGGGATTGATGGTCATGTTTGTTTGCTGAAAATATGTGAAGAAGCTTCTTCTCTGTATTTACGTCCGCGTATTTAAACTTATTGGTGAAGATACAACCTTGAGGCACTTACTGTAAATTACACTTACTCAGCCTGAGGGCTACGGTTAATACTAAATGGCATCGTGCGTTGAGGTGTATTGTAAATATGGCTCGTACGAGTATCGGAACAATGAAAAATCTAGAAAATATTTTTCATACAACTTTTGTACTTGAGATTTTGAAAGTGTGGAGAAATAATGTTGAGCACGATTGGAAACTTGTTGGTGATGTTGTTCGCTGTTCGTGCGATGATGCCATAGTGGTTGAAGGTTCAAGTTCATTTGGTTGATGATCAAATCCTGATCTTCTGCATAGGTTTCCACTTTTCCGATGAAATCATAGTTGACTCTGCAAGGCGTGCAGGTGAGGTATGCTGGGATCCAGTGGTCGTCACCATAATTTGCCAAATCCGTATGAATGAGGTATCTGACAAACTCTTCGAAGGTTGGCTCAAGTTGATGGAATGATTTGTTAGTTCTGAATTTCTTGACTATTTTCTTGCCGTATTTATCATAAAAATAAGCTGTGCCGTGCTCCAGGCCGACTGTAGAATTTGACAGCTTGTCGTGGTAGGCTGAAACAAGGCGCTCGAAGGGATGGCGGACGATCAATATCTTTTTTGCACGGTCAAAATCCTTTCCGGGTGAAGGGTCCAAGAACACTTGCCGTGCAAAAATACTCAACTGCTGTGGAGGATGCTGGAGAAAGTCTTCGGAATATCCCTTCAGAAGAAGCATTTGATGCAGCCATGAAGTAGAACCTGCCTTGTAGACTGGACACCATGCCAAGTTTTTTTCACTGAAAAAGTAAAATCCAAATACCTGAATAGCCATCTTGAGATGATTCAGTATGTACGACTATAGGGTATTTGATATTGATTTAAGTAAGGGATACCTATGAAGGAAGAAATATGAGTATTGCGGTGTTGGAGATTCCTTCAAGCTGAGGGAGTTGCTACCATTCTGATAGTTGTAAACTCCTAAATGATAGTGTTTGCACAATTCGTGGACATGGTTCTTCCGTTCTTGTAAACGCTCTTCCGGGCTTGTCGCTGAACTTACTGGTGGGGTAAGTAGCGAAAATACCTGAAAACAGAAAGATATCAGTTGAATTCTTACAAAGAATCTGTCAAGTTTGATTTTAAAATTTGTTTAATACGAACTTGTAATTCATCCGGTGGTCCCCTGTCTGTGGTGTGTGATAATCTCCAATAAGTAGCTGCCAATATTAATCCCAAGCAAGATGAAGCGAATAATAACCTTTTGTAAAAATACATCCCTGTACTTTTTGAAGGACTTTGACCATGAGTGAGCCTGACGGGAATTAGATTTGGGCTGTACCAAGTTTCATGAAGAGGAACCTAAATTGCCGCTTACAAAAAATTTAAAAAGTAGATAAGACAAGACAGGTATCGCTGGATAGACAATGCTCAGTACTGGATAACCTTGATAAGGCATAAATTCATGTGTTATGCATACTAGTTATATTCTTAAATGTAATCTGGCATTGCAGGCACGTATTACTTCAGCTATCAGAATGTATGAGACTTTTACGAATTGCGAAAAAAGATGACAGCAGCGTCATACTTTATTTAGTTGTATGACTAAATTACTGAACACACATGGAAAAGTTTTTGCGACCATGATTACCAACTGCCTATAGTTGATTCTAAGATCTCTGAAAATTCCTAACGTTTGAAAGAAATATGGATGGAAAAATTTCGATACTGCAAACATAGCAGTACAATTGATGCTGACTTCAAAATTAGATTTTGAAAATTATTGATGCTTAGCTACCGAGTGTTGTATACTACGTAATGGTACTACTGCTTACTCCATAATCCTCCGGACACTTTCGGCATAACGGGCTATGTCATCCTCCAGACTTTGAACCATTAGTTCCATGATAGTAATCTGTGGTACATGAAGTAAATAAATTACAACTGAATCTCAACAGTATAAAATTATACATCCAGAACAGAAAAGAATGCTCCTTACCAAATCCCTACGCTTCTCAGGCAACTCAATTTCTACGTAATGCCGGTTTTCACTGATATCTTTACTCAGTTCTTCCAAAATGGCGTTGTTTCCTTCCCATTCTGCGAGCTGGCGCTGAGCTTCGATGCTGAGAGCGTCCATCTCTTCCTTTACTTTCTGAAGCGATCTGTGAATTAGAAACGGTCAGTAGTAGCTGTAGCTTGGCTTAAACACAATGTATGTATTAGAATAAAATGATTACATACTAGGTGCATAATATGGAATTTTGTAAACTTACTGTTCTAACACCAATAAATTGGCTCTCGTAGATTGAATTTCTTGCACCATTTTACTAACTTCAGCCTCAGACAAGCCTTGCATAGGCTGCATGTTTCTAAATTCTTCGATCTGGGCACAAAGCTCCTGCTTTTCTTGTCTCAATGCGTTTTCTTCCTTAGTATAGGTCACTGCCTCGCTTTTCGATTCTCTGCAATGTAAAAAGGGATAATTAAGTAAGTTACAATTTACACTTGATGAAAAACTAATGCGGGGCACAACTAATCAAACTTACCCAACATCTTGCATGACTCCCACCAAATCGACTAGTAACGAAGAAATACGTCCAACAGTTTCTCCAATACTGGATACCATATTACGTCTTTCCTCCAGTCTTGATATCTCAGCATTATAAGCCTCCCTTTGCTTACACAAGCTGTCTAGCATTTGCTTCTCTCGATTATAGTCCTGCTTAATTTTGTTGGTATCGTTAACCACAAGTTTTTCTGCTTCTTCTGCCTCAACTTTTAAACTTGAGATCTGATTTCTTGTGCGCTGCAAATCGCGCTCCTTTTCCAGGTAAGCCTCTTTATCTGCTTTAGCCTCGTACTCCAAGCGGTTGATTTTCTCGCCAAGTTTGACGATTGAAGCTTGCTTCTCCTGGCTCTGTTTTTTGAGCTGCAAAATAGGAATGCACTGACTAGGGTCAAAACATTCTACAGGTAGGTATCGATCGACCAGACTCAAAAGTTCTCCCGACAGAACTGATGCTCTCACACTAATGAAAGTGTCACTCGTAACGAGACTTCGACAAGGGCATCAAGTAATCCCCTTTTTGCAAAGCAGTAAACCAACAGAGCCTTGTGGTTTGCAGTTATATTAGGTCCACGAATAAGGATCCCTCGAGTTAACAACCCCACAATCCTTCAGTAACTTCCCGGACTAGTGTTCATATCCTTCTTCAGAGGCTGTTATATTTAATTACAAAAAAATCGAATGTGCTTATCAGTACAAAAACCATAACCTCATGTTCTTTTCCGACCTGTGGACTTAAATATTGTCAACTAGTGTTACCTTTAAATTATTACAAGTAAATACGGAATTGGGCTCTTCAACGGTCCAAACCGCTTGAACGTGCGACGATTCTGAGCCGAGTTATTAATTAAATTAATTAATTAATTTACTTGGAATGGGTGCGGGGATTTCAGCCAGTACTCTCCTGACCGCGGATCTACACTTTTGGCACATATATAAAGGGCGCGCTCCTCCTCCCTAGCCATTCAGTGTTCGCTCTTCCTCGTGGTCGGACCTCTACAGTATTGCCCCTCCCTGGTGGTCCCCTCAGTGCTCCTCTCAGTGCTCCCCTTAGTGCTCCTCTCAGTGCTCCTCTCAGTGCTCCTCTCAGTATAGAGAGTATGCACGTACGTTAAAACCATTGGTGATTTCCATATTCATGATTTGTTGGCAGCTACTGATCTGAATAAAGCTCGAGTAGCTCTACAAGGCATTTTTGGCGATTTGAGGAAAATCAGAAATACGAAGTACCCGATACAGCGTGCCTTGAGGTTGGTTGAAGCCATATCAAGAGATCTGTCTTCTCAACTACTGAAGATCATCGGAACTCGAAGGTTAGTCTTTATGGATGTGATCAATAAAGTTTGATCGAAGCTTAGGTTCTTTTAAAATTAAATCGTATTTGATGTTTTCAGACTCATGGTTGTGCCATTCGATGAGTTTGAGCGTGTGATGACATCCAGTTTCGAGATTTTCAACACATGGGATGAAGAATTCGAAAAGTTGTAAGCACTGTTACGGTAAGTTTGTTTTTTTGTTTTCAGTTTTACACCAGCATGTATATACGACAGAATGATAACATTTACATTTATTGATAAACCATGATGGTACGTCTACAGATCTGATCAAAGTATAGGAAGCAGTAAAGTTAAAGCAGTATCTATGACAGCTTAATTAATCGGTTTCATTTTCAAAATAGAGACATCATGAAGAAGAAGCGAGATGAGATGAAAATGATCTGGAGAGTAAGCCCAGCCCACAAGAAGTTGCAAAGCCGGATGGAGCATATTCGCAAATTCCGAAGGCAGCATGAGCAGCTGAGATCTGTAATCGAACGAGTCTTAAGACCAGATCAGCAAACCATGGTTGAGGGCAATGCAAATGAGGTAAGTGAAATAAGCTTGCTCTTATCAAGCTGTACTATCTTGGCTGTAGGTAATTTTCATAGTTCATTTTCTTGACCTGTAGGATGTATCAAATGCCTATGCCTTGGTTGAAGAAGTTGAAGTGCTTGAAATTACCAAAGAGGGTCAAGAGGTTTCGATGCAGCTGTTAGGCGATACAACGAGAGGGTTGACACTGTCGAAGCACAAATTACTGCAGCCCTGCGTGAGCAACTTGCCACAGCAAAATCAGCGAACGAAATGTTCCGCATTTTCGCTAGGTTCAACGCCTTGTTTGTACGCCCTCAAATCCGTGGAGCTATTAGGGAATATCAGACTCAGCTGATTCAAAGAGTGAAAGATGATATTGAAACTCTGCATGAAAAGTTCAAGGTAAGTGCTTCAGAGTGCACTATGGATTTCAATCCCTGACAGTACTATAATTTGAAATTGAGCAAAGGCAATTTTATTGCAGAAATTGCTAGCTGGTCAAGCTATTGCTACGTCTCATCCAAGGATTCAAAGTTCTAGATACCAGGTAAAACTAAGTTGCAGTTCATGTACTACCCTCCGTTGAGCGTCGAAGCGTGAACGTGCGAGATGCATCTCCAGTTTCAGTGAGTGATGCAGATTCCAATGTAAGTTTTGTTTGAATAATAGGTTGGTCTTGAGAAAGGACAAGCTACCACTTACAAAGATCTTCTGGCAAAACTACCCGCTGGAGATGGAACTTTGGTGGCCGCATACAAAGCTGTTGAAGCTAAAATGACGGAAGTTACTAACTATGTCAATGAATGGTTGTGTTACCAATCGTTGTGGGATCTTCAACCAGACCAGCTTTATGGACGACTTGGAGAAGATATTCATTTATGGTTGAAATGCCTCACCGACATCAAGTAAGTACAGGCTATAGTGTTATTATCTACCGAAAGTTTGCAAACATCGAAGCTAATGATCGTAATCCTGAATCTCACAAATTTCAGACAAACGCGCAGTACTTTCGATACAGCGGAGGTCAAGCGTTCCTTTGGGCCTGTCGTTATCGAGTACGGAAAAGTACAATCAAAAGTATCGTTGAAGTACGATTCTTGGCATAAAGACGCTTTGGCCAAATTCGCAGCCTTACTTAAATCACAGATGACTGCTTTCCATTCCGACGTTGCACGGGTAAATGAGCTTTTTATGGTTTTCGTAGTATTTGTTATACAAAGTGATGAAAATCTCGGAATAGCCTGACTTCTGTGATCGTTGTCTGTCTACAGACGCTGATTTTCTTGATCGATTCAATCTCTAACTTAACTGGTGTCAAGGAAGCATTTGCTGAAGATTTTATTTCTTTGTTGTCATTTTCAGTCACGCACGGATCTGGAACAACAGCGTATCGAGACTTCGTCTACGTCTGAAGCTGTTGGACTTATAACCTACGTTCAAACTTTAAAGAAGAAAATGTTTGAATGGGAAGAACGTGTTGGGGTGTACAAAGAAGGTCAACGAATTCTGGAAAGACAGAGGTTTCAGCTACCCAACTCCTGGTTGCATATCGACAGTGTGGAGGGTGAATGGAGCTCATTCTCGGAAATACTGAAGCGCAAAGATTCTTCGATTCAGATTCAAGTCGCTAGTTTGCAAGCAAAGATCATGAGCGAAGATAAGGCCGTCGAAGG
This sequence comes from Sminthurides aquaticus, assembly GCA_906901655.1. Taxonomy (NCBI): domain Eukaryota; kingdom Metazoa; phylum Arthropoda; class Collembola; order Symphypleona; family Sminthurididae; genus Sminthurides; species Sminthurides aquaticus. The sequence continues at coordinate 475,206 of CAJQTT010000026.1, read as the reverse complement.
GCGCACGATGACGTTCTTGGGTGACTGGGAAAAGGAAAAGCCCGTCAAGGAAGATTTGAAGCCTTCAGAAGCTTTGAAACAGCTTCTCCTGTTCGCGAACCGATACACGAAGCTGAAGGATGAACGAAGCAACGTCCTACGTGCTAAGGAAGCCTTAGAAATTTCAGGTAATTATTTTTACTCCCGTCAATATTACCTCTACCTATTTGTATATGGGGCTAATGCCTGTTTTTGTATTTTTGTCTCAGGTATTGGTAGTGAGACCACAGATCGTTTCAGCATTGCCTTGGAAGAACTGCAAGACTTGAAGGGGGTGTGGAGTGAATTGTCCAAGATTTGGGAACAGATTGATGAGCTGAAAGAGAAGCCTTGGCTGAGCATTCAGCCCAGGAAAATTCGTAAGCAAATCGATGGCCTTCTGTCACAACTTAAGGAGCTGCCAGCCAAGCTACGCCAGTACGCATCTTATGAGCATGTTAAACGACTTCTTCAAAGCTTTGCTAAAGTAAGTCAATTTTAAATTTGGAACATATACACGCTAGTTATTTCCATGATGACATTCCTACTGCATAACTATCTTGATGATTAAATATCGTCTACAGATCTGATATTGCAGACTATGATGACGATGGCCTTGGGATTTAAGCAAATTTTATTGTGTATTTTTGTCTCTTGCAGGTGAATCAGTTAATTATCGAATTGAAATCAGAAGCTCTAAAGGAACGTCATTGGAAGAGCTTGATGAAATCTCTTCGAGTAAATTGGGTATTATCCGATTTAACTCTCGGTCAAGTTTGGGACATCGATTTGCTCAAGAATGAAAAGATCTTAAGAGATGTGATCATTGTGGCACAAGGAGAGATGGCTTTAGAAGAGTTCTTGAAGCAGGTACGCGAAAGCTGGCAGACCTACGAGTTGGAGCTCGTGAATTACCAAAATAAGTGCAAACTCATCAAGGGATGGGATGACCTTTTCAACAAGTTGCGGGAACACATCAATTCGGTTGCTGCTATGAAATTATCCCCGTACTACAAGGTTTTCGAAGAGGAAGCTAACGCTTGGGATGACAAGCTTAACCGAATTTTAGCTCTCTTTGACGTCTGGATCGATGTACAGAGAAGATGGGTGTACTTGGAAGGAATATTTCTGTCCAGCCAAGACATAAAAGCTTTGTTGCCGATGGAGACATCAAGGTTCCAGAGTATCAGCACCGAGTTTTTGGGACTGATGAAGCGGGTTAGCAAGAGCCCTAAAATCTTGGATGTACTGAACATTCAAGGTGTGCAGAGATCGTTGGAGCGTCTAGCGGATCTGTTAGGAAAAATTCAGAAAGCACTAGGAGAATATTTGGAGAGGGAGAGATCTTCGTTCCCCCGTTTCTATTTCGTCGGAGATGAAGATCTGCTTGAAATTATCGGAAATAGCAAAAACATTGCTCGTTTGCAGAAACATTTCAAGAAAATGTTCGCTGGAGTTTCTGCTGTTATCCTAAGTGAAGACCAGACGACGATTAAAGGAATAGCGTCTAGAGAAGGGGAAGAAGTTTCTTTCATCAATCCAGTTGTAGTAACTGACCAAAAGGTAAACGAGTGGCTTTCCGCTGTTGAAAGAGAAATGAGGACATCTCTTGCGACGCAGTTGGCAAATGCAGTTAATGAAGTCGCCCAGTTTAACGAACGGATCGACCAGAGATTGTTTATGGAATGGTAAGTGAAATCCAGCTGTCAATTTGATCCATTGCAACAAGAGTGACTTTACTTAACTAACTTCTATTCCGATGATTGCAGGGTTGATCGCTTTCCAGCGCAAACAATTAACTTGGCGGCTCAAATATGGTGGTGTGATGGAGTGGAAGTAGCTATAAGTAATAAGGATAAGTTGGATGCAGTTGTGAAGCGGGTGGAGAATACCTTGAACGTTTTAGCTGACTCCGTGTTACACGAACAGCCCCCGCTCAGAAGAAAGAAACTGGAACATTTGGTGAGTATTTCATTTATTTTCAAAGTAGCATTATTAATGGAAATTATATTTCATGTTCTCCCTTGGAATACCCTTACTTACGCGTTGTTTTCTTTTCAGATAAACAAATTTGTCCACAAGCGAACAGTACTCTCCTGCACAAATGGATCAGTTAAAGGAGCACATCCGAGCTATTTGCACCGAAGAATATCTGGTCTGTGGAGAGAACGCTTGGATGGAGAAGGTAAGTATCGCATATCAAAATAACTTGGTAATGTATGGTTTCCTTGAACTTAGTTGCTTGACCTAAACTGTCACTTAAACACCCTTGCTTCTTATTTAGTGATTGCTTATTTTCTACGGAGCCTAAATGTCTGGGCAGGAGTACATTCTCATTACAATGGAATATGCTCCAATCCATTTCAGGCGATAAAAAATCCATAGATTAAATTGCGTTACCTGTACTTTTGCAGGTCGCGTTTCATGCCTATGGTACACTATTAGTGTGATCACGCGTTTATCGCTTCGATTACGCTATGTTAGCTTATTTAAAGTGTTTTTGCGTTTCGGTTCTGGACTGTACTAGCTATTTAACTTATACCACTCTTTATTGAACGTCTTGTCCTAGATTTAAAGTTCCATAATGTCTCAGTGTATTTAATGGCAATTTTTCCTTGTAATTATTCATGCTTACGAAGGGATATCATGGAAAATCTTGGATAGAGAAAGTAAGTTGTTGGCTGAATGAAAGGGCTCTATATAGGAGTACCGGTGTGGGTTTTTATTAATGCTGTAAAAATATCAGTTATCCGTATGATTCGTTCACAATCTTAGATTTCAATGTTTTAGTTACGATGTTGCTGCAGCCATACCTTTAGCTCCGATACATAAACACTACTGTAGTGACCGTGAAACCTAGTTAAGACAGTGAGAAGACGCAAGACGCAGACGGCGCGTTACTTTAACTAATGTTAACTCTCTTTACAGGTTCTACAACTTTATCAAATTCAAGCTCTGAGTCATGGCGTCATGCTTGTGGGAAGTTCCGGTTCCGGTAAATCAACGGCGTGGAAAGTTCTTCTGCGAGCCCTGGAGCGTCACGAAGGTATCGAAGGAGTTTCCCACGTTATTGATCCCGAAGCACTGTCAAAGGAGGCCTTGTACGGATTCATGGATCCTAATACGAGAGAATGGACGGATGGTCTGTTCACTCACATTTTGAGGTATTTTTTCCTGTGTTTGAATATTACCGAATTTCAGTATAGCCGGTTGAAATCACGAGAACGACAGACGAAATCATAATGAGAATGTTTTCCTTCCGCCTTACAGGAGAATTATTGACAATGTTCGAGGAGAAAGAGGAAAGCGTCAGTGGATCGTTTTTGACGGTGATGTGGATCCCGAATGGGTTGAGAATCTTAACTCGGTACTGGATGACAACAAGCTTTTGACTCTACCAAACGGAGAGCGCTTGGCTTTACCGCCAAATGTTCGATTAGTCTTCGAAGTGCAAGATCTGAAGCACGCGACCATGGCCACAGTTTCTCGTTGTGGAATGGTGTGGTTTTCACACGACGTCCTGTCAACGGAAATGCTATTCCATAATTTCCTAACAAGATTGCAGAACATTTCGTTGGACGATGGAGAAGAAAACGATCAATTCGCTCGTCCTTCAGAGAAACCAGCAGGAGATGAAGTGTCTCCGGCTCTTCGGGTAAGTTTTGCACTTTTTAAGAGTTTTAATGGCTTAGACTATTAAGAGCCTGAATGTCTGGGCAGGAGTACACTCATTATACCCTTGAGTAGTTCTCTAATCCATTGAGGCGAAAAAAATCCCTAGTTAAAATTGCGTTGCTTGTTTCTTCTGCAACTACTCCAGAATTGCTTCTGAAAACTTTTGACCATTATTGCGAGTACCGGAAAACACCTAATGGAGTCGTCCTTGCTCCTATACAGGTAAAGTACCTTTTTCACATCCTTGATTAGTAGCCAATATAAAATGATGAATAACATGGGTGTAACCTTGAATGGTCACAAAGACCTATCTGTGAGTTCTTTTTCGTCATCTGATTTCAGTACTAGAACTATTTATAAATTAAGGAAGATCCCGTTTTAGATATTTGCTAGAATTTTGTGTTTACTCGTTTTCAGCTTGGAAAGTGGCTAATTCTTTTCTGTGATGAGATCAATTTACCTGATATGGACAAGCATGGAACACAACGTGTGATTTCCTTCCTTCGACAGCTTGTTGAGCATAAATTCTTTTATCGTACATCCGATCATTCTTTGGTGCGCCTCGAACGCATCCAGTTCGTCGGGGCCTGTAACCCGCCCACGGATCCTGGTCGCAAACCACTATCTCACCGATTCTTGCGACATGTACCAGTCGTAAGCTTAAATTATCAATTTATATTAATTTTTATTGTATGTAATTTAGGTATCGCCAAAACCTACTTAACACCTGGTGTGAGCATCTTGGTAAAGCCGGCATTAATTATCGTCAGGATATTGCGCTTTGTGAGTATCTCAGTCATCCAGATGAGCGTCTCCGGTGGAAAGACAACTCATTACCTGACGATGACCTCTGCACTGAGAATGCGATTTCTTTGAAGAGATTCAATAGGTACCCATTGATTATCGATCCTTCCGGACAAGCCACGGAGTTCTTGATGAAAGAATATTCTGATAGAAAACTCACGAAAACCTCATTTTTGGACGACTCCTTCAGTAAGTTTCTATAAGATATTTTCTTTTGTATGCGCTCAAATTAGACTGCAAATTCGGAGAATGAGTTATTAACTTGATTTTGTGCCTTAGGAAAAAATCTTGAGTCTGCTTTACGTTTTGGTAATCCGCTGTTGGTGCAAGACGTTGAAAGCTACGACCCTATTTTGAACCCTGTTTTGAATCGCGAAGTACGAGAACGGGTGGTCGAGTGTTAATTTCCCTTGGAGAGCAAGACATTGATCTGTCACCTTCATTCGTAATTTTCTTGTCGACAAGAGATCCAACTGTCGAATTTCCGCCTGACGTTTGCTCCAGAGTTACCTTCGTTAATTTCACCGTCACAAGAGCCCCATTGCAGAGCCAGTGCTTGAACCAAGTATTGCGAGCGGAACGTCCGGATATCGACAAGAAGCGCTCTGATCTACTTAAACTTCAAGGTAAACCTTAAGATGAAACACATTACTTTTTGGTTTATGTTTTTGCTTATGTGTTAGGTGTAAAACTCATGACAAAGCTTGCGTTTTCAGGGGAATTTCAAGTCCGACTAAGGCATCTGGAGAAATCCCTCCTTGGTGCTTTGAATGAAGCAAAGGGAAAGATTCTTGACGATGACAGCGTCATCACAACATTGGAAAATCTTAAGTTGGAGGCTGCTGACATTTCCCGGAAAGTTGAAGAAACCGATACGGTGAGTGGTGAAATCGATTCGGTGTCGCAGCAGTACATGCCCCTTGCTCAGGCATGTTCCTCGATTTATTTCACGCTCGAAAACTTGCACCAGATGCATTTCCTGTACCAGTACTCGCTCCAGTTTTTCTTGGATATGTTCAACTCCGTCCTGAACGGCAATCCAAATTTGAACACAGTGAAGGACCACTCAGCTCGCCTGGATATCATCACCAAGGATCTGTTCAAGGTAAATAATCTACATCTTTCAGTAATGTATTAGACGGTTATTCGTCCTATTCTGTAATGATGATTACCTTTTCCTCAAATGAAAAGAATGATTCAAACCGATTTTGTGCGCTATAATATACGTGCTAATATAATTTTGATTCAGTAAGTCTAATAGCATGCGGCAACCGGAGGATTTAAATCGCGTAATTCGTTTTTCTAGGTTTGCTCTGATCGAGTTACGTGGGGCATGGTAGACATACCATCAGCCATTCTCGTTTTCGTTGCCATTGATTTTCTCAAAGAGGGGGAACTACTTCCTTTGACGGGTCTACCGGTGTGCTCCGGTACCGATGAAGCTTCAGCAGGCAGAAACCCGTAGGTCTCAACAGAATTAGGTAGGTCCAACCCTTCCCTCCCCTGCCCCCTACCCTCCTCATTCCCCGTGGAGAGAGGCGCAAAGTCCCACTAGGGATATATTGCGTTCTCTCTTCCACCCCTTCCCTCCCCTGCCCCCTACCCTCCTCATTCCCCGTGGAGAGAGGCGCAAAGTCCCACTAGGGATATATTGCGTTCTCTCTTCCACCCCTTCCCTCCCCTGCCCCCTACCCTCCTCATTCCCCGTGGAGAGAGGCGCAAAGTCCCACTAGGGATATATTGCGTTCTCTCTTCCACCCCTTCCCTCCCCTGCCCCCTACCCTCCTCATTCCCCGTGGAGAGAGGCGCAAAGTCCCACTAGGGATATATTGCGTTCTCTCTTCCACCCCTTCCCTCCCCTGCCCCCTACCCTCCTCATTCCCCGTGGAGAGAGGCGCAAAGTCCCACTATGGATATATTGCGTTCTCTCTTCCACCCCTTCCCTCCCCTGCCCCCTACCCTCCTCATTCCCCGTGGAGAGAGGCGCAAAGTCCCACTATGGATATATTGCGTTCTCTCTTCCACCTCTTCCCCCCCCCCTGCCCCCTATCCTAATTATGCCTTGAGCATTTAATTATGCCTTGAGCATTTAATTATGCCTTGAGCATTTAATTATGCCTTGAGCATTTAATTATGCCTTGAGCATTTAATTATGCCTTGCGCATTTAATTATGCCTTGAGCATTTAATTATGCCTTGAGCATTTAATTATGCCTTGAGCATTTAATTATGCCTTGAGCATTTAATTATGCCTTGAGCATTTAATTATGCCTTGAGCATTTAATTATGCCTTGAGCATTTAATTATGCCTTGAGCATTTAATTATGCCTTGAGCATTTAATTATGCCTTGAGCATTTAATTATGCCTTGAGCATTTAATTATGCCTTGAGCATTTAATTATGCCTTGAGCATTTAATTATGCCTTGCGCATTTAATTATGCTCTCATACAATTTCCTGGAGTCGTAGGGTATAATGCTTTCGCATTATCACCCGCCGCCCAGGAAATTGGCACCACGCTCTCATACAATTTCCTGGAGTCGTAGGGTATAATGCATTCGCATTATCACCTGCCGCCCAGGAAATTTGCATACTTTAGTTTCATCGGTCTAGGTCTGCTGGTGTTGCTCCAGTACTGATGATGGCTGAAGCAAGCCGAAACCTAGGGAAATGACGAAAGCAATGTCATGTCGGTCCAATGTATTGCAGAGTTCGGTCTTTGAAAGTTACAAGTTTGTAACTGAGATTTTATGTTTTTTTAAACAGACTGACAAGAGATTGACTGATGTCATCAAGTCCAGAGTATCGTGATTTCATGGTTGAAAACAAAAGGGCTTACATTGAAGCCATTAACTCATGGCCAAATTGTGAACCACCGGAGGTTTTTAAAGGTAGGTTGCGTTTGTTGAATTGGAAATTATTAGTACAACTTAAGTTGGATGAAAGTTTTTGTGTTTTCCAGATATTCCCTCGCTACAAAAGACATTGGTGCACAGTACTTTCTTGGAAGAATTCGTATTTTGGATTGCCCGATTCAAATTCCCGCAAAAGATAGTATGTTTCTTATTAAACCTGTTACCTGAAGGAGATTACAAAGTGAAAAAATGTTTTGATAATTTTCTTAGTGGTTAGTTTTGTTATTAATGTTTGTCATTTATCATATGGTGTATTTTTTGCAGGAGTCTTTTACCCGGGCTTTTGGGTTTGAATTTTTGACTCTCTTTCAAGGTAAGTCGATCCTATCATATTACAAACGATAGCGTACTCCGTATTAGTTTATTTTGGTAATTGTGTGATACAACAAGACATGTGGTAACAATGTTACTGATTGTATCATATCCAGGTATGAATGTGAATATTCGTGAGATGAATCATCACGTGGAATATGAACCCAATTCCTACTACGCTGCATTCTCAGCTGAATTAGAAGGAAGTGCTTCCCCTTTGTGGAATATCGTGTCGCATTTACGAGATAATTCTACCGCTTACCTGACGAAGAATTTATTAAGACATTGCCGCGCGCAGCTTAGTGCTTACCAGTCCGGATTATATCTCAGTGCCTTGCCTGTAATCGACGCAGTGGAAGTAGGAGAAACTTTGCCCAAGGTCCTCCAGCATAGACTTCGATCCCTCACGGATTCTTTATCCTACGAAACCAAGCTTGTTACCTTGGATGATAATCCCGTATCCCAAAATGGAATGGGCATCAAGACAAATCATCTGGATTCAATGGAACATAAATTATTTGAAGATGCCAAAAAGTCTTATTCAGCTTTGTCAAATTGGGTCGAGAAGAAGTGATTTTTCACACGTCATGCTCCTTCTGCTACCGAGTACCGGATAACGGATATTTGTGCAGTGATTATTTAGCCCATCGTCCTAACTTATAAGCAATAAGTATGGAGACTATCGGTTGTAATATTTTTTATTTAAGTGTATGCAAACATTTTCTACTTCCATTTTCGAACTAGCTATTAGCTTATATAATATGGTCAACGCTGAAGTCGTTTGAGCATGTTTCCAGTATTGCAGTAACTTGTTAAATGAAATTGATTATTTGTAATTTCTTATAGATAATGTCGTAAGGGAAAGTTCTGGAACTGTACACATCAACTGCAGTTGGTGGATGAAGCAGTTGCAGTTGCAGATATGAATAAGTTACACTCTCATTGTGTATAAATGCAACCGATTTGTAACGGAACACATTTGAAGACTATGTATAGTAGCAAGATACAAACTGGCAAGACACGATAAATGTTAAAATAAAAATATATTTTCTGAAGTCAGCTAACTTTAGAATTATCGATTCCTCAATTTTCTGTTTAGTTTCCAATATTTGTAACCATGATTACCAACTGCCTATAGTTGATTCTAAGATCTCTGAAAATTCCTAACGTTTGAAAGAAATATGGATGGAAAAATTTCGATACTGCAAACATAGCAGTACAATTGATGCTGACTTCAAAATTAGATTTTGAAAATTATTGATGCTTAGCTACCGAGTGTTGTATACTACGTAATGGTACTACTGCTTACTCCATAATCCTCCGGACACTTTCGGCATAACGGGCTATGTCATCCTCCAGACTTTGAACCATTAGTTCCATGATAGTAATCTGTGGTACATGAAGTAAATAAATTACAACTGAATCTCAACAGTATAAAATTATACATCCAGAACAGAAAAGAATGCTCCTTACCAAATCCCTACGCTTCTCAGGCAACTCAATTTCTACGTAATGCCGGTTTTCACTGATATCTTTACTCAGTTCTTCCAAAATGGCGTTGTTTCCTTCCCATTCTGCGAGCTGGCGCTGAGCTTCGATGCTGAGAGCGTCCATCTCTTCCTTTACTTTCTGAAGCGATCTGTGAATTAGAAACGGTCAGTAGTAGCTGTAGCTTGGCTTAAACACAATGTATGTATTAGAATAAAATGATTACATACTAGGTGCATAATATGGAATTTTGTAAACTTACTGTTCTAACACCAATAAATTGGCTCTCGTAGATTGAATTTCTTGCACCATTTTACTAACTTCAGCCTCAGACAAGCCTTGCATAGGCTGCATGTTTCTAAATTCTTCGATCTGGGCACAAAGCTCCTGCTTTTCTTGTCTCAATGCGTTTTCTTCCTTAGTATAGGTCACTGCCTCGCTTTTCGATTCTCTGCAATGTAAAAAGGGATAATTAAGTAAGTTACAATTTACACTTGATGAAAAACTAATGCGGGGCACAACTAATCAAACTTACCCAACATCTTGCATGACTCCCACCAAATCGACTAGTAACGAAGAAATACGTCCAACAGTTTCTCCAATACTGGATACCATATTACGTCTTTCCTCCAGTCTTGATATCTCAGCATTATAAGCCTCCCTTTGCTTACACAAGCTGTCTAGCATTTGCTTCTCTCGATTATAGTCCTGCTTAATTTTGTTGGTATCGTTAACCACAAGTTTTTCTGCTTCTTCTGCCTCAACTTTTAAACTTGAGATCTGATTTCTTGTGCGCTGCAAATCGCGCTCCTTTTCCAGGTAAGCCTCTTTATCTGCTTTAGCCTCGTACTCCAAGCGGTTGATTTTCTCGCCAAGTTTGACGATTGAAGCTTGCTTCTCCTGGCTCTGTTTTTTGAGCTGCAAAATGTAAGCTTGCGTAAGAAACTGGACCTCACTTGGGAACTCAAATGCGTAGGATAAATATGTTTCCAAGACGAAATTCCTTACCGAGATCACTTCCTGTTCCCAATCAAATAGCTGGATTGTGCGAACGTTTATTTGTTCAACCACCTTGGCGAGTTGATCCGTTACTAATCTCTTATGTTCGATTTCATCAAGTTTATCATTGAGTACATCAGCAAACTCTTTCCATTGAGTGGAGCAGTTGACCTCAAAGGCAACCAAATAGCGCAACACACGCTTGGTCCTTGCCGGATCTGGTAAGAAACAAATGACAACATTGAGATCGCCGCTACTTACAAAAAATACATGAATATGCTCACAAAAGCGTACCTCCAGACGGATTGAGTACCGTTGCGGGTAGCAGTAGATTCGGATCATTGTGGAACAGCGTTTGCAATGCCTGGTACGTTTTTTTCCAACCAACGTTGAGTTGGCAACGAAAGTCCTTATGTCGAGCATTAAAAGCTTTTAATGGTGCAACGTTTCCACGAGCCTGTGAAACAAAGAAGTACAAATGATTCAATGTGTACGTTTAACATGGTTTGGGCGTTAAATTTTGAGTCAAGTAGCTATACTTACGCCAAGCAATGCGTTTTTCAAACTATCCGGTGCTTCTGGCAAAATGAGCAAAATGATTTGCAGAAATTGGTCCTGCGTTAAAGTTTCCAGATCTTTGACAATCCACTTCTTAGAGTTGTTATCTGACTCTCTGTTCAGGAAGGTGATGAGGATCTTGTCGTACTCGTCTTGGTCGTACGGAGCCCGTTTAGCATTTGACTGAGCCTGATGTCCAGGTTGTTTTGAAGCGGATGGAATTGCTGGAGCTTTTCTTGGAATTGTAGATGGCTTCATTATTGAGACCTAAATAAAAAATAAAAAATAAAATTTCAAACAACAGTGTGTTTAACTTTCTGACTGTAAGTTTGGAATTTAATTTATGGATGCGGTGCTACAGTACGAAATTTGTTTATTTATTGAAAAATTCAAGGAACTCACCTAATATTTGATTATCTATGCTTGACAACAAATGGTTGGATCCAGGAAAGCCGTAAATTGGTTAACCGGCCTTCTATCGTCAAAATTAATATGGCGCAGTTCAATGTGTCAAGAAAATTTGACGAATTATAAAAGTAACTGCAACTTGCGGCAAGCGAAAGTCATTTAACCAAAAAATTACAGAGCGATAATTGCCTTTAGAACATCTGCGATGTGAAGGGATACAATGCTACTGTTGTGGTAGCACAATGACATCATGAACAAATGGTAACGTAACCTAACCCAGTAGGTAGCCCTTACACATTTAAAATTATTTTTCCACTTGTTAGCTTTTACATGACGTCATTCCATAGCCAGGCGCTAAATTCGCATAAAGCTGCACTGTGGACACTGGACAATTTTTTCCACTTGTGACACTGCCAAATTGCCCAATTGCCGCCAGAAAAAGAATAGAAAACGAGGGAACCCCACTGATTGGATATATTGGAGAAAGAGGCGGGGCTTTCTTTCACTCCTTGACCATTTTAAAGTGCATAATTTGAGGTTGGAAGTTTGAGGTTTTAGGGCTAAATATAATGGTCACTAAAACGGATTGTCCAAATTTTAGCACTCTGTTCGGGTGCGGCATCTGACGCAGAGTTCCGGAATCGAAACTAAGTTTGTAACCTCGTGACTTTGGAATTTTGTCAAAGCCGGGTGAATCAAAAATCCTCCCCCCTTCGTGCCAGCGCCATTGAAGAGCAGACTAAGGCCCAAGAAAATTTACCATCGCTCACGTACAAATCAAGTGTGTTGGTCTCGGACTTTTTTTGTGATTTAATTGCAAATTAATTGGGTGAACTAAAATAAAAAATGGCCGGAATTGCTGCTAAAATTCCTGCGATGGCTAGCCGTAAGTCTGTTAAAATTTTAAAAGAAAATGTTTTTGTCTAGATATCCGATTACATGATCATGTGTTATTGGGATTATCCCTAGATTATCCCGTTATATTAGCTGCGGATATTTTTTGAGAGTAAATTAAATGGGAATTTAGATTTTATTTACGTGTATATGACGTTTATTTTTGCAGAGGTCATCGCTCAAGCTCGTCCAAAGGCCGAGCTTTTCTTCAAATATGCAAAAGTTGAACTTGCACCACCCACACCAGGTGACATCCCTAAGGCCATAGGTGGACTCAGGAATGTAATTTCCAGCTTCCGTTCCGGTCGCTTCAAGCAGCTTACTGTCCGTGTAAGTATTGGATATGATTGGAATTGGATTCACTTGGGTTACTTTACAAGCTCTTATTAACTGGGATAGGCTCATGATGGATAGAGTAATTAATTCAAATGACTTATTTATGAACTTATATTATAGGAAGCTTGGTTGAACACCTGCGTCGGATTGGAAATTTCTATGTGGTTTTTCATCGGGGAGGTAATCGGAAAACGACACTTGCGGGGCTATGATGTCTAATTTATGGATACAGGAGTAAATGTTCGATCCCTACTGTATAGCTACATTCGGAAAAGGGGTAGAAGCCATGTAGATGATGTGAATTTAGGTTTTTGAAGGTAGTTGTCTACCGCGTCGTAGCGAAGTGGTCAATATGTGTGCTATATAATGACGCTGCGCTTTATTCAAGTCAATCCATTATGAATAAATACGACATAGTTCCAGTATAATGTTATTATTTGAGAGGTTTTGAAGGGATATTGAAGTTAAAAGCAAAAAGAGCTTCGGATCACACAAGGTGAATTATATGTTAGATGTTATAGTGATGATAAATCTTCATAGTATTCAAGATAATCATCGGAGAGCATAAACTGCGTATGCATCACTACAGCATTGCGAACGCGAAAATCGACATGTTTAAATAACCTGCTAGGCTGAGAGCGTTCGTATCAATTAATAATTTAGCATGCAATTGTAAAAAAATCACCAATTAGGAAACGTAGAACCTTCTTGTACTATGCCGATGAGGCATTTTAATTTCAATGTCGCGAGCAAATCCAGTCTATTACGTAAAGTATATATGCATTATGGTATGCAGGCGGAAATTAAGAAATCGTGGCATGCTAATATGATACTAGGGCTTCTATAAATGCCATGTAGAACATGCGCTCTTAAATCTACAAAACAGCGGTACTGAAGTCCAACTAGGTTACCTACGGGGGGGTATCTATATCTCGGTCTAAGTTATCACATAAAAAAGGTTTGGAACACTCCTGTAAATACTCTTGAGCTTCAGTACCAGCAAGAAAGTCTGAAAATTTATGCTAACGTCCGACGCCATTACGTCTTGCGAAAATTCTACGGGTTTCGTGTCGATCAGGCTGTCTATCCGCAAACACTGCATGAAATGGACTGGGCTTGTAAGATGAAAACCAGGAATTTACATCATGGGCATTCCATTCGCCATAGGGGGAAATGTAGGCGTTTGAAGCCCGATTTTATCCTTGATTTTAACCTGTACCTCCGCTGCTTTCTTTAGTGACGAAAGCATCATCATTTCTTGGAAAGATTTGGCGTATTCCAGGGCTTTACTGATTGCTTCAACGGCTTTGTCCAAATTACCTCTGAAACGATTGAAAAATAAACATGTAAGCTAGGTATCAATCCTCGATTTAAAACCCCGATCTTAGGTTGAATAAATGTTCCCTTACGATTGCAACTCTAATGTTCCGAGAGTTTCATACACAAACTCGTTTCTGTCATCAAGCTTGAGACTATCGCGTAGGGCCTTCACTGCCTGCTCAACATTCTGCGTACGTTGGAAGTCGGCCATAGCTGTGGAAAGGGAAAAGATCATTAATTCCTGTTGTCAATGTACTAAATGTAAGGCAACTACCACTACTAGGTAATGTAAAAAGTAAGAACTGCTAAAATTTACTACCTTTATGAACTAGTATGGACGCATTCTTGGGTTCAAGCTCCAGTACTTTGTTGAACTGCTGGTCAGCTTCTTCAAACCTTTGGTTCTCCATTAACAGCTATAAAAATAAGGCTGATTTAGAATAGTTTTCTTAATTTTTCTATGATCTACAACATTGCAATATTATACCTGTCCATAAAGATTGTAGACGTCTGGTGAGGTGGCATGTTTACGAATCAGCTTAGGGAACTTCCTAAATACTTCATCTTTGCCGGAATTATTATCGTTCACTACATGTTGTCGATAAACAATGTAAAGGTGGCTTGCAGCTGCCAATGCAAAGTCGGGGCACATTTCAGAAGCCTTAGCTAGCTGCTGTACCGCATCATCAATAGCACCTTTAGTAAGCAACACTTGTCCTCTGTGGTGGAAAACATCAACGTTATTTGGCGTAAGCTCTTCTGCTTTTTGAAAGCATTTCGCATAATTGGATTCGTTTTCTTGCAGGGCATAAAATGATCCTAATTTGATGTAGGCACTGGCTTTGACCTGTAAAGCAGGGGAAGGTAATTAGGTAAAATTTTTTGACTATGATCATTCTCACATTCAGCATATGAAATAAACATACATTGACTACTCAGTAGAAAAATTACCTCATTGGACGCGGAAGGTGACTCGGCAACTTTCGTCAAATCCTCGACGGTTCCATCTTTGTTTCCCCACAGAAACAAAAACGTCCCTCGTAAATTCAGTGCATCAATGAGGTGCTTGGAATCAGGATTTGCTATCTCAGCCGTACACAAGTCGATTATTGGATCGTAATCTTTTTTTCGTAGCTTTTGGACCGCTGCTTCGTATCCTCTGCAAAATCATGAAAGAGCTAGCGAATGAAAATATCTGGCTACAACAGAAAGACTGCAAAAAATATTATACAACAATACTCACTGTAATTTAGTTTCTTCATTTTCATCGCCTTTAGTATCTCCCGCAGCATCAATGACTTGCTCCCATAGTTTAGTGACTGGATCGTTGTAGAAGGATCGAAGAAAGGCGTTAACAGAATGGTGGGACGGAGCCACCAGTTTACGTTCCCTTACAATTTTTGCTGCCTCCTGTTCTCCTAGTTCTTTGAGTACTTCATCTGCTAGTTGAACGCTGGATGATTGAGAGAAGTTTTCTAAAATGCATACAGCTGTTATATCCTCCAAAGATTCGTCCAAAAATCCGGTTGCCTTGTAAGCCTTTGCTCTCCTTGTAAGCGCTTTAACATATCTAGGATCCAGTTCCACTGCTGTAGTGCACTCTTTGATTATAGAACTGTAGTCTTTCTGAAGAAAAAAATTACGATTGGATTTTAACCAGAAGGCCAAAACTGCCAGTCGATTAAAGATGATACGCATAATAATATAAAATTATTCGTACCAATTTTTCAAAAACAGCAGCCCTATTTTGGTACAGCATTGCCAATTGTTTCTTGTCCGTTGGTGCTTCTTCTTCTATTGCTCTGCTGTACAGCTCCAATGCTTCTTGATATTTTTCTGCCCTAAAGAAAGCGTTTCCTTCATCTTTGAGTTTCTGGTACACAGGTTTTAAGGGCTGCAATAGATTAAAATTCATTCACACAACGATTTTCAGTCAAATCCTAAGAGTAGAACTTATCATTGATCCGTCTTACATCATCCGGAGGGGTGGGAGCTTCTACTTTTGTCGTGACTGTAGATTTTTGGGCTGGTGTTTTAGACGTTGCTGGTCTTGTGGCATCGTTAGACTTGTATGATCTCCACCACCACAAACCACCAAGTCCTATTACGACAACTGGGACGCCTATTAAAGCAGCTAATTGCCATTTCGGTAAGCTATCAGAACCTTGGCTTCCAAGACCAAGTTTGCTGAAACCTGGACTGAGTTTTGACAGCGACATGGCAAATGGTATCAACCTCCGATATTAACAAATGTGATCTCTTGTATCATCTGTTTGAAATCGGTCCAAGCTTTAGTCCTGCAATTTAAACGTCTTACTGAATCCTGTAAAAGAAACATAATAATTACAGTGAACATTCCAGTTTCACAGGCTAAATCACAGGGATTGATGAGGGGAAAACTCTTGTACACGTTTGAATGAATGCTACAAAAATCTGATTTCTGATCTGCGGATTAATCAACAACTAGTTTTGATCTGTTACGACTGCTAAAAATTAGTTTGAAAAGAAAATGTAGCATACCCTTCATTCCGAGAGTAGAAAACACGTTTCATGCCTGCTTTTTTCATATTGTTCCTAAACTTTCTCGCTCTAGCAAAGGCTGATCCATGCAGGCGAAGGCTAATTAGAGCTGTGTCTCATTAATTCTAACCCTCACTTGCGTGGAGGAGCACGTGAGAAGTATGGAATGGTAATGAGTAAGCACTAGGAATTGGTTTTTGGTAGACGGATATATATATACATAAGATCTAGTGGAAGGATCGTGCGTTGTATATATGTGGTATAAATAATGATTATTTCTGCATAAAATGGCATAAGTTATAGTTTTTGAATTCTTTGAAATACATGTAAAATTTTGGTAGCTATTCAATTAGTTCAAAATTCTAGCGCTGATTTGTCTAGTTATTCCCTCCTCTTCAGAACTTTTCCATGGTGATTGAAAAATGGCTATGTTCATACCACGGATGAATACTGTGTTTGATCTACTAGAGTTGTATATAATTAGGTAGAAGATTGTAATGCCGATGCTTGTCAAGACTGCCTAAACAGAAGAATGATGACCTTACACTCATGAAATAATTGACCTACGCCGAATTTCGTTATAGCAATTGTGGGTACCAAAAAGTCATTCAGATGAACTCAAATAGTAAATTAATCAGAATGTTATAGTATTTCCCGTGATCTTGGTTAAGCGGAATACTTACATGCACTAACCGGGTCTTTTTTCCCAGTACCCGTAGATCATTAAAAGATATTTTGATGACGACGACTCCAATAATTGATTAGTCTGGATCCAATATTGCTTCAGTCCCCTTCAGTCTGCATCAGTTGAATCTGGAATTGAGATAACACATACGAGATATTAACAACAAGGAATTGATTTGATCTCTACTATAAGAGAAATATTTGTAATTATCTCAACAATATTAAAAGTTAAAAACTGCCTGTATTAAATTTACTTACGCAATTAGGAACACATAGGAATGATGTCGGTTAGTTAATAAATTAAACTAATTCTCTTTTAAATGCCCCTTGTCTGAATAGAGATCGTAATTACAGTCAATTAAATTGTAAAAGTTTAAAATCTGACCCATTCGAGGTCCACTGACTGCATTGCCGGTATTAAAAGAAGAGAAGTGTGAAAAATTACAGCCCGATCCCAAATCCATACACTGCAGTATTGCAGAGCACTAGAGATACCGGGAGTTGCGCACTAATTGCGTTTAGCTCTCGTGCTCGGTATTCCTTCCATTGATTCTCATAGTGCAGCATATCATACACATGTAAAATACAACATTACGGCATGAGTGAGAGTAGCTTACGCAAAGCACGTGTCGTAAATAAAAGTGAGATGCACATTTGGTGATTGCATAATAAAATTTTAATTTTGTTTAGTAATTAACACTACGAGTTTACTTTGAAGGTGATTGATTTGGCTGCGCTGGGTAAGATGAATTATTTTTTGGTATCGAAATAAGCTAGAACGCGGAATATCTGCATCAATTTTGGCCTTGTATTTATGCGACATGAAAAAATTAAAATTTTGTGCTTATAAATATTTTTTTGATTTCCGTAATTGTAGTTACACTGGTCAATTTTCGGATCATGGTTTAAGTGCACTGGCTCGTCACTGGATCGGAACCGTATATGAAGTGAAATGGGATGGCGGTGTATCGCAGTTCATTAATTCGACGATTACTAGACGCTTGGCCCGGAAAGAAGTATTTGGGAATTTATAGGTTCTTGCCGATATTTTTTGGGCTAGGAGCTGCTGTTGAATTTTCTATGATCAATTGGCAAGTTGGAGAAACTAATTTCTGTAAGATTTTGTTCTATCATTCATCATTTTTTTTACTAGGAAGTTAAGGCTGTTGGAATAAGTGATGGTTTTTATTGGCCTGTTTTTATGTAGATCGAACGTTCAAAAAGCGGAAAGCGGAAGAAATTGTGGAAATCTTGAAGAAGAAAGAGATTCTGAAAGAGACGCGATTTGCTATAACTACTAGAGCATCGTGAATATTTGAGGGATCAGCATCGTAACCAGCAGTCAGTGGATCAAAATGCCTGCAGGTGTATCGTGGTCACAATACCTTAGATTTAGTGTTGCAGCTATGCTATCCATGTTTGCGGGGTCCCAAGTCGTCCACAAGTTTTATGATCCGTTAGGAGATTTGGAAAAGTATGTGGAAGAAGTTAAAAAACAGCATGGACTGATAGAGGAGGTTGATGCGAAGACTATACAAAGTAGCACATAAGGTCGTGGATTTCTGGTCAACATAGTACTGTGCGGCAGTATAAAGAGCTGGCCGGTAGATTAAATGTGGCTTATTTATTGATAAATAAATGTTTTTAGACGAAAGAGTTGTGGAAAAATGCGTTTATTAATTTAAGCCCTCATTTGGCATTTGCTCAAAAAGATTTCCATCGAAGGACGAAGAGACATGGCAATTAGTGGAGGTGACGTTCAAACATTTTGGTTGAGCGTAATTGCTGGGAGGGAAAGTGTAACTAGTATAGCTATAACAAATTAGAAAATGCGATGGTAGGAATGAACTTGCTTTCGGTGGTACCAGAATGCGAAAATCTAATTCATTCTACTGGAGCACAACGTATTTGAAAAATTACTGACTGACGGAACTAAATTCGCTTCGCTCGTTAATGCTCATGTTGCTGAGAAGATCAATATCAACTGCACCCTCATTACAAGCATCATATTCTTTCATAGCATCGACCTCCTCGGCTGGGACTCCTGAGGCAAGCATACCTAGCTTGGACAAACGTAAGAAGAGCAAGCGATCTTCAGGGTCCATCGTGTCAGAGTTTGCCAGCGTTCTTAATGTGTTGGCAGCATTACGTACTTCGCCTAATTTGGTCTCGAAATGCCAAAGCATCTCTGGATAGCCACGTAAAAACTCTCGAAGATTTTCCCTAGCTACACTATTAACAAACCTTGTTAATAAATCGTTGTGCTTCTTCTGCTTCACAAACCATTCAAAAGTAAGCTCTGGGAAGTTGTTTGACTCGTACTTGGTAAAGTAGTACTCTAGTTTTTCATATTCCTCTCTTTCGACACATGTACTGATGATTATGTCAAAATCCTGATATTTTTCTGCTAGTCCTAATGCTCTCTCGTAATCTCTTAATGACACGAATTGCCTTAGTAATTCGTGTCTGGTGTCTTCAAAGAATTTCTTTTTCTGATTGTACCGACTGGAACCTCGAACACTACTTAAATTACGCTCTAGACCTCCGAGAATAATGTCTGTGAAATCCTGGAGTTCTTTAAGTAACTTGATCTTGATGCCGGCGTCGTCCGTAACTTTCAGTCCATTCGTGACGATAATGGAATGCTGTTTCCTAAGGTATTGTAGAGTACTTGGATCGACAAGCCAATGGCGTAGTTCGTAAGGATTGTTAGGTGATTCTTCTAATGGTGTTATCAAACTGGATTTCACTGCACTTATTTTTTCTTGAAGCTGGACGCCAATTTCAACCAATGCACGGAGTAATACATCGTTTGTTTTACATACTATTTCCGGCATTTCGGCAGGCATGGCACTATTCAAAAGTCCTTCTTCGTAAATCACAATCCCTTTGACGAAATGGTGCATCATTGAAATGTCCTTAAAAAACTGTTCATTTGTACTTAAATGTGATGCACGGACTTGAACATCACGCTCGGATCGGTATTGTACCACCATCTTGATGGCTGCTTCGACGAAATCATGATACTGGGGACTGAAAACACAAGAAAAGTTAATTGCAAATATTCATACTGCAGCTAATCCTGGCAAACATGTAGCATATCTGATGATTACTTACTCCGTCAAAAGCTGAAAAACAGCCATTGCTAATCCAGTCTTCTCATAGTAGTTGTATAGGATGGATGCCGTTGCAAGGATGTCTTCTTTGACTACAACACGAGTAAGCTGAAATATGTGTGGAAGATAGAATTATCACCCTTTCATAACTTCAACATAACTTTATACAGATAATAATTTAAGATTTAGAAGTACCTGCTGGAGTAATTTGACATTGCTCAAAAATCCTAGATAAAGTTCCATTGCCTCTTTTTTCGAGTTCAGACATTTATGTATGAGCTGCTTTGCTCGATAACCCAAGAGATCTGGCTCCATGGCACTACCGTAACTGCCTCCACCTCTGGGATCTGGAGCTGGTGCGTCGTTTATCAATTTCTCGCACAAGTTTAAAACTATCAAGTCAATGGATTCGTATGGAGTCCATTCAAGCCCAGATGATGGGAAAACGGTTTGTATGAGATTTTCACATTCGGTCGTCCTTTTACCGATGAACGCTAAGAAGGCTAACTTGAGACGATTGACGTTGTCATCACTTTGCATCGCATCACTGAAGTTATACTGCGTTATGTCGGCCATCAAATTTTCAGGTACTCTGATATTCTCAGTCATCTGATTGTCCAACCTGATACGTTTAAGAAGAATTTAATGTTATGTTTATAATATGATGGCATCATCTACTTTGGGCAGAAATTAAATTCGTACGTACAGGTTATCGACCAAGTGGAGCTTCAGGCTAAGTATCCCGTATTTGGGACCAAACACTACAACGGTGTTATCTGTAATGCATCCGAAACCCAAATACGGTCCACCACACGACGCAGCAGCGATAATATCACTTTCTTCAGTATTGTTTTCTGCGAATCAAATCACAACAGTTATCACAAAAAGCACCTTCTTAAACTTGATAAATATGAACAATTAAAATATTTACCTGTAGTGAGAACGATATTGTCTTTATTGATCATGCAGTAGTAATTAGATGTTGCAACGACTCTCCAACTGTGAAGTTCGCTATTGCGACTATCATCCTCTACAGACTCGTATGGAGTTGTGTAGTCAACGGGGATGAAAACCTCACTTCCACTTTCTCGTGGATTCATCTTCACTGTAAATATCACAATACAAAGGATATTCATGACTCTGATTCACCTTAAATCCTTAACTTTACGGTGGATGCACGTGTAGCTCACCGATGCCGTAGTGAATTACTGGATTGTTTTCTGTGGAATCAAACGCTGCAACCAGAACTACTACGTCAAGATTAGGTAAGATGTCTACATCTAAAGATAGGACCTGTATTCGTCGTAGCTGGTCCAGCTTGTGCGTTGTTGCAGTAGCACTCTGATGAGTAAATATAACCCTCGTTATTCTTGATAAAATGATTCTCATCCGTGCGATTATTAAAAGAATCATCAACTGAAAAGCTTACCCAAGCAGATTCGAGGAAAAAATGCCGAATCTGTGTGTCAAGACTCATGGAACTTAAATGCATGAGCTGCTGATTTGCAGCCATCGACCACGCTTGGAGAGTAGATCCATGGAGAATGTATATCACAGGATTTCTGTTGCCAGGTTGAGATGGATCATCTTTGGAAATGGGCATGGCTATCTTGGCTCTTTTCTGCAAGCGACAACTGAATTAAAAATTTGTCTCCATCTTTTCTATCACTATTGAAGATTTAACTCACAGTGTCTCCACCCGCATGTATGGGTATAGGATTGAAGAGCATATTTGACATCTTGCGGCCTAAACCACCTAGCCATCCTTTCGCTAAAATAACCGGGGAACACACTAGAGATGGTTTATTTCCACCCGCAACGCACGGTTTTATAAGCAGTATCGTTGAAGTTGTGGTGGTCAAGATGCATGCTTGAGGCCAAAGGGAGTATAGGGATTCGCACTCCTGACCCTGAAAATGACATTAAAAGTACTTCGATGAATTCATGCCACTTGTGTTCAGGTCAATTTAAAATTAAACAAAAACATGTAGTCGGTAGTAACTTGTTCAATTTGACCTTACCGGAATATCCGCGCTAATGGTAATCGTCCCTGAATCATTTGAAATGTTTGGCCAGTAGGTAATTTGGCCTTCAGGAGAGACGGCAATGCAAGCAGGAGAACTACTGCTTGACCCTCCACTTCCACTTCCGGTTGCAACAACACAAACTAGTTGAGCTTGGTGATCTAGTTCACTTGTAGGCAGAATTAGTTCTCTGCAGGGAATGACGTTGTTCCGTTTGGACTCATGGCCGAAGCTATGTCGCCAAACGTACAGGTGGCATCCTTGAACAAGCCAAGCCCATCCGTTGGGATCCATCCGAGTTGTTATGTTCTTGACGGTACCTATGATTGGGTTTCAACGGGTATTTGAATGCAACTTTTATATTACACTTTCGCATATGATCCCATCATTGATCCTTACCCTCAGTTGCTTGCTTATTCAACAGCGATCTTATCATGGCTGGAAGGGGTGCTCCGAATTGCTCCAGAATGTATTGTCCTCGGTCACTCATTATTATATCCTGTTGCTTTGACTTGTACGTATACCTTAGGTTAAATGTTGGATATTAAAATGCAATAACAATGAGCAGGAATTTAATTTAAAAAACTGAAGCTGCTTTTACTAAAAATCTGTAAGAACTTACGATGCTGACATATTCAGTGGGATGCTGGTGTTCATGGATTGATTATTGAATGTCCCACTGGGGGACTGGTTCCTCCAGCCCATACTGGACAACGACGTATTCATGATTCCCCCGAACGATGATGTACTTTGGAACCTAATCAGACCAGTAAAACATTGTCAATTTAATCACAATTAGAGCATAAATTAACCTGTAAACCAGATGAAGGCAATTCATGTTTTGAAACCAAAATAAAACTTTTGATAAATGTGTTAATTACTTACCACGAACACTAACCTTGCTGACTATAAACCAATATTAATTAGTTGAATTAATGAGAGACAAATATAGAAGCAACGTCCTTTAAAGCAAATATGTAAATAATTCGCAAATTTATCTCAAAAGTTCTAGACGAAATTATCCGTTGTTACGTATGTAAAAAATTCTATCCCGCAGCCGCGCGCCAAAAACCGGCAAAGCAAAATTAATTTGTATTTGCCGCTCGAAATTCAGTTCCCGTAACAGTGTGGCATCTAGAGACAAAAGATGGAACTACACAACAGCCCTCACCTCGTCTCCCATTCAATTCAATACGCCATTGCGGCATGTGGAAGAGTCTTGAGGTGTAGTGCGTGGAAGGCTGTCTCTCTGGTGGTCGGCGTGACAAAAGTTTAGAAAACTGGAAAAAAATCAAAAAATTCCGTTTTGAACTCATCACTTTTACTTCTGCATAAGGTAAGTCTAATAAATTTAATTATTGATCGTATTTTACAGTTTTTATTTTCGTGTAAATCTGAGAATTTGAAAGGGCATGTGGCAGCAGACTCGGTTGGACATAGCATGTACATAAGGAATTGGTGATTCTGTGTTAAGAAGAACCGGCAAGTAGTGAAATTTAGATTTTATGAATTGGGTTAGTTAATGTAATTTTTTGAAAGAGGTTAACGAGCACAATTAGCTATAGTTTGATATCGTGAAATTTATAATTTGTCGTGCTCATAGCGGGGAATCGGTAGTTTAGTTTTCCGTGCTGTTTGCTATCATAATTTTGGTCCAGGCTGGAATGAATTTAAATTTTGTCAAGCAGGATTCTGATTTGAAGTTTTTAGGGTTAGTAGTAATTTTATAGCGCTAATTATGCAATCAGTGGGTTCAGAGTTGAGTTTTAATTCTGAGTACAATAGCCATTGATTCGGAACCTGTTAAGTGGTCACTGTTTTGTCATGGTAGTCTGATTTGTGATAGGAGCACATGGTTTTGTATTGGTAGCTTTGTAATCAGGGTTGTTTCTCGTAGAGATCTGAGGTAGTGTGGTTGTTGGTGCATTAAAGTTACTTTTACTTGTAATTTTAACAATAACTAATAATACATCATCACGGGAATTCATGACTGTGGAACTTGGTTTCACGGGACGATTGATCTCTCGGATATGCTTCACCCAAAAAATATTAGGCTTTTTATAAATAGTTGCGGATGAATAGTCCCGTGTACATTTTGAAGACATCCGTCGATAATTTTCATAGCTCGTGAAATATGTTCTAACAAGAACTGTTTTCATTTGAAATGATGATTATCGCGTGAATGATTTCCCTCCGTTATTTATTGCCTTTTGCAAATTCGGAGTAGTAGAGACGAACAAAAGAATTGACACTATTTTTTTGGTGTCTATTTCAGGGTGAAGCTATCCCTGATCTCTCGTTTTCTGTGATCCAGGTTGGGGCGTTAGTGAGGGCTATAAGTCGAGGCTCAGCGGAGGAAGGACTTGGTCGCTGATCAGCGTGCACGCTTGAGGATGCCGCAGAACGAATACATCGAGCTTCATAGGAAGCGCTATGGATACAGATTGGATTACCATGAGCGTAAGCGGAAGAAGGAAGCCCGTGCTGCCCATGCAAGATCTGATAAAGCACAGAAATTAAGAGGATTGAAGGCGAAGCTTTACAATAAGCAACGTCATAATGAAAAGATTCAGATGAAGAAGAAGATCCAAGCTCATGAAGAGAAGCTTTCGAAGACCAAAGCTAAGGATGACACGTTGAAGGAAGGCGCTATCCCTGGTTACTTGTTTGATCGAGAGGAGCAAAGCAGAGCTAAAGTATTATCAAACATGATAAAACAGAAGAGGAAGGAAAAAGCTGGGAAATGGGATGTACCGATACCGAAAGTTAAGGCTCAGGCTGAATCTGAAGTCTTCAAGGTTATCCGATCAGGGAAGACGAAGAGGAAGGCTTGGAAGAGGATGGTGACCAAAGTCTGCTATGTCGGAGAAGGGTTCACACGGAAACCTCCGAAGTTTGAGAGATTCATTCGACCCATGGGTCTTCGGTTCAACAAGGCGCACGTCACTCATCCGGAATTGAAGGCTACGTTCCAGTTGCCGATCATCGGAGTGAAGAAAAATCCTAGCTCTACTATGTACACCTCGTTAGGAGTCATTACTAAGGGAACTATCATTGAAGTTAATGTTAGCGAATTAGGTTTGGTGACTAATACGGGAAAAGTTGTATGGGGTAAATACGCTCAGGTGACTAATCATCCTGAGAATGATGGGTGCATTAATGCCGTCTTGTTAGTGTAGGTAGGACTCACTCTTATTCGATTATTGTGCAGACTTGCCGGAGACTTTGTAACCAGATAATAAATGAACACAGACTACTTTTTCATTAATGAGGTGTTGTTCTTGAAGCATTAAGTAGCTGTAGCTGACTTTTGTAGGGTTTCATAGCTGGTCGCGAAAATGGTGGGTAGGATGGGATAGAATTGATAAACGTTCATATGTCACTTGAATTCTCAGCACGCGTAATTGACTGTCTTAATCCAAATAATTAATTCAAACTTTTATTTACTGTACAGGTAAATCACCATGCAGATCTTCGTTAAAACCCTCACGGGTAAGACCATCACCCTTGAGGTCGAACCATCGGATACCATCGAAAATGTGAAGGCAAAGATTCAAGATAAGGAGGGTAAGTGAAAAGAATATTTTCTAAAGGAATATGGTTGAAATGAAGTGAGCATGATTGAATAGTATGGCTAATGTGTTCTTTGTTGCTATTTCACAGGTATCCCCCCAGATCAGCAGCGTCTTATCTTCGCTGGTAAGCAATTGGAAGACGGCCGAACTCTTTCCGATTACAACATCCAGAAGGAATCAACACTTCATCTAGTGTTGAGATTAAGAGGAGGTGCCAAGAAGCGTAAGAAGAAGAATTACACCACCCCAAAGAAGATCAAGCACAAGAAGAGGAAGGTCAAGCTTGCCGTCTTGAAATACTACAAGGTATGTGGATTAAAATGGATGGTCTACTAGTAATTTGGAATCGTAGGAATGCGATATGTTTAAAAGTTTGGACACAAATCAAAGCTTTATTTTTGTTTTCGATAGGTTGACGAGAACGGAAAAATTCACCGTCTTAGACGTGAGTGCCCCTCTGAGTCTTGCGGAGCTGGAATTTTTATGGCCCAGATGGAAGATCGGCATTATTGCGGCAAATGTGGGGCCACTTATGTTTACAAGAACCCATAAATGTACCCAGTTATTAAACCCGTGTATTTCTCAATAAATTTAAAACATTGATGAAATAACATGACCATTTTTCGCAACTCGATTCCAGTACGCCACTCGACTAGGCAAGCCAAAATTCGTAGATTTTTGTAAATGTTCCTCATTAAATCAATCATACGTAGCTTAAAAGTTAAGTTTGGGTATAATGCAAGGCAGTGGAAAGACTTAATGCATGATAATTAAGGCAGGCAACGGGAGAAACTTTATAAGCTGATCAGTAAAGTAGGTTCAGTTCGATAATTAAGTGCACTAAAATACACGCATACTGAAAT
The DNA here is from genome assembly GCA_906901655.1 of Sminthurides aquaticus. Taxonomy (NCBI): domain Eukaryota; kingdom Metazoa; phylum Arthropoda; class Collembola; order Symphypleona; family Sminthurididae; genus Sminthurides; species Sminthurides aquaticus. Next base: position 448,699 of record CAJQTT010000026.1, on the reverse strand, counting down.
AATGGAAAAAGGAAATTTTAGCATCCATGAAAAATCTCTCTTAATGCGATATGAGCTGGGGTAAATCGGAAAATATAGGTTCAAAAAGTTTTAATTGCATTTCATTTTTGCATGTTGCAAATTTGGTCAGAAGCATGGCCAGTTTATGTTGCCTAAATCACAATGCATTGCAAATGCCAAGGAGGCTAAATTAGTTGAGTCACTTCCAAACATGTATTGTATACGAGACCGGAGATTCAGCCTCATGGACTTGGTGTTTGAATTTAGGTGGTACTTGGTCACGTGAGAGCTGCTGAATTTTTCATTGGATTAGAGGAAGCGGAGAGGAGCATCGTCATACCGAGAGGACTGTAGAAGCGATCGGCACGCCGCACAGTCAGTTCATTGCAACATGGTAAGTGTAACACGCCGTGCGGTTATTTAATTTTTCCATAATTTGACGTTTTTTCGAAATATTAGTCTGTATTTTGTGATTAAAATTTAGCTTGAAGGCAGTTGAATGTGTAATTAATTTGGATTGTGTGTTTTTTTAATTTCCAGGCTCCTAAAAAGGATAGCAAGTCGAGTTCTAAGGCTCCGGCCAAAGCACCCAAGAAGAAGGAGGGAGGAGGAGGAGGAAAGGCTAAGAAGAAGGTAATTAAATATTTAATTGTAATTTCTTGGTTACAGTTTAGTAGGATTAGATTCAGAATGATTGCAGCTTATTCGACAATTAATGTAATTATGTAAGAGGACGAGCTGTTCTGTAAGGGAGAACATCAGAAATAGTGGTAGGAAACAAAACTTTGGTTGCTCATTTTGACGAGGCTGCTCGTGATAATTCAGGAATTTAAGGATGATATTTTGTTGCGAATTTCATGTTGAGGAATAAATAGATGGATAGATTTTCTGTAGAAATTATGATAAGTTATAGGAAGCTCTGATTTGAGGGCGTGAGGTATGAGTACAAGTTAAGTCTCAGTCGTTGAGTAATAACATTTGCTAATTGGATTCTTAATTTATTGTGAGCGCAGAAGTGGTCTAAAGGAAAAACCCGTGACAAGTTGAACAATTTGATCCTCTTCGACAAGGCTACCTATGACAAGCTTTTGAAGGAAGTTCCATCTTACAAGCTTATCACACCTTCTGTGGTGAGCGAAAGGCTGAAGGTTCGCGGATCCTTGGCACGTAGAGCACTAGAAGAACTTTTGCAAAAGGGTAAGCTGGAAATTATATTGAACATACAGTAATAGCGTCTTTTATTTTCGTGATATGGTTTGTAATGTTAAAAGAAACAGAAGATTTAATAGTATTTAATTTTTTTGTACGCAGGATTAATCAAGCGCGTTGTGAAACACCGAGCGCAGCAAATTTACACCAGAACAACCAAGGTCGAGGAAGTAGCTGCGTAATAAGGATTGATTCAATTTGAAGCATTCGTATTTTATATTATGATGTCAAAAGATTGGTCATGAATTAAATCTACCTAAATTGAATTCTTGTAGTTGATCCATAGATCATTAGGCATCGTTAGTGCATCTCAGTAGAGCTGAAGGAGTTCATCTATGTTTTTGGGAGAGTCCTGCCTTGAATTGAACGTAATCTAGGAATTCTGCTGGTATATTTAACTGAAGTTGAAGTATTGGCCCTTGTTTCGGGCAATTTCTGGCTGCTACTCGTCGTGGGCGTATGCAGCGGCTGCGGAATCATAAAAATTTGTGCACCGCTTTCAACCATATCCTGTTGTGTTGTAATGTCGCGGTCGACCTCCGTACGAGAAGAATGTTCAGTCATGGTCTTAGATTCCTCAGGGCGATACGTCGAACTCCAGGGTTCAGATCTGGAGCTTGATTTTGGCGAGGGACTCGAGTGCTGTTTGGATTGATGAGGCGCTGCTGATGGACTACGCTTTGCCTTAACCAAGGAGAAATTCAAGGACTTGCTAAACTGCTTCGCTGGAAACGTCTCAGGGGCAGGTCCTGGAAAGGATTTGTTACTGCTTATGGAAAACTCTGTTGTGCTTTTGCCTTGCAGGGGTTTCGGGGGGACAATCACGGAAGCTTTCTTACTTCTTCCGGTTCGTGGTGTATTTGGCGGAGCTTTCACCGGCTGAAATGCTAAGGAACTTTCAAGAACCGGACTGACGAATGTGGTGGACTTGCTTGGAGGACGATGGCGAGTCTGCCTTGTGACCGTAGTGTGATTGGGGTTTGATGCGTGTAATCGGGTGGCACTTGTGTTGTTGAAATTGTAATCAGGCGGAAGATCCAAGGTTCCATCGTAGCCATTACTGAGTGTTCTCATAACGAAGACAAGCCGTGTCATGGCGAATACTATCAATGGAATAATGAAGTAAGTAATGACGGCAGATATCTGATTGTCCAGGAAGTAGTTTTCCAAGAAGGATAGGTTGAGCGACAGAGGGAGGTAATCGAATTTTCTTAAACCAAGCATCAGAATTAAGCTTGCTGTTCCTACGGATAGCATATGCAAATATTGAAACGCAGATCCGGAAGAGGCCAGCATCATTCTAGCATGTGGAGCTCGAGTACGAGGAGTGGAAACAATAATTTCCGAAAACCTAGGAAGCGTTGCTGTTTAGAAATCTTTTCTTTCCTCGCAGTAACACCATGGCTATGAAACCTACGAAACAGCAAGTGAGGAAGGATACAACAAACATTGAAATTATGAACTTTAAAGATGTAGTCAGTACAATGTAAGAAATAATCAGCATGCAAGTGACGTAAGGTACAAGTGTTACTACTGTCGCAACTGCGAAGGTATTCGTAAATAATTCGTACGCATCTGTGGGAATCAGAAACATTATGGATGAACAGCTTCGTCAAAGAAGTATATATATTTATGTTCTGGAGCATCTGAAATCGTAGTCCTGTTCTAATGCAACTACCAGCTGATTGCCACTCTGAGTTCAAATAAGATTAATTTAAACATAAAATTAGGTTTCTATGGATACTGATCAACCTTGTGTTAAACAATGGTAATGGTGCAGCAAAGACGGAGACCGAAATTCATGATCGCAGAATCCGTGGAATGATGATATATGCTGGAGTTCAAAAAGTAATAGTCGTTCCTAAAGAGATTTTTAACCAAAAGAACTTGACTGTGATTGCAGTATCATCATATCCAAAAACTAACGCATACGTATGCGATCCCGAATACTACGGTGGAAGTGGAATTCGAGTCTGTCTTAACATCTACGATGTTTTTTTTTGTATTGTAAAGGAGGGGGCAGGGAGGGAAGGGGATGGAAGAGAGAACGCAATATATCCCTAATGGGACTTTGCGCCTCCTTCCATGGGGAATGAGGAGGGCAGGGGGCAGGGAGGGAAGGGGATGGAAGAGAGAACGCAATATATCCCTAATGGGACTTTGCGCCTCCTTCCATGGGGAATGAGGAGGGCAGGGGGCCGGGAGGGAAGGGGATGGAAGAGAGAACGCAATATATCCCTAATGGGACTTTGCGCCTCCTTCCATGGGGAATGAGGAGGGCAGGGGGCAGGGAGGGAAGGGGATGGAAGAGAGAACGCAATATATCCCTAATGGGACTTTGCGCCTCCTTCCATGGGGAATGAGGAGGGCAGGGGGCTGGGAGGGAAGGGGATGGAAGAGAGAACGCAATATATCCCTAATGGGACTTTGCGCCTCCTTCCATGGGGAATGAGGAGGGCAGGGAGCAGGGAGGGAAGGGGATGGAAGAGAGAACGCAATATATCCCTAATGGGACTTTGCGCCTCCTTCCATGGGGAATGAGGAGGGCAGGGGGCAGGGGAGGGAAGGGGATGGAAGAGAGAACGCAATATATCCCTAATGGGTCTTTGCGCCTCACTCCACGGGGAATTCGGGAGGGAGGGGTGGAAGAGAACCGAATATGTCCCAACTAAATGGGACGTTGCGCCTCACTCCACGGGGAATTCGGGAGGGAGGGGTGGAAGAGAACCGAATATGTCCCAACTAAATGGGACGTTGCGCCTCACTCCACGGGGAATTCGGGAGGGAGGGAGGGGTGGAAGAGAGAACGCTATGTGTCCTTGGAGGGCTGTTTGTATCGCCTAGCTCACACCCGATATGTCGGCTTTTGTCGGCTATCTAGATCGATGCTGTCGGATGTTGGCTAACTAGCCGAATAAAAATAAGGTCAGTTCTATTATGAGCGGAGCTACTCCGACGTCAGAGGAGAGCGAAAATTGCACCGTAATATTCAGTTTTACCCCAGAATTTTATTGTAGGCGTATATATACGTAATGGTGCCTTGAGGATTTTGCTATTTATCAATTTTCTGTAAAAATTTAACAGTTTCCTTCTGTTTACAGCTACGAGAGAGTGGGGTAAGGAAGGAGGATAAGACGAAGCGTTGTGATTGAGCTGTTGAGTTTCTTTTAGTTGGGCGAGTTTGAAGTAAGCATACTGGTCAAATGTTCAGAAGCGTATATTTTGCTTTGACGTGATTTCCTGGAATGTAAAACTTAAATGACAATAAGTGAAATGCTTTGCAGCTAGGAAGCATGGTGGAGATACAGGACGTGACGGAAGGTGAAGGTTCGACGCTGCGAAATAGGCGAGTCGTAGTCAACGAAGACGCCAATGTAGAACATGCTCCTGTAACTGAAACTGAAAGTGACCCGGTTGACAGTGATGAAGATGGTGGAGAAGTTGCTGAGAATCCGGTAAAGATGAAACACTAATTAAAAAGTACGGTTCAGCTCTATGTGCTGTGGTTGGGTGGAAAACTAAAAAATCGGTCCCTTATTTGCGAGCTTTACTAGAATATCTTGTTTTTCAGCTTTCTTTCGATGAGCAAGTGGACCTCGCTCGTGCCAATTTCCAGCCAACTCCAATGGAGAAGTTTATGGCCATTATGAAATCTTTAATTCTTAGAGCATTAGTCGTCTACTTTATAATGACATTTTTACGAGGGAATTCAAGTAAACCATCCGCGGATACAAGTACTACGAGCGAAGGAGGAGGGGAGACAATAATTGCTGCTCCTGATGTATTTCCTAATGAGACAGATACGGAATTTGTAAGCCAGGTTTTTAATGTTTTGAAAATTGTGCACTAGCAATTAGACTAATGTCTTGATGGAAGATAATGTTTAATGGGATGCAATTGTTTGTGTTGCAGGACGTCGAAGTTTAAGTTTATATTTGGAAAAGAATTACTCAAGTTGGAGGCCTTAACGCTGGTGCTGGAAAATACAGGACTAGCATGAGATGGGAATCAAATTACGATGGCATTTATTAACCCTGTAGAAGTCGAGCTGCCCCTCCCTAGTCCCTGTGGAAAGAGAATGGAGCTAATGTTTTATTCAATGTGGTAGCTTTTATTCTGCTCCAGTTATACCGATGTGAAGAGGGTACAGTAAAATAATTTGCTTCATTCACGCTCTAAAAGTAAAAGCTCAATAAGAACCTCTATATTTTATTATATATTTTCTAACACATTAATTGCCAGTTGAATCAATGATGTGTCATAGAGTCACCGATGGGCTTCACCCATGCTAAAAATTGGACTCAGGTTCACTTAATGCATCGTATTCTGTTTCTGTGGATTGGCATCGGAGGGAACGGGTTCTTTGGCGTGTATTTTTCTTCCATACGTAAACAACTGCGAATATAATTGTCACTAGAGCGATCAACGGTATCAAAACGTAGAGAAACACGACCAGCCCGGAAGGAGATTCGGATGCTGACAGTTTCGCATCCTCTGGATAAAGCTTAACAGCCGGGGTTTTCGCTGACATCGTGTTGGAGTTATTGGTGGCGGCGGCGGCTAGAAGAGGAAGACACGCCCCGTTGTTGTGAGGATAAAATCCTGGAGAGCACGAACACCGAAATCCGGAGGGGGTGCTGCTGCAAAGAGCGTTTTCTACACATTCAGAGGGATCTGATGGAGAAGTACAACTGGTTCCTTGTTTACGAAGGCAATCCTGAAGTGTCTGAGAATAGTGGGAAGTAGAGGGGCAGCCACAGCGATTTGCAGAGCATTCGAACCGGGAGGATGGGCCGCATTCCTTTGTCTCGCTACAGATTCCGCCGTAAGGAATGAAACAATTGGTCTTGTTACTCTGATAACCTGGATCACAGACGCAGCGTTCATCTTGACATTTACTGAATTCCGTGCAGCTATCATCCTCGTGACAAGGTCCACCCGGTGTGCTAATGCAAATCAATTTGTCCTCGTGGAAAACTTGGCTTTTGAGCTGACATTGACATTTTCCCTGGATGCAGAAGAGACCGGCAGAGCAGAGACGGATTCTGTCACAGGGAGCTTGGTAGATTTGTTCGCAAGTTCCACGACTAGTCAAATAGGTGCCCTGGTTGCAAGTGCAAGTGCCATTAGCAGAAGTAGGATTGTATTTTTGATCAGCGCAGAAAGAGCCGGGCATGCAGTAACCATTGCAGGGTGCACCAGGTCGGGAGGCGCAAATTGTTATGTTTCGAGTGCTGTTAACTCCAAGAAACTTGTAATTAGCGTTCGGGGGCGGAGTATATTGGATGACAATTGTCGCAGAATAATCTGCACAGACGCAGACGCTGTTCTCGCATTTCAAGCGCTGGTTTGAGCCATAAGCCAGTCCACAGGCAGAAGACAGGGATCCGCTGTAGCATCTCGCTCCAACTCCAGGAATACAAACGCCTCTTTCATCCGGGATGTAACCTTGACGGCATTCGCACAGCCCGGTCACTTGGGAAATGACTTTATCAGTTTGACATGCACAAACCCTGTCAGTGGAATAGTAGCCGTAGCGGGACTCACAGATTGAACCTGGGGCACAAACGGGGTCAGCTCGACAGCTTTTTTGGGGTTTAATGACGCAGAGGTGAACGTATGCGGAGGAATTGGTGGCGTTTTTTTGGGAGATGTAGCTTTGCCGAATGATGGTGGGGACGAAGGACGGGTTGACGTGAAGACCGATAGAGGTGGCTGGATCGCATTGACAGGTGCCGTTGATGCAAATTAGACTTGTCTTTGAGATGGGATGTGCGCCACAGTCAAAATCATTGATGCAAGTTTCGGGGATTCTACGGTGGCAATTGTTGGCATTGTCGAGGTCAAAGTCGGGTGGGCATTCACAAAGACCGGTGACGTTGGAAATGATCATGTTGGGATTGCAGCGGCATTTGCCAGTCCAAGACGCGTGGCTTTGGTAAACACAGTATGAGTTGGGGGAACAGTATCCTCGGCTAACGCAATGGTGACCGGGTTTGGGGGCACACACCTTGGGTATTTTAGGGTCGAGGGTGACGTATCCTTGGAAGGCGGGGTTGCCTTCATGAACTGATGTGGAGGATGTCCTTGCGTCGGCGTAGACGGAGATGTCAGGGTCGCATTGACATGTTGCATTGATGCAGGCCAGGGGTAGATTTGAAATAGGGTCCAGACCGCAGGGATTCTGATCGGAACAGGATTCAAACAAAGCTCCACCTTCGCATGTCCCGTTGGATGACAAGGTATAGCCGGATAAGCATTCACAAAGACCGGTTTCGTTGGAGATACGACTGTGGGGAACGCAGCGGCAAGTGCCAACTCCAGACCACACCACACTCCCACCGTACAAGCTGGTGGTGGTGTAAACGCAGTATGAGCCTGGAGAACATAAACCCGGGGTGACACAGGGAAAACCGGGTTTGGGAGCACAAAGATTTCCGGTGACAGCAATGACATGATCACTGAATCCCCGAAACTGCGGACTCTGAGAACTGACATGGATGTCTGAGGTTCGTGCGGTTGCGTAAATTGAATTTTCAGGATTGCAAAGGCAGGTGGAGTTGAGACAGACGCGGGGAGATTTGGATATTGTATCGGTTCCACAGGCAGAGTCCTCTGTACAAGTTGCGGGTACTTTGAAAATACAGGAGCCATTTTCGTTCTCTTCGAAGCCTGGTTGACACTCGCAAAGACCCGTCGTCCTGGATATGATTCTGTCAAGTTTGCATTGGCAGATTCCAGATGAACCAACGAAAGCATTAGGCTTGCAGTAGGAACCTGGAGAACAAGTGTGTTGACCTGATGTGCAGCGCTGCTTAGGCTTCAAGGAACAGATTAGCTCTTCATCAAAGCTTGCACCTAGAATGGACAAAACTGGGCCGATGGATGTTTTGGAAATGTTTGCCTGGACTGAGATGACTGGATCACAAACGCAGACTCCGTGAATACATTTCTGCGGGCTGGAAAGGACTCCATACTCAACGGTGAAGGTTCTTGAACAAGCTAGAGTGGCGTTACAAGGCGTGGCGCTCTCTCGGATGCAGAGGGAGTTCTCGTGCTCCTTATAACCCGGCTCACATCCGCAAAGTCCGGTTTCGTTTGAATATATCGAGTGGGGAGTGCAGCGGCAGGTTCGCTGGGATGGATTCTCGTCGTCGTAAATACAAACTGAGCGGGGGGCGCAGTATAATAGCTCGGTACAAGTTTGACCAGCTCGGGGTAAGCACATTTCTACTGTCAGAGCGTGCTCAATTCCTGTGACCTCACCATTTTGTGTTACCCGTAGCCCTGCACCCCACACCGTATTCGGATCTTGGCAAGCACATGTGCCGTTGGAGCAGATCAAACCATAGTTGAGGTATTCCGTGCCGCAGTCGGAATCCTTGGTGCAAGATTCAGGAAGGTTGTAGCGACACTCTCCGGTGTCGTCTTCCGTGTAACCCGGGTCGCAAACGCACAGTCCGGTTTGAGGAGATACAGTTCTGTGAGGATTACACTTGCAAGTTCCGCCGGTGGCACTGTGCACAAACATACTGTTCGGGGTGACGCAATACGAGCCCGGGGCACAATAACCTAGCGTATATCCAGCATAACCGCAAGATCTTCCAGCATGCGGAGCACAAACTGTAGCATTTGTCGCTCTGTATCCTGCGTAATGCTGTGTTCTGTTAAAATGGAGGCGGAAAGGGAGGGCGGATGTCGCTAAAACTGTGTAGTTTGAATCACATTTGCAAAAACCGTCAACACAAGACGCTTGAGGGATCCGGTCGAAGTAAGCGGTGAAGGAACAGTCGATGGGGAGTTGACATTGTTTCTGAACCAAAACACTGCGGGAATCTACGGCGATGCTGATTTGAAGTAACCAAAAGCAGACACTCAGGATTGCTAATCGGTTCAACATTTTGAAGATTGCCAATTGTCTTGGCAAAGAGCACCAGAGAGGGATGCTAGAGGAGATGATCAAGATTGAGCTTGGAATTTGAATTGCTGGAGAAGAATAATTATGCGCAATGTTTTGCAAACTCTAGCTGTATTTATAGGGTGCAAAACCAAATACGGGGGAGGAGTTACAAGGTTTCAGGGGTAACCGAGTTTATTTAGGCACAAGCTAAGAAGTTTCGTGGTTTAAAATTGATTAGGCAAGAGATGATGAGAGGAAGAAGCTCTAAGAGCTTTTAGAGGGGTTACTGTATCGGTGTGTGAAGTTTGGGGTCAATCTCTGTATAAGCCATTGCCTTCTCTTCCACCCCCGATTTAATTTCTAGCTTTAAGTCCAAGGACATTGGATGCTACAGAAGCTGTATGAAGGAAGCCGAGATGACATTTTGTAGATGCAAGTTAATGCTCGTAAACATGCTTGGCACATAAGCTCTAAACTCTTGGAAATGATTTACAATTATTTTTTTTATCACAGCTTCAATTCATTTACTCTGACACCAACTGGAGATCCTAAGAAAGCAGTGCTTGTTCTTCTGCTGATAAGGTCCTCACTTGTCATTTAATAAGCGAGTGAGGACGTCAATAAGCATTTGAGTAATCATTGTTGGCTGGAATCCTTGTAGTGTTTGTTGTGTACAGTTAAACTTAGGCTTTGACAAAATCATTATGAGATGTCCAGTTTCCTCGATTTAAGATGAGCATTAGGTTGAGGAGCGTGTTCAATGATATGCTAGAAACAATAATATTAGTGTTGCTGTTAGTTAATGTCGCGGTTAAAAGTTTTCTGAGGGAGAGGTTCCGCTATTCCGTTCGCACTTTTCATATACTTGTGTATCTCGCGAACACAACTCAACGTTCAAGACGCTTAAGCGCGCTTGTAGAGATAGTTGTGAATATGCGATGTCCACAACTATAACATACTTATGCAAAGCTACGGAGTATCCATAGCGCAATGTAGTTAAATGAAAAACTGCGCATCATGCTCAGATATTTCAGAGGAAAATCATATATATATAAGATACCCTTTGGCTTTAAGATTGGAATAAGGAGGATATTTGTTATAACTGTGATGGGTTTTGTGTTACATGATGTAGCTGAAGATTTGATTGATTGATACATTTCCAGGATCTGTTTTCAGAAATGTTGAAGCGGAGTTCCAGGAATTGGCTTCATTTATCATAATTTATTTCAACAAAAAAACGTTTCATCTATTTTTATCGCCTGGTACAGAGGAAACCCCGATCTGTTTTTTAGAATAATTCAAATACAGTTTAAGTACACCAAAGAATGCTGTCAAACACTTTACAAATGCGGTCTGATTTTGCTCAAGTACTAAAATACAGCCATGAGTTGTCACACTAAAAAAATAGCTGTTATGTCAGCGCTCAGGTCCCATAAAAGGGCACCCAACTCAAATGTTACTTTTTAAACACAAACAGAATAACATTTTTTTACCAATTATAAATATTTAAATCCTACTCTTAATTTTGGGCCGTACGTAATGTGAGTTTTCTTGTACAGTCCTGAAGACTGAACAAGTATAATATTAATATTGATTGTAATTAGAATACTTTCAGCTTACTGTAGCAGTCGATTAGTTATTGCAACAGGCAATTCGTTTACGATAAACTGATTTTACATCCAATACCTACTACACTTTTCAAATACTCGTTTGCAAAAAAATCCTATTGGCACGTATTTCTGAGCGTCAAATTCGTAATATTAATTCATCTATCCAATAAACTCTATTGACTTTGGTATAAAATTGTGAACATGACAAAATCATTAGTCTCTATGCGCATAATCTCTTATTTTGTGCATCTAAGAATGTGCGATTGATTGCATTTGGATTAGACTGAATCTTGCTTCTCTCGAAGCTTGAGCATTTCATCTAAAATTTCCCAAAGACATGTTTCTTTGGGAAAATCGTTATCTACAAGATTGACCAAATAATAGTTGTTTGCTATGTTATCAATGATCTCTCTGGATTTGGTTCCCTCAGTGTACAACTTTCCCCATTGTTCTGTCCATAGAGCAAAGGCCTCATCCTTCCAAACTAAATAACTTTCGGGGTCTACCACTGTCGGCTGAATGATTTCACGTCCTGGAAAAACTCCCCAGGTAACAGCGATCGGACAGTGGCTGTGTGCATTGGTGTAGTTGAATTTCCCCTGTGGTAGAAATCAGGATTAGTTAGATATGAGGGCATTATAAAGGCTGTTTGTATAAATATGTTTGATAAATGAGCTCTCTTTGAGCTTATATGAGCTCGAGAAGGACTTACGTTTTTGTTTATTATGTGATAGTTGATGCGGGGATAGCGGCTAAGTATCTCCTTTAAAATTTCGACGTTCTTTCCACAAGTAAAAAACTCTAGGTAGGCTTTCTGATACACGTATCCACCGTGTTGACCCCATCCATGGATCTCATCGTCACTGGAAAGCCCGTTGACATTTGGCTGAGAGTTGATAGTAAGAACCCCTCGCTTGTTAAACGCTGCCAGCTTTTCAGCTATTCCGAATGTTTCAGGGGACAGTTCTTCGTCGTTCCAAGGTATTCTCGTCACCTAATAGTGTAAATTAGCATTAGTAATGAAAAATGACGTGATTCCGATTGACTGGAATATTTCTTGGTAAAGTACGGCTTTGAAAGCATTGCCCTACCTTGACTCCCTGCTTATTCTTGTCACCACTCAAGTAAGAGTAGAATACGTCCCATACATCAGCTTCATTCTCTAAGTAATCTCCCCACATGCTGAGGAGCTCTTCCTTGGAGCTCTTAGATTTCAGGTAGAATAAATAGTAATCTTTCAAATCTCCAAAGGCTGGAGATTCAGCAGAACCCCAGCGTCCGTTTGGGAAATCATCCCAATGTTGCGTGCGATAAATGTAAGCATTTGGTCTGGACGACCAAAATATCGGACGGATCTCTTCTTGACATCTGCGGCTACTTGGAATTACCTTCCATGGCAAAGATCTATGCAAATGACTGTTCCACAAGCCAAGCTGCTTAGCTATTGATGTAACTGCAACTTCCCTAGAATCCAATTAAGAAATAATTATAACATTAGAGCGGCTAAATAATTTTCTACACAGCATCAATACTTTATATGTGTTTTCATCTTGTTACCTGTTCAAAGTGTAAAAGTGCACACCTGGTGCTACACCAGACTGAAATAGACTCCGAATCATAGTAACTGCTTGGTGAATTCCAAAGTTACGAATAGCTTCATCGTTATCTTTTAGCGGTTTCAGGATGTTTACTATCTCTTCAGGAACTTCCAACTTGGACAATTTGACAATATGTCTCAAGGAGTCGTAGCTCTACAGCGTAAAAGAGAATTGTGTTTAAGAATCTAAAGATAATAATTAGGCGAATTGATAGCATCGGTATTACGTTGAGCATACCTGAATTGGCATTACTCCAGGAATAATAGGGCATCGGATACCAATTGCTCTACAATCCTGTACAAACTTGACGAATACTTCAGTTTTAAAGAATAGTTGTGTAATGATAAAGTCAGCTCCCGCATCAACTTTTTCTTTGAGGTGGATCAGATCTTGCTCATAGGATACAGCCTCAGGATGTCCAGTGGGATATCCAGCCACACCAATAACAAAGTAGTTTCCATATTCTTGCCTAATGTGACGGACGAGTTGCGTAGCATAGGCGAATTCTGATGGCTTTTTCTCATCTTCTCTGTCTGCAAGTTGAGGAAACATTGATTAGGAAAGGAAGATTTGATATCGGGTATGCCAGATTACCCATCCTTCCTGACTTGTTATCTCAGAGAGGAGTGGATGCAACAATAAAAAAGGTTTAGATTTGATTATCATTGCTATGCTCACGTCTGCATCACGAACTCGCATCGTGCCAAACTACTGCGTGGGTATATGGGGTAATGATAATGCTTGTAGAGAATAGAGATTCACCTCCAAGAGTTGCAAGTCTTTGGAAGTAAAAAGTCGCTCATAACTACACATACTTGGCACAAGATATACTTGCGCACATGGCATCCGAATAATGACCGATCAACTTGACGTAGGTGAGTCTCTATACTTTTTGCAGACATACCTCCTCTCAAAGCAAGGATATTCCGCAAACCCAGCTCCTTTGCTCGTGCAAGGTGGCGATTTAACTCTTCGACGGTGGCGTCTGTACACGTCATATGCAACATGGTTTCAAGCCCACAATAATTAAGAGAAGCAGTAGCAATCATCATAGAAGACGTCTCGGAATTCCCACCAGGATTTCCAGCTGGATGCCACGTTATATCACAAAATAATGGACCGCCTTGTCTCATCCTCTCGAGCCTAGGGAACAAGTTCAGAGAAACCATTCATATAAAGGTTAATTTGTTTGAAACTTATGTCACACAGCTCCCATACAAACTCCGTGAGATCCGTGATGCACACATGGAGAAAGTGCTTGATAGCATTTAAAAACTGTCTTGATTAATTACCGGCTCAGCAGATTTGTCGCCCCACTTTTTGTTCGAGGAGGAAAGAACTCCAAAGAGAAAAAAGGTTCGCCTGATTCTATCCTAGCCTGTAACTTTTCCAATAAACTGACAGATTCATAGCTAAAGCTTGCTCTCCTTCCTGTTCCGGGTCGAAGGTGACTGAGACCATCTCCTCGGGTATGATGATCATCTGAATCGCTTTCAAAATCGGATGTCTTGCCGTAATAGCCACATGAACCGTTTACACCATTACATCCATTCGCTCCAGATGAAGATTCTGATCCAGCGGTTGAAGAGGTGGAATTTTGACAAATTTCCTCTTCTACTGTATTCGATCCCAGTACCATTGTGATAAATATGTAGGTTGCAGGATTTCTCTGTGAAATTAAAATAAAATTGCGTGAACGTCAAGTAGAACATTTAACTTTCATTTTGCAAAAAATCAGGTTTCAGATCCCTGCCTCATCAAAGTATCTCTTGTCGAAGGGTAAAGGCAGTTATGTACGCTAACTCGCTTGCTAACGCAACTTGTTTGCAGCTAACCTCTTCCGCTTCGTCCTAACTCAATAGCTGTCAGCATTTATCTTGTATTCCGTGTATAAGTATGTCGGTCTACTTGCTTCCTCAGTCAGATTACATAAGCTGTTAAGTTTAAAGTTGGTTATGCATTCACTGCTTGAGCTATTCCAGGTCAAAGTCCAAAGAGCTAGCGTGTTCTATCCCCGGCTAATTAGCATGCCCACCTGATATTAAAGCAACAAATATTACAACTGATTAAGTTTCTTCGACTGGGTTTGTTTACAAATCAGACTTTGGATTGAAGTAGCAACGCGCCGCTATTAACTGAACTAATAGGTTCCACTGCTAAATTAAATACATTATAATCATCTATTGCAGTTTATCACGACTGTTTGACAATGTTAAACTGAATATCATACTCAAACATTCTGCATTTTAAAAGGAAAACTAAAAACCAGTCTATTCTGAATCTGCTATAGCTGCTTAAAAGAATGTTTAAGGTAATAACATTAGCCTAATTTACTAACGGTATCTGAAGTACGAAAATGCAAGGCTTAAATGTGAAATGGTTTAACCGGTCATTTCAGTTATAACTTGCTATTAACAAGGATGCATGAAGAAATACTCGTTTTTTCTGGAAGACTAGCATCGCAATTTTTGACATTGGTTATCTCTGCTATCAAATGTTCTCGAAACCACTTGGAAATTTCAAAACTTTGTAAATAAAAATCCACTTACCTGTTAAAATATTTTGGATGATCACAAATCACGTTAGATGCTTGTATTTGCTGAATCAACGTGAACTTTGTTAACTATTCAATGCTACGAAATCTCTTTGTGGTGCTTCCGTCACGAGCTGCTTTCGCTTCCACGTGTGAATATGAACTGACCGGAGAAGCAGCTCTGATGCTGGTTTATAGTGTTTTTATAAGGTTTTATTCCTATGCGTTGCGTGATCGTATTGCTTTGAAGAGTGGTTCATGTTTGGGTTGAGATATATAGTGGCAGAAGTTAATGATGTATACATGATGGAAGATAATCATCTAATTCAATGACCACTATCAGCTTAAGGAGTTGAATGAGATGAGCCGCAGGAGTGGTACAAGCATAACTATGTTGTGGTACGATTAAGATAACAGCTCAACACAGTCTACAAACTAAAATGTGGAAGAAAACATACTTATTGAGACCCAGAGCACATTTGAAGTAAAAGGCGAATACATGATTGTGTTTCAGATTACATTACCTGTTGCATGAATTTTTGCTTTTATGAATTTAGGAGTTACTGAACATAAGTAACAGTGATACTTAGGCTGGAGTAAAAAATTTACTTCGTAGAATTGGTAATTCCTTTTACAAAAACCTCAAGTACGGAACTACTATTAACGAATCAAGTTAAAGCAGGAAAGTTGGTAGTTCTGTATTACTATTTAATTGTAGGTCATGTAACGAGGAGTGGCTGAGAACTTGGCATAGGCTTTGATGACCTTGTTGATAGCCTCCAAGAAATCCTTCTCGGTTGCAACTTTCCTGCGGGCCCGGATTGCAAACATGCCTGCTTCCGTACAAACTGATCGGATTTCGGCTCCTGCATTTAGAAAAGATTTACAGTATTATGGATAATTTGGTGCTTATCATGAAAGGAGTAGATTTAAAAGTATTCACAGCATTAGTTAATTTTACCTGTGGAATTGGGACACAATCGAGCAAGAAGCTCAAATCGAATATCTTTTTCAACTGACATTGAGCGGGCGTGAATCTTGAAAATATGTGTTCTGCCCTCCAGATCTGGCAACCCAAACTCAACTTTACGATCCAAACGACCTGGTCGCATCAATGCAGGGTCCAAGGTGTCAGGTCTGTTTGTTGCCATCAAAACTTTTATGTTTCCTCTGGGGTCGAAACCATCAAGCTGATTAATCAGTTCTAACATAGTACGTTGAACCTGGAACGAGTAATTAAAATTTATATTTACTTTGATTTAGCCCGAGTTAGGTTTTGGTTTTGGTATACCGATAATTTGCTTACCTCGTTGTCTCCACCGGCACCATCATCGAACCGGGCACCTCCGATTGCATCGATTTCATCAAAGAAAATCAAACAAGCTTTCTTGCTTCTTGCCATTTCGAAGAGTTCACGGACCATACGAGCTCCCTGTGAATTTTCAAATTAGAATTTATAGCCTAGTTTTTACTTTGGGCTTTTAATTATAACCCACGGGTTATAAGCGTATGACAGTGTATGATTACCTCTCCGACGTATTTCTGGACCAGTTCCGATCCGATAACTCGAATAAAGCAAGCATCGGTTCTGTTAGCTACCGCACGAGCGCATAAAGTCTTGCCTGTTCCAGGTGGTCCAAAAAGAAGAACTCCTTTCGGTGGTTCAATACCGAGATTTACGAATCTTTCTGGCTGTGGGAATAAATTTAAAGTGCATAAGACTATTACGGAGAGATTTAATCACGGAGAGATTACAATTACAGCTAAACAGTAATACTTACGTGCAACAGGGGGGTTTCAACTACTTCACGTAGTTTTTCTATTTGCTCTTTGCAACCTCCGACATCAGCGTATGTGACATCAGGTTTTTCTTCCACCTGCATCATAGTCACTGATGGATCGATTTTTGGGGGAAGTGGGATATGGATCTGGTACTTGTTTCGGTCGACCCTACAATGTAAATACATTTACAATCGTTAGATGATTTTCCGAGTTACGAAATGTATGCAAATTTTAAGTACTGACCCGACTCTCATTCCTTCCTCTATATCAGTTGGAGCAACAGAATCGGCTAAATCCACGACAAACTTTGCGAATTGCTTTACGTTGATGATATATTTGAGGTCATCATTTTCTGGACCTTTGATTATCTTGGTACAACGTGCAACCTATAAATCAAGATAGATTTACTGATCAGTTATTCATACTTTGATGCTTACAGGAGTTTAGAGAATCCACATACCTGCAAAGGCTGTTCATTCTGCAAGGTTTGCTTATCAGCGGCCAAGTCCCAAAGCGCGGGTGGAGCCAACCCAGTATCGGACTCCTTAATACCGCTAAGTTCGTTGACTCTTTTAATAGTAGACTGGATGTCATCTTCAACCTCTTTGATGGATTTCGAATACGGTCCTTGTCCCTTTAATTACAATAGCAAATTATTTTATAAAATTGCATCGCGAATTAAATCACTAAATAAAATCAGTAGCTTACGTATGTCTTCAACAACGCAATGTCTCCTTCGTCCAGAGCTGAAATTATAAATTAAATAAAAAAATCACATACAAATCCATCTTAGTTAGGATGAACGCAACACTTAATAAGTTTAAGTTTGTCTTACTTTTGATCTCCTTTTCAGGTTCTTCGCCATCCTCACGGACCTTCCTCATGTCTGATCCTAAATGGTCCGGCATCTTAATAATGGAAATTTTCAAAATTAATACAGCCCAAAATTCTGATTAATATCAATATATTAATTACATGTACAATAACAGGAATTTACTACCTTTGTTGCTCTTGATGTAAACAGGCACAACTAATAACGGGTTTCCTTCACTGCGTCTTTAACTTCTTTAGTAAATTCTGACCTGACGACCGATTATCATTAGTTAATTTTAATATTATTTCAATTTAAAATATATAATATTAAGGAAAGTTACGGAAATGCATTTAACACATAGCGTTGATCCTTCACACAGCCGACAGTGCGTCAAATCCATTGAAAATTTTTGCTGAGTAACCCGTAGAAATCGTAACTGCCGCCAGCATCTTAAGGATTTTGCGCATTGTTTAGTCTCTCTGAACGCGAGTGATCTTAAAGGTTTTTAGTTGTTCTGAAACGTTCTAAAGGGCTTCTTCCTGTCCTTCGTTAACGTTGTAGGTAGGATATTCGCGAATCCGTCTTTTGCTTCTTTTACATTAGTGATAATAAATAATCAACTGATGACCCAATCTAAACTATAGTTATGTAAGTTTAATATTTTCCTTAACGCTATTCTAAAGTGATACAATACTTATGTCGTCAAGAAGCAAGTTGGTTAAATCTATAATAGTAGCACATGTAACACAGTCACTGAAATTTGTTCAGCTAGATCAAAACGAGTTATGACTACCGATGTGCCATACCAACTTTATGAATAAAGTTACATTTTCGGATGTTCACTACGCGTGGCATTAACTATATTAACATCAAATAACACTCGAAATTCAGCGGTACTCTACATTCGTGCCGTTCCATGCTTAATACAGACTAAAAATGTTAAATGTAAAGGAGGCCGAGTTAAGAACCACTCGGACGTAAGCTATAGTACAGACTAACTACACACGAAAAGGGTCAATCTGTGCTCTATATAACGGGTTTTTCTAAAAATAATAACATCGGGAACCGTGTTTTGCTCTAATACACGGTGTTAAATGGAACACTACTAATGCTCTACAAGCATTTTTCATAATCACAGCATTAACTCTATCTCCGAATTCATTAGGTCGTTATGCTCAAGCCAAAGTAATTGACTTATACTGTAAAATACTACAAAATGTATTAAGGAGGCTTATCAGCCAATAAGTGTATATTCCCAACTAATGCGCACGGCTCCATCAAGTAGCCGTGCCCTTCATCCAAGTTGCTTCAGCGGTTCCCAAGCTTATAACTAAACAGTAGACAGCTTGTGTAACTAGTAAAAACGATAAACGAACGATAAATTTAACAGATTCTAAATACTAATTGCTTCCAGAAGTCATGCATGGACTCTAAGATACAGCATATAACAGTCCGGGTGAAGCCAATTTATTCGATCGCTATGCTTCTCTCAAAGTTTTGACTTGATTCTTGTTCAGCATCTTCGATGGCGCTATCATCGCCTTTTCTCTGCGGTTTTGCTAATCTGTGAGAAAATAATAAAACTTGTAATAAACCAGATACATGATTGAACTTAAACTCACTGTTTGACGTATTCATGGTTTGCTGTCTTACTTTAAAGTAAATGCGGTAGCCGGGGGCACCATAGCCTTTTCTAACGGAGTGAATACGAAGAACTGGGAAAATGGTTTGTATTTGGTGACATTTAGGAGGATGTCCTGGCTTGCTTTTCTATTATAATGATCCATGAATACATCAAATTCATCGAGGACGTAAAATGGCATGTCCATTATTTGCCAACACGCAACAAGGAAGCAGATAGTAGTGAAGGATCTTTCGCCTCCAGACATTCCGCTAGCAAATTCCATGATTCCTTTTCTGTAAATAATATGCACAATATTCTATTTAGCATATCATATTTTGGGGTGTGTGAGCGTATAAATAATAGTGCCCGTATGTCGTGATGGTGAAAAATATGAAATGACAGAGGACTTACTTGCTTGATACCATATGTTGTCCATGTTTTGTTTGAATATTCCTCTGAGCTCTGGCGGATGCACTGGATTCCATGGTCACGTAACACACAAGTGTCTTGTCCTTCTCGCTAATATGGAGGTCGCCCTAATAAATTTCGTATAATCAAGTATACACGTAATGATTCCATACGCACATCTAACATTTATTTATAAACTTAACTTACTTGGTATCCTCGGGATTTGATCAAACCTTTGAAACAAGTTCGAATGGAAATTCCGTACTCCTTAGTTTTCTCGACGAAATGGTCCGTATTTAATTTGATGGTAGGCATGATCACCTGTTACATAGAAATTCAGCACCAATGCTTTCAACCGTTAATGGAGATAATTTGTTCTTAAACTGCATATGACTTACCCCGAGAAGGAGTTTAATGTCTCTAATGTCATTGGACACTCGCAAAGCCGTTTCTCGAGCATTTTCGTATTCACGCTTTATAGCTTCCCTATTATCCATATTTCTTTCATTCTTCTTCAGCTCGCTCTTAAGCGCTTCCCGCTTAACTTGTATCTCATGGGAGGTTCTGAAAAATAAATTGTTGAAACTCTCACATCTAACTTACTAAATTGTACACAGCGAGTGTTTCAGCCGACTCACCCGCTTAGTTTTGAAGGTCGAGCAGGCCATTTTTGTTCAACTTCAGCTCGTTTGGCTTTCAAGGATTTTTCGGCATCTTTGCATTTCTTGTTGAGTTCAACTAAAGCTCGCTGCAAGTTAGTACATAGGGACTCCTTCTTGCTCAGTTCCTAGGAAAATGATTAAACTTTGATAACTTCCGAAGAACCCTGTAATGCTGAGTAACTAGGAAGAACAATTACCCGCTTAAGTTCATCAATCCTCTGCTTTGATCTTTGCTTCTGCTCATAGAGTGAGGATTGCTGACTTTGGAGCTCGGTGACCTTTGCATTCAAGGAGTTTTCGGTTAGCATCAGCTCCTTTATCTTTTGTTGTACTTCCTCGGCCTCTTCCTCGTGCCTGGCTTTATCTTGCATTTTAACTGCTATGGACTGCTTGATTTCCGCTATCTCGTCCATCTATAATTAATTAAATGTTGCACATTGCTTATGCTCACACATGTAGGAGGAATGTACGATAAGGGAAAAAAATTAGGTACCCATGAATTAATATCAGGCGCATTGCAAACAGACAAATTCAAATCGTCAATTTCTGCTCGTATCTGGTTTTGTCGTATTTTACAACTACGGATTGCCTCGTTGAGCTTGGCTAATTCGTTTTTGACATCCCTGTTAGTCTCTTTGAGGAGGCTTATCTTTTGTTGCGTTCTTTGATGATCCAGCTCAAGTACATTAATTTCTCCTTGAAGTTGTTCTTTGATACTGCAAATTGAAAACATTGTGATTGTGATAGAGCTCGCATGACGGAAAGGTCTGTTTTATGCTTGTAACTCACGATTCTGGTTGCTGGGATGAAACTTTGAGAAAGCGAAGATTGCCCCGGTAATGGTGTTGAGTGAGACAACGATAATTTGGATCAGGATTGAACAAATAACCATCCAAGGAATAACCCCGAATACATGACTTCGGAACTCTATGGTATCAATATAACAATTTGCGTTTGCATGTACCTCTGAGAAAACTTAATAGTACATTAACTAACGTTTGCCAGTACGAGTAATACTGTACTTACATGGAACGGTTGTTCATCATGTCGCAGCCATCATTGGCGTTCTCGAATAATAAAATTTTCTCGACGTGTGCTACTTCAATGATCCAATTGTATACAACAAAATCGTCATTAACTGTGTCAATTTGATCGATTACTGTCGGATGCTGGCATCGTGCTATTCCTTTCCGAATGTCCATTCTCTGAAATTAGAGGATTTATTTAGTTATACATACTACCATTCACCTGCCCTATTCAGAAGAAAATGTAGCGAGAAAGTATACTATGAGCATATATTGCTGTATCCCTCTAAACTTGATACTTACTCGGTCCATGTAGCGTAACATGGTCACATTTGGTTTACGAATGCCTCGTTTAGGCCCTTTTGCGGGATAAATTTCTTCAATGAACCTTAAAAGCGTCTGCTTATCCTCGTTGTTGTCAACGACAAAGGCATTTAGCTCTCCTCCCAGAATATACTCAATTAGAGGCGCCCATTTCTCTTCCTATTTTTATGAACATGGATTAATTGCAAATTCGCAACAAGCTCATGCATGACATTCTTGGAATATTCGGGGTTATCAAACCTTTATCGTAATTAAAGATCCCATGGGGCCCTTGGGTGGTTTGTTAAATTTTGCATTTTGAATCCGATCCATTAGCTTCACCATTTCTTTCCCGTAAACATCGTACTTGGTCTGTTTAACTAAGTTGCATTCCCTCTGCTCTTGCCTTTTCTCTTCTACAAGTAAAAATGCATGGTTTTTAGGAAATATGACTTGATTTGGATGGGAGGAGAGATGTATGAAACTTGTACTCACGCAAGCGCTTTTTCAGGTCCCGTAGTTCGTGATCTAACTGCGCTTCGGTTTTTGCAGCTACTTCATTGTCCAAGCGTTTGGTTTCCAAACGTTTGGCTAAGTCGTGATCTTCATTATGAGCAGCCGCGAGGAGTCCCTTTAGCTCTTCCTGTCTTTGTTCCTGTTCTCTCTTCTGGCGTTCATAAATGTCCTCAACAGATGATTTATGCTCGTGGACTTTACGTTCGATTCCAGCCAGATGTTTATGTTGGTTAGTGAGAGCAAGTTTGAGTGTGCTAAGAGCTCCTGTTGCGTTTCTGAGCTGTAGTTTCAACGCGTGCTTGTTCTGGAGTTGCGTATTTACGTCATTGGTAACATTAGTTAAGGCTTCATCCACTGTTTGCCACATTTGCTGCGATGAACTGGTAATAAACCCATACTATGAAATGATCTGCTTTCTCAACTGTTATAACTTTTACTGTAATGCTGGATTGAATATACTTACGCTAAGTTGGTTTCTTCTTCGTGAACACGTTCCATTGTGTTATTTTTCTCCTGGTTTCCTTCGTCAAGTCGTTTGCGAGCCTCGTCAAATTCCAGTTTTATTTGATTGAAAGTGGCTTCTTGCTCCTTAATCAATGCCCACTGGTATTCACCATCGAGACGCTTCAATGTATCCTTTACATTTCTCAAGGATTCGATCAAATCAACTTTCTTTTTCAGCTTCATTTCCTCATTTTTCAATTCCGACAGCATCTACGAAAAGGGTTGAATTAATTTAGTGCTGTGGTATGGGAGTATGCAGCTGACGAAGTTGATGATGTACATATTAATATTTAAGGTAAAAAAGTGGAGAGCATACAATTAAGTGGTCATGGTTATGTTCTATTGGTGTGACTTACGTTATCTTTTGCGACTAAGCACTGCTTCGCTGCAGCTAAATCAGCTCCAGCCCGTTTCAAAAGAGATTCGCAGCTACCAAGTAGTAACGCTCGATAAAAGAAATTGTACCTAATAAAATTGAAGATTGGTTAATAGTTACTTTTTCTTATTGAGATGCTTCTGCGACAGATTCTTCAAAGTGGACTTACATTTCAGAGGGTTCCTTGTTGCAGATAAAGCTCTTTGCTATCTCTTGATGCAGAATCGCCAATGGGTTATCGACTTGAATGTTCAGCTTGGCCAGTACGACATTAAGTTCGTGGCGGGTAAGACTCCGCATGACATTGTTTGCGTCACGAATTTGGTACCTGGAACGGGACAATAGTTGGTTGTGTACTTGTTGATTAACCTTGCCCACAATTATCTTTGCGACACCTATTTGTAATTAAAGAAACTCATACCTAGAACTTCCTTCGCGACTGAATGTTCGAACTATTTTGATATCTTCTCCATACTTTTCGGTGTAGTAGTTATTTAAAGTAACTTCAATTCGAGCGTTCCTCTGTCCAGTACGTATGAGACCTGAAGGAAAGGGAAGTGCGTAAAAACTTGCCCTTATTGCTATTCACACAAATAATATTATTAGTAATTTCACTTACCTCGCATTGAGTTTGCGCGACCTGTGTCATATGCCTTACCGCCGAGGCCAGCAACAATTGCTGATAGGATTGCTGATTTGCCACTGCCATTTTCTCCGATTATGAAGTTAAACTGTATAAAGGATGGGACAATGAAGTCATTAAGTGTAATGAACTGTTGCTCGACGAATCTATAACGTGAGGTTTAGCCATTTTTGGCGAAATCTTACCCCTGTGCGCCATTCCTGCTGGAAGTGGGTATGCGACATTATGTTTGCCATTTTAACGCTCTTAATCGTTCCCGGGAGAACTAAACGGTCATGATGGGGCTATGATAGGAATATATGTTATGACTTGCTATTAACTGGAGATGAAGTTAACTTTGCAACATATTATGTCATATGCTTGTACATGTATCTTACCACAATTTCACTGGAATACCCAGAGAAGTTCATATCCGGTTTGGCCAAAGCTGATTCTTGACTTCGGATGATCTTGACAGCCTTCTGCCCATACTTGACAATTTTGGTGGAGGTGGTTGGTTGCGGGGAGGACTTTCTTTCTCGTTTTGGTCTTGGACATGGTGTCGGTGGCGGGGGTGGAGAAGGAACCCTGACGACACAGGGCGTCGGAGGTGGCAAAAGAAACGGGGAAGGTGACATGACCTCTCGATCGAGCATTTCAGGTAGAGGCGAATAGGGTCGTTCAGTAGGTACATAAGGAGAAGGAGTCTTGGGTGGTAAATCGTATTCCAGCATCGGGGTTGGTGTAGCTATCCTTGAGACATTGCTGACATTTGAAGACGTACATGAGTTCCGAGAACTGCGTGACGAACTGGATGCTGAGGACGATGCACTGGAGCTTCGACCCCGGCCACCACGTTTTCGTGCTCTTGACCTAGGAGGTGATTTCTCGTTATTACTCCGCTTACTTTGGATTGCTGGTTCGGGAGAAGAAGCAATCCTTCTCTTTCGGACACCTTCGACATTTGTTTCAGATTCTCCCCTCTCTCGGTGACCTCTTCTGGTAGTCGGGATGCTGTCTTCGTCAGAATCATCGCTATCTTCACAAGGATCCTGAACGGCCGGTGTTGGAGGTAGAAATAATTTACTCTTGTCATCTGGTTCCGAGTCGCTATCGTCGCTTAGTTTTGGACCACAGCCGTAGTAATTGATGTTGGGTAGTTTGGGCGGACTTGCTCCTCCTATTTTTGATGGATCTGGTGCACTTCCATCGTGACCTGGGGAATTATTAGGTGTGTCAAGACTGGCTGCAACTGATGCTGGTTCCATATCCCTGGTGTCAACCATTTGCTCCTCGTCCTCGTCGTCCAAATCCACAGCATCCATGAGGGTGACGGTCTTTGATGTTCCATACATGTCGCCCTTGGAACGAATTCGGCCACCCTTGCTGCCTCCTGAAAGAGAAATTTTTAATTGGTGTTAAAAACCATGCACGAGGAACCAAGGCCTTGTCCCGTTTGTTTACTATCACGTTCCGCAGTTAACAGGAATCCCCGCCTTTCTCTTTCCTTCCGCTCACTGCACAGGGGGGCCTCATTTACACATTCTTGATTATATTAGAGCATTTGTTGTTCCTTGATTCCATCAATCAGTTCTCTTTCATAGTAAAATGATGGAATTTAAAGAATTTAAATTTGTTGTAAAAATAGAAAATATGTTACCTCCACGAGACGATGAAGCGGACGACGAGTTCTTCTTGGTCGTCGTGCTTCGTAAACTTCGCCCCATTTTGCTGATTATCCGGATTCACAGGATCCGGAATAGAGGAATGAAAACACGATTAAAATTAACAAAGCCCCGATGAGTTCGAGTATTCTTGAGTGTTGCAATACGACTGTTAGCAGCTCACGACCTTGGAACTGTAAAGGCTGGAATACAAGCTTTTTCTCGCACAACAATGGAACACAATTAAAGTTTAGTGCTGTATTTTTATTTAATGACGTTAGTCAGGGTTAATGAGGATTTATAGCTTCTCATGGTTGTTGAAAACTTTGAAAGAGTAGAAGCAATGATGACCTCCAAATTGCACCCGTTCCTTAAATTGCAATGCCCGCTTGGGAAAGTAACAGCTTTAAGAAGATAATCACAATTAACTGGGGCAGGCGATACGCCTTAAGTGTGTCCTATTCCTGACCTGAAGAGTACAAAAAACTGGTTGTATATTTAATGGGACGCTGTTAGCTGAACCCTAGGAAATGCGAGTTAAGATACACGTCAGAGCCCCATCACTACCTAAGTGTTCAGCCCATAGGAACTCGCGAATATGTATACAATGCCTGTAATGAGACGGCAAGTAAAAATCTGGCTACAATGGCTTCCCTCCTTCTTGGGCTCAAACTAGTCCCTCAAAGAGAGACGGAGGGAAAAGGAGCTAGAGTTTACGATGATGTTGTAAAACTGTTATGACTTTGAAAGTTACAAGCGGGAAATTTTAAACGAGCCAAGGAAAGGATAGGGGATATTTAATTTCTCCGCCTGAATTTGACGTCAGATTGCAAGCATTTACAACTGTATTTGAAACTCTCTAGGAGAAAAAGCGCATCTCCGACTCCCAGCGCTCCTCTCAAACGTCCCTCATGTGTGTGTGTGTGTTGAAGGGGAGCTCGGTGAACCCGCGCCTAAATTTAGGCCACGCCAGGTTTTCCCTCTACTATATATGCTTGCTATGAAGATCCTCGTCTACATGGGTGGCCACGTAGCTGTAGGCTATATTCTGTATGTATACAAAGAGAAACCCTAATGTACTGCAAGCCCGCAATTCAAAATCCCTTGAAGCAATCAGAAAAGAGAGAAGCTGAGTCAGGGACCAATGGGGAGACAAGGCGGCTTCTCTTGAATGAGAAGAGTTTGAAAATCCTTGAACTCCCGTCCATCTCCTCACAACGTCACAACACAACTCATTCCTGAAGCTTGAGGAAGAGAATAATGTACAAAACTAGGTACACATCTGTGGAATTTCAATTTCATTAGGGTGGAAGGAAGAGTGCAAACATTTCATGAACCAGAGAATCGAGCAGACGATATTCTTGCATTTAAATATTTTACCCTGTCGTTAGTATCAGCTACTGATTTACTGCATATATAGCTTTTATGAAACAGTGTGAGATTGGAGATGATGATAGGGAAACATAGAGATGCTATCATAAAATGCTACTAAGTCTGCAGAGGAGTGTATCACTAACTACTGACTAGTAATAAGAATATGATTAACTTATAGCGTAGTCCCGATGGTAACTGTGAAAGGAACGAGGAAAAAAGCCAGAAAAACGATTCAATTCCCTAAGCATGGAAGCGCAAAGCTGAGCCCTTGGAGTCGCTTTAGTTAGAAATCAGGTAGGAAGCAAAATGAAGAAGGAAAAGGTGTGCTTGATAACATTCTTAGAACTTACATTATTTAATTGAGTTAGAATTCACTCGTCCTGATAATGAGATGGTTTAGCTGCTGTTGAGATTATAAATCTAGATGAATATACTTATTCCAGAAAAAACTGATACGTCTTGAAATTCTGAACTTACAATAGGACTCATGATCCCAAGCAAAATAACTTGAATTATGTCCAGCCCTACATTGAAATACTAATGACCGCATTAAAAAATGCAGTAAGTAAGTATAAAAAAGGTAAAACTTAATATGAAATCAATGATATTAGTCAGAAAAGGATGCTTTTCCAGTCAAAATTATGAAATATTCTTCTTCCACAGAGATCCAATGGGAAGATGGGAACTTTTATGAATGGTCTCAAGTATGATTTGGTGACAGTCTTGATGAACGTGGTCGATAGGGCGATTAGCATCGACAATCTGCGAGGTAAGAGAATATTTGAATCGCCAATTCAGTTTTATATATACGGGAATATAAAACAGGAATAGGATTCTTTGTATAATTGTGCATTTAATATTACTAACCTTCCAATAACTGTCATCTTTGAGGGCCATGAACATGTCCTTGACTTTTTCTTGAAAGGTTACGTTTTCATATCTTTCACGACCAAAATCACCTCGACGGGATGCTTCGGACTGGTCGATATGGAGGTATATGACTACATCAGGCTGGGGAAGTCCGATATCAGGGATACGACACCATTCAAGATCCATTCCCTGTTGAGTTGATGAAAATAATATTAGGTAAATCTATACTGTTACACGATGAGAAGGATAATTAGTAAAACTGTAAGAACCTTTGCTGAAGAAAACGCGATGCCGGAGAAGGCATAACGGTCTATTAAAATAGTTGTACCCTCTTCCAATGCTTTGCTGATTTTTGGTCTGTTAAACAAGAAAGGTAGAAAAGTGACATTAACTCGGCAGTAGCCACAAATGGTATTTTAATTTAGAAATCGAAAATTTCTATGGGTTAACTTACACCATCTCCCAACGATTAGCTGAAAATAGCAAATGTACCGCCTCGTCCGTCAACTCTATCTGTTTCTTTAAATACTGGTCGATGATGATTCCAACTGCGGTTGTCCGATCTGAAAATAAATGGAATCAAAAGTTTAATGTCAATCAACTAAATAATTATCTGTGATTGAAGCTTGAGTATAACTTTGTGCTTGATACAAGATGTGATGTAAAAGTAATGGTTTTAATATACACACTTACCTGGGAAGTTCATTAATGCTATTTGATTTCCTTTCTTACGCAGGGAATCAGCTAATAGCCTGACCTGTGTCGACTTGCCAGCTTTATCGCAGCCTTCGAAAACTATTAGAGCTCCACGTTTAGTCAACATTTTAAGATACGCAAAGGTCATACGGTAAAAATAGGTTTTTAGAAAAATGTGAAGATTTACTTTGCAACTCGGTTGAATCAAGTATATTTAAATGTAGAACCTTGAAAAATCTGGCAATGTCAATGAAAAATGTAAAAATGCCAGGAAATTATTTGAAATAAAATTATTACACTTTTTATAACCATTGTTAAAAATGCACATGCACCTTGCACGCAGCTAGTTTTCAATTTTCTCCTTGGAGGGAAAACCGAGTTGAAATTGGCGCCAATTGAAACCCGCCCACGGCTCTGTTCATATATTGACGTGCTTTCTTTCTCCCTCTCCAAATCTGTATGTACATCAATGGACACAATAGGTACCGGAGTAACTCATTGTCTCCCTCTGCTAACCTAGTATGGGCATGGTTCTTTTCAGCACGACCTCTCGTTCTTTTTGCAAACAATGGAACTTTTCGCATGCTAAAATATGCGTGGGAGTATTTTCTCCCTTAAGAATCCCGCCAATTCACCCTTTTATATCCGTTCAATGCAGGATTCTCCTAAAGACGGAGAGCATAATACTTAATCGTGAATGAATCGTGAAGAGTTAATGCTCCTAAGGGGTGTATAATTACACACCCATAAGATGAAATTACATTAATTCCTACATATTATTAAAAAATTTAAATTAGCACTGATTATAGCTACAAGCAAGTTGAGAAAATCGGGTGTTAGAAAAAAGGTCGAAGGCATTGATTTACAGAAAAGAGTAAGTACTATACACATGCTCCTACCTTTTTATAAACAAATATATCCACAAGAAGACCAACCCCCAGAAAGCTACCATAGTCCTTTTAGCCCCTGTGTACGTAATGACTATAATTATCTTTGACATCCTGTTATGTAGATTGCCACTTTCAAACTTTTCTCGCCCACCAATTTCATTAAAATTTACGAACCCTACAGGAGCAAAGAGCGTAACGCTTTAGGATGAAGGGCTATTGCCTGCTTCCTTGAAACAATTTCCCTGTCCGTCTCACGCAACCACCTCATTAAACTTTGTTTTATTGTTCATCC
The DNA here is from genome assembly GCA_906901655.1 of Sminthurides aquaticus. NCBI lineage: Eukaryota > Metazoa > Arthropoda > Collembola > Symphypleona > Sminthurididae > Sminthurides > Sminthurides aquaticus. The sequence goes on along the minus strand of CAJQTT010000026.1, from coordinate 419,427 downwards.
CACATATTCCTTGAACTATTCATGAGCCATTCACACAAGTATTTACCTCGTCAAAACATCCCGCTTCCTCTTCAAGGATCATAAGTCATTTCGGGAGGAAGGAAGGATATAAATACAGTTTTATACTTTGCTCAAAATACTACTTCAACTACCTGTTAATTTAAAGGAAGCCTCGGACACAGCTTATAGCTTTACCTGTATGTAATTATCGTAACATTGGTTCCCAATTTCGAAAATTCTAGGACGGTTCTTCCTGGATGGTCCTACCTGGTCAGTGTAGGGCATGAATCAGTTGATGTTTTCTGTGATGTTGTGGGATAAATATAGATTGTAGTAGAGGTTGACCCTTGTGTATCCCGTTTAATTTGATAATTACATGAGCGTATAAAAACTGCATGTATTCAGTAATCTGTATAATCAGGTGAATTACTGGTTTTGTTTTTAGAAATTTTGACCCGGGTTCCCACGTTAGGTATGATTGTTTGGTAGCTAGGGTTCACATGGTTCATGAGAAACTGAATTCATTCACGTTTCCTAGTGGTGCCTGGATTTGTGTTGTTGATGAACATGAATGAGTGGATAATGCTATTGGAAATATACTCTTCAATCATAGTATTATGTAGTATTTTAGTGGTAAATACTGTAGCATCACATTAAGTCATAGTATTTTTAAATGGTTCTCTTACCACAACCACTGCTACGCAAGTCTATAACTTATGAGAGAGAGGGGAGCTTAAATAATAATTAGTACTAGTATTATTAGTTATGCAGATTGATGATACAGGCTCGGTGTTCTCTATTTTAATTACAGCAAGCTGTAGAGAAACTAAAAGCTTTATTTTCGCTTTCATAACTCCGCTCAGAAGCGTCATCTCATTAAGCAAATTGCACTGTTGGATAGTTGACAATTATGTCTCTCTTATGCGTTAAGTTTGAATTTCCTTGGTCAAAGGTTACAGGCGCTATGCACTGTAAAGAAAACCTATTCCAGTTTTCCCGCTCAAATAGAGTCTTAGCGCTGTAGTTTCTTTGGCCTTTGACATACAGAGTTGAAAGTTGATTCAAACGGTGTGAAAGGACTTGAGCTATTCTAAAGTACAAACCGCTTGACGCTGCGACGCTTTCGAGAGGAGTAGTCGCAGTGAAAACGAATAAAATGTGTGCAAGGAGTTAAGTTGGCTGAAGCGTCTCTAATGGTTGACCTACAAAGTTCAAATTTAATGCAAACGGCGTGGAAGGACTGGAGCTATTCTACGGTTCAAACCGCTTGACGCTGCGACGCTTCCGAGAGGAGTAATGGCGGTGAAAACGAAGAAAATCTGTGCAAGGAGTTAAGTTTTAGCTGCGTATTTTCTCTCTATGACGTTAAACTAGATGGCGCTACCGACACTTTAAAATTGTGACTGGTTGATTTTGATGATTGGAAATTTTACTTTTATCGTGTTCTACTTAACGAAAATAAAATTGAAGTATAGATAAATGCTACTGATAGTCTGCACGTTGGCCCACGCATCTGGATTAGGTTATAAGCTAATTTCTCGACGTTGAAAACAACACATAATTAAGCACATTCTCAGTGTGTGTAAGCAAGATTTTATGTTACTTTGTTGTTGAAATAAAGCATTTTTGATTTTCCTGTTCCTCTACATTGTCTGGATTTGTATTCACGTTACGCTAGCACAAACTAAAAGGCGGTAGTCTTGGAGGTAAAAATGAAGGAATCCCTTGTATACCTGAGGTGGATTTTGATTATCCTTCCAAGTTTACCGCTTGCTCGTTCTGTTTATTAGTTTGTATCTCATTTGTAATATTTTTTGTTCTTGATGAAACAAAAAAAGACCCTTAAAATAAAATTCTTTTCGATTACTACAACTACGCCAATCCATCAAACTCCTTGGCTGTCCTGTACCTTTTTACCTTTTGCTCCTTTTGGAGTTGTTTTTTTCTACCTTTGGAGCGTCGTATCTTTCTGTTTTTCATTTACGTTTCACGTATCCCCTGCCCTTAACTTCTACCAGCTAATACTTTGGATCCTTCTCTGTTCTCTTGGTAGGTTAGGTAGGTTCATGAGTAGCGTATACAGAAATGTTGCTCACCATCGAATCAAGGAGCTTGAGAAGACCTGGAAACCTAAAATAGAAACAAGTTGAAGCGATGATTGAAGATGGAGGGTCAAGTTTCAAAAGTTATATTTCATCCTTTTTTCTCTTTCATGTTCTCTTACTTGAGCACCTTTTTTGACTTGATATTTTAAAAAGCTTCTCTTAAAGTTGGTATTCTTACCCGGTCCTTTTTCTACATCACCGTAAAACGCTGAGGTGAATCTGGAAAATCCAATCTGTGTAGCAATTTCCTAGGTCTCTTCCAAGTTGATAAGCTGTTGTATCACAGGCGGAATCAAACCTTAGCCGCCCGTAAGTTACTCAGAAAGGTGGAGGAATGTTTATATAGCTTCTCTCTCGTAGCTGTGTAAGATGATCGGATCCTTGGCTGGAAATTCAGCAACAAGAATAACTGTATGCATGTAAAACGATCTCTTTTTTTACCCGCGTCCATCCGTTCTCATCGTTTCTTCCATCCAACCTGCCCCTCTGTCATACTTGTTGCCTACTGTTTCTCTTCCCGGCCTTTTGAAAAGACTGACTTGGCTTGGAAGAAGACTAAGGAAGATTGAAGAAAAAAACTCGGGAGGAAAACAGGGGAATATCTTCCATAGTGCGGCTGTCAGAGCTCAAGATTAACGCAACTCAGGAATTAACCTTTGACTTGGGATAGGAATTCTTAAGTCCAGAAGAGCACAAGTTTCTACCCGTTCACAAGATGAAGCTGGATCTTGGAATACACTTGGATTTTTTCATCTGCTAAGGCAAACTAATGTTGGTTACTATGGTTTGAAAATACCAAAGCCAAAGAAGTGTCGGAACTAAATCCAAGCGTATCCAAGTCTTGAAGAATCAGAGCTACTTTCACATGCAAATTACAGAGCGTTTAATTTAAAATTCGAAAAAAGCTTAGCTCAGTCATAGCTTGGCCCGCGTACCTGTCCACGTTTTTTCTCTCATTACAATATTATTCAGCCCAACCTGCCGTCTTTGTCCAAGCTTGTCTCTCTTTCCGGATTGAATCTGGGAGTGTGAATACGGTGGTGATTCAAAGAATCTGAGACGTACACAAGGCCTTCAAAGATGCCGACTTATGTGGTCCTCCCTGCTCAGGATTTGCGTCTACCGCCGACATTTATCATATTACCTGTAATGAGACCAAGTTTGTAATCTTACTGTTGCTCCTCCAAGCAAGCTCAGAGAGTCAAAGAAAGCTACAAAGAAATCCGACGATGCTTCTCATCTGTTGCGAGTCTTGAAAACAGTTAGTGATTTAACAAGGCGTTTGCTCATTTAAAGGAGGAAAGCTGAAAGGAGTGCAGAAGAAATTGTAGGAGAATCGTTTTAAAGTTTCTGTGGCCATAAATTATTAGTAAAATGCAGAGTTATTATATTCTGTTGCCTATCAGTGCCTGAGACGTTTGGCGTAGGCAATTACGTCTCACGTCTCCCCACCGATATGTTTCCTTTGAGTTTCTTACTTGAAGATGGAAGAGCGATGGAAAAATTGAAGGTATATATAGTTGATGTAGGTTGTTCATTGATGATGGGTCCACATGTGGAATTATTTGAGCAACTGTGAAAATAATTTAAATTAAAAATTACTGATGTTTTAATTTGGTCTTGGTTCAAAAGTTGTGAAATTATTAAAAAATGACTTTGAATACTGCTAAGAAGTACTGAAATTTATGCATGCTACATGGCATCCTCTGGAGCAGTTCCTGTTCAAGGAAAGAGTTTACAATGATGCATTGGTTGATTAGCTTTATTCGCCCTTTGATCGTAGTGTATTCCTGCAATGAATCCCAAGCTCCTTGTTCATTCCGTTTTCTTAAAGAGCAAAGAGTGATTTGATCTGCGTTGTTTTAGTTCTTGAATTAACAGGTTCTACTAAATAAGGAATTGGTATTATAGATCCAAGGTTGAGATTTAAATTATTTTTTTCAGAGGCTGTGAATCTACCTTCTATGGGCGCTGCATAGGTAAACATATAAGGTTGTACCTTTTGCGGTTCTTTTGAACCTTGACTCATTTAAATCAGCCCGCGCTTTTACATTCATCCTGATTAAGTTGATTAATCTTGTAATTTAAATTATAATAAAATTCGTACATAGAACGTAATCTTATTTGCCTTAAACGGTATTACAATTTGTGTTCTCGATGAGATAATATATTTGAAATGTTGGAACTGTTTTGTGCGGGTCGAGCGGAATTTTCAAACTTGCAATTTAAAAAATAGACTTTGGTAGTAGATTCTCTGGGTCATTTGCAATCATTTCCCATGCATAACCACTTGCCACCTCTGGTGGATCAGCGCTCTTGGAAAAGAGATGATTGAAGATGTTAGTGGATGCAGATATTTGAAATTTAGGTTAAGCATTCATTCATCTCTCTCACAGTCATACACAGAGTGTGGGACGACAGGTGTGTAAGAAAGGAACGACTGGACACATCAACACCCGATGAGGATCATCAGTGAGGTCCTTCCTGATTCCTTGGAGATGACTACATCTAGATAATTTGATTGGCAAGCAAGTAGGCTATTGATAGGTGTACGTGCGTGGCTGGGAAATGACAGGATCTGGAAATAACATCTTGTTCCTGTGGAAGCTATTGACAGCTTCTCAGCTTCCCCACCGCGAACATCCTTCCATCGACATCCCGTGATTCCTCCGTCTTGATTGATTCATAGCCAAAGCGGGGGAAAATCTAGACATGGTCATCACTGCATGCTTCATGCTACGCTATAAGCTTCATCAATTCTAGTTGATGCACTATGGGAAGACATTCAAGTGTAATGTGAGCAGAGAGAATTTAGAATTTCCATGTGGTGATAATTGATGGACGTACAAATTTTACCTGGGGACATTTTAAGGTTTCAATAACGTCTGAAACTTGGGTCGATCCTTGGATGTCACCTCGGGTTGTTTACGTCTTATTTAGCTGGTTCTAAAATGGACGGCGGTGTTGGGTCGTTAAGTTGATATTAAGTCCATCCTGGTTACTATGGTTAGGGTTATTGCTGCCTCCTGTGGCAGACCACAGAGTTTGTAATCACACTGCAATTATCGATTTAAAGGACAACGCGTGGCGAAAGATAACTACCGGTTCGCTACATGGTTACTTGAATTACTTAGCGCGCTGTTTCTATCTTGTTGTTCACGTGGGAAGTTTTGGAAGGGGTTTTGGGAAGATTGCTCTCTTGAATTTCCGTCACAATTGTTGCTGCTATTAGCAGGGACTTTGTACGGTTGGAAGTTATGGTTTTTTGGACTAATTTTGTTGAAGAGATTGGGTTTTGGATGGTAAGTTTGAAATTCTTTTCTTCTAGATAACGCCTACGATTTAGGATTACCACAGACAAGTGTCAGAAGAAGAAAAAGGTAGAGATACGGAGAGACAAAGGATGGTTGGAATTTAGAAGGATATCATCTTGTAGTTTTACAGGAGTCGAGAGAGTCTCGTATCTCCTTAGTATCTCTTGAAGGGTTGTCTGGTGGTCATTGTCTTGGGGAAATTTATCTTAAAGGCTTCCATTTCCAGCCGTCAAGAGAATAAAAGAATGGGAGAAAGAAAAAGTAAATTGGATGAATAAGCGAATCAGATTACCCTGTTGGATCTTGTACTAATATGGTTCTCCTTTGAATGCTTGATTTTAAAAAGACTCCTAGGATCTGCTGTTGGCGTTGATTCCTGGGATGAACTTTGTGCACTCTTACCTGGTTTCATAGGCTTCAGGTATAGTTGGGCAACTATGGCGGATGAGAATTTAGGAAATGGCGCAAGTTTTAGTTACTAAGTTTGCTTAAGTTTGGTTGATGGCAAGTTTTAGCTATTTGAGTTTTACTTTAGTTTGGTCGATAGCAAGTTTTAGCTATTTGAGTTCATGTTTTGCTTCAGTTTGGTTGATTGGGATTGGTTGGAAAATGGAAGTGGAATAGACGATTTTTAGGAAGAGGAATGCAGAGTTTTATAAAATTTAAAACGAGAAAAAATACTGAATTGAATTTAGGCTTGTATTGTTGTTGCGCATTGTGGTGTCAGTTAGGGAAATAATGCGGGAAGTTAATCGGGCTGAAATGTTTGTGAAAGGGTGTGAGATGTCGCTACGCTTTGAGTCACATAAAATTTTAAAAGAAGTTAAAGAAGAATGAGAACATCACGCTTCGGATCTGACGAGCATGGTTTGAATTGAATGGAGCCAAGATGGGAAACGCTATTGTTGAAACTGTGTTGGAAACAATGAGACGTTTTTTAGTACTTTGCTAAAAGCCTATTTCCCGGATTTGCCTACGATGTTCATCTCTGTCTGTTAAGCATTAGTTGAAAAGAGGAAGGGAGGTAGGTACGGGTAGTTATGGGTTGGTTGGAGCAGGTGTTTAATTTTGTATTCACATGTGGGAGGCCTGGCGTGGGCATAATTCATCCATTTGATTCAGTTCTTTTGATCCACTTCATTCCTCTGTGTGTACACCTGAGAGAAGGCGGGATTAGCGTGAGACTTGAACGCACCCTCCTCCTTCTCACTACATCCAATCCTGAAACATCTCATTATCTTCCATTCCAGCCTACTACCTTCTAGCTAAGGTTTGGATTCTCGAAATGTAGCCTCCTTCACGTTCCCCCTCCCAGTTTTGAGTTTTCTACATGTATCCCTGAGGAGTTTGAGGCAGAGGGATAGATGGCGCTCTCAGTTGTTTGGTTTGAAATCGGAACGGGTCTTAGACACCGGGCTTTTACAGACTGCTGGTTTGAAGATAGTAGCTCATCTCGAAAGGGTTGGGTGTGGGATTTTAAGGATGTAGTGAAGTTTGAGCTTGTTCAGGTTGTTCCTTGGAAGGAAATTGAAATTCACGGTTGGCGAAAATGCAAGGAGGGTTGTTGTAGGAGGGTTGTATTGGCGAGAGCCATTAATTTACGCAAGTTGCATTGCTCTTCTGATGCAGGGATGAATAATGGTCGGGCATTTATGCAGAACCGCGGAATTGCCAAGTGCAGAAGAGGAAAAAGCCCGTGTGTGTACCTCAAATCTTGACAGAGATTCATTGCCACTTAAATCCTGAATCCCAAACCATAACCATTGCCAATCAAGTTTTTCATGCGATTTTTTTTTTAGTTTCCGCGTAGTGGCTAATGCTTGGAATTGGCGAAATTGTAAGATTGAATTTTGGTAGGAATAGTTCGCATGATTTTAGCTAATTTCTAAGGATCTTCTAAAGGAGAGTATTAAGATACAGTAGTTAAGATAAGATCTAGATGATAACCTGGCAAAGTGTATTTATTTACAAAGTACGTGGCAATCAAATATTGAATATAGTCTTTATGATGGTTGGATTATGCTCTTTGAGAGCTATATTTTGGTGTAGAACTCTTCGAGAAGCAAGATTTCTAATTTTCTTACCTTCAAGGGACAATCCGCCCTTTCACACCATATTTTCGGAATCTTCTTAAACGCTCTAACAACTATATAATGAAAAGGATCAATATGTTTACTTGCCTAAAAGGTACTGGATTCATTTAGTTATTGGCCAGTATAAATTACAGGCTAAAGAGGGGTAATAAAACTGACAATCCCTTCTCGGAAGAAATGTACCAAACTTCCCAAACTTGCTCCTCCACATTCACTATCAGCCTCTCTGTCTTCCATATCCAGCGCTTAGATTATGTTCTAATTTCTAAAATGGTTCTATTTGATCTATTCGCTACTGGTACTATACTAGAAACCTGTGGGATTGCTCTTCAGTTTTGATTTTGTTCTTGCACGGTTGCAAGTTTGCAGTGTGAAGAATGTAGAATTGGATACAAATAATAGCGGCAGTGCGTTACTAGTTGATGAATGACTGTCTACCGAAGGTCTGGTGGAAGAGGTGTTTCTATAAGAAAATCTAGATTGGCAATAAAGATTAAACTAAGATTATTAAGACAGTTTGAAAAGTATCTTGTGTTGATTACAAGGAATTCTACAAATTTAAAAGAAGGGAAAGTTTAATCTGGAATCAAGCATATAACTAGGAAATATGGGACTGGACGTTAAGTTGTTAGTTTGACTCGGGAAATGGGTGTCTAATCCAAAAAAGGGTCATTTGATGGCGTATGATGGCCCATCTGAATGGTGATGGCTAACAAGGGAATTCCTTAAATGAGTACCTTGTTGATCAAGTTTAATTGGTTATTTTAAAATGTTACTGTGTAGTCTATGGCTGTAGTTTTTGGACACTGGGTTTTAAATGTGAAAACCTGGGTTATCGTTGAATCTTTTAAGTGGATACACCTACAGGGATGAAAAACTAAAGAGGCTTGACTTATTTTCTTGTATTCGAAATAAGCCTCAGGCTTCCTCGACTCCAACTGTTCCTTCATGGGCAGGTGGTACCCCAATACAAAAAAAATATTTTCTTGTAAGGAAGAGTTAGGATTGGAAGGATTGTTTTTGGTATCTTACGTTAGGTCCTTAGTTGGGTTGGATAGAATTGTATGCGAATGGGAAAAGCAGAGCTTTTAACTTAGCTGAAGCGGACATAAAAGCTTGTTTTCTTAATGGTCTGAGAAAAGATTTCTCATAGATTAGCTCAGGTTGTGGGAGAAAGGTAGAGCTTGTTGATAGATTTGTGAATTCAGGATGCCTAAATTTTATGTATAGTTTTTTAAGATTTGAATTTTGAAATTACAGTGAACATTAGGATAGAAATTAAAAATGGGCAACGTTATATGGGATGATGCGGGAAAATGGAAATGTGTTTAAGATATTGTTCTCTCAACTCTTTTGTTTGTAAATCTATTTTTACAATTTGCTCAATTTGCTTTACAGGAGGAAGATAAGGGAGTGATAAAGTAATAAATTTGAAAAGCCGTTGTCAAGTTGGACATGCTCGTTGGATATTGGGAAAGGCGGTGAGAAAAGCTTATAAGCCAAAAGCTTTTACAAGCCTCTTTGATGAGTTCTTAAGGATTCGTCTCTCTTGGCTGACGGGGCAGTGATGAGTCCGGGGACTAAGAGGATAATCGGTAAATTGTAAATATGATCTGCGTCTCGATACTGCTCACATCCTGCAGAAGCTACTACGGATTAGAGGTGGATAGGAGTAGGAGAATGAAATGATTATATGTGGATTGGATTAGTAGGATTTTAAGGCTTAAGAACGAGGGTATTGACATTGACTGTGGTGGGTTTCCAGATTTAAGGAAGACGACCTTTTCCTCCAAATATTAAATTAGTATATACTTGAATACTTAAGGTACTGGAATTGAGGTTGGGACTTTTGGGGAATTGTAAGGATGAATTGTTCGTTGAAAGATCCCTTGGAAGTAACATCCCTTTTGCCTCGACTGACTTGTCGCGGTTGGAATATTTTCTTGATCTGAGACTTGACTTTACAAAGGCTCATCCCTCATCTTTGAGCGGAGAGAGAGCTATGGGAAAATATTTCTAGGATAATATAGGGGACCGTTAAGGTCCTTTGAATACGGAGGGATAGCTTGAACTATACATAGCAGAGGTTGAGAAGCGTAAAGGCTGTTGTAAAAGTTGAAAGTATGGAATATATTGGTGCATTATCGGGATGGGGCTTTGAAGGGATGGTTTGAGTTGTTGAAGGGAATCCAGCGCGTAGATATGTTGCTGTCAACATGGGATTCTTGATGCTGTGTGACATTGCGGGAACTGTTGACTGGATACGGGAAGAGTTATTGCCATCCGATAATCTAGTGAACCTGAAAGCGGAAAGATGGGAAGGAAGGAGCTGATCTTGATTTGGGAAAAAAGGATAAGTTGGATGGGAGATGAAGGGAGGAAGCTGGAAAGAGGAAGAAGGGAAGTCATAATAGTATTAGGTGGAGGAGGAGTTGAAAGCTTTTAATGCATGCATGGCTGGGAGGATGGCGGATTTTGCTTTCAAAGTGTCACCTACAATTAATGAGGTGTCAGATGCGGTGGTGATAGAAGTTGGAGTAAAATCCAGGACCGGAACAGAGCAGTCCTTGTATCAGAAGCTTTTCAGATGGAAGTTGGTTCTCCAAGGAAGTTTTTCTCCTTGGAAGCTAATTGCGAAGTGTAGTTGCTGTATCAGATTCAGAGAGTCGTTTAAGGAGAATGAGTGATCGGCGGTGGAAGCTTTGAGCAAAGGTTTAGATGTTTCAAGGGATGTTCGCGAATTTTGGGGGAAAATTGTAAAATTGGAATCGTACGCAATGAATACAGAAAACCTTTAAAGAAATTTCCTAAACGGACTAAAAAATGGCAAATGTTGGGAAATATTGTGGAAAAATTGCTAATTCCTTGAAGGAAGGTAAATTAACAAGCTACTTTACTGTGTGACATGCAGTTTGCGAAATTGTAATGATGATTCGGGTAATTAGGAGGATATTTTAGCGGAATTCGGATAGTTTCTCCAAGGGACTTGATGATGACTGGGTCGGAGGAGGGATGACGAAAACGGGGGAGCATGGATAGCGAGGGGGCATGGCCATGGTCGCTCTCGTTGGGCTGTCTTAGGTTTTAGGGTTTAGACAGCGCTCTCCTCTCGAGTCTCTCGCTCCTGACAATGATGATGATGAAGAAACGGGGAGAGGAGACGCTATAGTAGAGTAGATGGCGGAGGATTTGGAGAATATAGAGGGGGGAGTGTATTTGGGATTGCGTGTTGAAGGGAAGGCTGTTGGTTGTGTTGGAGAGCCAACGAGGGCTCTCGAAGAGAGATGGAATGGCCCAACCCAGCCCCCCGACATCCATCCATGAAACGCCGGAGTTGGCCTAGGGAGAGCTGACAGCTTATCCATTAACTGGTGGAGCTAGGCGGAATGATTGACAATGTTGGCAGTGCACGACGTGCGTGCAAGTGTGACTCCGCAGCTCTCCGACTCGCTAGCTTTTTGAACGGGACAACGTGCTTTTGATTTTCTCCTTACCGCTCTCGCTCAACAAAGCATTGCTCTTCAAGGTAAGGGTGGTTGGTAGGACGACTAGGAAAATTTAGAATTTGATCGCTCCGTTGCCGAGGTTACCGAGAGTTTGAAGGAGTTATCCGTTGGAGGATCACACTTGTTCGGAGAAAAACTTCAAAAATCTTATAGTGAGCAGAAAAGGAGTATTGGTGGAAAATTGAAAAGTTTTTCAGTAACCGTCGTTTTCCTTGGGATTTTCATAATTCTACAGGATTGAACTACGCTATCGTCTATTCTTTGAAAGTGTGATTTTTCAAAGTGACTTGTTTGGAAAATCAGGGAAAGTGTTTACACATTGTGTTCTACTGGTAAATAGTGGGTGAGAAGTGAGCTGGAATTTTGTTTGGTGATCCCTGAAAGTGATCGGTTTGAAGAAGAGCGATATTGTCTTTGTGACATCTTGATATTGTCTTTGGGAAAATCAGATAATCTTGATTCCATCTTTGGGATAAAATAGCGGGTGGAATATTAAATGAGGATTGGCTAACAACTTATTAATGAAAAATTAAAGATCAAGTTTGAATTGAAAACTTGCAAAGGTTACCAGGAATTGTATCAAGTTGATCTCATTATTGACAGGAAGGACTTGTGTGCTGGATTTTTGCTGAGGATAATTGGAAAAATTTGATTGCTACTTTAATAAAGGGACATCCAGTGACGCAGTTTAAAAAGGGTGAAAATTAAAAAGTGGAAAATTGTGTTTGGAAAATCCGGTGTATACAAGGGTTTCTTGAGGCAAGTGTGAGGTGCATTGTGGTTGAAAAGTGCTCGACTGAAAAGTCTGTGTGGAGTTGTGTGAGGGTGGATAAAATTTCGGCAAATACTGCCAATATCAGGAATCATTGCACAGTCCGAGGTTATCGGCTTCGCTGGGCGAGATTTAATGGCCCAGCCACGGGTAAGTTATTTGAATTTAATAGATTTTAGTTAATTACAATATGATAATAATTTAAAGATAATTTAAATTGTAGAAATTAAAGTGAAATTGAAGTTTGGTGTTAGGTTTTGAGATATAGTTTCGACATGTGACCGGTGAATTTAAAATTATTGTTCGAAGAACTAGCGGAAAAGATGTTTAGAAGGATTTGGGTTGAGAAGAGATGGAGATGAGAAGCTATGGATTGTAAGAACCCATGCGGATTTGAGTGTATTAGTTAAGAAAGGGATGAATGAGGGGAAGGAAGGGTTGTTGAACAGATACTTGGTTGTTCCGGCTATAGGATCGTTAAATGCTAGAGGGGAATTGAGTGATAGAGGAAGAGAGTTAATAGAGTGACCCAGAGTGACATTTAGTTGTAGATTATTGAGCTGGATGCTAATGTCAACACATTTGCTCATAATTTATACTACCATCCCTTTATTTATGTCGTAAAAATAATAAAAATTAGCTATGGCTCTTAATAAAGCGGAATGAAGCTTTTCATAGCTATGCTCTTGCTGTGCTATCCTGTATTTTGCTAGTGAACTGTATTTATCGTAGTATGTCTCAAGCTGATTCCGATGTGCAACCACTGTTTAATCTTCTAGAGGATAGTGATTATTTCTTATCGGTACAGTTATCTCACTCCCTTAGTGGAATCCGATTGAATAGTTTCATCGAACAGTTTAGTAACTAACTTATAGATTGTAGTTAGTTGTTGTTATTCTCTGGTTTTAGTTTGAAACAGTTAGGTTTTGTGAAATGATGGAAGTTTTCGACTCGTTTTCGAAGTGACCTCGTCTGGATGCTATTATATTGCCTTGGATCGGATGTGTGAATACCGAAGGACGGAGGATGGTGGTCGATTAGTAAATGATTGTGTTTAGTCAAGTGCTAGCAGATCCGCAAAGTCTATAGAGTTGCATCATAGTAATTAGTAGTGATTAGCTACTCACATGACGTTATGGACTAGGAGAGTGACTAGGAGAGTGACTAGGAATGATGGACGTTGTTGGTATGAATCGTAGTAAAATTAGAAATGATTTCATATTCGGATAGGATGTGCTCCTTGTGGGAAAGGCTTTGCCTGGAACTTTGCTAAAAGGTCACGTTGAGGGTGCATCGTTGATTAATGATTGATATCCAGGGGCTCATCTCGTAGGAGGATTAAAGAGGATTGGTGAGATGTACATGTACGAGAATTAATTGGTGTCCTATTTCTGGATATCCTAAGATTACAGCGCACAAGGCGTTGCATCAGGACAAAGTTTTAGACAGGTTGCACGTTGGTGCAGGAGGAATTAAGAGGAATTAAAGGTTGAAGTTTTTGTGTGTTTGAATTTATTTGGACAATAAGACAAATAATTATTTACCCATATCTATCTGTGCTTCTATGTTTCTAGAGTATGGATAAACTTGATGAAGCTCGTCGTCCGATGGATAGCCGGGCTTACAGTAGCTGATTAGATAGGTGGTGGGGAGTTGTGATGGAATTGGATTTATTATTGATTTAAGCTAGTCGATGCTCATAATATTGACGGAAGCTGGAATAGTCTGGTGGTTCGTGGATGGGATGAGGTGTTGGAGTGACGAAAAGACGGGAGTGTTTGTACATATTTATTTACATTTGATAGAGTCTTGGCTGAAGCTTTTGGTTAACTTTTATTTTGATGGAAGGTAACATGATTCTCAGTTGGAGGAAATATGGGAAACTTTTGCGAGGGACTGACGGGCGTCAGAGGGATTTAAAATGATTATAAATTCTTTGGAGTTGTAGGCGGTAGGATGATGGACTTTGGATGGGTTAGATGGCTCATTGTGTGTGTAATCTTTTATTGAGAAAGACAAGAGAGGAAGACAAGAGTGGAGGAGGAGGAGGAGGTGGATTAAGGAAGAAAGGGTAATGATAACTGTGTATTATTTTTTAAATCACTATATAACTTACAGGGAGAGCTATTGAAGTAGTTGTGTAATCCCGGAGTTGACGCCGACGACACTCCATGAGGTGACTAGACAGAAAATGCTTTAATAATTTTAAGCGTTCCAGGCTCCTGGTTCCCCATGTGGGATGGGTCAGTCTGTACGGACTTGGTTGAAGGAGCCCTTTTACCTGGTGTGTTGTGTTACTTGTGTCCAGGATGGTTTTGTCACGCTTTGGAGTTAATGGCGTCTGAGACGGGGTTGATTCTGGGAAGTATTTCGAGTCAAAACAAGGGGCGGGGTGAGATTGACGTGAAAAAATGTGTTGTGGATGTGCGGGAGAAGTTGAAAGTCGGAGGATTGAATCTATGTTTGTAGATATGTTCGGAATCATTGGATATTTGGAAAATTTTAATAGCTGAGAAATAGTTGCGTGAAAGTTGATGGCACTGACTGATGAGGGCGGCACTTATCATCCTATGACCAAACGATATACTTGACCGCCGGAATTAGCAGCGATAGGTCAGATTTGATGATGAATCTTTGACAGATTGGATTTTGTTAGATGTAGTAGGTACTTGTGTACAACGGGGTCACCCAGAACTTTGAAAAAAATCCCAGTAACTCAAACTCTGTCATTTGGCTCGGAGCAAGGGGATGAGTTTTGAGAGCGAGTGAGTGGCATGGGGATGGGTTTAGTAATGGTGGTGGTTGTCGTTGTGTCGCAGAGCTTCTATTGTCCGCCCTTCCCTTTGATTCATCCCAGGCTTTTGAAAAGTGTTATGGCAGGCTGACTGAAAAGCGATCAGAGGATTGTCCCTTTTTTGTATTTCCCAGAGATGTACATTTGTGAAGGATTTCTTTTCCCTCGAAAGACACACATACACTAACATGATTTATGACCATCAAGGGCACTTAACAAAGCAGTGAGCCTTGCTAAGGGAAGAAGGAAAAGTTTCCAGGAGGACCAGGATATTTAGGGTGTGTGTGTGTGTCTGCTCGGGGTGAGTGTTGCATGTGAAAGAGATGGATCCTTGAGGAACCTCAAAGAGAGGGTCTCGCTAGGGTCGGGTTTGACCCTGTCCCTATATATTGTCCACATTCTTTCACTTGCCTCTAAAGCAAGGGTCCTAAATGGTACACAAAGCCTCCGTTTCCGAACATACAATCAACGAGTTTGTAGCACAATCAACCAGCTTATACCAATCTTTGAAAGCATCCTGCTACGTACGTACGTGGCTAGATCAGCTCTTGGGTTTATTACTAGCTTGTAGGTAGCTTCTTGAGCAAACTGTCAGTTTCCCATGTTTCTGTAATTTTGTATCCCCGATTACTACAAAAGATTTTGAAGGTCCTGAGTACGCAGAATGTGTAACAAATACTGTTCCTACCAATACGAAAATAAACGGGTAACCGAATATGCAATGGGCGGAGCTTTATTAAAAAACCTTGGATTGATAGTATATGTAGAAGTTTAAGACTTCATAATAACAATTAATCCATGATTTAATACTAACTAGGAATGTTGTATGCTCTTATTTGCTATAAAAAGCAATTTCTCTTATCGCCCCGTAATCTGCAGAATTACTATACTGCTAAAACTCACTGGCTCATCAAACTATATGACTAAAACTCAATGGTTTGATGGGAATGATATGCAAAAAATGAGAGTTAGCCGGGATGCGAACGCGCGTCTTTCACCTCGACCCTCGCAAGCTCTAACCACTAAGTCACGGTAGTGTGAACAGTGTTTTCGTTCCAGTATTGTTCCACTATCTAGTCTCGTAATTGTGTGCTTGTGCGCTGCTTTCCTTTCTCTTTTCCACTCTCTGCCTGCTGAGCGTCCTTGTGAGTGGAACGTATGTATTTCCATGTATGTGATGACTAATTGACTCTTAAATTATCTGTAACTCTGATATTAATTAACCAATATGGACGAAATTCATCTGGGATGGTCCTAAGTGTATTAACTACATATAATGAAAATTTAATGTAAATCCGTCAATCCGTTCGTGAGTTATCGTGCGCACAGACGGACCGACGGAAGGACGGACCGACGGACCGACGGACCGACGGACCGACGGACCGACGGACCGACGGACGTCACTCAACCCTGTATAGGAATGGCTCCGCCCATTAATAAACGGGTAACCGAATATGCAATGGGCGGAGCTTTATTAAAAAACCTTGGATTGATAGTATATGTAGAAGTTTAAGACTTCATAATAACAATTAATCCATGATTTAATACTAACTAGGAATGTTGTATGCTCTTATTTGCTATAAAAAGCAATTTCTCTTATCGCCCCGTAATCTGCAGAATTACTATACTGCTAAAACTCACTGGCTCATCAAACTATATGACTAAAACTCAATGGTTTGATGGGAATGATATGCAAAAAATGAGAGTTAGCCGGGATGCGAACGCGCGTCTTTCACCTCGACCCTCGCAAGCTCTAACCACTAAGTCACGGTAGTGTGAACAGTGTTTTCGTTCCAGTATTGTTCCACACTCCCTAGTCTCGTCATTGTGTGCTTGTGCGCTGCTTTCCTTTCTCTTTTCCACTCTCTGCCTGCTGAGCGTCCTTGTGAGTGGAACGTATGTATTTCCATGTATGTGATGACTAATTGACTCTTAAATTATCTGTAACTCTGATATTAATTAACCAATATGGACGAAATTCATCTGGGATGGTCCTAAGTGTATTAACTACATATAATGAAAATTTAATGTAAATCCGTCAATCCGTTCGTGAGTTATCGTGCGCACAGACGGACCGACGGAAGGACGGACCGACGGACCGACGGACCGACGGACCGACGGACCGACGGACCGACGGACCGACGGACCGACGGACCGACGGACGTCACTCAACCCTGTATAGGAATGGCTCCGCCCATTAATAAATACGAAAATTGTAATGCTCTTGTTAAAGATTGCTAGGAAGAATGATGGTTTTGAATATTTAAATGCTGTTTAGTTGCTCCATTTGAAAGATTAGAGGACGGCGTTTAGGAATTAAATTTATTTTAATTGCTTCACACTTTAAACTAAATGCAAGTTTATGTTGGAACACACGTAGTTTTAAGCTCACTTATGTTAACATGACAGGAGGGATTTTAAGGTAAATTAGTGAAGCATGTGATTGTTATGAAATGAGGTTGTTGTGTACGCTCGTGAGATGTGTACTTGCAAGCCTAACGCTAGGCTCCAGCGATGAGAAAATTGCAAGCGTTTTTTATTTGCAATCCTGCTCTTATCCTGTCGTGGACTCTGTGAACAAGTTGGAAAACCTCAGGCTTATCCACTGACTGATAAGTGGTCGTATGTAAGAGCTAGAGAATCATTATCTTCACGTATATGTAGTAATGAAGAGAAGCTAGTTTTTTAACTGGGGGAGCAAACATAAATCATTTCGAGTATCTTTTAAATTCTGTCTTCCCGCTCTCTCAAGATTTATGGCCGACTATACGTTGGATTATTATTATTATTTGAAATTAAACCAACTTTGAAGCAAGTGATAATGAGTCAATTAACCCATCAATCCCGGACATGCCTTATTCTAAGGAATACTATCTCTCTTATGTTACTTGGAGGTCAGTTATTCAGCTTTTTCTCAGTGTAAAAAGTCGTAGATCATTCACATTTCAACTTGCCTTCACTTGTTGATTTTTGATTCATGGGGGATTCGTACTAAATATGTTAGTTAAATATTCGAGTATGCTATATTGGAAGGGGTATTTGTTAATTTCTGGAAGTGAATGTGAGCGTGTATGCTGTGTTTGTGCCGGGCTGATTTGATAGTTGGATATAGAGCAGGTTAGGTTATTCGGTATAATTTCACGCTCAGGTCGATAACTAATGGGTTACGTAGTTACACAAAGACGTTTATTCAACTCCTCCAAGTTGTACTTCATCTTGGACATTTGAATTATTTTATTAATGGCGCGAATATATCCATTGCTTCGCATTCTAATTCCTATACGCAATGAGTCTTGCCTACACAGTAGTGTACTACAATTGCCTCTTATTTATGATCACTCATTCCAGGTGGTCTACTCGTGTAATTGAGCTCGTATCTCTCTACTCTTGTTTGCACGTCGTAAATCAAGCTTCCGACTGGATCTAACATACTTTTACAACCTAAATCCTTGCTAATGAATAAACGTTTTTGATGGGTTTTGTATTTGTTAATCCGTGAATTGGTTCGCACATTCGTCTTCGAAACGGGTGTTGGAACTGTGCATTTAGGATATTTTGAATTTATTTCATGATGCAAGAAGCAAAATGAAATGATGATGAAGCATAAGGGAATTATAAAGAGTTTAAAGAGGCGGTAAAACTTGAAGGAATGCAAGGAAGTTTTCGGGGTCCTCCAAGGGATTTTTATCCTTAAAGGTGGATTTTGCTTGAAGGGCTGGGAATTTTGGTTTTTACCTACACACATATATCTGACAGATGTATGTTTAGCAATTTGTAGAAATTGTTTTACACAAGCTTTATAAGCGGGTGAGGTGGTGTATAATTTGAAAAGATAAGTTTTGAAATGCTCATATGCTATCTCATGTATTTTTTCCCTCGATTATCGTCTTGAAGTTTGTCTAAGATAAGAGAGTTTATTACGGATCACTGCTACCTGCGTGAATTGTTGCCACACGAGCCGGGGGAAGAAATGTGTATTTCATGATTCTGTTTTGAAAGACACATTGCGTGTTTCAATTTTACAATTGCTCTAATTCCTTTGGATTTCTTGGAGGATGAATGCGTTGAATTTGAAAAATTAGGCCAGTTCCTCCCAGTTTGGTCTTCCTGAGTTGGTTGAGGTGGAACATGTATTTATAGCGTTTACAGTTTGAAGCTCGGATTGTCCGGGAGTTGAAGGAGGTGAAGTGGATTGTAGAGAATCAAGGTTGCTGTTGTGCGTTTTTTGAAGAAATAATTATGATAACAGGGTTGTAGCGTGTTAAGTGAAACGGGTCAAATGATTTTGAGATGCGGGTGGCTGGAAGTGGTGTTCTTACGGAAGGAATACAGAGAACTGTACACAGTTTTTATTAAAGGGGCAACGCAAGACTATAATGAAGCTACTGTTGTAAACTATTACTGTGGATGTAAGGAATAATGGGGAATTTATTTGATATTTTCAGTACGATGACGGTCTGTCACATTACCCCGGTATGGAGACTGTACCTGGAGGAATGTACGATCCGCATTCGGGTCACAGGCCACTCCAACCCCTGGCACACCCCTCCCCGCATATGAATCATAGTCACGCCATGCACCAGTATCATGGGAATCACGTTCCCCCCGTCTCCAATCATGTCATGGGATCTGTCCCAGATGTCCACAAGAGAGACAAAGACGCTATTTACGGGTAAGTATTTATTAAATGTTTCTACCAGTTTCTTCTGCTTTATGTCTTCAACAACCTCCAGTGTTTTGTAGGATTGTGAACTCCTTGGAGTCTTTCCGAAATCCAGTTATGTAAAAGAGAGATTGCGTGCAAGGGTGTGTAGAGTGTAGACGATGAGTGAAGAAGTCAGGAGTCAGGAATACATTTCACCGTTCAATGCCTTTCAAAAGTTGGAATAACCTTTTCTAGTATTCCGAAAGAGTTGACGCAGTGACTCGAGGAAATGGGATCAATTCAAGCTTGTATTCTGATGGAATGAAATTGTAGTTTGAAGCTCCTCAGTTTTCATTTCGAAATAGAAGCTACAGTCTACATTTAATCTACAAATACATGTAAATGCAATCAACACTTATGGATCGACACTCTGTTCGTCTGTCGCAGCTCTTTGAGACGTTTATTTAGGAGTTACCTGTCCGCGATGCTAATTCTCACATCGGCAGACAGCTCGACTACAAGCTTTCTTATTAGCACAGCTATCAGAGCCATCATTTGGGCTGGTAAAAGTTCAAGTATTGGAAAATAAATCGCAAAATACTTTTATCAACTTGACTCAGTCAGAAGTGTCTCTTTTTTGCAACTCCCACTTGCTTGGTGTACCCATGCAACTGACACGGAATTGATTTTTCCTACTTTTGTTTGCTCGCACCTTGAACCTTTTACTTGAGCTCCTAATGAGCCAGGCTATTACTATGAAGCGTTACTTTCGTTTGTAACTCCTTGGAAACAATTTAGAAATAATTGATCGCAAACCAATTTAAACGCCTCGCCTATTTTTCCGAGATATTGATCGATACGCTTTGAAACTAATAGTCCCCGAAGCGTAGCAGTAAGAATTTAACATTTCGGAGCAAACCCCATGTCTCGTAAATATATTTGCGAAAAAAAAATACCGCTTATCGGAATAAATGATTCTGGATTTGTGTGAAGGATATACATGAATATATTTGGCAAGGTTTGAGACAGACGAGACGTAGTGCTCAAAAAATAGTTTCCTACAGAATTTATACTTTCAAGGTAGGAAAGAGTACAGAGTTTGAGTTGTACGAGGAGAGTGAGGGTTGTGCTGGTACGGGGGGAATATCATTGATACATGTGCATAGTTAATGGAGGTGGATTATATTATTGGAGATGGTTGGGGAGACAAGATAGGGAAGGGTGAAAAATCCTTGTTATTATACACAGACTGTTTGGTAGTGCCACGCTACTTTGAGAGGTTCATGCGGGAGTTGATATAAAAGTAGATATTGAGTGGGAGCTAAAAGGATTTATACTTTGTACTTGTATATTCATACCCCGCCGTATAAAGTTTGCATTAAGGTAGATGCGAGTAGGTAGCAAAGTAAGTATATACAATGTTTTAGTTTACATGCTCTAGAGAAAAGCTATAAGCTGTGAGGAGGGGGTGTGAAAAGGTAGAAGGAAGGATTGAAATCAATATTAATATGGCTGGAATCACATGGCCTTGGCCCGTGTACCTTAGGAAATGATAAAAAAAACTGATTCAAATTAGGATATTCGGAATGCGTGCGGGAGTTGGAGCTAGCTCTGAGAGGAGGGGTTTCATTGGATTTTATTCAGAAAAGAGGGAATGAAAATAACATGCTATTCTCTTATCAATGCTATGTTTAATACCAAGTAAAATCCTGAGGAAAACCTCTTGCATTTCTGATGAGGTTAAACGGAAGCATGGAGGGAGCTATCTTTGAGGATTCAGTGAGTGAGGCAGTGGTTGCTCGGTTCATGCTACTTTATTTTCCGCCCTAATAAAAAACAATGTTAGACATACGAGGAGCCATGCCTAGAGCCAGGAGTGTGATGATGAAAATGTGTGTTTGATTTCAAGCTTGGAGCCATTCATTTCTTGGATTGAAATGGATATAGGTTTGAGAGTTGATGCAGATTGTGACGACAGTCGTACTGATGAAGAAGGAATAGTAGTAATTCAAGAAGAATCACGCCCAGTAAGTGGAGAGTGAGTGGTGGGTGGAATAGATTCACGGGGAGTAAGTGTGTGCCGGAGGTCAGAAGTCTATTTAGTAGTGAAGAAGTTGTTTAGAAACTATACGCGAAACTGTAACAGCGTCATTGAGTATCATCAGCCCAGAACAAGAATGGAACACTCTGTCGTTACTTGTCAACAATAAGATGTGGATTCATTAAATCTATTATAATCCCCATCCCTGCTGGCACACCTTTATCTGCCTTGTCAGCCCTCTGTTTGAAACGTTAGTCATTATTGGTGTCTATTCCATTTAGTAGAATCAAGTAGACGTGTCGGATACAATGCTAAGATGGACGGTAATATTTGGGGGATCTGTAAAAGTTAGTTGCAAGTTGAGCATGCTGATATTTTTGAAATGGTACATTGGCAAGATTGCCTGGCAGGGAATAGATTCATCATTGACAAGTCAGAGTTCTAGCCTTGGAATCATGAAGCCGGTCTCGGATAGAAAAAATATTCTCCTGGGAATCGAATCCACACCCTAAGAGTAATCCGAGGAAGCGCTTAACGAAATGAAGAGGAGAGGATAATGGTGTGAAATGGTTGAGGGTGAGCTTTGGTGCATCCGTCTGTTTCACCCTTGAAGATCCCAAGAGATGTTCCGGTCCTGGAAGGGGTGAGGCGTGGAAGAGTGGTGGAGAGCCTTAAGGAATTATGTCAGCTTCTACCCCTCTATAAGTGAGGGAACAGATGGAAATGATTTTCGAATCCTTCATAAACCTCTCTCCTTCCTGTCTTCTCTCCCTTGTAGGCTGACTTTCAAAGAGTTTTGTTGCTTTGAGTTTTGCTGGTTTACTGTAAAAATGATAGTAAAATCCATGAAGGTTGAAGAAGAGTACGTTTATGATATTAAATGGGAATTTGTGTGCTAGAAAATGATGAATTATGATAATTATTTTGAACGGTAGTTTTGCAAGAATGTAATGAAGAATGTTTATTTTTTACAGCCATCCACTCTTCCCACTGTTGGCTCTCATATTTGAAAAATGTGAATTAGCAACTTGCACGCCACGGGAGCCGGGCGTTGCGGGCGGTGATGTTTGCTCATCCGAGTCCTTCAACGAAGACATTGCCGTGTTCTCGAAACAGGTAAGGATTGTGAGTTTGTGAAATAATTTTTCGAGTAATGCCGGATTTACACTCCAACACTTGGGTAAAACTTGTGTAAAACTTGTTTAAAAGTTGTGTAAAACTTTCATATTCATATTTGCGGTTCAAAAGACCCGCAAATATTCAATGTTAATCAAATGGAGAACATTTGTGTAAAACTTTTAGATTTCAAGTGTTGAAGTAGAAACGGCGTTACTATGGTAACTAACCAAATTTTCGGAAAGTGTTAAGGCCCATTTCCATAGAATCCGGTTTCACACTTTACGTTTGATTTTTGCGGTAACCCCATAGCTACAGGTTTTTAAAAATTATTGCGGTGAAACATTAATGTTCCGAACCGCAGGGTGTTCACATAGCTTGCGGAGAAACGAGTCAATAGAAGTTGAGAAGCAGCGCTTAATTCGTTTTAAAATTGAGACTAACTAATCAACATCTCAGCGAACATTAATTTTACCATCAGCGTCTTGCTAAACTAAAGCTGCTTTTACTCTTGGCAATTAAATTAGCATATTTTGCTTATTTAGAAATTGTTAATTAAACAAATATCCTGAATTAAAGCTGGAAATCCCTGATTCCACTTTCTTCAATGAACCTAAAGCTAAAATCTACTATTAATTATTATTATTAATTATTAATTATTATTATTAAAGTAATTAAGCAGTTACAAGTTACAGTTACGAATTCTAGGCTCAAATTCTAACCAACCGCAATAATGAAACGTAAAAAATCAAACAATCTACGGAAGGTTTACCGCAAGCTATGTGAATCTAAAAACAAAGTTGCGGTCGCGTTGTTACCGTAGCAACGGTGGATTTATCCGCAAAATTGAATTGCGGTGCAGAACCGGATTCTATGGAAATGGGCCTTTACACAAGTTTTACACAAATGTTGGAGTGTACATCCGGCATAAGCAGGGAAAAATTGGCATATACCTTTAAAATACATGGCATGTCTGGGATATACAGTAGGTCTTGTGGGGCGTGAACATATAAATTGAAAAATAGGTTTACAAATGACTAGAATCATAGACTGAGCGGAACGGTATGAGTGCTGGAATTGGAAACCTGTAATTACGGTATTATATTGTAACCAATCTCACTCTTGGACCATATCATTTCCTCTACCTGCCTGCCACTGAGTCAACTACCTAAAGCTATGCCGTCAATACGGTATCCTCTCGTTTCATTCTAGTTATTCCAACGTATCTGAAGCAACTAGTGGATATTTTTTTATCGATAGAGCTTGAAAGAGAGAGAAAAAAGGAGAATAAGATTTTTTGACGTGCGCAGAATACGTTTCTTGATAAATTATTTTTTTCCACATACAAACTGAATCTTGTTATGAATGAGGAGATTTTAAACAAGTATCTGTGGCTTAAACTCTTCCCAGTCGTGTGGACCCCGTCATGTTTAACATTAAGCAAGGATTTTCTCCGGTTTTGCGGTGAACCGACGTTCTTATCCTTGATAGACTTTGATCGTTAGGCCCTTGGGCTTATCTCTCTTTATCCAGTATATCTACTGTAGTTGAATGGTTAATTTTTACCTGGTTGTATCCAGGATATGCTGTTTGGATCTGCTGGATTTCGGTTCATGATTCTTAGAGACTTTTTGGTTGAGATGGAAAGTGGTCCTCTGTATCCATGACCCTGGTGGCGAGGATGAGTTATCAAGTTTTGGGGTCTCTGTCGAAAAGAGCTTGAAAAGGTTGTGGAAGGAAGGTTGTAGAGGAGGGGATCTCTGATCCGGAGTAAGGTTTAGCTTTTTATTGTCATATCCATGTTGCTTGATTTAAGTGCACGTGTGTACGTATTTGTATTCGAGGGAGGAAACGGTGGTGGTGGATCGTCATCCTCGTCATCATCATCCTTTAATATCGCCAAGTCATTGTGATGCAAGGAAATCTAGTTTTACGGGCCGTTTGAATTGGTTCGTGGCTGTAGTTAATTTTTTCTTGATTTCTACATGTTCATGTAACGCTTCTTCATCTTCTTCATGGACTTGTCCGGAGTTGAGAGAAGCAGTACTAAAAAGCCGTGTTGACGATCATGACGAAGATATGATGAGAGGGCTCTCACTTGTCGTCTGTCTTCTTAGCCACTTGATGATACGCTATAGATACACTAGGTCTTGGAGGTATATAGGCATCTATTGTAGGGTTTAGAAGCACACTCTTTCCAGTTTCAGACATGTTATCCAAGTCATTATCATCTTGCTTCTTACCTTGTCATCCCCGTCGGAAGGAGGGTCGGAACGAGGGGCAGGAGCATTGATGATACGGAGTTATCAAACTAACATGTATCATTCCACATTTCATGAGTCATGCGGACAAGAATGGGGAAATGATTTACTTAAGAGTTTTCTCCGAGGAGGACCGGAGCTTATTCTTTGAGCTACAAGCAAGTGTTGATGGGAGGTAGAGGACGTGCGTATTATTTTACAATTAACCTCCAGCGTATCACGCAATTCATAAACGTCAGCCCGGTACATGGTTGTCCTCATTCGATGAGATGGTCATGTTATAAAATAGGCCGGAAGTGGAGGATCGATGTTTCAACGGTTTTAAAAATTCCACCCTTTTCTCGACTCTGAATTGAATGCGTGCTAATGAATACCTGTTTAGTGGATTCACTTGTTGTTGCATCCACTAAAAGATGATCCTGCCTGGAGTACCGTGTGTAAGGTGAGCGAGTTATGGATTCCAGCTTCGACTTCTTGAGTCTAGCTATTAAGAAGCGTGACAATCCGTTAAGATTGTTGAAAGTAATTTATTAATATATGCCGCTAGTCCTTGATTTTGTGAGGGCGAGAAAGCTAGGTTGGGAGGAGTACAAGCTGGGTTCACCGTCGTACAAACGTTGATGCCGTAACAGCAGCTTTTCTCGTTTCCGGTCTCGTTTAGAGTTTTAATCTGATCCATAGATGTGATAACTCGTTGAGCGCAAGTTTGAATCACACTTATCCTGATTCCTGGTGGATTCTCTTGTGATGAGAGAGGATGATGTGAAGTTGTTGGTGAATTCTATAAATAATAAGATGATGTTGTGTAAGAAATGGTGGTAAATTGAAAGCAGATGTTTGGTGGAAAAAGTTTGAAACTCGTTGGTCTCGTTGGATGGGTTTTTAAGTCTTGGTTTCTCTACGATGTTCGAGTTGGAGTATTGGAGTTGGGAGGAAATGAGTGAGCGTCCTCTCATGAATGAGCATGTGTCGGTAAAAAGTGGAATATGTTTTCTTGTAAAAGGGGATGCATGAAGGGATTGAATTACGGAAAGTAGGAGTTAAAGCTCATTAAGGCTGTTCCAGAAATTCTAAACCGCTACACAAGTTTTAAACTTTGCTGCATTCTGCATGTTGCTGGAGGTGAACTTACATGGCTTGTGTTCCAGAGATAGAAATTCTCAACATGTTTCCCCTCGGTTTCCTCAACTACGAGGAGGAAATTATGTGCTCTTTTGGGTTTCTACCATCCGAATGGATGG
Source organism: Sminthurides aquaticus (assembly GCA_906901655.1). Classification (NCBI taxonomy): domain Eukaryota; kingdom Metazoa; phylum Arthropoda; class Collembola; order Symphypleona; family Sminthurididae; genus Sminthurides; species Sminthurides aquaticus. Next base: position 393,539 of record CAJQTT010000026.1, on the reverse strand, counting down.
GAGTGTAGGCTAGTTCTCTGTGGATGCTAATAAGGATTGGAGAATGTGTAAAAGCCTGGAGGGTTGGTTTGACGTGAGACTATGAGGCGTACGCTTTAGATTGATTTATAGCAGTCAGATTTATGATAGGATCAACAAGAGCGGATTTGAAGTTGAATGCAGTTTGGAATTTACTTGATTTACATTTTTCTCGCGTGTGTCCCTTATTGCAAGAGAGTTGTTGGGTACTGGAATAATCTGTAAGCTAGGAGGAAGTTATATGCGGTAGCATGGATGACCAAGGAAACCTGATGCTTTGAAGTTAACAGTTTTTAGCTTATTTTAGTGCAGGGTTAGGTCGGTGGATGTTATGCTGGAAAAATTATGTTTGTAGTAGGTTTTATTTGGGGGTGCTTTGCAAGATGGTAGCTGCGTTGGTAGGAAATGAAGACAGGTTTTCTCTAGTATCGATCTGCTAGACAAAGCCGATGTTGTCCTCCTGAATGAAGATAATATTTAGTTTTAGTGCGGGAGTGTTGATGAGCTAGAAAGGCGGGATTTTATGATTATTGCTCCCAGAATTCAAGGAAGCGTAAATGCCTTTGACCAAGGTATGAAAATATCATAAATGTTCAATAAAAACATGTAATGAAAGACGTGTTAGAAAAGGTGCTAGCTAAGCAAGTCAATGCTGTTATATGCTCAAACTGACACTGAAACTTGTAGATTTGAAATCCATGCTAAGGTTTGGAAAAGTTATTGCGAAAATGCGAAAATTGCCCTGAAGACGACATTAACTTTAAGCTGAGAGTTGCAGATTTGCAAAGCACACACGCGCGCAGAAGTTAAAGGTAGACAGATACGCGACGGATGCAACTAGGAAGCCTTGGATGGAAGAAAAACATAGCTTGCTTTTACATGGATGCTACAAGAGTGTGCAAAATCAGGGAGCGTGTAATCCTTTCTCCTCTTCCTTTGTCATCTCTTAAGTGGTGTTGGTGTGTGCGATATGGGGGGTCTACACTATTTCTTTGATATGAGCTCTTCTAGCTAGGATTTTTTGAAAAAGAATGAAGTGAGTAGATGTGGAGAGATTACTTGAAAATCTTTTGGATTTTTATACAAGAAGCTCTATTCTCCGTCAATAATGGGAGAAGATGTTGTAGGTAGGAGTGTTCACGTCTGGGGAATTCGGTGTACTCGTTGATGCTTTACCTCCTTGGTCGAGGCTTCATCGTGTTACCGGGGAAGGGCTATAGAGAAGATGAAGTGGAATTAGTTACTTACTTATTAGAGGCGGGAGAAGAAGGAAAAAAGGAGAGAGAGAGAGAGAGAGAAGAGGAAGGATGATAAAAGAAAGCAAATATCATCATCATCCTCACCGTCATCTTTTACATGGTTCTTTACCCCGCTCTCCATGCTTCTCATTGTTAGACCAAGAGTTGGTTTTGATGTGGTCTTGTTGGAGTTGGTTGTTGGTGTTCCTACAATTGGCTCATACATGCCCCACCTGCTGTCCTATTTTGATTTCACATGGGCCTCCAAGTGATGAGCCATAAAGCGAAATTCAATCAAGTATTCAGAGCTCTCATTAAATATTTTTTCTAATTGGAAGCGTTTTTACCTCCCGGTTGGGAGAAGTTCTCTGCCATTTCTCTGTTGATTATTAGTTTGGGAAGTGATAAGGGACGGGAGGTGTAAGGGACTAACGGTTCTCTGTTACCCGGGCGTATTGTTGTCCCTGTTTCGGGAGGACAAGCCGGAACGCCCCTCTCTATGGGGTTGGGTGCTAAGGTTTAGGGTGGTGCTGGGGAAGGTTTTTAGGTGGTTAGGTTCGTTATTGTTGCGGTGGTTGTGGAGACTGAACTACACTTGAGATAGCACCTTTGCGTACGAATTTTTTCCCATGCACCCTTTTGCTCCCCTTGGAAGAATTGGGGCTGGGCGTGAAGTTTTGAATCGGTGTGTGTGTGACGGGGTTGGAGGTTATATGGGCGGTTCGTGTAGGAAAAGTGCGGGGAATTTGTTTTCTCACTGCCAATGCCGGATTCAATTGTCTGAATTCAATTCAATTAACCCTTCCAGGAGCTTTTCTTGTTTCTGGGATTGTTTTCCCGTGGAAGAGCTAAGTTGATCTACGGGGACGGATTGAAAAGGCCGCGCTTGTTGCTGGAGTAGTGTTCTCCAAGAGTTGGGGGGAGATGGGGAGAGATGAGGGTGAAAAGGAAAAGGACTGGTTTGACAAACGGAGAAATGTTTTGTTCACATGGAGTTTTTGAGAGAATATTTCTCTATTCATAGGAAGCGGATTGACGGAATATAACTCATGGGTGACGACTCTTTTATTAAGGACACATGTAGTTGGGGAAAATTGGTGGCAGTTGATGAAACGAGAACACGTAGATAGATGCAGTGTGCTTAGTTCAACGTGGGTCCTTTTTGAGGGTTGGGTGTGCAAGTTTGCATGGATGCGTGTAAGGGCAGAGGAAGAATGGAGATGAACACTAGTACGGTTGGCCGATCTTAGATAAAAGAGGTTTGGGCTTTGAAAGTTTTGATCCGAATTCGTCGTAACCGCATTTATTTGCCAGACTCCCATGAGTCTTGGAGCGATTGAAGCTCTTGGGCCGTACATAACCAACCCTTTGATTTGTACAAGTGGTCAATCCCATTGCCAGCTTATGTCTACTTTTCTCCTTTTGTGGATGAATAATGAAAAAGTGAGGGATGAAAAGACAGTTTTGAAGCCATATTCCAGTTAGGCGGTGGCGTGGCGCTATGAGTTTGGAGCTATATGCTTTACAAGCTACTATTTTTGTGAGCTTATGCAGGGATGAAATATGCATATATGCGAATTTTCTTATGAGATCTAGTTGTAGTGAAATCTAGTTATGTTCAATACTGGCAAGTGACTAGTGACCTGCACATGCTGTTGTGTTTTTACCATCTACCACAGACGTAACTGCAAGGAAGCCCACGTTGGCTAATGTCTGAAACTAGTTGGACTGTTTTACAGTAGGATACAGTAAGATTCAGTAAGATACAGTAGATGATGGACTCTGAGATTTAGTAGGCATTGGGTTCTAGATTATTTTCAAGAGGAGGATTAGTGTAATTGATGTTGATGAGGAGCAATAGAGGAATTTGCTTCCGTCTGCTCTTTGTCTGTGGGAGATGGATCGCAGAAGGGGAGTTGGATTGACGGATTTAAAAAATTGTCATTGAAAAGTATGGCTGAATAGTCTGCGGTAGGTACAGGAGTTTCTTGGCCTGTGATCCATCCTTAAGACGGTGGAAGGATGACTGGAGATGAGATTTCTTATCCGCATTCCGAATGTCAGCAATAAATAATATGGGATTGAATATAATCTGCTATGAAACTTGGGATACAATGTTGGCGAGTGAAATGAATAGGGAGGGTGAAATATGAGATGCAGTTCGGTAAACGTAAAGCTGTGGAGGTTCTGGAAACTGTAGATTTTGGTATGGTTGAGAGTGTGACTCAAACCAAGGCGGCATGGACTACTAGCTAGTGTAGGTACGTGGGTGTGTTTGAACTTGATGACCGTTTGATTTGCTAGACCAGCTGAGAGTAACTTTGTAAAGAGGAGAGGCTTTGTGATAGAGATGGAGTTTTACTGGCTAATTACTGGATATTTAAAAGGTGCTGGAAACCAAAAGGACGCGGCTTGGATGCCTGCAAGTGTTGACGCGTATGTTTGAGTTTAAACACCAGTATATATCTGTTGTATACCGGCTGAACAAATTATTGCCTTAGGAGGAATAAAGGCCAGAAGGAAGGATCTCTGTAGTAGCTTTGTAAACAAATGTTGTAATCCATGGTGTATTTGTGATACTTGTGGTAGCTGTGTAGAGAGGGAATGGATACGAGGATCTCATTGCAGCTGGATAATTTGTCTACTCTTTTACTTGTCCTCTTTTATCGGTTTGATAAAGTGATAATATTTGCTCAGCCTGGGTTGTAATCAGGCTGTCGGTGAATTGGTGACGTGAAGAGGATACGTTGTTGGAGGCTTCTCGAGTCAAGTTGACAGTTTATGAGTGGTTATCTTGAGACGGAGTTAATATGCGGATGTAATATAATTGTTCTCGGAGGATTAGAATCCTGAGTATTGGTTGTAAGAAGGAGGGGAAGTAAGTGTCATATAAACTGGGATTATGTGTGAGACGGTTTTTTGAAGAGCTCCTTAAGGGTACATGTTGTTAGAGGAAAGCATATACACTTGCCCTCCTGTCTTGTGAGTTGTCAAGTGTTGTGTCATTGTCATCCTGCCTTGGGTACTTGGTAATAGTTGTGTGTACTAATAGCGTTACATGTGACAGGAGGACGAGGATGATGAGTAGTAAAAGTATGATAGGAGCGTTGTAATTGTCTTCCGACATATGTCCACACTCTTTAGGTGTTTAACAATGTCAGAAGGTGACACAGAGGGTTCTTGTATTAAGCAGGGTGTCATAAAGTGTTTATATATCCACGTCATTTACAATTACAAGAGGAATTAACTTTTAAAGTTGAAAGCTCTTCCCTGGTATTTACTCGGTTGTAAAAAAAGTGCATTCTGCAATGCTGTCATAACTCTCCGCCTACGCGTGAATTTGTGAAAGGTGGTGTAGTTTCCTAGGAGGATTTACGAGGTGCTGGAATCCCAACTAGTTTTGCAACTCCTCCACAATGGAATGGAGCAGTTTTGGGAGCAAACAATAGGAGCACTAATGAGGGACTCTGGCAAGCAGACTTACATTCAGGACCAGCATTAACGGAAGGCCAAGGTGGCTGAAAATGTGGACTGTTTACAAAGGTTCTCGTTGATGAGAGGAATGAGGCTCCCATTGAGGAGGTGTGTGATTTAATTGAAGAGTGACTAACGCATGTTATCCGGTGTTGCTCTTGGCTCATCTGATAATATCACAACCTTGAGTACATTACGAGTCCTTTGAAGCTCCGGCGTCCGTCAGCCGTTTAATTAGCCTTACCTGGATATTATAGCGAGTTAATGAGGACTTGGCGTTATTCAAGTAAATATTACAAGCTCGTAATAGTCGGAGAGGCTTGAGCGATTGGAATCATATGAATAAGCAGGGGAGGAGGTTTGCTCGTTTCCTCTTCCCACTTGTGCAAAAACAACTTTTGCAAATGCATGCTCAGGTGCTTCTACCTCACCTTGCTTTACCTTGTCCAGCTTAATTGGGAGATGAACTAGGTGTCCTTGGATGCTTTTAATTCCTCAGGATTCTATATGTCCCCCTTGTTGCCCACATAACAATAGTTCAAAGGCTTTCAGTTTTAATGAAAATGCGCTCCATTTGAAGCATGGTAAATGTGGAGAGAATTGCTGTGCAAAATGGCCTGTGGCTTGTGTAAGCAAACACATTTGACAGGAGTATGAAGTTGTGGGAAATGCAGGTCTTAATCGGAAAATATCGCATGCTTTCCTCTCTTTACTGCTTTGTCAAATTGCTGTGAACTTTTATCGACTCGGACAGGAGTTTGGCATGACCTGAACTAGGAACGGAGGTGCGGATAAGAGGAATAGAACAAAGAGGTCCGACTCTGTATACATAATGTAGGGAAGTTGTGCTAAAATATTAAAGTTTTCTCCCCTTCTGACCGGTGGACATGATTTGGGAGGCTCTGGGATAAAATTTGATGGAGACAGACATTGGGAGCAATCTCATGTCGGTGAGCACACACTAATACGGTAGCAAGTATTTTGGAAGGCGGGGAGGAGTTGGCGAGTGTGTAAAGTATCTAGGTTATTGGGCTTTGGATATGCAGTGAGGGTGAAGTGTGTTGTGGTGAAAGGTTTGGCTGAAAAGTTGTTAAAGATTTTACGAGCGGTCATTACCATGTGGGAGCGATAGTAAAAAGTTTACGAATTTATATTTGCTCTGCTCTATTTGGTCGTAGTTTACCCGGGTTCTGTGGAAAAGGAGTACGGAGAAGCTTAGCAAGAAGGTGGGTTTTACGGGGAGATATGAAATATAGATGATGTTCATTTACGTTCCACTGTATATTCTCCTATGGTTATAGGGTTTTTGGATGATTCATTTAGGAAGGGAGGGAAGGTAGGCTGTAGGGGTCGTAAATCTGGGTGAATAGTGGACTGGTGTAGAGGAATGAATTATATTCCAGCCTTTTCATACAGTTACCTCATTCTTCTCTGGGTTCTCTCAGGAGCATCCGCGTTAGAAGATCATTGAGCTGGAATCGGTGTGCTCTTGGAAGAAAGCTCGCTTTAACTGCCTACTTGTTGCACCGCATACTTTTAGCAGTCTTTGCGAATATCAGCTTGTATGCAGAGTTGCGAAAATGATGGCAGTTGCTGTTCGGCTGAGCGTATCGTGTAAAATGGTTACGGCGTCTGCCTGGTGAGTAATCAATGAAGAGGACGAGGACAAGATGATAAGGTTATGTAACTAATGTTGCTCTTGACATGGACTTTTCGTCGAGAAACATGATCTACTCGGTTTAAAGACGGGGTTGTGTATGACGGACGGCTTTGAATGGGCCATCTCGGAGCATGTTTAAATATTCCATTTATGATGCGGTCGTATCTCTTTATGTTTTGAATGTCTTTTAAAAAGACAGGTTTGGCGGGTCGGGTGAATGAGTAAAAGCTAGTTTGTATTATGATGCCTGCTCCAAAGAATACGCTAGTCTGTATTATGGAGTTTGGACGGAATTGCAATTACGAGGCTGAAGCAACACCTTGGATTTCCATGATTGTATGCAAAGTACGAATTTATTTGCTAGAGGTTGGTCAGCAGTGAGTCGTAGTTGTAAGTGAGAAGAGATGGAATATGAGTTTAAATAATTTAAATGTGTACCTACCCGTTCTTGTGCCGTATGAAAATGGTTGGTGCGGAATGAAACTACATGGATGAGCCAGGGATAGAGGGGGACTTGGGATTGAAATCGGTTGACAAAGCCTGAATCTTCTGAATTATTCATGGAATAATGGAATCACTTTACGCACCATTCAAAGAATATTGCCAAGTTACAGCTTGGACGACTGATCCGGGATGAAAGTGGTGGTAGATTGGTGTTTATTTCCGGAGATCCCTTTACAAAGCCAGCTACCTGGTTCTCTCCCCTCTGCACCCTGTCCCTTGCGTGGTTCCTGCATCTTTTTGAAAGTCCCGTTTGACGGATGGTTTTGAAGGGTGGATTGATGTTTGGAAATGTAATGATGCTGGGATATTTCCCGCTCAATCCTGGACGTGTGTGTGTGCTCCAAAAAGGTCTACGGGGATGGGGTCTCTGTTCGTGTGAAGTGGTGCAAGGGAGGGTGGACAATGGGGGATGCATCTCTGTTTCGCCTCAATAGATGTTCTGCAAAGAAGAATTCAGCTGTTCCGTTTGTGAACACAACCTCCGGGTTTCCAGGCACCTTTTCAAAGAAATACTAAATAACTGATCGGTTTCTGGATTCCCCAGAAATTCCCAATGATTTTCAACAAGCTGCGGCAATAAAGCTGTGGGGTTTACAGTTACCTGGAGTTTCTTGTTATACCATATTTTTGCGCTCAAAGTTAGCGGGAATTCAAGCTTCCTGGAAACAACTGGATTGAAGGGCGTCATAAAGTAATACGTTTTACAAGCACAGTTTTAAGGTGCGTTTGAGGTTTTGCTTTGCCAGACAGCAGCTAGTTCGTAGGGTTATTGCATCGAACTAAGGGCTGTTACTGTTAGGTATGGGTGTAATTTTAAGATGGGCCTGATTTTAGCTAAGTGAGAAGGAAGGCCTCTTTGGAAGCATTTGCAGATGCGAAAACGATTTTCTTCGTGTGTCTGCTTTGAAGTTTCTCCACTGTGTACGAGTTGTTGCTTCTTCAAATGTGGTGGATAAAAATATTTTGGAAAGTTGAGGAAACTGTAAAAGGGAGAGAGATTAGTATCTGAATCTTATTGAGAAGATGAAGAAAGCTAGAGTTACTTTGTTAAGGTTCGTGGGCTGCTCTTACTCTTCTGAACAGGTACAAGGCATGTATGGAAGAAACTTGTGAAGAAAGATTCGACTGGGTTCTTGAGGACGGCGATAAGGGAAAGACATGAATAACAGGATTGGGAATTGAATTGATATAAAGTTGAATATTATTCTACAGCTTTCCTTGCGCGTTGAGGAGGAGAGTAGGCTAGAGTAGGGCCGGCTGTCAAAAGGTGAAGCTTTCACGCTGGGATTCCTCAAGCATCTAATTCTTGGAGACTTTGTAATGAGTTTAACGAGTCATTATGCTGGGAATACCTGTGGTGAGCTTCCCTAGTTAACGTCTTTTTGTTGGGAAACGGCTCGAGACGTTCTCTGTTCTGAAGGAAAGTCTACAGCTGTACAGAGGAGAGAACTTGGTAAAGCTGGCCCGGAGTCAGTTTGGGCTGTCCTGTTGCTTGTGGAGGCTGGGAAGGATCAATGGATTTACTTTTCCATATTTCCTTATGAGAGCTACAAAAGGAATAATTTTGTAGCTAGGAGTAAAAGATTCTCATACGGATTTACCTTAAGGGCTTTGAAAAATTCATAAGCGTTCCTCGCGTTCTCCTTTGAGGAATTCCGAAGTAATTCCGTTTGAGTCTAGTGGGATGGAGTTTGTTGAGAAAATTCATTGAAATTATAAGATTCCCTTGGGCTAGTAAATGAAAATTTGTTCGTTTAGCTGAAACTGTGGTGGAGCGACGGGGCGAGTGGAGGTTGACTGATTCTCAAGTTCATAAGCGACTTTGTTAAATGTAATGGTGTAATTTTAATCGTGGAGGTAGACTTTAGTTGGATCTTGATTAGAAATGAGCGGGAAGTTGATAGGAGGTGAGGAAGAGGAGGAGAAAATGTCAATATTTGAAAGGAATTTTACCTCCTTGGCCGCTCTCGTCAGGCTCTTTTGAGGCTCATCTGATGAGCTTGAGGATAGCTTAGGATAGCTAGGAGATGAAGAGAGATTTGTAAAGCTGATGTTCATATGGTTGTCCATCAAAGGGAGTTGGATACGGAATGTTTTCTACCTTTTCCCTGGTTCATCTTGTTGTTCTTTTTCTCTCTGGCTCGGCCCCCTGTAGATTTGGGTTGGTGTCGTGCTGAGGAGACTGGCTGGAATTATTGTGAGGTCTCCTGACCTTCCTTGTGTATCTTGTTGTATGCCATCTCTTCTTAACAGCAGGATTTTTGAGTAGAAACGTCCAGGAAAATAAGGAGGGTGGAGTTGAAGAGATACCTGCAAAGGAAGCATGCTGGTTGTTCTGGAACCTTAGAGTATCCAAGTGTATCTTGTGATGCTTGTGGAAGCTGTAAAGTATGAGAGGAGAGCGTTCATATAGGCTCTTTGTCGTGTCAAGGTTCATGAGGATGCGAAGAAGATTTTATTTTAAAGATTTGATGATTTAAATTTGGCGGAAAAAAGATCCGTTTCACTGTTATTTTGCGTTAAGAAGATTGCTGAATTGTAATAGCTGAGCCTGTTCCTCATTCAGCAGGATAGGGAGCGAGTAAATGTTTGAATAACAAGAAATGAAACTACAAATACAGAGGCTGGTCCAGTCGAGAATAGTCGTTACAAGTTAAACAAGATTGTAAGAGAGGAGCTTGATGTGGGCTGGAATATGATTTTTGAAGGCTCTTATCGCCACTTTATCCATGTATCAGGGATCCAACTGACTGGGTTGAAGAGTAAGGAGGACTGAAAAAAGAGAAGCTGGTGAATAAATATTCTCCAGCAGCGTGAGCTTCTTCTTCCAAGGAGTCCATGTGGATATGTGGAAGAGACTTTGTGGCTGTCGGCCTTCAAATGATTCCCTGATTCCAGTTTTTTATTCCACTCTAACATGGCTCTGTATTTGGTCTCATCCACTCACGCTATGAGGATTTTTTTACATTTGTGCCTGGATGTTGGCTAGCTAATCACATAATGTGAATATTGTATGTGTGTAAAGCATGTTCTGGATTTGACCCAAGCACAAGATTTGTGTCGTGCTGTGGCTGGAGACGATGTTATGTGGCTCTGCTGTGCGGATGGAATGCAGGAGGTCGGTTAGGTGGTAATGAAAAGCGCGCGGGTTTTTTGGAAGGATTTCAAGTAGAAAATTTATCAATTACCTTCCTTGGAATCCCTGGGAGCTGTAGGTGTGATGATGATTCGGCCGTGATGATCATCTCGGTGGAATGAGCTTGGAGATGGATTCGTCATGAATGAATTTCGAGACACGATCCTGAGCTCTTGTTTAGCGTGCTTTGAGTTTTGATATTCAGAATCATGGTCTTGAAGCTATTCTAGCATAAAATGAAGTGGAGAGCGTGCGTGCTCTGGGAGGACCATGTCCTCTATTTTTGTATGATAGTTTTTCACGTTAAATCCATGTTCAGCTGATGCTATAACGTTGTTTTCTTTTACTTTTGCAGATTCGTCAAGAGAAACCCTACTATATAGCTGATCCTGAAGTAGACTCGCTGGTAAGTTGGAATTTGATTGTTGTATTTTTTTTTTAGTTTTTAGTTTATAGAATTACTTAGAAACGGTTTAAAATATACAAACTCGAGTAGTGTTTGCAATAAATAGTTTTTAATTGAATGGTAGCGAAAAAGAATTTGAAATTCGGTGGGATATTCGTTTGTACAATTCATGTACATTTGCCGAGAAATTAAAATTATTTTTAGCCGCGAAATTCAAATTAAAAAGTTTAAATTGAAATTGTTTTGAGCCGCGAAATTCAAAAATTCAAATTTAAAAATTTAAATGATGGAATTAAAATTTTTTAGAATGGAAATTCAATACTAGTCACTACTGAGATACATTACCACAAGTTCGCGTCGTGGACATGCCCACTGTTAATTTTTAAACTCCATCTATGTATGGACAAACTCCAAGAGCATCAAAGCGCTTAAGCTTAATTTCTGTTTATTAGATGATCCATTATGGATGCCCATATCGGGGAGTTTGTTCCATAGTCGGAGGGCTGCTATGGAAATGTACAGAATAAAGCGAGGAGATGATGCGTTGAAATTATTCATGTCCATCCATCGCGTTGATTACTACATAGTCTCTGAAATCCAGTGAACAACCATTCAGAGGATTGCGGCTATCTAAAAGAGGCCCGGTGTTTTAAATGTATTATTATGCTCATCTTATTACGATACTATATACTGAATGGATAAAATTCGAGATGATGAGCAGCAGGCCTGGCTTGAGGAAGCAATGGAGTAAGTTCTCAGCTGTAGGATTTCCTACTCGGTCATGCTCAAGAACAATAGCAAGTGTTTATAGGATATTGTTGAGGCGTAGTTGTGGAGAACTCGGAGTTATTCTCTATCGTCGTCGCTATCATATTATTATGATGGTTATCGTGATATGCAAAAGGTTTGGATGAGCCGTTGGCGGAAGAAATTATACACAAGATATTCTCTCCCTCTTCTTTCTCCTCCTTCGTGTCCATTTAGAATTCAAAGTTTTTGAAGGTAATCTTCCCGCCGCCGCATCGAATATAATGATGGAAAAGTTGTAATGTTCTAATGTTATCTAAGCTTCAATGTGGAGTGAGAGAGAAGGTTTGTCTAGTATTATGCTGGTGATTGTGGGAAGTGGGTTGGGGAAAAGGTGAGAGAGATAATGACACGTTTGGACTCATCCTGAAGTGATGTTTAATTTGAAGTTTGTGGAGTGGGGATTGAGATTTAGGTGTTATGGCGGTGGTTGTAGACATTTACTAATTTGTAAAGCCCTCCTAATGTTCTATACATCCCACCAATGTTGAGAGGGCAGTGTTAGATTTAAACGGCGGAGCACTATTGATATCAAAGCTGGAGGATGATCCATGTTTGAAAGTGAGCTGAAGGAGGTGCGGGTGTATTTTATGGTTGGTTGGTGCGGAGCCTCTTGGGAGTAAAGTTGAGCTTTAGGATGACGACAAAGGGATAGAGGAGCGGTTAAAAGTTGGATGATTTTTTCATCTCACGATCATCATCTTTAGATTGTTAGGATGATCCTTGTGATGGATGGATTCTGCTGGATGAGTTCTGAGTATCCAGCTTTGGCATGGAGTCGTAAAAGGGAATATGCATTATATGCAAATGAGGATGATTCTGCGATGATGATTACAGGTGAGATGGAGGAGTTTTTGAGTCTGAGGGGTTACACCTGTTGGAGATGATGCCGGAGCGAGGAGTTGTGGAGTTTGAGAGCCAATGCGAGAGAGGGAAAGGTATAGCACAAGGGAGAAATTTTAACAACATAATTGTACGGTAGACGACGTTTGAAGGAGTGTCAGCCAGGAGGAGGGCGTATAATCCTTTGAATAACCTACACGTGTTCCCAACTATCATCAAGTACGGGCTATAGTGTATTAAATTAATAGTGGAATGAATCAGTGCGATTAGATGACTCTGGTATTTTTCGGGTTTTTTATTTTGAGATGACAAAGTTTAGGAAGAAAGTTTAGCGTGTAACTCTTGATTATTGATGCAAGGATGTTGGTTCATGAGGTTGGCGTACAGGTAATGGGTAATGGCTGGAGGCTAAAAGTGCAAGTGGGAAATGCAATGGAGATTAGTTAGGAAGAAGAGGAGAAAATGATTCAAGGAATGAGGGATGAGGAGTTGAGGTAGGGAATTGGGAAATTAACCTTGTTTACTAGGCTATTGTGGATAAGGGAAGTGCTATAAAAGTTAAGAGGAATGTGGTCGTTGACAAAGCTATTGACTGTGGGGGAAAAAGTAAAGGAGATAGTGAAGAGAAGAAGAACTGGAAGAGGGGCAAGTGGGGGACAACTGGTTTGTGGATGAGCTGGAAGAATTGATCTTTTTGGAGGACAGTAAACTGGAAGCCGTGTAACCTTAGTAACCTAGGAAGAGGTGTGGAGGATGACAAGAGGCAGAGGAGGCTAGAATAAGTTGAGGTAGAAAAAAGTCTAACTTTAGAAGGAATCTATAATGTTAAGAGAGCTGAAGGATAAAAAACTAGAAGGTAGTTGTGTATAGTATTTTAATCAGAGGAGGGTTTATGGGAATGATGAAAAAAGAGGAGTTGGACAGACAGAGGGAAGATGGATTGCGTACGAAGGATCATCTCCTAACTACCTTGTTGTTGTTGTAACTCTTAAATTAAAAATTTAATCTTTTATCATTGCGTTCTTTTTGTGTACTTGTATGAGTACACGACCGGTTTTACTCGCCTGCTTTTGGATGTCTCTGACGAGGGCTGGGCTGTTGTGTTTCCTTTGGTAAGCGGGCGTACAGGAAAGTGAAGAAGATTCAAAGTTTCCACCAAGGACAGAATGCTCTTTCCACCTGTTTTTTCATCGCTGGGCTCTTCTTGAGCCAGATTCCTCTGTCCTCTTCTAAAGCTTTGTCCTCTTTGGTCTTGTTCATCTTATCTCTCGTCAAGGAAGAGAAGAAGACGGAGAGAGATCTCTTCGTATCCATTTACGACGAATCCTCAAAAGCTTTACATCATATCCGAATAGAGAGCCATTAAGAATTAACATTTATCCCAAACTGAATTCCAGATGTTCTCCGCTCATCTTTTACCTCTTCCATTATCTCTAAAGGTGGCTCCGGCCCACCACCACTCATTCGACAAGTTAATATGTAACTTGGTTAATGTCCTATAGGGAGGAGGATTTGAGGATTTCGCTAGGATTTAAATGTGCGCGCGGATCGTTTACAAATGTCGTTAGGCGGGTGATGGGAGCGTGGCTGTTGTAGAGGATATTTATTTGAACGTCTCGTGTAAGAAGCCGTCTTTAAAGTGAAAAAATAATGAGATTCTTTTGGGCGAGAGTGGAGGAAAAAAGAGGATTTATAATATTATTCTTCTTCCATCCACCCAAAAGAGATATGGAGATAGCACTACCCCACCTTATACTTTAAAGTTAGTTCAACTTGTTTATATGCTAATAAGGTTGGTGGTGGTGACTGGTGAATGCGGAGATAGGATCAATGTCGCGAAAGGCTCCATCTTTAATTGTCTACACATTCCGAAATATTTATTACATGCATGAGCCTAATGCTATAAACTGTAGTCATCTTTCCACGGGGATATTTTATCACAATATGGGAAGGAGTCGTTGTTGGTACATTAGGAAAAATTTGAAGATGGTATATGACAGTTTTATTCCTTGGACAAGGTTCAGAACATTAGAGGCGGTTGTGGAGTAATAAGGACCCTCCTTGCCTGGATTTGTTCGTATTTGTTTTAAAGGATGATAAGAGAGTAGTTTAAGGAAAATAAAATACTTTTATGTCCCATAGTTGTGCGCGGGAATCAGGTGGATACAAGGGATAAGATAGTAAAAGGTTTACAAGCTGGATGGTAGAGGTTTTCTCCTTGGAGAATCCCTTGGAGAGAAGATGAATTGACGCGTAGGTTTACGCTCCGGAGTTGACTTGCATGTTAGAACTCAGAAAGAGGCAGGGTTGTGGAAAGTTAAGCTGAGCTTAGGAAAATGTTGCCTTCAAACATTAAGATTTATTACCTATTTCTATCTTCCTCAACACCTCTTTTAATGGTCACGTTCTAATGTTCAAGTCAGTTTGTCCCTCATGATGATGAGGGTCGTGCTTGGCGGATTTGGAGTAGGTCATAGATCAAAATGGTTGCGGGTTGAGTTGAATTCTTGCGCGTTAGTTTGCGCGCATACGTTATATTGTTTTAACACACTTTGGTTAAGTTGCGCGGTTTAATTTTGAATTTGAAATGTGATGGTTTGACTGATAATGCTTTTTATTTTTACAGATGGTACAAGCAATCCAAGTTTTACGATTTCACTTGTTAGAGCTAGAAAAGGTAAGTCGGTACTTTAAATGCTTTAATAATATTAATTACTTTAATATGGAAAATTCGCGCCAGAGTTTAAAGTTCTGGATGTGTGTGCAAAATCCGGGGATCAGCTTACGAGAAGGTCGGGGTTTGTAGATTACTTATTAGACGAAGCCATTGTTGAACTTGGAATCAAGCTATTTAAGTACTTTGGGGATTACAGAATTTAAAAGCGGCTTTCCGATTTATAATCACAGCTGCTGATACAACCCGTTTCAAACTTAGGCAGGGTTGTTTTACTATGAATTTTTTTTGTCAATTACTGAGAGACTTTCTCATGGAAAATACACCCACTTGAAATCCAAGGAAGGCGGCTTAGAAGTTGTACACAAGCCTTCATGAAGAAACTATCGAGTACTATAGCCAAGATGGTTTTTACTTTTTTTACTCCTACTATGAATGCAAATGCAGGTTTGCATGATTGCATCTTATGTGATGTATGAATGTAAGACGCGGTCTGAGATTGATAGAGGAGAGACTTTGATAGAGGATTGAATGCCGACTTGAATGCCTACAATAGAAACCCACACAAGTTGGTACTTTTTAAGCGAGGGATAGTCAAGTGGTTGAAGATATTTGGAACTCACCTGCTGCAATCCGGATTTCTTTGGTAGCTTTTGCCGAATGCTAGCTAAACTCCTTTTAATTCACCGCTCTCGTTTTATCCTTGACTGAATAGTAGAGTTCTGAGGTTCTGCAGGTCTGTGTTTTTGAAAAGAAACGCGCTAATTCAACTTGTTCACCTGTAAAACAGGTGCTACAAAAGATTGGGATTCGGAAAGAGAGTTGAGCATCTTTGCATCCATGTAAGTGCAGTAACTGCACCCTGGTTTAATGAATGGTGGGCATGACTGGAAGATGGTTCAGATCATGTCGAAGAAAATGCGTGAGGAAAGATGGAGGACTGAAAAGAAGTTGAAGGAGCGTGTACTTGAAGACGTTTGAAGAGTCCTTGTTCCTTGTTATGCATTCCAGTTTCCTCGAATTTAAAAGGCAAGAACTCAATTATGAGTTCCTTCAGGGTGGGACATTATTTTAAAGAATTTCATGTTTCGGGTCTTCTTCTCCGGCACAATTCTCACTAAACTTGATTCCGTGGATGGCATGGTCGCGGTTCGAAGGTGAATACCAAGCGCACATCATCTCCACTAAATTCTACAACAAGCTGGTATTCAGATTCTCATCTCTGTCGTAGATGAGAGACCCTAAAGGTTCCCCTGGAATGGGTTCGTTTACATTCCTGTTAATCGTGTTAGAATCTCGTTGAAAAGCTACCACACACGTTAGCTTCTATAGGTTTGTTAGGATAATGATTTGTCATATGTTGTCGGAGGAGGTTTAGTTATGACCCGGTTTGGGAAACACCAGTCCAGATACTTCAGGCACTAAGAGAATCTGTGAGTTTTTCTACACCGTTCCAGATTACCCGTCTCACATGGATCTTGCGTGGGGTAGTGAAAGGGCTGAGCGCAATCGCGTATATTGAAGCACCTCTACAGAAGCAGCCTCCACTGACAAAGCTTCTAGAGTATCAAGACCAGCCTTTATCCTCCCTTCTATCACCCTTCCATCTCCCAATCTCATTCCTAGGGATCTTGATGACTGAATGAATGTAGGGAATCTAGCGGGTAGAGTAAAATCCGGGTTTCACTGCTACTAGACCTGGAAGCTCCCGGATTGGGTACCGGGTAGCTCCCTCTTGTCGCATCTAAACGTCCGAGTTTGTATCTTGAATCTAACGGGTATTTCTTACACATGATCCTCGAAACGGGGGTAATTAAGTCAGGTAATAGCTCTCACGCTTCCCGCTGATGGCTATTTAAAGGTGGAATGAGTCTAGGAACTTTTCTAGAAAGTGATGGAGGTAGGGTAGGATAGGACGGAAGGAGGGCTGTCTTGAAATTGTCTACGAGATGGTCTTCTTTGGAGGTTTTGCCGGCTGGTGGCTTAAGCGCCTTGGTTGGAGGAAGAGGAGGCGGAAATTGTGATGTTGATTAAAACTATTAATCACCAGGCTGGGAGGATAGGTAATAACTGCCACGAGCTCCTCTTCCAGAATGTGTTTCCCTTTCCCAACTGTGTCTCACAAGGATTCCTTGGCTCTCTCGTCATTAGCGTCCTCGTCTTTCCTCTATCTGATATCACATCTCCGAGAAAGATTCTGGAAGATTGTAACCTTTTGAGGGAGGGATTTTAAACGAGATGTTCAGAGAAGCATGCTGTATACCAGGCCTTGTGTTCAGTCTGAAAAACTAGGAACCCTAATAAGCTATACGGAGAAGTTTATGAATTAAGTTATCAGCTTTTCTGGATTCCTGTTTGAACCGTATTTTTATCCTTGAATTAATACCGGTATGATGATTTTTATTCCGAGTTGCTAAATTATTTTTAAGTACTTGCTGCAGCATGGAACTGGAATGGTGTTTTTATTTAAACGTCGTAACTCTTTACATGGTTATCAGGGGTTTAATTAATGTAGAATTACTTGATTTAAGGAATTATTATTGCTACGTTAAAAAGGAGGCGGAAGGGGGAATATAAAGAGAAAAGAGCAAGAAAGGATTTTGTTAATGCATAGTAAAGGGGGGAAGGAAGGAAGAGGAAGAAAGAGAGCGGAAAATATGAATGGATTTTACAAAAAAAAAGATGTATTCTTTTACGCTATGGATTTAATGCCCGCTTTGTGTCCCAATCCAAGAGGAAGGAGGAACTGTTTTGTAATGTGGAGTTTGTGGTGCAGTTATAGCCATTTCCCCCGACCCGACGGGGGAAATGTATGGCCTTTGTTGGCTCATTCAATCCCGAAATTGTAGCCGTTATGTCGTAGTTGTGCTTTTTTAAAAGATTTTAATATTAGGCGTCTGGAGGATTTTTTTGTATCCATCCTTGGTTCAGCCTTTTTCTGGTTGATGGTGGGTGTATCGCCTAGAAAGTGGACGGTATTCAATCTCCTCCTCAGCTCCATAATTCAAGATGATGTGTACAAGCCGGGTTTCGGTTTCAGAGGGCTCGAGCTACGATTACATTTCTCGGATTTCCGTGTTGTTCAACTCTTTTGGTTCTCATGTGTTTAGTATTCTGCATCTTATCTCTCAGTGTAGGCTACGATGAATTATTTAGCCAAGTCATCCATCGGATCCGCCCTACACTCGTAATAGATTTTTTTTAAAGACATGCATACTTTTCCGTGTAATTGAATCCGGGATTGAAGTCTTGGGTTGGGATCTGTTCTTCATTTTTGTAATTCGTTTGGAAAGTATTTAAACGCCGAGTATTTTAAATACTTTTATTTGGATGAAATTAAGAGAGGGATTTAAATGGATTGAGTGAAGCAGTTGATGTGGAGCTTAAAGGAGTGAAAATGACATGATCAATTATTAATCCTTTGCAGTCCATTAAAAAGATATAAAATGTGTAATTTTGATTGTGGATTTGCGTGAGTCTATTATTATGAGGATGATAATAGCTTCTTTACGGGGACACTCCTCTACTTTAAGCTAAGCTGCGTTCCGGGGAAAGCTGTAAGGTACTTTTAGTAGTTGAACGGGAGGGTGAGAGGTGTGAGTGTGAGGATTGGAAAGCTGTTAAAGGTAGGCGGTGGGAATTGTAGGGGTTGAAATAAGTTGGATCAATAGGGTTTGCTATGAAAGAAGTATATGATGATTTGGCGGAATTTTGATTCGAGTAAATTATCCGTTCTAAATAATGGAGGGAGAGAAAGAGTGCGGTAGAGTTTGGAAAGTGTGGCTTATGCTTGAGCCTATTGTCGCATCACAAATAAATCCCTGGGAGCATTAAGTAGGAAGAGATTAAAAATTGTGCGCCATCATGATGGCTCTGAAAAGCTTGGATGTCGTCCTAGCCTTTGGTCGTCGAATGCGGTTCTATTCAACCCGTTCGCTCATAGAAAATTCAGAGAGGGTGGAAAAAGTTTGGATTTCCCTGTCAATCTCCCTGTTTACCGCAATGTAAACTTTTAACACATTGTCCACCGCCGCCACCCTGTTATCCTCATTCGTAAGTAGATTTCCGAGGGTGGGCTATTCTGGTATGCTTTTGTATGCCTTAATCCTTTTTGGAATTCTTTTGAAGGGTTTAGTAAAATTGCAGGTTTGTTGAAGCGGGAATTTTGAAAAGTTGGAATGTATGGAGGGTGTTTCGCGAAATTTCGCGAATCGTTTGGATAGATGGATAGAGAGCTGTTGAGTAAAAAACGCGTGCATCGTTTGACTTTAACTGATGTTGACGTGGAGACGACTTGTGAAGGGGGGGGTCCGGTAGGATGGAAGAAGGGATGGGGTAGACGATTACAACTTCCCTGACAGTCCCGGTTTATGGATGCAGACTTTGATTACTCTGGCCTATAGTATATAGTGTTAGGTGTGGGGGTCTTTATTTCGGTCGACTGGGCTAATCCGTTGTGAAAGGAGGGAAGGATTTGAATGAATGTATGATTTGCTCAACAAGAGCGTGTACCTATTTGTTATTTCCTCATTTGATGTTTAATCCTTCCGACAGCTTTGCAGAGTTGTTGGATGTGATTAACATGTGAGGATGGTGGGGTGTGTGAAAGTTGGGGATTGATTAGGATTTAAACGTCATTGTAATACTCTGTAAATAATATTTCCATGTGCTGGACGTCAAGTTGAAATGTTGACAGAATGAAAAGCAATCTGTCAACTCTTATCGGAGCCGTTCCGTAATCCTTGCAGCTTCTTGACTGACTCGTCGTCGGCTTAACCGCAATTGCTTAGTTTCGGGGACGTACGTTAAAATGAGCTGATCCCGGTTTTGCACACATGTGGGACGGTTTGGAGGAATAGTTTAAATTGAAAATGGTTTTTAATCCAGGATACCGGTAGCTAAAAGTATCTTTAATCTTTAACTTGTGTGCTTTACAGGTACATGAACTGTGCGACAATTTCTGTCACCGCTACATTAGTTGTTTGAAAGGGAAAATGCCGATCGATTTAGTGATAGACGAACGGGACAGCACTAAACCACCCTCGGAATTGGGCCACACTGGGAACGGTGATGCATCACGATCACTAGATTCCGCATCTCATACGGACGGTGCAAGTACCCCTGATGTGGTAAGTGGAAGTTTTTACATTATTTTTACACATTTTTAGCAGCATAAGCATCAGGGTACAAGATACGTTCAGGTATGACTGGAAAAATACTTGGAGGTAATGGAGGAAATGGAGTTTGTGTAGCATGCCTTTTACACATCTTGAAATGTTGACCATATGGCGTTACGAAACCAGGTTTTACTGAGAGTTGTTGTTAAGTTGTGTAGATGATGTTCGGCAAGCGGCAGAGATGGAGGAGGAGCAGGTCAGAGCTTTTGAAGAGGTTTAGCAAAAAAACATAAATGGAAACTGGATACAAATTCATGTAATTCACTGGAAGCATGCTTCAGATTGTAGGAAAAGATGAGGTTCATAAGAATCGTGTAGAAGGATGTGTAGTTTTTGGAATTACATGGACAAGTGTGTAGTAGGTTGTGGAAAGCGAATCAGATTATCTGTAATAGGCCTTAGCAAGTTGATGTAATGTTGGGGGGATGTCCAGGTTGCAGAATAAAAAGATGCGATGCGTTGATGCGTGCGTCTGGAGTCGGATTTGAAGTTAGCGCTAGTTTACAGATACACATGGCTACAATTTGAGAGAGCGAGCAATTTGAGAGGAGGACGGAATAGGACGGACATTGTGTGGGCGTGGGTACTGTAATTGTTTTTATACTTGTATAAATCCTAGATATTAAAGGTGGGCTTTTTGATTGTGACTGCATCCCTGGAGAAGTGCGAGTGTGTAATAACGGACACCTCCACCCTTTGGTTTTTAGGGTTGGTTTAGGTGGTTGGGAGACTATAACCTGGAGGGATAATGGCTAGAGAATGGTATTTGGTTTCTTGAAGAGGGTGATGGTGGCTGGATAGCGTGACCTATGATTACATTATCTCTGTGTGCTTACATGCTTGCCTCCCTTTCTTTTGCTAGTCTCGGTGAAGAAATGACACCCCACGGGGATGTGATCATTGACTCGATCATGCAACTCGATATCTAGCTGTGAGTAAGCTCAACTATTCACTCGCTTGTAGTAACCACTTGGAGCACGCTATTTCATGATGATCCTACATTATCAGAAACACATCTCGGTAAAAAACTACGCAAGCTTGTGTGTTTCTGGATGTAGGAAATGCTGGTTGGCGGAGGAACAAGTAATTGTGGTAACTGGAGCTGACAATCTGGTGGGTTGCGTTTAGGTTTATTAGTTTGTTGTAGGGTAAGCATCATCGGTACGGAGTAAAGGCTCTGATCGAAGATTGACGATTATCCAGATTGAGAACTGGGTTTGCTGATTATGCGAAACAATGTTGCGGATTTGTTAATCAGGTAGTGTAATCTGTCGTTAGCTGTCTGGATTCAAACATATCTGAGGAATATGGTACATGTAGTTTTCGTTACTTTGTTGTTTGTACTCGGATGAATCATGAATTAGAGACTGTTTTGAGGTACTGTGATGATGATTACTGTTTCAAAGTTGTGATGAGCGCATGTTCATCCTTGTATGATTTCAACGCCGTTTACTTTAGAAATGGAGCAACTGGCGGTTCATGTATGGGGAGATGCTGTAGGTGTACCTCGTCAAGTACTTGGGTTTGTATTTTCCCTGAAAATTACGTCTTGATTTTATGGCAAATTCCTCGGGCAGTTTGCAAATGTTTCCGTCGTAGCAAATAGGGATTTAATTCCCTGCGCGAAAATCAAGGTTAGAGCTAAAGGGCTTTTAATAGTGGGGGAATTTTGTGAGGGTAATAAGACAGGAGTATACTGGTGGACACTTTGTTCCGATCTCTCCAAGGCTGTAATCAGGTTGTTTGTAATGGCTATACCTGGGTGTGTAATTGAAGGTTGGTGGATGAAGGAGTAATTTTATACTGGAGCTTATAGCTGTTATAGTTGTTGAGGAGGATTCACATTCCAGTAAACTAGGGACGAAGGAAGGAAGGGGAATGAAGGAAATGACCAGGGAGGAGGAGGAGGAGGACAGGATGGAATGGGGCCGTTGTGAGTCGTAGAGACTGTTGTTGGATTTACTGGGATGCCCCTAGCTTTTATTGCCTGTTAGCCTGTTATAAAATGATAGTTTGGGCCGATACTATGCGGATCCTGGGTTGGAAGTGGCCATTTGGGCATGAGCCGCCTTTCCTGAAGAATCATGATAGGGGTAATGGTACATTAGATTTTAACTGGAAGAGGGTGCAGTGTAGTAAAGTCATTTTGCCAATGCTGCTCCCCCGTTATCTTGTGTATTTCCTTGATGCTTGCTTACAAAAGCTCAAGGTTATTTTATTACGTCCATCTCCAAAACAAGCTAAACATTGAGTATTATCCGTGGGGCTTGAGTTGAGGGCAGTTTTAAGGTTATTTGCTCCTTGGAAACTAAATGGGAGCTCCGGTCAATGTGGGATTTTTGCCCAGATGATGAAACAAGGGAAGTTGTTGAAGTATTTGCGGTTGATGCTTTCTCGATGCAGAAACTACCAGAAAAATGCACAGTGATAGCGTAAGGAGGAGGAGGAGAGGAGTTAAACTGTTTCGTAACGGTTTTGTGACGTGAAAATCTTCATAGGATGCCTGCAAGTAATGTTTATCGAGCCTGCTGTTAAATTGAGGAAAAATATCAACCGCCATGGTGGTTTGGAATGGTATCGGAATTAAAATAAGAGTCGGTGAATAATTTAGGAGCCGTCTGTTTAGATGTCAATCAGGGGATTGGAAACAAGGAAAAGCTGGAGTTTTTCGAGGGAAAGTTCCCCTCCCCGGTCACACACGAGCTTCTGTCAGCCATACACGTATGGCATAGGCTACAGAGGGGCGGCTGTTGGAGCTGTGGTTGGGAGGTGGGAATTGAAATATTTAGCGAAATGTTCGTGTGAGGGAATATTGTTGTGATTATTTTCTAGGATGCTCTTCGGGAAGTGTGTTAAGTTGACAGGAAGATGAGACAGGGGATTGACGGGTGGGTTAGGTTTTTAATAGGGTTGATTTGAAGTAATCCCAGGCCATCGCTATCTGTTTAGCAGTTCTCGACGGAAGTACTTGATGTAGTTGCTAAACGAAATTGTGCGTTATTGCATATAGCGGTTGGAGGATTGCTTACACTACGTCATACGCGTAGTTTGCCCCGAATCTGTTTTACCCATCAGTTGGTTGTGGAAATGAGACGGAAATGAAAGTTTGGACGGAATCTACCCGGTGTCCAGTCTACGGAAATGGATTCTGTCCAATAGCTGAGTTTGGTTTGCTCCTGGAGCGATATACATCACTTTGAAGCTGGTTGGTATTTGAAAATGCGAGGGCGCTGTACTGCAATGTGGAAACTCTATAGGAAATAGGGTGGACTATCTTCTAAGAGAAAGCGGACAAGAGGATCCACTTTTCAAGATAAACCAAAGACATGTGTCTGTTGTTTGATGAGCGGAGGTTGGTTTTGAAATGTTGGAGGATTGGTAAAGGTCCATGGGTCCAAAGTCTATATCTGAGTTTCTCCCCCAGCATCCTGTGATTCTGATTAGAGTGGAATGGATGAATCTCGGACATATCTTTGTGGAGGTAATGTAGCGGGAGGAGGAGGAGGTGGGTAAAAAGAGGGTGACCTAAGAAGCCGGGCGGAGAGTGAGGGAGATGCATTCGTAATACTCTCTCCCTAAGCTCCGACGGTTACTGCTCCGACGGTTACCGCTCCGACTCCTCCATCTCTCTAGGAAGATTGATAAGTCCCTTGACCGGAACGGTATTTCATTTTAATGGCTATAGCCGGGAAGAGTTGGAGAGTACTCTACGAGATTCCATTAGATTTTTCGGCTTTTCCATTCTCTAATGCGTCCGTCTCCTCTATCTGTTTCTTGTCTGAGGAGGAAGACTATAGGAGATCCGAAGGAATCTCTCCCGTCAGTCTATTTTGCTCTTTACCCTCCTCCCGCCCGTCTCTACATTTCTCCAGAGCGCCCATTCCATTAAAGAGCCGCTAATAGACGGAGGGACTACGGTAAAAGCTCCCTCAAGATGGTCGTCCTCTCAGTGCACCCTACTTGTATCTCTGCCCGCATGGTTTGCTGTCAAAGGTGGATTTCAGAGTTCCTGTGAAACTCGGAATGCGTTGCTCCGTGAAAGCCTAAATTTTAGAGCCAACTTTGGTGCATGTAATTAAGAATTGAGAAAAGATGTTGTGAATTCCTCTCGTTAGCCAGTATTGTGATTATATAACAACTACTAAAAGATGCGGGTTTCATTCAACAATTTTCATCTTGCGAAAGAGAGGAATGCGTGAAGGAGGCAGGGAGGGGATTATAATAAGTTTTCTACCCGAATGGAATCCCATACAAGGAAGCGTTCATAGTTGTATGTGCCTACTACCACCCGACCAAGGTCGGAGAAAGTAGCAAGTCAAGTACAGAGGGAGTCTTGTTGCTAATTAAATTTGTCTCAATGATTTATCGTCCTTCCAACCGCTTTTCATCTATTCTAGCTCACCCAAATCTCCTTTACTTGGACAGCTTTTAGCTGGAAGGAAATGATTTTAGTGGAAGCATCTATGCATTGGGGTTTAGCTTTCCCCTATAGAAGTTAGGATGAAACGACGTTGCTATTTTCCCTCTTGGAGGGGGCTTTTAGAAAGTTGGAAATCTCTCTTGCACCCGGGCTCCTCTGAAAACTCGGGTTGTGATGTTGTGAACAAGATTCCAGCTTCCCCTTTTGAATTTAAGTAGTCTCTGTTCATGCATTTATGATGCTATGACATAATTTTTCAATTATTCCATGCATGAAATTTAAAAAATTGCATCCATTACGCTAGAGGATGAGTGATAAAATGCATTAGAGAATAAAGTAGTGAGAATACATACAGGACTGAGCATGAGTAATTTTGAATGTCAGTTTGACCTTTTTGAGTTAATACGGAATGGTGTAAGCCGTGTTAGGGAGAAAGGATTTTGATTACGGATTGCATTAGCTTTGACTGTTCTTCTGTCTGTGTTGTCCTCCATGAGGACTTTGGGTGCATGCCCGTCTTGCCAGACGCACGTCTCTCCTCCGTCCGCACTAACTTGTTTCCAATCATCCATCGCCCGTGCAGGAGGTGTCAATGGCATCATGCACAAGAGTAGCTCGTTAACGAAAATATTTATGACGGAAGGAAAAACAATTTATAAGTACCAGGTCATATAAGTTTGGAAACGGAACTTACGGTAGCCCTCCGCGCACCTTCGTCACTGTAATAATGAAATCCTGTTCCGCTCCGGCCATGCTACCGTCGAGGATTTTTAAGGGTAGTAATTTGTCGAAGGGAAAAACGTAGAGGATTCCAGGTTTACGGGTTGTAAAAATAATAGCATTTATTACGGAGCATGAACGGTTGGTTACGGGAGGTATTTGTAATAGATTTGCATCCCTCATTGATTTCACGCTAGAATGGGAATAAGATGCAAAACACGTAGGAAACTCCATGACGCTTCATGAGATTTGTCGAAGACGCCTCGAAGACTGTTCATCTTCTCTTCTTATTCAGGCTGCGTGTGTGTAGTTGAAACCTGCTGGTTCGACGTACTTTCCCCTTCGTAAAACATGACAAAGGAATGACAATGTGTTGGTTGGAGGAGTTGGATCATTCGGGAGAGGAGGTGGAAGAAGTCTCGGAGACGATATTAAAGAGAAGATAAATATTTATTACGCATAGTCCAAAGCGATCCTGCTGATGAGAATACTAATTATGAGAAGAATTCTGAGCTGCTCTTCATTTTCTCATCCCTCAATCCGCAATATGGCCAATAAATACAGCTCTCCTTGTCTTTAGTCGGTGCGTGAAGGAGTAGGTGGACGGATCCTAGGGATATTTTCCTGGAATAATTTCGACAGAAATAATTACAAACTTTATTGGACAGTGAACCGTGTTGAGACGGAGGGAGGCGGGTTTTATGCAAGGTTTTGCGAGTAACTATATGAGGATTGTTTTAGCCCGCGTTCAGAGATTAGGAAATGGCCTTGGATTTTTGAAATGGGAAAAAGGAATTGTCGTCAAGAAGGGGAAGAACTGGAAGAGGTTCTTAATTTTAGGGCTGCACGCTTTTAATTTTACGGACAGGTTGCGTTACAGGGATTATGGAGGGACTACCGTAGGAAGGCTCTAGGAGGATGAGACGGTGATAAAAGCTGTAAATGCTATGTTTAATTTTGAGGTAGGAAAAAATGTTATGTTCATGGTGGAGAAAGGTGCTATTATTATGTTACATGGTTATTATTTTAGTAAGTGGAGTGGTTGAAAAAGCTCGGGAGAGCTGGGTGTGTGGTTAGAGAAGAGGTACGAAAATGACTGTTGTTTGAAATATGGTTTTGAAAGATGCTCTTGGAACGGTTTACGAAGTTGGTTTGTGATATTTTTTTTGTAAGTAGCTTGGACACAGTTTTGCTGCTAATTCTGCTTTAGTTAGTATGATTTCTATCAATGTTATCCTTTAATCCTGCGGGATGTACACGTGATTGGGAATTGGAGCTGAGGAGTTATCTGTTGCGTGGATCAAGGAAAAGCGTGAGCAAGGACATTACAAGGAGCTTTAAGGAGCTTGCTTTGCGAGTAGGTGGAGATATGAGAAGGATGTGGCTAATAGTGATGGGATCTTGGATTCTTTTAAGGGTTTCTTCAAGGGTTTGAATTGGAGAGGAGAAAAAGTGGAAGCTTCTCTTTTTTCTTGTTCTAGGGGAGCTGGACTATCTTTGAAAGAATTTTACGAGCGAGTTTAGTAAGTGGAGTTGATGTAAGGTGGCGAGTTAATGGGAGCTTCGGATGGTGGAATGAAGATTAATTTGGATTTGGTGGAGCATTCTCTGAGGGTTAATGATATGACACCTGACTCGGAAGAGCTTGATTTGGATGTGAGAAAAGTTGTTGGATTGGAACGCATCTTAAATAGGATGGGGTTGAAGAGGGAAGGAGAAGTCCGGAAACTTTAGAATCTTGTTGAACGTTCACCGGAATCACCTTCACCTGGTCTTTCTTGATGATTCTGGTTCGTAATTGCGTTTTTAGGGGAAGATGTGTTGAGGAATGTGAGAGGGTTTTGAAGCTCGTTATTGCAGGACGGGAAGACTGCTTGCCGCCATTCACGTTTTATAAATTATTATGAGGAGAACTAGACTGAGTTGAGTTGGCAGACTGCTTGTAGCCAGCTTCTCCTAGATTCTTCTTCCGTCTGTCAGACTTAATTGACTGCCTTTCCAGGTTGAAAATGAGAGGGCCATGAACTTGATTGCAATTATACAAGTGCTCTGAGTTTTGATGGTTGCATCGGTGATGTGCTTGATCGCTATGCTTAAAACAGATACAATGGAGGAAAGTTCGAATCCCGAGTTTCTAATAGCATCAGAGTGGCGTCAAAAATATGAGCTCTCTTTGGATGGGACGTTAAATTGATTAGCATAATTGATTGAATTTGGAAGAATTGGAAGAAGCTTTCAAGAGGAGAGTGGATAGGATTTGGATGAAAGCTTGCTGGTTGAATATTAAATAATGATTTAATGTGAGAGGAATTGTGGATGACAAGTGTAGGGAATTTGATTTGAGAGAGGTGGTGGAGGTGTGAGAGAGCGTTATCCTGTACAGCCCGCTATTCTGATGCCCGACACTTCCCTCCCTGTCAACTTGAGCTCCTTTTAATAGGTTTGAAGGGCGGTTATTCGGACGCTTTCATCGTGGACGAGGGTTGTTAATTTGATAAAAGTTTTATATCCACTCAAGTTGAGGAGGGTGTGGAAATGCAGTTGCGGGTTTCGCTACTTGGTGCTGCACTGGAGTCGCAAGAGTCTTGTCAGTGTAGCGGTATTTCGTATTTCGTGTTTTATTCAAGAGGCGTTCAAGCGGTTGTCCAGAGACCACCCTGGAGTTACTTGAAGAGGTGGGGATTGATTGAATTTTTGCAGAAATTGTCTCCCCTTCCTGGGTTTTTCCTATTCTTTTCTGGAGAGGAGCTATCGGAGGAATTGTGAAAGCCTTAATTCAATTCGCGGACGGGTCCAAGTGCGGCCTATCTGTGTGGCCGGCTGGTACGGTGGTAGTTATGGGATGTATTCTGGATTTTGTCCATTGTTCCCTGCAATTCCTAGCAATCCGAGCACTCTCTTGCGTAATGTGAGAGTTGATGGGCCTTGAGGCATAGTATTGTTGAGGATGACGAGATGGTTTTATGCTTGCAAAGAGAAGGAGAGATGGATTGATTAAAAACTGGGGAAGCGTGTGTGGATGGGTTTGAATGGATTGATTTGGTTTTATCCCACACTTGCTCCTATTCTGCTCTATGATTATTGCTCATGGAAAGTTGGGTTGAGGGGCTGCTCTGCTCCTTCTTCGAAGCTCCGTTCCCCTCTAAAAGGCCGTGCTGTATGCTTTCGGTGTTTGGTTGCTCGTAGTATGTATGATTAGAGTGATGGTTTTAGTTTTCATCATCTTTGGGATATGTATTTTAAGTATGTTCTGAATCCGACCCCTCGTCGGATTATATGTCCGTCTGCACATCATTAGGGTTAGCGGGGTTTGGGCGTACATGTAGTAATCCTGGATTTAAGGCTATTGTCGCAACCCTCGGATCTGATGCAGGGATTAATGTGCTATGTGCTAATAACTGTGAGCCGTGGGTCCCTACTCTCTGGAAGCAAATTAGCTATTCATCCTTGTTTGTTAAAAAGTACGGGGAAGAGAGAGGGGAAGCGGGGAGCGCGGCGGAGTGCGGTCGCTGGCGGAGACTGCTCATTTTGCGATTGGTAGGTCTGAGTTTGGTGAAGGAGAAAGGAAAGTTGCCTCCCCTCCTAGTATTTCTCTTACCCGGAAATCCCAAGTTGAATGGTCACGGCTAATTTAACTTTGTTCGGAAACTCGGTAACTCTGTAACTGCTGGGAGAAGATTTTCCGAGTCAACCGGATGGACATCCATCCGACTTATGGCTTTTCCGGGGAAGTTGACAAGGGAAGCTTTTGTGAATGTTGTAAGGAGAATGGAGTTGCTTGGTGAATGTTGGAGAAAGTGACATGAAACTGGACATGCTGATAAGGATGGGATTTAGTAGTTGGGACTGTGGTGGAATAGTATTCTATGTTTGCCATGGGCGTTTGAAGTTTAAGGACTTTAAATTGCTGTTGACTCGCCACATATTTACATTGTGTTAGACGGTTGAAGTGGGGGCAGGAATGGGTGGCGTCTGTCAATTTGAAATGATAGCATGACTACTGGAATGTTTACTCTGGAACAAAGGAAGGAAAGCGTAGTGACGTTGGGCTGGTGGATTGAACAAGTAGCTTGAATTAGTAGATGTAGACAATGCGTCTGATAGGCCACCCTTATTGAAGCATTTAACTTATTAAGACTATTGATTCTCGAGCTCATCAAGAACCCCATGGTTCCGCTCGCTCGTCTTCTGATCGAGTAGAAGAATATCTTATGAATATTAAATGCAAGAAGCGGCGTCATCAAGTGCTGCCTCTTCTTTCTTGATTTGCCAGCGTCAAGAGCGTTGTCAGATTATGCCGTGTGGTAAACCAAGAGTGACCGAACGATCAGAAGAAATGGATTGTATTAGATACATATATGAAATGTGTGGAAAGGGGGCGACAAACTTGATTTGTTTAGCCTTGCTATTTACAATCATGATCAAAGGAGTTCATTGGTTTAAAAATTCATATTTGATTCGAAGATAAATATTTAAAAATTCATATTTGATTCGAAGTTAAATATTTAAAAATTCATATCCGAGATTCAAGTTTAAGTATTTGAAATTTGAAAATTCAAATTTAAAAATTCAAAGTTTAAATTGAAGACTTTACAAGGCGAGACATTTTAAATTGGATATTGAATTAGTGCTATGAAGATTTTACATTTAATTGCGATTTGAGTAGTGGGAAGAAGTATATGTTTTATTGAAAGAGGAATAACGAATGATAATTATTTGTATTTTCAGAGACCTCCCTCCTCCTCGCTCTCGTATACTGGTCAAGGAAACGATGATGCGAGATCACCAGGCTCCGGAGGTACCCCCGGTCCTCTCAGTCAACCTCCCAACTCTCACAATAGTGGAGATAACAACAGCGAAGCAGGTAAGAAAAGAGATTTTACTACTGTCGCATACTCTCTGCGTATTGCAGCATACTTTTCCGGGAATCGGATTCTATAGGCTGGTCACGTATTCTCGACTTCTCCGAAGAGCTCCGGAGCTGAATCACTTATCGGAAAGGAGGAACTAGTAGAATTGGACTAGGACCATCGTCTGTAGAGAGGAATTGTGGGGACGGGAATTAATTCCTTGGGAATGTGTGGAGGATTTGAGGGAATCTGTCTTGAGTAGTCTTAGGCCAAGAGGAATGCGAGACGTTATGGCCAGTTGACAAGTTGGGGAAGAGTTGAAAGGTCATGATACATTCCAACTAGTTGTGTGTGCGGAGGGGGGAAAATCCAGCGGAATCCTCCTTCCTTTGCCAGAACTCGTCGGAATTGAGTCGGAATTCCTTGGGACGGATTTCCAAGCCGTGTACTTGACTTGAAGATTGATTCTGTAGGAGAGAGGAAAAGGAAGATTTGTATGAGTCTTTGGATGATGATGAGAGTTGGAAGTGGAGTGAAAATTGTTCCCATCCACCCTTATTCCTTGTCACACAACTATTTTTATAATCTCATGTGGTGCACTTGGAAATGTAGCTTGTTGTAGCTTCCTTGCATCTCCACCCGTGCTTTAACCTCCGTACACACACTCTCCAGTCAGTCACTTTAACAAATCCAAAGCAGCTGCCAGAGAAGAAGATGGTTCCAGCTGGATGTGTGAGTAGAAGGGCCGGAGATGGATTTCCAAAGGATGCTTAAACGGGATATGTTTGAGGAGTTTTGGATGTTACTGGCTGAAATGGAGAGAGGTTTACCCGGGTATTCTGGAAGCGCGTAAGATAGCCTCAAAAATATCTACCCTAAATTCTCCCGCCTGCTGGATAAGTAATCCTAAAAATATTCATAGATCTCGCCCACACCATTTCCTTGGATGGATGAGCACTGAGCTGGGTGGAAAGAATGGCTAAAACAAATAGTGTGAGGGAAGCGTTGTAAGTAAGTAAGCGAGGGGGAATTGTGTAACTTGAGATGGTCCCAAAGCTCTGTCCCTACCTCACTTCCCTCAACATTCAGATCATCATCTGCTGCTCTAAAGCTCAGTGAGGCAGATAGCTAAGTTGGGCTTCTGCTATCTTCCTCTTGGTCTTCTTCTGACGCTTTACTCTGAGGTGATGGAGTATTTTGAAAAAGATGCTTTTTCCTAAAGGTTTTGGAAAAATTCTTTAAGGATGTCATAACTACTCGCAACGGAGAGATTCCTTAGATTTGAAATGATAAGGACAGAGCCCACATTGTTTTGTTGATGAAGCTCAGAAGGATTTACATAAGATTCTAATTGAGATTGACACAATTAGGGGCGCGCTTGAGTTTTTTCTCTCCGACCATCTATTGTGCATCATTGTATATTTTGAGGGAGCACTGAAAGAAGTACAGTTATAACTATGCAGGAGTAAGGTTGGTTTGAGTTTGCTGATTCACACATGGCCCTTGACTAGTAACTCTTAGGTTTTATATATGATGACTGGGAAACTAGCTGTAGGAGCCAAAGATACAAAGAGTTGATTGTCATGATGGTATTCATGATAATGAGATGGTTATAAAACTAGGCTACCGTACGGAGGCTACAATGTTGACACTATGACGGATTCATCTGATATTTATCTAAATGCATGGCTCCAAGGAGGATGAGTGTCGTAGGAGGAGCTTGTGTGGCATTAGAATGATATCTCGCCCTGTAATTCATCTGATTCATGGAGCCTACTCGGAATATTAATTACGTGCAAGATTGGAGTTATCTTTATACTTGAACCTTGGAAAGTCCATCGTCTTCATCTCGTATGAGCTCATTCATATGGCGTTATGGGTGAATTGAATTTGAATTTTCGGACTGTTATTTAAAGGCTGTGATTCTCACTTGTTGATTCCTCGAGTCCAGATTTTTTGAGATACGAGGATAGGACGATAGGAGTGATTTAGCTATTGATATTTGAAATGTGCTTTTCAAGCTACAGTTATGAGCAAACGAGATGGAGGTAAATGTGTTGTCTAGAAAAATATTGAAAGCTCTCTCGTAAAATATAAAAGCAATAGAGTATTGGGATTTGAATCTGTATTTTTCCCATCTGTGAGATGTGTGGTTTTGGGATTCTTTAGGAATATGTATATTATGAAGCTTATGCAGGATGTCATCTTTGCTCATCTCACATACTTTTATTTTACATGCCTCAAAAAATGCCAGTTCTGGGTCTGCGTGTGTGTGTTTTCCAAGTATGGTTTTAGTGAGTCTGATGGTTCTATTCTGGTTGGGTTATTAGTGTTGGTAGATGCTAGGAAGCTTTAGAGCGATCGTATGCTACTTTGAAGGAGTCGTATTTTTTTACCACAACCATACTCTTGTGTTTATTTATCTTGTGGTTTTTTTCTGGGAAGAAGAAGTCTGTGGTGTATTTTTGACATCTCCACAAATGCTCGTCTTCAAACTCTCTGCGATCCCACATGTGGAGGAGTTTAAAATGGAAAGGAAGCTTGTGTGTCTTTAAGCGATGGATCCTTGAGTTACTTTTGCTTGTCTCCCATTGCCGGCTGATGCCATTTTTAGATGCTGTTTAAGGCCTCCATCATGGCCGGTACGGGATTATTGATTTCTGATATCCGTGAGCCGATTACCGGCTTCCTATCTGGCAATTATAAGAATTTTAATTATTTATCCATTGTTAATTAAAAGTATTTTGAGGACTCGTTAATAACTCAAGTTTGGACGGGGTAATTTTGAGGGGCTGTTGGCTGACAGCTAACTCGTCAGACCGAATGTCATTTCGTAGCAGGTGTGTTACTCACGGAAAAGGCTAAGGATTACGAGGACTCGACGGGTTTTGGTAATTCGGAACTATAGCGTGATAGGATAATAATTTTGAGGATGGAAACTAGGAGAGATACGTCTATATCTAGGCAGAGGCGCGCTTTGATGCTTGAGGCTATAGGAAAATAGATGTGGAGGGTGACAAGGAGAGCATATGGTTGGTGTGAGTTTTGTGATAATTACGAGAAAACATAGACGTGGCTCGTAGATGTACACAACCATGCTCGTGGATTTACATGTGTAATTACACGGTTTTCCTTAAAAATACCGTTGCGGAAGTAGTGATGAAAGGTGGAGGGCAAGTTTGGAGAAGCACGCAATCCGTCATTAAGCAGTGACTGCGGCCAATGTCTAGCGAGTTTCCCGCATGCAATCCACTTAATCCATGGCTGTAATAATGTTGCCTGAGGCGGTATTGCTTCAAATGCAAAAATATTACCTGATCCTCCTGTCACTGAAGGAGTGGGCTGCTCGCTAACGAGAAATCCGTTTGATTTACTTGACTCTATCTGTGTGCGAGCGAGGGGCTGTCTTTTGGCGAAAGTAGGTATAATTTATGAATGGGAGCCGTTTAGTCATTATAAAATAGGAAGGATTTAATAATGCAGAGATAAACAATAGCAGTGTGGTTAAAATGAATGTTTTTCATAAATTGCTAGTCGTAAATTAAGGAGAGGTAAAAAACGGAGGCTTTGTCCTGCCATTCATTACTTTGCTCGGATTTTTGCAGATTGGTGCAAATAGGTGCATTGGTTACTTGTTTTTTTTCGCGGTATCACGCGCACAAGACTGGAAATTATGGTGCGGCCTGCTGGGGTAGCTTACGCGCTCCCTGCCTTGTGTTCTTTATCGGCGTGGAACTCTAGCAAACTCCCAGTGGAGTGGTTTTACCCTTTTAGAAACGTAGGTTTTACGAGGGAATATATCACATCATTTGGATTGAGGGAGGAGGCCATATTCGTCTTTTATTATTCTTCTTGGAGGATTTATTGGTTCAGTTTAGCGCATCTTTAAGAAGTACCTTGGCTTGGTCATGACCTACCGCTACAGGAAAACGGTGGTTTTCGTTGGAGACGACGTGTGACACTTTTAGAGCAAGTGCAAAGTGTTACAGAATGCAGTCTAATTTGGCATGTTTTGTGCAGAAGAGAAGTTAGGCTTGGAATAGGCGGACGAGCTTTTATCACTTCATTAATCTTTTGGACGGCACACTAGTCTGGTTTGGCTCATTTTGTTGAAGGATGGAAGAAATGGGTTTATTTGTTCATTGATTCTAAATGAAGGGAGCCTAAGGATATGTAGCTAGGATGGTAGCCTGTTGGAAAGCTTAGTCCCGCTCCATCTGCTCTGAAATTGGTTTTATTGTGGTTAAATTTAAATTGAGGAAGCATATGATTTAGGTAATTTTGAGTGACGCGTGGGGAAAAGTGGGGTTTTGTTGAAAAAAGGAGTTGAAAGATGGAAACAATGCTTTGTTTACGTTATGGGAGCTTGGAGGACTAAAGGATTTAAGCGGAGTCAAGTTGGTCGGGACATGGAGCCAGGTGGCTGTTTTAAATAAATAAGTTTGTGGTTATGTTGAATTGCTTCCGGTATATTTTTACAATATTTGCTCTTCCAAAGGGTTTACAAGATTCTGCCCCATGCTGGTCGCGTGTGCTGCGGCCGCTCTGCTCTGGCGGCGAACTGCTTTACTGATTTTGCGAATCGTACTATCCATGCATTTTGGTTCGAATTTTGATGATCATTTGAATTTGTAAAATAGGAGTACATTATGCTGGCATTTTGGGTTTGGTATCCATGACAGATTTTGAATCGCTTTTAGAACATTTAGTTGAATAATTTCCGTGAGAACTTTCTCTCTTTTGTTAGGGACTTTGTACATGCATGTTTTGACAAGGAAAAAGAATGAGTGTTCCATCTAGAGACTGCATCGAATTGGACAGTTGGCACAGTTGAAGAAAAGACAACTTCAGTTATCAAGCTCTGAGAATAACGCTTTGGGTTTTTATTCAGTTGCCGCCTAGTTTGTACGCAAGCTTTAGAGAGTTGTAGTAATCGAAGAAGCGTAGGAATCCAAATGTAATGATGAGAGGGATGATAATACAAGTTGTGAATTGGGAAAGAGACATTACGTGGTAGCGGTGATGATGGTGAGTGGGGAAGGAGAGTATGATGAGTAGTTTGAGTAGAAGTGGTTAGAAGGGCGGGGAGTGAATTAGTTAGAAAAGGGCCCGAAATGCGAATGTGATGAAATGAGTTTGAAAAGGGCTACGATAAAAAGTTTTTCTCATTAACGATAAAAGTTTGGAAATAAATGAATTGGAGAAGTATCATTATCATCCTGTCCCACCCTTTTGTTTAGCCTCACATCTTCTAAAACTTTGCCTTTGCTATCTCTTATGCCTCAACATGAAAAGAGTCGCTCTGACGACTCAGAGAGACTCTTTTAATGTTGAGGTATAAGACTCTGAGTGTCCCAGAGACGAAGGAAGCTTTCTTTTCTCTGTGTAAATCTTTTCATTCCTTGTTCGGTCCTACTTGTGTCCCTGATATGTTGCGTATTGCTTGCTTAGTTTCCCTCCAAGGATGGATTCTTATACGAAAAGAAGAAGAAAGGCGCCGGTATGCATTGAGGAAAAGTTGAGTGGTTCCCATAAATTCAAGCGCCGGGAACAAGAGACACTGTCTTTTAAATAGAAACAAGGGAAATGAAATAAGGTTGTGCAATTTATGCACCCAAAGTCGAATCAAGTATCTTTTGTCTTTTTTCTCTGTCAGTCTTATCGCTATCTCTGTTCCGGTTGGAGCGGAGTTGGTGAGGAAAGTTTGTAAAATATGAAAGAGTTGGAAAAGGTGGTGGAAATTGGGCATAACTGTGCTACTGATGCCAATGAGGTGAAACTCTGAATTGCTATTAATGTCTTTTTTGGAAGCATTCATGCACTGAAGGGATAAGAGCTTTGTTGCAATAGGTTGAAAACTAGGTTTTCTTGATTGTTTTTTCAACTCATTGAGTTGGAGTTGGACAAAGGGTTATATAGAATCAAGTTGAGGGAGGAAGGAGTGGAAGCTGTATCGGGAAGAAACGATACGGGAATTAGTTTCAGTGGATTGAAATGAATGATCCGAGTGGATTTAAAATGGATTTTAATCAGTTTAGTTTGGTGAAATTGGGAAATGAAGGACATTGTGAAGGCGTTTCGAAACTGCTTCCCTATTATTCCCGCAATCATCTCAAGTCCTAATGGTAATGACAGTTAATGGGACTTTTCCACTGGAAGGGGGTTGCAATCTCTGGTTCACTATGGCTCTGAGAGTATCAATTCAATGGAAGGTGGGGGGAGTGGAGGAGTCAGTTGTTTTGTTCCCCGGTTGTTGCCTGAATCACTCTGGAGAATGGCCGGGTATTAGCTGAGATGGAGGATCGGGCTTCCCCTCTGTTTACGGAGGGAATGAGGCCGTAGTAGTTGTATAGTTAAATTAGGAAATTAGATTTCCCTAATGCTAGATTATCGGATGAGCTTCTAACCTCGTTATGCAAATGGTTTCATTCTTTGGTACGGGACTGCTACTGGTGTGGACTAAGGGGAAATGTGCATACACTTTGCCAGTTGCAAGCTGCAAGTCTGCAAGCTACAGCTTAAGAATGAGACTTGCTTGAGCTTGATGGGAGTAGGGATGTGTAAGTGTATTGTTGAGGACTAAGCGGGTTTTGACATGGAGGAAACGTAAATCTATGGAGCTGGATGTTGCTCTGAGTATTGTGTTGGAGTTTGGTTGTTACTTGGCGTTTCCTACTTCGTTACGTTGTGGTTAATGAGGAACATCTTCTTGACTGGACTGTCCATTGTTGGGTAAATTTATGTAATCAAGTTCATTGGGATGATGACTTGGAGGAAGGTTTAGCGTTGGGTTTTTTTTACCGAGAAGGCTGTTGATGCGAAGGTGGTTCCTCTGCCTTGGAAGCTGCTCAAGCTCAGAGTTGATTGCAATTAAGTTTGGGGCGTTAATGAGATTTTTTGAAAAAATAGCCTGAGGTCTTGCGGAACAATGGTTTGGATCTGTGGTTTTCTACTCGGCCTCTTAAATTAAGTAAGTCTAAGCGGGAAGACTGTGAGGAGAGAGTAGTATCTTGTGTGCTGGATTTCACCTGAAGGCTCATAAATATTCCCGAAGCCAACTCGGCTTAGCCAAGGAGGGTGGGAGATGGTACGAAGGAGAATGTAGACTGCCATTGAGTGAGGCAGCCAGGTTGGCTAGCGCAAGTTTTAGGGGTAATCGGATGATGGCATGTAAGACACGCTTCACTCCCATCAAGTTTAATATTTTTTTACATTTCTTCTTCATAGCTTTTAGCTTAGAAGAAGAAACGGAAAGAAATGTAAAGAGGGTTGGTCCGGAGTTACTGGGCTCATCTGGAAATCTCGTTAACCTTTTGTGGTTACGGAATTTGGAGTTTTTTTACCTGGATTCCTTGAAACTGTTTCTAGGAAATAGTCTCTTGACTCAGAATTCTTGGATTTTGTTTAAGCATATGTAAGATTTTGGGATGGGGAGGATTGGGAGAGATTGGAATGCATATTGTAACGCAATCTTTGGTGCTGAGTGCTAATGGTTTAAATTTGGGATTATATGCTGAGAATATTAGTGGTGGCAGGGCAGAGGTTATGGAATGAGAAGGAGGTGGGGTGTAATTTGTAGATGATAATTACATGTTTTAGGAATTTTCATCCCCGAATGGGAATAATGAATCCGAGGGAGGATTATAATGAAAAGAAATGTATAAAGTTTTATAAAAGCAAGAGCCTGAGAGAGTGGCTGACAATAGGCGGAGCGGAGAAGGATAAGTTTGAATTAAATTCTTGGGCGCTTAATTCCTTCTCGCGGAGGAAATGGTATTAAAGTTTTAAAAGTTGCAAAATCCTTTAAAATTTTCTTTTCTTCTGGTTTCTTCTTGCTCATTTAAGGAGAGGAAATGGGATGAGGAGAAGAGAAGGAAGAGAAGGAATAAGAGAGGAGGGAATTTTCATTTGGTTCCTTTTGAAAGCCTTTTTGGATTCATATAACATCTAATAATACGGGAGGATATTGGGATGGATGAGGAGGAGTTTTGGTTGGATTTGACTCTGCTTAATTCAACTTGGAGAAAGTTAGCTTAAGGAAAGTTTTTATTCCCTCATAAATATTAGCTCACGCCAAGTCTACACAAGTCTTTTCTAATTAGAGTTGGCATTCTAATTCCATCTCGTTTTCCTTTTATTTATAATTTCGTATCCATGAATTCGGTTCTGCACCTTTAGAGCTTTCTAGGTTGGCGTCTTGAGGTTTGGAGTAAGGTTCTAAGAGAATTATTTGGTCTTCGTGTGCTCGTTTCCTTAGAAGAGTAGCGGGTAGTTGTTTTTAGATGTTAAATGACATGTGGGCCACCTCTGACTAAAAGAAACTGCGGAAATATATTCTTTTAGGCCTTTTTAAGGCTGTGAATGAAGACTGCTGAAGGGACTTATTTCGTTTAAAGTACCCACGGTTAGAAACAGTATAGTGTGGGAATAGGATGGAGGAAGACAGGAGGTTTGACATTTGGGAAATTTGAAACTAAACAGGACAGGATAGTCAGGAATAGAGAGAGAATGATGTGACTGTGAGTGATCTTCATCACTCGTCGACCTCCGTAGGTCACGAAAACTGGTGAGTGTAGCTGGTAGTTGTGGCTGTCAAAATCGTTGTTCGTGCGGACTTGTATGATTGTTGGGGGTAAATGACGCTCTGGTTTATTTCAGTGAGTCTTTGACGGATTGACTTATTGATTGTTGGTTTGGAATAAGAATAGCAGGGACTGACAGAAGGTCGGAGATTAACGTTATGAATATTTAGGAGTAATTGAATTATAATCTTGTTGGATGTGGTACTGTATGCGGTGGTTAGCTCTCTGAAGCTGTGTCCTTAATTTCCTGTGCGTGCCTTTTTAAAGACATGAATTCCGATCTGGGGTTTGTACCTGAGTAATTTTAGTGGAGAATTTGGCTGATTTTAGGGCAAACGACTGAAATGTAGCATATGTTTTGAAATTGTGGTTGACTCCAGAAGCGACATGGGCTACAGTAGGAATTGAGGGATTACGGAGAGAGTGTTGATGAAAATGGGATTTTGAATCCCTTGGAAGGATGAGAAAGCGGGCGGAGGTTGGAGGGTTGATGTGGTTTGCATGACCGTTGTTTTATTTATCGGATAAGTGAATGATGATGATAGGGTTTTGATGCAGTTGTCAAGTTGATAAGAAAAGTTGGTGAAAATACATAGGAGGTGTGTGTTTTTTCTGGTGAGGTTGGTATGGATGCTATAGCTAGTAGGGTGGATCTCCTTGGATGCTTCGCCCTGTCCGGTGAGTGACGGGATAATAGGGTGTTGATGACATGTTAACAAATATTAAGCTCGCGTCCGGACTGATTGTTGTTGAAGAGACAAAGGAATCCGTTTGGAATTGTGCTCATGTCAGGGAAGAAGGAGACCAGGTAGGAGCGAGGTTGACAAGAGATGACAACTTGTCCGCACTACCCTTCCGCCTTATCCACGCTCTACAAATAGTGGATAAACTCTTTGGCATCCTGGTGCATTTGTCAATGTTTTTTTATCCATTCTCTCTTGTGAAACGATATGGTTTTCCATCTTAGCAGCAAGGCTGTGCTGTGATGTTGGAGAGCCTTGGTAATTTTTTAATTTTTAAAACGTAGAAATTATGTTTACTATGAAACGTAAAACTGAAGCTGGGTTACAGCCCTTCCTCAAGTAGGGTTGATTACTGTTGATTTGATTATACGTTGAATATAAGAGTGGTGGGTTTTGATGGGATGCGGAACTGAACGCTATGGCCCATGATATAATTGGAGGTTGCGGAGGGAGTTTTTCCTTGCTTTGTTGGGATGATGGCAGCCATGATTTTGTATATGATGCTTTTAGCGGGATCCTGAAGCGGATCATGTGATGAATACAGTGATGCTATGGCCGGGGGCGGGTATTGTTTGTGTGAGGATTTGAATCCAAGGCTGACGTCTAGAGTAATGAAAATTTGAATCCATGGTTTGGAATCTTATGCGATATCCTTTTGAGAATTTGAATAATATCATGAGCCTAGGGTTTGTTCCACACAATCCTTGCATGGACTTGTGTATTCATCCGACTAACATGTTGCCAAGGGGACAAGGGGTATACAAAGGGAGGCTGGCTGAGGGGAATAATGGGGAGCTAATGTAGTCTCTTGGTTTGATGGTTGATTAATATTCATATTTTTTTCTCCGTCTTCTTGGTCTTGTCTTGATCTCGGAGTTGTGAGCTGGGAGGAATGAAAGTGTTGAAAAAATCTCGCCTCCAGCTTATTAAAATACCAAGTAAAATAGGATTTTATACGCCGTGTGTAGGTTAGGCTTTCACTGGATTCTTTATATCCGTCCGGTGTGTTACGTGGAGCTTGCGTTGTTGGAGGCGTACGCTGTTTGAAAAAAATGTTTTGAAGCTGGCTTTGAAGGTTGGAGTTGTTTCTCCTATTGAATTCTGTTGTTGGTTGCTCTTGTGGAATTTTTTGTGTGTTAGTTATTTAGGGATGCGGGGCACATGCCGGTTGAATAAGATGCTGATGAGGGGGAAAACGGTGTGAAGGTTTTGAAATGTGCGGAATTGCTCTACGCGTTGTGTACTGCTAAAAAAACTCGGGTACAATATCAATAGGTTCGTGTGCTGGACGGAAGGTTGAATAGGATTATTAGAGGCTATTCTTGGAGGGAAGATGTTTGATTACAATAGTAGTGGTAATGGGATTGGAGTCTGCCGTAGCGAGCATTAAACGGTATCGTACTTTTTAAAATATCAAGAGTATTATCTCGTTATAATGGCTCCAAGAAGGAGTATTCTCGACAATGCTCGCCCTTATCTTGCATCGGTATTCTTGCTCCACTGTGCACTGGTTGGAATAGTGTACGATCTCATGAAAATGATACCTGTGGATAGGTGTGCGTCTGTGTTGAGCTCTCTCTCTGCCGCAGTCGGAAACTGGCTGGACCAGGTGGAATGGATTCAGCAGAGCATATATAGAAAATAAGTGTGGTCCTTTTCGGGAGAGGTGGAAAATTGATTGTCCCCTTACTCGTTGTCCATTTTGAAAGTTGTAAGAGTGACTACTGTTGTGTGTAGGAGTTGATGACTACGCTCCTTGGTCCGAGTGGATTGTCTTTGCAAGTAAGTGAGAAGGAATGAAATGACTCAGTTTATAGTTTGTGATCCCTTCTTCCCTCAGGAGTTTAGCTTCTCAAAGGAAGTGTAGAGAGTCGAGGGAATGACTCGAGAGAAGGGGAGTATATAGTCAGTTTGTTCATTAAATTCCAGACTATCCAAACCTCATCTCATCTTCAAGTCACGTTTCATAAAGCTTGAGCGTCCAGCATCTCGGCGGACAACATGGAAAAGGACTTACAAGTTGTAATCTCTTTGGAAGCGATGATGGTGAGGAGTAAAAGAGATGGACGTGAGCTGGAGGAACAACTCTGTGCTTTTGTGTGGTACATGAAAGTAAAGTTTGTTCCAGCTAAGAGTAGCAGAGTCTGGCTGATTCGGAATTGGAGCTATTTTCCGCTGTTAAGCAAAGTAAAACTGTAGGATGAATACACCAAAAGAAGAGTATTTAGAATTACCTAATTTGAGTAGTTGGGCCTGGATATTATTAAATTGTAGGAGTATATTGGAGTTAGAAGTGGAGAATTTGATGGTTGAGTAAGGTCTGAATTCAGTGATAGGAGGCTTGCTAATCAAGAAGATGGACATAAAGTTGTATATGAAAGGCAATAATCTTGGGTGTGACATTAATGGGGCGGGTGATGATGCGATTAAGTTGAAATACTGTAGTACATCCTGTACTCTTGTGACTGAATAATTTTTGACTCGAGGAAGAGAATTTGAAGAAAGCTGGTTTCTGTCTGATCAATAGTCCCATCTTTGCCTGTTTGGCCAATCCAATGCTGGGATTACGTTATTGGTCATTGCCGTGTAGCTATTATTTACTTGTTTTATTTCTACTTGTAGGGGTGTGTTTAGTGTTGAAGATGGGAATAGTAGGGATTGAGATAGGGTTGGATGGTTCGGAGGGCCATTTAAAAGCCATCATCATCAAATCCCTCCGACACCCTATAATTTTATACTTTGCCGTTTTCCGGCAGAGTAAGTTTTGTTTTTTATGCCCTGTTGCATCCCTCTGTATAGGATGCTTCATTGTAGGATCTCTTGTAAGTATTCTTGTAATGTGTGTATCAAAAAGATACGTCCGGCTCTTAACCCGTTGTTGAGCTTCTCTGGGCTTTTGTTGAAAAAGTTTGTTTTTTCACGAGCTGATAATTTGGTATTCTCCAGGCTTTTTGCACCACATTCTTTATAAAACCCGCTTCGGGGTTTCTAAAGGGAGGATATTAAGGAAAAAGTGCATTAAAAAGTCAGCAAGTTGGGCTGATATAAATGCTTCAAGAAGATAAGTAATCAGGGAGACTTTTTCGTGGAAAACGGTTGGAGAGTAATCAGGCCTATGCAGAGGCTGGAAGGTTTTAAAAGGGGAATTAGAGATGCAAGTTTGATTTAAATTACTACGGTTGCCGTACTCGTAGTAATTGTGCGATAAGCGTTGATTGTGTTGGAGTTTGTGGATGTGATTTCCTTGTTGGCTGACTGGGTGAGTTGCTGCTGCTGTGGAGGGAGAGATATGAAGATAATGTGGCTGTTTCTTGTGTGTCTCGGGAAGAATTGAGCGGGTAAGAAGAAGAGTGAGTGTGAGCTGTCATAAATGGGTTGGTAG
Source organism: Sminthurides aquaticus (assembly GCA_906901655.1). Classification (NCBI taxonomy): domain Eukaryota; kingdom Metazoa; phylum Arthropoda; class Collembola; order Symphypleona; family Sminthurididae; genus Sminthurides; species Sminthurides aquaticus. The sequence continues at coordinate 350,905 of CAJQTT010000026.1, read as the reverse complement.
GGGCAAGGACGTCTCGGGAGTATCATAAAACCCTTATCATTCCCTAAATAGCTCTTCTAATAGCCTTTTCATTATCTACTCCTCATTTCACAGTCGTTGTGTAATTCTTTTTCCCCACGCGCGCTCTCCCGGATTTCTTGTTCTTCTCCAAATCTTGCGTCGCCCCTCTTAAACTTGAAACTCTTGCTTTGAATTGTATGTCGGAATTTTTACAATTACTTATTCCAAGCCATTCAACTTGTGCTCGGAACTGGTGTATTCGGAGAGTTTAATGGCCCTACTTTATAATTTTCCCGGGGATTCTCTTTCAACTTTTTCCGGAGTTTAACTAAAGGGTTTTGTGTTTGGCGGGGTTTTGTTCGTCTGGGTTCTAAGCTGATACCTTTTTGGAGAAAACTAAAGGATTTGCTCAAAGAAGAGGAAAATATTGTGGGAGAATAAAAATAATAAAAAATGCTGTCTCTTTTTTAATACGGGTGAAATGAAGTGGATAGGTCACGGGCGAAGGGGCTTGGTTTATGTAGGGCCGGGTTTTAAGGAAATGTGGAAAACATCCATGGATGTGGTTCCCTATTACCCGGCAAGGGCTATTGAGGTGATGGACGAATGAGCAGCGGGATAATAAATATGTATTTATGCGATTTTGAGCGTAATATTTTTACCCGATTTACTCGACTGCATCTTTAGTGGCTTGCTTTCTCGGGGTTTTACCGGGTTTGGAGAGAAAACCCGGGCGCGTTTTATCCCCCTTACCCGCGTCTTCTGCATATGGATTGGCCATTGGGATCCACGGAGTGGAAAGAGTGAGGGGGATTTTTAAAACCAGCAAGTTCTTATTCTGTACAGTCTGAAGCAAGAATTGAATGAAGGGTGCGTGAAGATTGAGTATTCTCAAGAGAGAGTCACAAAATGGCCATCACATTCGGTTGACTGCCCTCAACCATTTTTCATAATGTCCAACTATTTCTCTAGAATATTTTCGTAGATCAACTTCCCAAAAAGAGACCCATTCACTGCTCTGACTCTATGTTAATTCACAAAAGTGTATCACTCTTTTTTGCGGAAATCATGCAGCGAAAAGAGATAAAAACTGTAAGACAAAAGAAGTTTCGGAAGCTCTTTTGATTCACATTCTTTGTTAAATGCATCTTTTATCCTTAAAAATTAAGGGTTTTACAACTCGGGTAGTGATTCGCAAATTTTGCAACTACTGCAGGATAGATTGCCATCTGTTTTTTTAGCCGAGCAGACTTTCAGTTTGGTCTGTAAAAAGTGGCGTTGAGTGGTTTAGTTGAAGAAGAATGATTTGCGGATTATTAGAAGCTGTTGTAGTAAGGTGGAGTAGCTGTTGTGGGATTAATAATTAGTGAGGTAATGAAATTGGTTCGGAAGCGTTTATTAAAAACAATGAGTACATCGAAGTTGATGGAAGGGCTATCGATTGTTTTCAACAAGGAATTTAATAGCTGGGGTAGGATTAATGAAAGAGACGTGAGAGAGAGCGGCTACTGTGGAGAATTTAGAGGAAGATGATGATGTTAATTGCAGAGTGGGGAAATTGATGGAAATTCTGGGGCCGCTTTGAAGCTGCTAAAGGGAGCCGAGAATGAGCAAGGGCGTAGGACGGAAGTTGATACCTTTTGAGCGTTATTAGAGTTAATTGTGTTGTTGGTTGAGACGAGTAGTCGGCTTGATTGGAGTGTTTGAGTGAGGAGAAGAAGAAAGTGTAGCGCTATGACGGAAGGGTTTCAAGTTGAAACAGCTCGTAGGGTGTGGACGGAGGTAGGTGGGGAGTGAATTGAAGTTAATGGTGGCGGGAAGGAGGTGGGATTTAATATAAAATTAGGATAATTTGATTCTCATCTACCTTTCCTTGATGGATATCTACAGCAGGTAGTGTAATAATAAGAGACATTAAAGGTGGTGCGGGGTAATGAAACGTTTTATATTTTGCCGGTGATAGCCGGTGCGGAATTGTTATGGGAAAACACACGCTGCTTCACCTCGCCGGTAGAATAATGAGTAATTTTTTGCAGATTGGGAGATTTCAATTACGCGGTAATTAAGTATCCGGCTGGAGTTTGAAGTTGGGAAGTGATCGGGAGAAGGCTGTGGGATGCAGTAATGGCGAAGATGGATTAGGGATTTCTGCTACAAGGATAGGTTTAGCTGGATTGTTGCTTTCCGTGATCAAAGTCAGTTGATGTTGAATTGAAGTAAGTGAAGTGGATCAAGTAAATAAGATGCGTGTCGTTGAATATTATGTTGGATGGGTGGAAAGTTGTGCATCTGGTCGACAAATTGTGTTGGATTACGTGTGCACTGGAGTAAATTGATTATCATTCAAAGTCAGTCCGATAGCTTGAAATTGAAGCCTGGAATAGGTGACTTGCATGTGACTGTGTCTCTTAATGTTTTAATATTTGTATATGGAAGGGCTAATCCAGAGAGTAAGTTAATGGCTGCTCTGTGCATGTGTTTAAACATTGGATTCCATTATTTCTCTCGGTTAATTCCCAACTAGATGCAACCACATGTCAGAAACAGACTCTCGGGAAGGGGGAAGATTAGTTTTTCTTCGCAAGTCTGCTGGGTTAGTGTTGGGAACTATTACCAGGGTAGTTAACAGAGTTCTCTGGGAAGAAGACTTTGAGGAAGAGCTAATGCGCTCCTTGCAGTCCTCGGTGCTATTTCTGTATGGCAAGAAGAAGAGAGTTTTCATTTCTGGTTTAGCATCAAAGAGAGGCAAGGTTTGAAAAAATACTGACGAATCCGTTAACGGATTACTACATTTAGAAACCGCAAAATGGGAATGGTTGCAACAGTCGTTGGACGAACTGTATGATTCTGCATTGAATTTGAAAATTGTGCGATACAGGAAGTGTTCAGGGTTGTTGAAGGCGTATTTAGAGTTATTTCAATTTAAAATTGTATTTTAATATAAAAATTGGCATAGCTCGATTCACACACTGCAACAGACTTGCAAGAAAGTTTTGGTAATAAGGCTTTTTGATCGCTTGGCTATCTCATTAAGAGTTTCGAGGAGAAGGTCAAGAGGAAGAGCGTAGGGATGTTGATTTATTCTTGGGTTTGAAAGAGCTTGGTTTGAAAGCTTGGAAGAGTTTTTTTTCCCAATTTTTCCAACATGACGTTAATATAAGTTTATGGAATGCGGGAATGTTTTGAAGGCGGGGAGGGAGATGATGCGCTCGGGGTAAGTTGTGCAACTCCCGTCTTGGGTTTCCTAAAAGCTCCTGTCAACATATATCAAGTCATTTCTTTTCATCCTCCACTTTTCTTCCTCTGACTCTGAGTGCCCCATTCCGTCGTAGTTTTATGCTACGAACTCACTGCCATGGACTGAAAGGAGGAATACAAACGTTGAATTATGATGGGTTTCAGTGGTGAATTTCTTGAAGCTTTTACATCCCCTTCCTCGGATGTGAGATGATTGAATAGACAAGTTACTAGTTGAAAGGATTCTACTACGGCGTTTCTTGTTAAAATGCTGAGCTTCAAGTGGTACGTAGAGGGAAAAATTGAAAATGCTTTGAAATGCGGGTGGAATGCAATTATGAGGATGCGAAATCGCTAAAAACAGTGCTGTTATTGCTGTTATTTGTTATTGCAAGGAATAGATTTGCGGAGTATCATAAATTAAGGAATGAATGTAAAATCTGAGCGCCTGCGTCGCAACTGCAAAGCTAATCCGGTTTATCCGCTAATCTTGGGCGGAATGTTTAAAAAATATAGCGTTTGCTACAAAGAGATACCGAATTTATAAAAAGTAAGGCACGATTTAAGGTGGCGGTGGAAAATCACATGAAGATTATGCGTAATGTCGGAGTTAATGAGGTTGGAATGGATATGACACCGCTTTAAAGCGTAAACTACTTTACTGATAGCGTAAATACTGGATGCTTCTGATGCAGGTTGTAGTCCTTTTGAGCCATAGTATTGGAGAGTTGTTTGAAAAGTAGGAATGTTTGGAAAATCGATACGGTGATGTAAAGAGGCGGAAATATATATATAGTCACTACCATCGACGGTATAGCCTTCTACTAGCGGTACGAGAAGCAAGGAAAGGAATATTGATTTTGAATTCCTCCTCAGGATTTCTTCTAGCGTCTTAGACTGTTTCAAGAAAGCAATTTTAGAGAGCCTAAGTTTTTTCTTTTTGGGCTATGTAAGATATTTTCGGCTAGGTTTTTTATTTCGTTTCCTTTTAGAGTTTGTTCTGAGGGAAACTTTTGAGGTTTCTTGGGTCTCCTTGGGTCTGTGCAATGCAGTTTGTTGGAAGGCAGGTAGCGCACACATGCTTGGGTAAGATGAGAGAAGTGATGGTGCAGACGAGTGAGTTGGGGGAGAGAGGAGTTACAGGAGGGTATACGCTGATATTACCCTGGCTTTTGAAACCCGGGAAGGAAGGAGAAGCCTATAGACAGGAGATGGATGTTAAAGGGTTTGGAGGAGTAGTAGTGACTGGTGTCGGATGGATTCGTGATTCGGATGGAGAAAACTCGGGACAGAGTTGGGATGATGCGGGCATCTAGCCGGTGTAGTTTTGGAATGAAATATTGCGCTTGCCTCGGAGTTTCCATGGGCACATAACTCTGGTTGGCTCTGATGGATAGTACTTTGCTCTTTCTGGAGAAAATCCACCATTCAGCGAGAACTCGTGAAGAGCACTTGCATGCTCAGGGCGGCTAGACATGTACATCAGTTCTTGGTTGAAAATGTGTGCGCTACTCGTGACACTTGAGTGAAGGAGGGAGTTGCGATGCAAGGATTTGGCGGAATTTGGCAAAAAGACTTTATTATTATTTCTATGCTGCGTTACTATTTGTGGGACGGTTATGGGAGCTTGTTCTTAAACCGGCTCGTTTATGAGCCGGTTTGATGAGACTATGGCAAATACGCACCCTGACCTTCACCCTTGAGTCAGTTCGCCAGCTAGTGAGGATTATGATTGGGGTGAAGATTTGGAGTGACGGGTGGATTGGGAGCGGAGGGATTATGGGAAGATCTGCGGAGCGTGTCCAGCGGACATGCTAATTTTGTTCATTAGGGGTGTTCCGGAAGGGTGTTTTGAGGGGTAGAAATCCCGGGAAAGTCAATTGCCATCTCTGTGTATCAGGGTACTTTAGAGGAGGATGAAAGCTATGTAGTATGCAGGACGGGGATTCAGGATACGGCTGGAGATGAAAGCATCCTGGGATTCCCGGGTATTCTGAGATTCAGTTGCACCAAAAGTAGGAGGAGATGTAGGCGGACGGAGAGAAACGGGAATCTCTTCGGAGTGCTTCTCTGACTCGGGAGAACTTTTACGAAGGGTTTTCTGTGTGTGCTTCCAAACGTATCACACGTGTCCTTGCGTAACATTTTGAATACTGGAGCTGACAATTGCAGATCTTGTGTTGGCGGGTAAATTATATATATTTGCTAGTTGCCACCAGACTTGTTGAGACCTCCAGGGCTGGATTCCAATTACGCCATGCTCACTCGAATCGGGACTGACTAACAAGGGAAGGCGGTGGTGTTTGCTGGGCTTGCTGGGTTGATGGAGGAGTTTGGGCGGTTATTATAAATATTGAGAGTGCGGGGATTTGTATAGCCGCTCTGGGTTCTGGATGAACTTTGACACGTGCGGGGACGGTGTGGCTGTCATTTGCAAATGGATTGAGAAAATGTTGGGAAGAATTCAAGGGTGGGAGAGTTGGGAAGGTGGATTTATGCAATGCATCTTTTAAAAGGAAACTTTGGCCCCTCTCGGATGGATTTTTGGATGCAGTTAGTTGATATGGGAGGGGAGGATGATGGATGACATGGATTTTATGTATTGACCGATAAAAGGGGATGCAAGGAAGCTCTCTATGCACTTATCATCATCAATATTGATTACCTTCTTCTTTTTCCAGACATCCTTGCCCCTGCTTTTCAGGTCCGTGCTGATAAAATTGATATCCTCTTTCGGTGGATAATGCCCGTGTAGGGTAGGTAAGTGGTCCGCGGGAGCCACAGATTAGTTTACCACCACAGAGGGAAAGCGTAGGAGGGTAGTTGTCATGGTTACGGATTTGGGTTTAGGTGAGAGGAAGTAAGTGCTCTGGACAAAGGAGGGTGAAGGAGGAGGGGTGATGGATATGAGAGGGGTGGGAGAGGGCCTTTTATGCCCGTGTCAATTGCAGATGAGTAGAAGCGTAATGACAGAGAGGAAACCACAATTCGGAATGAATAGAGTAAGAAAGGGGGAACAGAATTCCCACATGTTCGTGTCCCATCCACCAAGAAGACGAAGAAGGTAACTGCAAGAACCGAAAAATATCCAGAGCAGAATGTGTTATCGACGAAAATATGGCAAAACTTGGATTCGGATCGATGTGTCAGAACAGATCTCGCATAGCTGTACACGGATTCAATGCGTGGAAATAATTTGGTGGAAATATTGGCAATGTTCTCTTTCCATCTCGTTTACGATATCGACATGAAGATATGGACGGAGGAATAAATGTTGGAGGAATACGGGAGAATTGTTTGGTTCTTATAGGATTGTCGCGGGAAATTTCTGTAGGCAGACGAATGCTTTAGGATTAGTGTATAGGGCGGTAAATAATATTTACGGATCTGCTGTGTCGTCTTTTATCGTCTTGAGTCTGCACTAGTGGGGGAAAACTGGATGTGACTATGTGGATTGGATCAATTCAGAAGGAAATGTTCATGTGTAGATGTTGTTTTAGATTTAGGAAATTGGTTTTTTTTCCATCGAAAACATGGAATCGGCTCTGCTGTTTGTCCTTCTCTTCCTGCTAAGCTGGAGTAGATCTGATGCAGATTGGGATCAGTTTCAGTAACGGTTTTATACCGATGAGGGTAGGAATGGAGCAAAGTCATTTGTGACCGGAGCTTTGTCAATGCGATTCCTGGGAAGGCTTGCAAGTAAAGCTAGAGAAAAGGGCCGCTAAAATTGAATTGAATGCATTAATTTAGTAAAAAATAAAATTATAATCATATGTATAAAATTAAAACTTCTGACCGTGCTTAACCCCGTATTTTGAATTTTGTTTTACAGGGAGTAAACGTGGATCACGTACCGGGAGCTTTGACGTACCACCTTCCACGAACCATTCCCGGCATTCCTGGGTCCCCTCCTCACCTTTCCCTTACAGTAAGTGTATTTTTTTACCTTCATGTTTCGCACGCCATTTTCGCGCTTTCTTAAGATGCCAAGGGGTTGACGGAATAATTGGAGGCGGATGAAAGCTAGAAGAGTGTATTGTTGTTGGGATGAGTGAATGATGATAAGTTATCTTAGGAGTTATTCAAGAGTCATGTGTGTCTGAAAGAATTTGACATGGGGTGGAGATTGTTTAGTTGTTTTGGAAAGTTTTTTGAGGGATGGACAGGATGACGAGGTTGTATGAAGGTGGCGAATGTCTAGCTGACAGGATTCGGACAGCGTTCCTCTTCAAGAAGAAGCAGAATCGGAGAAGATGATGAATGAAGGTGGGGATTGAAACAAGGGAAAGACTCCTGTCTGTGTCACTACTCTTGTAAGACTGTCAATGGTTTTGGGAGAGGAGTTTTAGTTTTGTTCAAGAATTTTTGGAATCTCGCTGGTTCTTGCCTAAAATGACACACACGTCGCTAAGGTTTTCAAAAGGACTCATTGAGGAACTGGTGGGCTTGTCAGCCCGTTCCGTAAATTAAGACTGAATGAGTGGCTTTTTAATGCTAAAAGCAAGGATGATAGCCACGTCATGATAAAATAATTGAAGGATTCCAAGGAAAGGAGCATATAAGGAAAGGAATTTCATTGAAGATCTACAGCAGAGGGAATTGAGTGAGTACGGTTGAGATTGAGGTGGATGAATGTCTTTTGTTTTAGAAATGTTGAGAGGCTTCTGAGAATCTTGGTTCAGAGTTTGGTTGTGGGTTGTGTAGGCTTCGGAGGAACGAGAATCGACTGGATTATCTAAAAAAGCTGGAGGTTATTTATCGGTAGCTCGTTAACTAGTTAACTTGATGCTAACTCAGAGAGGAGACTAGTTGGATTAGCGTTTGGAAGTAATGAATATAGATCTGCACACAACACTTGGTTTGCTTCCCATTAGCCGCCATCATTACGGATGGCTTGCGAGAGGGCTTCAAATGTCTGAAACAGGGGATCTAATTTACTATATGTGGGGTGGTACGTGCATGGTTCTGGCAGGGTTATCCTGCAAAGTTGATCCAACAAACCCATAGTAGAGAAGAGAAGATTTTTCTCTCATCTTTTTTTCTTGAAGATACCAGGCATCCCAGCTTGGAATCAGAGAACGGTTGAAGCAGGATTCGGGTAGCTGTAAATCTATCTCTAGTGTGGAGGAATTGAAGCGTGTTAGGAATTTTTTCTAAGGTTTAGAAGACATCCCACATGGGATGGCATAAGAATTTTGCGCGACGGCCTCGAAATAGGATATGTCTCGGCATACGAGGTCCTCTTTAAGGATGACATGATTCTCTGATGCTTGTGTTGTTGGAAGATGTTGAGTGACTGACTGACGGTGGTGGTTCGTGTTCTCATTCCACGGCCGCGTCGTTGGGTTGTTATAGGGATTTAAATAGGGAATGGTGATCTAGAGAGACGTTTTAATTTTTATGACGCAATTTGCAATCCATTTCCACCCTTTAAATGGGTTTTATTTTAGTGACGATGAGGGGAGTTCTGGAAAACTGGGCTGCATCTGTAAGAGTCGTCGTGGATGTCGTCGTCGTGTTGGACGGAAATTCTCAACTGTTGTTTGACATCCGTTAGTGAGTCCGAAGATAATTTAGTTGACGGATTCCAGGAGGGTTTGTTGACGAGAAATTGGAGCCGGGTTTTACGCTACGCTTTGGGATTGTAGGGAATTTTGGGTAGGATGAATGCCAGATTTCTTAAAGGGAACGTCCTCACTCTTTGGAGCTCCGCCCATATATCTTAAAATAAAAGAGGATATGACATGTGTTGTGCTCATGAATCCTTTTTGATTTTACTAGTGGAGATCTGAGAAGGGAAGCTGTCAAATAATTTGATATTTTCTTGAAGGAATATAAGGAGTTTTAAACGCCTTGACTCATTTTTCAATAAGTTCGTGCTGAGTAAAGGAAGATCTTCTAGAAGAACTTTAGAAGAGAGAGATGTGAATTTTTATTGGAATACAGTCTGTAATGGAAGCTATGCAAGTGGTTTTGAAGACACATAGGGAAGATGGGATGGAGAAGCGGATATTTGGGTTGGTTCTATTTTGGTTCTGGCTTATTTTTTCTTACGCTGAGACATTCTTGTAGATGCTGTCGTAAACATTGAGGGCAGATTTGAGTGGATTGTTTCCACGGGTTGGTTATTAGCATTTGGCTCGACTTGGCAGGATAGTTTGGTGGGCCGGTTTTTCATCTTCTCTAATTCTGGGAGACGTTTTGTCAACGAGGCTGAGGACTCCGTCATGATAAAGTTGATGTAGTTTGAACTGACATGTTGGATTTACTCCTAGGAGAATTATTTTCATCAACTTCCGCCCTCGGAGCGAAGGAATATCGAGTAGCTAGTTGGATTAGCGGGGACGTACAGGTTGTGTCTCTCTAGGAGAAAAAAGCCTTTGGAGCTCTTCTCTTGGACTCGTTTCACACGGGCATAATGGCTCGGCGGCTTTCTCTAAACTCTGGTAGATGATGATCCAGAAAATAGTTGTATTACTGCTAGCTGCCAAAAGTAACTGAGTGTAGCTTAGAAGGCTCGTTCATTTATTTTATTTTTATCCTGTGCCGATAACAGTTTTATTTGACGATTAAATACAAGACTGCCTACCGTCTCGGTTAGTTGGTGAATTCTTGGCTCAAGTGCAAGCCCGTCACTTGTTGTCCGTGTAGAGATGCAGTCGTTAGAGAGGGGTCTGAAAAGTGTAGTGAAAAAGTAGGAAACATATTGTACTAGCTGGAACGATTCAAAAGTCATCATCCTTATTGTGGGCGAGTGGGAGATTATATGATTCGGGGTGTAATTTTCGTCTAGAGTTGTTGTATGCAAGTTAATCGAGTTGTGTAATGGCTAAAAAATGATGCTTGTATTCTCTATTTTTCCGAGAACGTTTCATATGCTAATGTATTAATGGAAGGTCGTGTGAGGAGAGACTGTGAGGTCGTAAAGTGGATTGCTGATGGTGTATCCAATGGGTCCGCCTTCTCCCACCCATCATGAAGAGGGCCTAATGACATTTTGATAGCACACTACAGTCCATCCTCACTGATTACTCGGATATTTTTTAAAAGGAGCGATAGAGGTGTAATCATTGCGGTTGAGCAGGAACGAGGTGTAGCATAGGTTGGAGCATATACTTGATGATGTTTTTTAGTGTTTTGAAGGGTTTTGGCTGTAAGATGTGTCTGCTCACTCATCGATCTTTATAGTGACATCTGTCTAGAAAAGAAATAATCATTGGTGGTTTCATCCTCTGCATTGCTCATAATGACATGGTATGAAAAAGAAAGAAGATGCAAGCTACGCTCTCAGCTTTTATATCCATGAGTCAGCTGAAGCTCATGAATTGGTGGATATGCGCTTGTAAAACTAGTTGGTGGTTTGAGAGGATTTTGATGATTGTTGGATGTGTAACGATCAAATATTTTTTGAATCCTTGTACTTTTTAATGGTCCAGGTGATGCCAGTAATGCGAGTATTGGGAGTGGGGAAGGAACCGGAGAAGATGATGATGATACCAACGGAAAGAAGAACCAAAAGAAACGCGGAATATTCCCCAAAGTTGCCACCAATATCTTGAGAGCATGGCTATTCCAGCATTTAACGGTAAGATTTCTTGAAACTTGTGTAGACGTTTGTAGTAATTGCTCCTAAGGATAGTCCTTTCGCTAAAGTAGCTTTCATAGTAAGCTGTGTGCAAGGGTCTGCATAGTAACGTGAGCAGGACTCATAGCAATCAAGCATGTGAATCTTAGCTCAACTTGTGCCCAGTCCCTCTTTAAGTATTGCCGATTGCCGTCTTGTGTGAGGGAATTTTGTCCTCGGACCACAACTGACACGGGTGCAATTGGAGATGATAAGAATTGGTGTGACGAAGAAGGAGCCGGAATGATAGCGGACATTTGGAGAAAAGTTTCGAGGATTTAGCCTGGCAATTATGTGGAGGAGTTGTGTGGAAAAAAGTTGGATGACATCTATGATGACTTGGAGAGGATTTGAGAGGAAAGTTGAAGGAGAGTGTGCCGTCTATTGGTAGTGGAGGCTGGTTGTCTGAAGCCGGGTTGAGGCGGGTAGGATGAAGCAAGTGGGTGTATAGTCTCTCGGTATTACTTACGACCATGAATGGATCCGACATTTCCATCAGGGATTTTTTTTAAAAAGACTCACTCTATGTATGTATGCGGCTGAAGCGGGCGGGCATCAGGGCTGGCGTCCTTTGGATGATAAAGTAGGGAAGTTAATGTTATGTTTGTGAGTCTGAGTGGAAGAGGGTTCCTGTTGGGGAGAAAGTAGGGATGGACACGGGGATTTGAATGGTTGACGTCAGGGGAAAATCATGAGATAGTCTGGGAATATTATGATATAAAATCTTTCGGGGAAAATGTTCTTGGGAGCGGAGGGATGAGTTGGAAAAAATGCGGAAAATTCTCTTTTTTCGCCAAAAAGAGCCCACTAAACTTCCGCTCTTTCCGCACCATTAGATACTACTTCTGGCTGTTGGTTGTGCCTTGCTTTAGGGGTCTCTGAATATCCTCGATTCCGGCGGGTTGCTTCTCTTTGGAACTTTCGTGTCTTGCTGACTCGTAGGAAAAGTTGTGCCGTCCAAGGATTCATGTCAGAAACACTTGGAAAAGCTCTGGATCCTACTTTCTCTTTCCCGCTTTCTCTTCTTCTTCTTTTGGGCTTAAAACATGGATTAGTTCCGTGGAAAGATTCTCGAGTGGAGTAGGATGACAGTGTTTGTGGTTTGGGAAAGTCAACTACTCAACGACGTTGAGTCAACGTCCATGTTTATAGATATTTAAAATTGGTTCTGGAAGATAGATATTGGTTATTTAAGTGTGTCCTTTAGTGGGAGGATAATAGGGCTATAAAATGTGGAATAGCCCGTGTTTTCATGTCCGAATCCTGTCCTTGCTTTCCTGTACGTACTACACCCCTTCCATTCTTGGCTGGTTTTGTATAAGTTGACGTACATGAAGGGAGAGACGGATATCCGATTATGCCTTTTCCGATCCGCTCTTTAGATTGTACACGATTCTTGTTTCCTTGATAATCCAGGACATTTCCTTTGTAGTCTAGGGATGGCTTTTGATGGAGGAGGGAGTGTTTGTCGGACGGAGAATCCTCGGGATTGCGTAAATGTGAAATTTAAACATTGACCAATACGGGATTGATAAGCGAACTGATTGCCACAGTTGGAATCGTTTGTTGAGGAGATGTAAGACTCTATACATTGCGTTATTTGTTGGAATGATTTGGTTTATGTGGAATGTAGCTTCAGGGGTTGGGGATAAATTGATGTGTATGGACAGTGGAATACGGGTTTTTATGGGAAAAAATTGATAAGATGGAGTATTATGGTCTTAGGAAAAGTATGGTTGAGTAAGCTCCTGTGCGTGTAAGGTTGTGTAGAATATTTTTGATGTCTTATAGTGGATTTTGTGGATGGGTTTGAGAATCCTTGGCGTGCTACTGCTGCCCCTGAACCTGAACTGATAGCTGATGTCCTAGGGTTGGGGTTCCGGAGGGGAGAGTTTGGTTATTTGAATGAATGTTTATGTGACAGTAGTAGGAGTCGGCTAGCGTTCTGGATGTAATGGTGGATTCTAGAAATTCTAGAATTTCCAAACCATTGCTTGTACTCGTTTCCTTTGTAGGAAATGAGTCCGGAAAGGAATACATGAATCTGTACGGAAATTGTCTCGCTCTCTTTTCTGTAACTGGCTAGGAAATTCTACCGTTTGCTAGTTTAGTATCAAGTTAAGTTTGAATTTGAGCGGATTTTTTGTGCAGTTTAAATTTGAATTTTTCATGAATGTCGATATCTAATTTGAATGCTCCCGCCTTTAGAGAAGTTAGAACAAAGTTATTATTCGTTTACTTGGTCAATGTATGGTGTTTGAGAATAATTTAAAATTTTCATGAGAATACCGGAAGTTGGAGCAAGTTGGAATCCATAACACTGTGAAATTAAAGTAGAGTAATTGAGAGGTCATATGAAAGGATGTTGACATTTGACACGATTTGGTTGGATGAGGGAGAAGTTTTATGTAGCGGAAGTGGGAGGAGTGTGGAAGCCGTTTGGAGAGTGGGGTAAAAGTTTGTTGGAAAGGCTGGGGGGAGTCATTGGATGGAATAAGGAGGAGTGATGGTTTGGGAGCAGTAATGGAGGTATATTTGGATGGAATCTCTAGTTGATCTTTTGAATTCGTTGTAAGAATAATAACGAGATGGAAATAGAATAGGGGAGGATGTTGGCGGGGAGGGGGGCAGTTTGCATCCATTAAGAGGATTCTCGAAGAAGACGTTCCATCGTTGGGTCGGGAAGACAGAAGAGGGAGTTGGATTTTCCAGTCATCCAGCGCGGTAAATGAAGGGGCCCCCTTCTGTGCCGGGGAAGAGAGCTCTAAAAGGATACTGCGAAAGCTATGTAGTTTCTCGAGGTTTTTCTCTGAAAGCGGGTAAAATACGATGGATTCTGTCGTGTTATTTAGAGCGAAGGAGGTTGAATTTGCATACCCGAAGACAGTCTCTGGTGCGGCTACACGGAGAAAGTAATTCCATGTTCCAGTCTCATGTTCTCCCGCTCTCTTCGGGAATGCGCTGGGCTCTCTAAGAGAAAATGCATCTGGGTGTAGGAGAGAGTAGAGAATGCGGGGAGGGGAAGCTGGATTTGTTTGGAAGGCTAGGCTAGTGATGTATATCTGTGGGGTCTCTGGAGAATGTTGAATTTCAATTCCAGCGTCTCCCTACATTTTGGATGAGACGTGACGTTTTCCGGGGTTGTTATTAAGAATATAGTAGCGGAAGTGGAATTGGATTCCCGTGTAAGTAAAAACTAGAGACAAGGCTTGGTGGATTTCCTTGTAGATTTGATATTGGTTTGTTTTTCTTGGGTATTGAAATTAAAGAGTTTGAACACATCTGGGTTGTTTTGTTGGGAGGGATTTGATGTTTGTGTGCTTGGAGGAGAGTGCAGTTGAGACGTAAGATGATATGGTGGTGGAGATGTTGTGTGGATCGATATTTACCAGATATACGCCACCACTTTCCCTCTTCCATACCCCATTCCAGTTAACTTTCTTGGTTCACGGAGCACTTGGGTTGAATGGATTGTCTGCTTCCCCTCTATTCTCGGTTGTTCTCCTACAAAAGCGGCGGCGGGTAGAGACGAAAGGTTCCATGTTTTCCCCCGATTTTCAATAGCATCCGGATAGATAGTCGCTTTGTTGTTGGGAGGAAAATCCAAGGGGGTTTCGAATAGAGAGATAATAGGGAAATAAAATATGTAGAAAATATGGTGATGAGCCGGGAAAGGTTTGAGAAAGTGCCGGTCTTGTAGAAGAGTAGGAGCAAGTGAGCAAGGGGGCAGGAGGAAGAAAGAAGAACAAAGTAAAGCTGTGTTGGGACGAGGAAAGTGACGAGAAAATTGGTTGTCGTTGTGGGCCGGAAATATTAGAGAGAAGTTGGGGAGTTGGCAGGTGGGAGAAAGGTGGAGAAAGGAGGAGAAAACAGTATGGAACACGAAGCGTAAATAATTGAGCATACAGGATTTTCCCTCAGAGAAGGCCGTTAAGGAGAGTTTATATCGGAGAACGTGTAAGCGGGTAGCGGAGGTGAGAGAGTGGTAATGAAAAAGTTGGGTGGAGGACGGGAGGATGAGTTGCCGGGTTTAGGGAAAGTGTGAGATGTGATAGGATGAAGAAATTGGTTTTCTAATATAAGATCAGTGGGATGTTAGACTGCTCATAAATACTGAGTTGACAGGTTATTCTGAGCGGCGGCTGGTTTCATTTTGAAATCTCAAGTGCAAACTCTCCGGGCTTTTCTTTAGTACTCTCCCGAGAGTTGAAGCCTCTTCCTGAATTCCACAAGGTTCGGTACATGGATCTGCCCAGCTTTCTTTAAAGCAGTTTTCCTCCTACAATTTCTTGAACGTGTATGTGTCTAACGGATTTTAGATCCTAGGATGAGCTTGGAGAGAAATTCGGGTCTGGAACTCGTGGTGTACGCATTCGCTTCTTTTCTCTTTTCAATCTCCATTCCGCACTCTGATTGAATTGAATATTTTCTTCTTTGCCTGCTTGAAAGACGTGTCTCATCCATGTAGGTTGAGCTAGAGAAACTTAGAAATTTGAGTCGGTGGACGAGCACCTGAATTGTAAAATACATTATTGAAAATAAATTGCGGAAGGAATACATTCCGGTTTTGTTTTGCCAAATTTGGCATATTTGCGAATTTTTGGAGTCATGTAAATGTTTTTCAGAGTTTTTGCAAGAGCTCTGTGTTGCAATAATTTGTGTGTTGCACTCAAGGGTTGAGAGTCGTAGTCGGGATTGGAGTCATGACTGATAGCGGATGAGGTGATGGGATCTAAAGTTGGTTTTAGTATCTTCTTATGGCCATCCCCCTCTTGTGTCATGATGAAATAGCGGATATAAAACCCAGGAGGGATGAGGCCGTAAACGGAGGCGTAATTTACCGCATTATTATTTTATAAGCCAGGTTCTTGTGTTTATGATTCATCTCATGTCAGTCATTGTGAGAAAACGTGTAGAGTGGTATAGCGTGGTAGCGTTGGTGCCGGGAGGTCAGAGGTTTGGATAGAGGGATTGACCTGAAAACGGATTGACGGGCGGTAACGTTGAGGTGATTTTATTTACTCCTGCGGGTAACCGGGGTTAGGACGAGGCGGGTATTCTTAAGATTGCAAGATGTATAGTACAGAAAGGATCATTTTATTTCCAAAAGAGTTACTTTATTTTCCGGGTGAGGCAGTAAATGTTTATGTTGGAGAGGGCTAGGATTGGTGGGGAATGTTTAGCGGGTAATGGCTGTTTCTTCCCCTACATTGATGACATTTCCCGATGGTTCTTAGAGTCGTAAGAAGGGAATGGGATGGAAGGGTTTTGAACGTGTTGCGCTTTCTCATTTATATCCAGGTCTTGGGACAAATTTTATTTGGCAAGATAAATTTTCAATGTAGCACGAGGAAGGGTTGGAGGAATGGTTGAAGGAATGGTTGGATTTTCCTGTTGCTTCCTTCCGTCTTTGCTACTCGCGGGGGATGATGAAGGGTGGATTGAAAATGATGTGCAACTTTGGAATGAAGCTAAGAGCCCCGAAGGTTTTAATTTATTTTTTTTTCCGCTTGGTTAAAAAATTTATCCGTATAGTTAGTGTCCAATTGGAGAAGATTTAGTGAAAAAGGCGAGTATTTTTATTTGTAATTAAGAAATGTTTTAGAGCTACTGAAAAATGTTAATGTTGAGATCGTGAGGTGGGTTGAAATTAAGGAGGAATGCTCAGGATTCCGGCATTCCTTGTAATCAGGGGGCATTTTAAAACGTTGCCAGGTGATGATTATACGGAATGTATTTACCTGTAGCTCCTGAGTTTGGGGGATTGAGAGTAGGGCGGAATTGTTAGGATATTCACTGCTTTCTTCACAAGCTTGTTGGGGTAAGGCTTGGGGGAGGGGAATGGCTGATAGGCGGAGGAATGACTCGTAAAGGAGGAGTAGCGGATTGTGCTCAATCATGTGATTGCGCATCATCTCTCGGCTCGGCTGTCCAATCTTTTATGGCTGCTCCTTCCTTACGTCTGTCACTCTCTGACAGATGAGGAATGAGGAAATGAAGGTAATTTTGCTACGTGTCTGTCTGTTAGAGTAACTCTCCCCGTGTAGTTTGGTGGTTGAGTGTTGAAGCTGGGCGGAAAGAAAGGATGAGAGAGATGGTGAATTTTTAAAGGGACTCTATTATTATGATTGTTATTGTTCCTTGGAATGGATTGTAGTTGTGAGGATGGGATGTTGTGTGTGTTTTATGAAATGAGAGGATTATAGAGCTGATGACGGTGGAGAATGTGATGATGAGTCCTGACTTGGGCTTCCTTAATACTTTGAGTTTTAAAAGTAATGGGAGTTGGTGGAAGGTGTTCGGTGAGTTCAAGGAGGAGGATGATGATAGGGTGGAGGATAATGATGGAATCATTACCTGTAGCGTTACATCGAGCTTGTCATTCTCTGAATTGAGGGTGAATATTCCGTACACACTTGTATTATTAGGATTTTCTTTTGGAAGAGATGGGATGCTCTGAGTGACGGCGTATTCTTTGGGATTTTGTTCCGGATGATGATTTGATGATGCTGTGTGAATCATGATCCCGGTATCACAAAGAAGAAAGTGATGAGGGGGCGCGTGCCCCCTCATCACTGGTTGGTTCAAAGTTGGATCAAAGTTGGTTGTGAATAGCGTTCGGGGCTCTGTAGTTGAGGACGGTTTAAAAAAGTATGACGAGGAGAATATATATTGAAGGTTTAAGGGATTTTTTTAGAATAATGACAAAGCGGGAGGTGCTATGAGTTTAGTGGAATGGCGAGCGCATCTGAAAGCTTTGTCCACGTGATTACAATCAGGGAAGAATTGTTCTCGTTTCACACCTTGTCAGGTTTCTTTTGAGGGATGCTGTTGATTTACATGATGGGAGTTGGGTTAACTGCGTTGAGATGTTGGGCATAACTACGGGAATGTTTGAATAATGATTGATGAAGCGGAGGGACAAGTAGGTGTTGGAATCTTGACGGGATTCTGTCATTCTGATGGTAGTTTGTTGTCAGGAGGGACAGAGAATTGACGGAGGACAAATTCAGTCGTTGGGTGTCAAGTGGAATGGAGGAATTTTTACTTTGTACGGTAAAAAGTTTGACTTTTACGTTTACGCGGTATGCATGGGCGGAAATGATGGATTTCGGGAGCTGACATTGCTAAAATGGTGACAAGTCGATGGGAGGTGGGAGGTGGCGGTGGGATAGCTACTTGGTTGGCGAAAGTGCTAGCCGTGCTCTTTTAGTGCACTGGCTTCTGGTGCTTTCTGGGACAGACGTGGGACAGGGAGGAGGGTTGAGACGGATGAGTGAGTTTCTCATTAGCGGTCCTAGATGATCTGTCCAGAATTGTGAGGGGATGAGGCTGGGAGGAGGAGGAGATTGACGTTGGAAAAATGATTTCCACCCATATAGAATACGCTGTGTCAGATATCGCGTGTCAAACTGTCAAACTCACACACCTCCAAACGTCATCGGTTGTTGGAAGGCCGGTTATTAGGGAAAGTCGGCGTGGTGGCGGGAATATTTTCTTGTTTCCCAGCGCCCACTGCTGCCAGCAGCTCTGGCACCTTTACCGTATTTTCCAGCTATGTAGCCGGAAGGGTTATTTTGAGTCCTATGCCAATTTGAAGCATGGGTTCGTGATTGTTGCCACAGTGCCTTGGATTGGCCTGTGCTCCTGACCCGCCCTGGCGTACGCCATAGAAAAGTGTAGGAGGTTTTTGGGCCGTGGGTAAAAGCCATGGGGAAGTCATCCAGGAAGCAAGCCTGGCAATTGCTGTGGAATAGTGGAACCATGTCATCACGCCTACCGGCTTTCATAACAGGAATCCAAGGATAATGATTAGTTGTTGGACAAGGCTCAACTAGATGAACAGTTGAGGAGGCTGTCATGAACGTCAACTTAGTGAGGATTAGCGGAGTTGATGAGGAGGGGTGCGTAAACTGCGTGCGGACTTGTTAAGGGTCAAGGGAAGTTTAGAGTCGCACTATGTTGTCATCCGTAAAATGTTTGATTTTACCCAGAGGCTACGATGTTGACTTGTAACGCTGAATTTCTTTCTTTTGCAGCACCCCTACCCTTCAGAGGACCAGAAAAAGCAATTAGCCCAGGATACCGGCCTCACCATTCTCCAAGTCAACAACTGGTAAGTAATTCTGATTGTTGTAATCTTTGTTTGTGCTTGTGTTTCTCTGCTTTGCTTACGTCCTCAACGTGCCTTACGTTAAGAGAATGTAGGATTCAATTACTTAAGTAGTGGGATCGGGGAGAAAGTTTTCTGGGTTCCCGAGATTGATTAAGTTAGTTTTTTTGTGTGTTTACCCGGGGATTGGGCGAAGAGAGTGTGAGTGAGTGGCGGGATTCTCATCATTCCGCGTAATGGTTCCTAAAGATGGGGAATCGGATTTTTTCGTGGAGAAAGTTGGTATTGCAATACTAGTAGCCGGCTTGGATTCGTCGTTATGACTTAATTCACTATTTTTTTTCACGAAGACCCTTTTCCTTCCCCCTCCTGTTTGTCTTCCGATTTGGGAACAATCCATATTGATCAGATGATGGTGAATGTTGGAGAGGGTCAGAGTCGGGATTGCCAGATGTATTAATGAGTCTCTTGGGTGAGGGAACTACAATCCCTGCTAGGATTGAGTCCATATTAATCATTCTGTGAGTTGTGGCTCCATCTGGCATTATAAGGATAGAAGTGAGAGACTTATAGACGCTAATCTATTAGCAGGTGGAGGATTTTGGGTAAAATAATTAAATATATTCTGAATTTTAGCTATTCTCGGGCTGAGTAAATAGAGTGGGGGATATTGTAGGAATCAGGTGGTGGAAGGTTGGACAAGTTGCACAAGTTTGAGAATACAAAGAAATTCATCCCCGAACAGAGAAGTGTAATGAGTTGGGGGTTTAGAATTAAAACTTGGAAGAATGTTTGTGCATATTTGGAGAAAGTTTCTTCTGCGGTCTGTGGGGCTTTACTCGCGGAGGCTTTTAGAAACATTTCCCATTTCCCGCTACAATAGTTCATTAAAAAGGTGTTTCGCCCACCGTTTGCGTAGCTATTAAGCCCGGGAATATTACTCTTGGGGGACCTATTTTCCACCCAACATTACCCTTGTTACTTTGTCGGCCCAAATCCTGGATCAGAGTAGTCCTTGCCATGACCAGCCGGGAAGATTACTCACATTCCCTTGTTTTTACCCCTCGGAGCGGGTAGAGCGCGGGAATGGTGTTGTTTGTTGGAGTTTCTCTCGGGGTGCGAGGATCTATTTTATTACACATGTGCATTTTCTCCGTAATCTCCTCCACCGGAGCGCATCTTTTTAAATTAGCAACGCAGCTTTTGGTACTATGTGGACTTTCTCCAGTTCGTCTGGTGTTGCTTAGCCTTTTTCTCCTTGCCGTTTTTTCCTAGGAAGCTATCGGCTTGAAGAAAGCTGGATCGCAGCTCGGTTGTTTGATCCGAGAAGGAGAAAGCTGCTTTAGTTTTTCCGCTTGGGCTGAAATTGATAAATCCCTTCAAAGATGGATTGTTCTTCTTACGGCTGGATTTGGAGTTGTACGTATGAGTCTAAATAGCTGCTAGAAGTCGGATCACAGAGGCAGATTCCTTTCGTAAGCGGGTTTTGTGTTAAGGGAAGGGCTTTTGTTTATACCGTCTGGAAAAATTGGTTTGGGAGGATGCGTTTATCTTGATGAATCTTTAAAAAATGGGTTCGAGGACGCTATGTGAATGTATTGGGTGGATTCTGTTTAAAATTGTATGCGGTTTTCCCTCGGCTCGAGGAAGGGAAAGTAGAGGGAAAGCAGAGGGAAAGGTGAAAGTGGGTTGTGGGCGTCATGTTAGTGTTCTGGAGGGAAGGTAGAGTGTGGGTTGTTTGTTATTTGTTACTTGCTCGTTGTGTGAGCTTGAGATTGTTTGAAAGGATTGGAATGGTTTGTAGATGTAGATTATGGTGCTCTTGCTATTCTTCTCCTCGGGTAATGCCCGGGTAAAATGGAAGTGCGTAGAGGGGATGGAGGCGAGAGGATGTGTGTGATGAAAAATGTGGAAATTCATTCACTCCCTACTACAATTGTAATGATTTCCTTGGAGACTCCTCGGCCGCCTATTCCCCTTTTCATCCGTTGAAAAGGCGAAAGATAATCGCCGTGTCGACTATGACTCTCTTTTCTATCTTGTTTTGTATGAATTGTATGAATTGTACAATGAATTGTATCCTTGCTCGTATCGTACCCGATTAGTCTTGTTTTTTTTTCAAAGACTTTCCTGTTTTCTCTCCTCCCTTCTTCCGATCCAAGCTTCTTGTATCTGTACTCGGTGACTCTCTTTCCTTTGCTTCTCTAGTCTTGTGTGGATGAATGACGCAAGTGACTACATGTATGTGTGAGGACCACTTTGTATTATTTGAAAGTTTCTGGATGACGTTAGAGAGTTTTCTTGTTGTTCTTATTGTTTGTTAACCGTTAGTCGTGTGTGGTGGGAAGTTGGAGAAGCTATACGTGCTGTCTTGTTGGCCCCTTTTGCTTTTAGAGATGTTCGGGGAGGAGGAGAAAAGAGATGAGGGAAAGTGGAAAGAAATAAATTAGCAAGCCGCTTGACAGCAAGAGTCGAGTTCTTTTCCTCGTTTTCTTTCTCGTTGAGAAAGGCTAAAAATATTCTTTCCGTGTATAGAAAGTCTGCTTTCTCTCTTTCTTTTTAGTCGGCTTTCTCTATTCTCTGCTCGTATCTTGTTTTTCAATTGGAGAAAATTCTGAGAGAAAACAGAGAAAGAAGATACTCGGATGGGATGTAAACGTTTTTTGAGTTTAAAAGCGAAAATTGGAAATGGCCTTCTTACGGGTGGAACTCTCTTGTGTGTGGCTTGCGTCTCTGAAGAGCCTGGGTCCCGGGTTCGTGTCTCGGGCTGTATATTCTTCTTGGCCAAGGATGATGAGGATGGAGCTCATAAATCAGTCAGTTTTGTCTGAGCTTAAATAAAATGATGGAGGGAAGAGAGAATACTGTGGAGAGACAGAGTTTTTGGTCACACAGTGAAGCGGAGAGGGAAAGTTATTCTAGGTGGTGGTGGTGGAATTCGGTTATTCCAGAGGGAAGAAGGACACTATGAGGGGGAGAGGAGATACCTTGACATTAGAAACTAGCTCGTGGCAATAGGGGAGGAGGAGGATTTGATGCGTACGGTAGGTTGGAATTGGGCAAGTCATTATATATCATGTGGAATTAGTCGATACGGGGGATTACCTATCTCCCCATTTAGCTAATTGCCAACCATTTCCCAAGAACCCCTAATTACCGAATAACCATTAATGCCCTCAGCCTCCGTCACAAGTTCCCGCATCTGGTTTGCAACTCCTCGTCGTCATACGCCAACCGCTTCCCTGACTTTCCTTCCGTGTTTACTTGAATCTAAGTTTCATCTTAGCCGGTTCCGAAGTCAATGATAAGAGGAGTTTTCCTCCTCCAGATTGCATTCCCCCGAAGCTGATTTCTCCGGATTTTTAGTGAGTCTCCTTGAGACGCAGCTCTTGTCCCCTTATCGCTAGGCGGGAATGAGGCTTGATGGGATTCAATGCATCTCAGGGTTGACTGTAGAGGGGTGATGGAATCTCTTGAATGTCATTTGCCTTCGCAGACTCAGCTGAAAGATGGACGGAGACACGGTGGAATTGTAAATTGTCGGACAAGTAATCAACTGTGATTGATGATACTAGAGCTTATAGTAGTTTACCTTAGTCTCTCTCGGATTCTCTTAGGAAATTGCGGAAGGGTTGGAGCTAGGGATGCCTTGAAACTACTCGAATCTGCTGTAGCCAGAGAGTCTCATCTTGATTCTCTTCTTGATGATAAAGTTGGAGGATTTAATGAGAGTTATCTCACAGACTCCCAACAAGTCGCTATACCTTTGATTATAAGAGTCATTAATTTGAATCATGTGCGGTGAGTGGAAAAGCAGTATGCGACAATAAAAAAAAGACAATACAAGGTGTTCAACTTGACGACGCACCTATTCTCTGAAATTCTTGGACGTAATTTGGTAAAAACGCCATGTTTGGTAATATTCCTAAAAGCAAGCTTGGCGGTTCTCTGTTGGATTTAAAGTTGGTCTGCAAATGCTGGGCTGAATGTAAATAAGTTTCGGCACTTAATGAGCTGTTTGGTTGGCCATTTTTGGGAAGTATTCCGTAAAGGTGAGAATTGTGCTTACAACTGGTATGGTCAAAGCTTATAGAGAAAGCTTAAAGTTACGGGCATCAAAGGCGGTGAGTGAAATCCGAGCTTAAAAAGCAGAGACCAACCACTAAGTTTGCTCAACAGGGTTTGAAGATTGATTAAGAATTGTGGGATTTAAAAGGCAGGAGTGACTCTTGATCCTTGTCAGTTTTGCCTTTCTGCTCACAGAGGAGGACCGCTGTGACCGCAAAGTGAACACATGATTTGAGCTTGAGACAGTTGCGACCCTTTTAGACTGGTGGTTTCATTCTTCACATTGCATGATCCTTGTTATTCGTATTTTGCATGTATAGATGCTACATAGTACACTTGCGGCTTTTCCCTAATTTTCAAGTAGACGTGTTATAAAATATTCATTCCAATACCCTTCCCCGTTATTCCGGCACTTTTCACTTAGGGTTTTTTCCCTCTTCTCTTTTTTCATAAAGCCATGTATATTTTTCTAGGCTACAAAACGTGTCTAAGATTCTGTTTGGTGCTTTAGAGGGGATTGAATGTTTGCATCCAGGGCCGTGGTTTTGCTTAAAGCTTTTTGGCTTTGTCGGTAAATAATCTAGATTGACAGGTCGGGAGGCGGATGGGTGAGGGCGACGGGGAAAGAGGGAAGGCAAGGAGGTGGTCGCGGAGCTAGTAGCATTTGTGATTCTTTTGAGTTGAACTGAGCGCAAGTGGATAAGAAAAGGCAAGGGTTTTCTCTAGTTACGTGAAATATTATACTTGTTTTTTAAAATCCACCCTCATGATTTACAATATTCCCTCTTTAATCCAAGCTGGAAACCCGTTGTTCCACGCAGGAGATAGCTGATGTTATTCTGCTTATGTTAGCTGGTGGGCGGGAAATCGGTAGTATCAAATGTTTGGAATTGAGCATTAAGAATTGGATGCATCCGCTAATTATTATTTACCGCTTGAGGTAGAATCGGATCAAGGAGATCAGATTACTATGGGCCAATTAGAATGGAGAGTAGTTGGATTTTACAAAAGGCGGATTTGACGCTCGGATAGCTGCCACCAAGTTAGTTGGGGAGCTGCTGCCTTTTAGAGAGATGTAGCATTTTGTAAATAAGCGGATTACTCGGTGGAGCTTAGCAAGGACGCCCTCTGGCAGGGCTTAGGTTGTCGCAGTTTGCTCGCGGGTGAAAAGATTGGTGGGAGTTGGTTGTAATGAGGGGAGTGGAGGATTAGAGATACGGGGTATTAAAAGGCCGGCCTTGTGGTATCCTTTTTGAAAATCGGGGGTGGGAAGTTTGAAATCGTTTTCCAACACTTTGTATGGAGGGATTTTGGCTGGAGAAGAAGATGATGAAAAGGAGCGTAAGATTGTGGAGGATAGCGTGCTTTGGCGGAATTAGCGAGTTACACGTTGCTTACACAATGGTCTCAGGTGTTTGAAGTTCCCAGACTTGACGGCCCTCTTTTACCTCTCGGAGAAAAGAATCCCAGAGACACACACTTTCCAGCCCACTTATTAGTACTGGGAAACTGGCTACCACTCCCCGTTCTCGCCCTCTGTGCTTTCACTCGTCATTCACACTCTGCTAGCCGGGTAACAACGGTGTATGGGTTGTGTAGCAACTTATTCAGCTAGAAAGTTTCAAAGGTAGCAACGCCGGTCACGGATCGATAAGCTCACATCGAGTTGGATAGGCTATCTCATTTCATAACGCTTTGTTGTACCCTGTAATATTTTTTTAAATTTTCGGCCCGAAATCCTGCTGTGCAAGCTTTGGAATCCTGCTGATTTGCCATTCCGTGTTAAATTCGATAGAAAATTGGCTCAGTTCTTCGGTAGACTAGCTGAGAACTCTAAGATAATTATGACATTTGTTAGAATTTTTGGAAACAGATGACATGTTCACATGATGTGTTCAGTTTGATATTCCGTGGAGGACGGTGGGAGGGACGGTGGATATGATAGTGATGACTGCGGATTAATTTCTGACAACTTACTTGCAGGATGCAGGAGCATCCTGCTTCGTAGTATGTTAGGAAGGTTCGGTTTGTTTATGGGTTGAGGTAGTAGTTGCCCTAGGATGTTAGGAATCAATGTTTTGTGATATTAGTAAGACCGACTGGGGTGTGATAAATTGAGAATAGTGAGATCAGAATGTACACTAAGTTGTGGGGCTGGAGGAGCTACTGAGTTTTTCATCCTGACAGCAGCACCCCGGGTCTGCATGGAGTATTGGATGTGTTTAGGAATGTAGTGGAAATTGTATGAGATTCCGGGGGATGATGTTGCATTTATGTCATGTCTTGCAAGACAGAGACTCGTCTATTTTACTCTGTGGTTGTCAATAAAGTGTTGAAACGCTGTGCTTTGTTGGCGGGTGATGGGTGCTGTGGATTGTGTACGCTCCAGCGGGCTGTCAGCTGAGCTACAGGCAGCCGACTATTATGAACGCTGACGTCTAAGACTTGTCAGGTGGGACTGAAAGCGCCATTCTTTCCCTATTGACTTTGTGATGGTGTCTGGCTGGGACGTGTTCATTAATTATCATGTTATTTCTTAGTTGGTCTTGCAGGTGTCTTTATTTCTGGATTGCATTCCGAGCTATCCGATTTTCTCTTGATGATTCCTGATTGAATTATGTAGAGATTGGTTCGGATTTTAGGAATTTATGGATTGCTTCCGTGTTTTTCCCCTCGGCTCGAGGAGAGTAGAAGAAGAAGGAAAATCGAGTAAGGGAGAGATGCTGTTAAATATTCAGTTCGGATTTCTGCTTGACCTCATCCTATTGTAGGGTAATCTGTTGGAGGGGATGTGAATAAAATATTTAAATGTATGGATGGAGGGGAAATGCGGAATCTTTGGATCCGGGGTGGATTTTTTGGAGTTTTGGGATGAAGGGAAAAGTAGAATCCGAAGTGGTGTTGTTGTTGTGCAATTTCCTATTGTTTGCCACCAGACATGTCTAACATGTAAGAGGAAAGTGAAAATGTTCACTAATGCTATTCGCTCTCCCTACTGCTTTCGACTGGTTGTCTTCTGTACACAAAAGGCCGGGTAGGTTGAGGAGGGGTGGAAGCGGGAACGTGTGGATAATGTCATTAAGAATTTGTGTAGCTCGTGTTGGATCCTCTATCGAATTTCTGGGAAAGCCACATGATCCTTTTGTTATATTGAGGACGGAGCGGGTGGATTATCGGATATCCTTTCTCTAAAATATTTATGCAGCACTAGACCACATTCGCTCCCATTATTTAGAAATTAACGATCCATCCACCAGGGACACTGGGAAGGAGCGTGGAAGGGCAACGTCTCCGGGCTGCATCCGATGCTCTTCTTTGTAGGGATAGATTAAAATTGTGCGGGGAGATTGTGAAAGTTTTTAAAGCCTGTAAGCCATTTATTACCTCGTGGATGGATGGGTGTAATTGAAATGTTTAAAGCGGAAGGTTTAAGATTTTAATGATGATTCCCGCTAACTGTTTGAATACTGGAATTGCTTCAAGGTTGTAATTAAAAGCTTGAGGAAGAACACCTTGGCAGGGTTATTATTTACGATTCAAGGGAGGAAAGATTGTGAGGCGGATGTTGGTGTGTTCCCTTAAAAAATCCCTTGAGGACTTAAGGATTGCGTGTTGAAAAGTAGAGAAGGGGTTGGTAAAGTAGATGGTGGTAAGGACGGGAGGGCTTGGTTTGCAAGGAGAGAACCCCCTTGAAGTGATGGCGCCGTTTCTTCTCGGGTGGTAAATTATCCTTTTTGAAATCTACGCTCTTTTGTTATAAGGGATCATCTTGCGGAGCCTTTGGCAGGTGACTGTAGGCCGGTTTGATGAATCCAAACGTATTGGATTCGGTTTGAAAAAATTGTACAAAGTTTTTGGGGTATGGTTTGCTGCTGGAGAATTGAAGTAACTTATTTTTGATAGTTTGGGTAAAATGGAGGAAAATATTTCGGTTTTTATCCGGGCAATGCATAAGATTATTCCCTTCACTGCTCCCTAGTGCGCTGGAGGTGAGTCAAGTATGGAATTTGTCGTGTGAAATTGAAGAGAAGAGTTTTGAGGAATATTTGTGGTGACGTGGGAAAAAAGAGTCGGTAGGAGAAAAGTGTTGTCTAGAGAGAAAGTTGCAGAGGATTTACGTGTTAGTTATGGAAGAGAGTTTGGAGAATTTGAGCTGTCTTGTGGTAGTGAGTTGTTGGGTTTTTTTGAAAGCTTTATATGTTCTTTGTGGAAGTTTATTCTGGAAAGCGAAGTGCAGAGTCGTCATGGGGATACATGGCGAATACTGAGTTGAGATTAAGTGGATTGTAGGAAGGTGGATTCTTTTTGGTGGAGACAAAAAATCGTTATGCATGGTTTCTGGAGAAAGTACATGCAAGTTTCCGGTAGAGCCTTCTCTGGCATGTCTGTCTGGTTTGAGAGAGTAGGAGTTCTCCTTCGGAGGTGGTTCTCCCTGGTTCTTGACGGTTGAGTCGGGTAATTTTTATCGGAAAAGTCTATCTAGAATGAGCTGTGAAAGGTAGAGATGAGAAGTTAAAGTTGCCATTTATTTCCTGTATAAAAAAGTTGGGAAAGATAGTAGTGACAAACGTTTTTTCTCTCTCGGAGCTAGCTGCTCTGAGAGGTCTTTTGCAAAATGGAAAAATGTGGTCACCGGGGACCTTCCACATTGTCGCATGCATTTCGTAGAGTCTGACATGCTGATTCATTACTTGTATCTTGGGTGTGGATCAGGCAGGAGTTTGCTCCTTCAACTCCATTACACACATTCGGAGTTGAGTGAGATAGGGAAGTTGGAGCCGTGGGGAAGCCTCTGGCGGAGTCCCTCCTTGCCCCTCCGAGTCGGCTGAAAAATGAGTCCTGTCACTCTCTTTCACTCAGGGGAGAGAGTCGGAGCTAGGAGGAGCGAGGGGAGAAAGGAGTAGTCAAAGTCTCGGAGAATACTTTTACCCATTTCATGGAGACTTCTGGAAATGGAGGGAGTCATTCCAGCCATGCATTTCCCCAATCATTTCCTCAGGATCCCTCTCGTCTTCTATTACAGTTCTCCGCTTCTAGTTCTAATACTCTAAAGAAATGCTCGTAATGGATGCCGTCATTGAAGCCTTGCTACCAAACACTGTGTATCTGTAGTCTGTTTGAAAACTGGGAAGTGTAGCTTAGTTTCCTTGGAAGTTTGAGCCTGGTCTGTTACTAGATGTTGTTTCAAAGGAGAAGTGAATTTAAAAATTGGCGGAGGCTGGGTAAGGTTTTGGGAGCATCTTGGAGATAACTGAAAGGAAAAGAGATGAAATTGATTTGCTTGTTTAATGACTTGAAATTCAGTTGGTGATTGAATAGCGTAGGAATCTGCGGCGGTTGTTTGAATCCAGAAGAGAAGAAGCATGCCCAAGTCTGGATGGGATTTAGAAATGTGATTGGGAGGAGTCCGAAGTAAGACTCTGGCGGGATGTAGTCATCCATGGAATGGAGAGAGATGCACTCAAGCGAAGCATGAAGACTGTGCTAGACGGAAAGCTCCGCGACCCCTCGAGTAATTCATTTAATGATGGGAAATGTTCTGCGAAACTTATTAACTCTTGGAGCTAAAGTGCCTAAGCTGAAGCTGGAAACGTATTTTAATTTAATCTTTGCCTCCTCTGATGCCCGCGTATTTCTAGTTCTAGTTCTAGCGGGAAGATTGGTTTTCAAAGTAATTACATGTATATACATGGGATTAGGGAATTTTGAGGGAAGGTGAAAGGGATGATTGGCTCAGGAACTGGGGATAGCGATGGTGTAGGGAGCGTGGCGGGTTTTCTCTGCTTTCTCTTACGAGTCACCTGTATTTGATGGGGTCCAGAATTCAAAATACCCGCTTGTCCGTAGCCATGGTAACTAACCATGGAACTGTGACGTGAAAATTGTGTAAAAACTGTGACGATAATTGCTACGACGGGGTTGAGACACCCCTACATTTTCCATGATACACATTGACGCAACGGGCTGAGCCTGTTGATGTTGATGATATGAAGAGTCCCTGCTGAGTATACGAAATTGAAGGTTGGTTTTGTCGGGTTTTTGATGAAAGTTTGGTGCACAGCAGGGCGTTTGGGGGGCGGGAGACAATCTTTTGGATAGGGTGACGACTGTGAGGAATGATATCACTATATTTTTTCCTGGAATTCCGAAAGTTGTGAAAGATGGGATTGGAAAATTATGGTGTGATTAAATAGATGTACGTTTGCGTCTTTATACTGGAAGGGGGTAGAGAAGGATATACGAGGTCGTTAATACAAAGCTGTTACTGTTAATATGGGGTGGAAATGCATTGAAGTTGTAGCTGTGCCGAAGGTCAATCTCATGAAATTAAAGTTATATGGAAGGCTTTTGATACGGCGAAGAAGGGGCTCGAGTCTCTACGACTCAATTGAGACAATATGGTGCGCGGGGTCGTTAGTTGTGTGTGGTGACAGCCTGCCTTGACTCCTACTTTGGTGGAAATGGGCTGTTAATACGGATATTTTTCCACGGCCCTGGATCTCATAACCCATGGCACAGCTTGTCATGTCTGAGCCAAGTGGAAAGATCAACTCATATATAGGTTATATTGCTTCCTACTACTATGATCCCGTTAATAAGAGGGCTTGACCCTTCCTGTCATGGCGGACCTTATTACTCGATGCTGTCATGATATTTTGGCAATCTGGGATGAGACGGATTTCTTCATAAATGCTCCACCCCCTCGCTCCCCCTTTCCACGTGGTCTGACTGACTATGTCCAATTAAGTGCGGGGGTTGGATCCCTGGCTTCACCACCGGTGCATCTTGGGTTTTGTGATTTTTCTCAACGTTCCCACTCCATCAGCACACACTCCCGTGTCTCTCGTTTAAATCTCGCGGTTGAGGCTCTAAGTGTCCAATTAAATTTTGATGGGATGGCTATCATGTGCGTACGAGATGTGAAATTGTTGTGGGATGAAAGCTCATGATAGTTTTTTTTCACCCTCCCTTTACTTGGAGCATCTTGCTTTTTTTTGAATCTGAGCGCGTTGGAGGGGGTTGACTCGGCGGTAATGTATGCATCAAGTTTTTGAGAGAATGTGAATAATAATGTGGGTAGGAGATGAGGTTGAATGTGATATGTGGAAGCGATTTCCCACTTGCTGTGAGCCGCTAAAGCGTCATTAGATGGTAGAGTAAGCCTCGGGAAAGTAATGAAATGTATGGGGGTGACGACGATCATCATTTCAGCGAGATGGTTGATAGAGGAAATTGCACTTTTCCCATTTTACGCCTTCTCGACGGACGGGTCTCCTCTGAGAGAGGCTGCTACGCTATCCCACTCAGTTTGAGACTGCCTCGTTGTAATGGGATGAGGCGGGAAGGTTGGATTTACATGGAGGGGCGCTCTGTATTTGCATAGCTTCTTCGCGCGCTTTGCATGGTGTAGATATGAGTGAATTGGTGGGAAATTTTGGAACCATTATTTACCTCGAGCCGGAGTAAACGACCCCCTTGTGATCTTTGTATTATTTCCCCGAAATCCCATTCAAGTATAAAAACTTCATCAAATCTCCGTTTCTTATATTCATTCTTCTTGGGAGGATCCTTTGGATTAGCATATGTGTTCCACGGAGGCTCGCTCATGAAGGGCGGTGGAGTCATGAATTGGATTTTGGGCTGGATGTTTGGTGATTGGAAGCGGAAGATTTATCCACTCTCTTAGAATCACGCTTCTTGAGCCACACTATTCAGGTTGTCCTCCCGAGCGGAAATATGACTTTTGCCCCTCAATGTCCATATTCCAGGAATTTTATAGTCGTACAGCAGAGAGAAGACGTTGGATAAACTGTGAGGATGGAGGATATGCATCCGTAGTTGGTTTTATGACCCCTGGTTCTTAGGCGTAGCAAACGGTGGAAGAGCTGGGCCGTAAAGGCTTACCTTAAAATAAGTGTGGTCACCAAGGAGATGGGTTGGCTGAAGGGATAAGCGGTAGGCCATGTTGTAGCGTACACATGGAGGAGTAAAAAGCGATACATTATCCCACCAGCCTCTCAACAAGAATTATTGCCTATAAATCTTGTAGGAAATTTTCTACACGTCACCTCAAAGCTTTCTCTTCCTATGGGTGAAGAGCTCTTGAAAGTTTCTCTTCCACTTTCACCAGGGACGGCTTAAAGATGTGGATTTTTATCCCATTTCATTCGTGTAGGAGGTTGAGAGAGTTTTTTTGAAAATAAAACGGTTTTTTCTACTCGGGTTTATTCCGCAAGGGCTGGTGGGAAGACAGACATTGTGTTGCGGAGTCAGTTTGGGAAATGTGTGTGAAAAGTTTTGTAAATTATTTTCAAAAGCTTAATCAGATAAGTTGAGAATACATTGGGTTGAAGTCAGGAGCTAAGATTTAGTTGAATGTTAAAATATTCAAAGACAAGGAGGCTGTAGCAGCTAGGAAGGAGCTAGTGGAGTGTCGAGCTAGTTTTCAAAGAAAACAGCTAGCTGTATGTATTTCAAACGGATCTTGTACGGACTGTACGGTTGTAGGGAAGGACAGACGGGAGACAATGTCCGTTGGAAGACTAGAAAATGTTAGTTTGGGTATGATGGGAAATATAAAGCCGGATGGATTTGGAAGTAGATGGTTGATATGATCCCCCGAGATCCTTTGGGCTACAATTTGCAGCACGCTCCGCTGGCTATTTGGATCCATATTGTTCATTTTGTGTGTAGATTGTGAATCCCGAGGCTCCTACGGATTTCATCTCTTTTCGGCATCTCTTCGTCTCTGCGATAAGCTTAGGCGAAGAGCTGGTCAGGATTGGTGGGGTTTAGTTTAATGTTCTATTTTGTACACTTGACTCGCCTTGCATTGTTATTACTTGGAAATGGGCATGAAAGTATACATGAGGGCATGTGAACCGGGTAAACCGGTACCGGTTCGAAATTCCTACAGAACCGGAGAAGGAACTAAGAGAAGCGGAATTTTGCGAAACTGTAGAGGGTTAAAACTCTACCGAGAGGAATCTATGTGGCAGTGCTTTGCAAAAGGAAGAAAATTCATAGTAATATTTTGAAAACTGTTTGAGAGTGTAGCGATGTGAGCACTACGCTCTCTCGGATTTTTTGATACTTGATTCGTCTGCATTAGCTTGATACCGAGTTTTGGTAGTTGAGGAACTGGGGGAGTAATGAGGGAGAAGTGAAATTTAAATGTATGAGAGATGATACTTTGGTTGATTGTGTTGAATTTAGGATTGGGAGGGCAGGTTTCTAAGTGGTGTGGAATGATAGATACATGTTTAATGTGTGTCGACTCTGTGCTTATCTCCCTTCTGCATTGGCCATTATGGGGTTGTGTGTGCTTGAAATAATTTAATGTTGGACGGATTCAAGAGATTACAGAGAGAGAGAGAGTTGTAGGAGTACTACAATTCCTAGCTTTCTCCACATGTTGAGCGGCTGATAGCGGGGGGGTTATGTGCGTTTGCATTAATTAAGCGGCGCACATTTATGAATTTTATAATTCCCTAATTTATCCATTATCTCTTTCCCTAAAATAAGAATGAGGATTTAGCCGCCGTAAAATGTAAAATCACGGAGGGCGGTGGCATGGTTGCAGAACTCTTTGATGCTAGTGCGAAAACCAGTTTGGTCTGTCGCATATTGTCTGTTGGAGTGATTGTTGATGGATTTATTTAACATGATTCAATTTTTTGACTTGCAGGTTTATCAATGCGAGACGAAGAATCGTTCAGCCCCTGATTGATCAGTCAAATAGGGCAGGAGCAAGTGGTGAGTTGGAATATATATTTTTCTCTCAATCTTTCACTGTCGCGTTTTATCGTTTCGTTTTATGAACTGACATGATTCTCTCCCGGCTCATGGCTATCGTATCCCGGCCCATCCGTCATCTCCGTCTCCGACCCAATCTCTGGAACGTCCTTCCTCCGGCAGCATCGACATATCTTTTCCTCCAACCCGGGAGACAACCCTTTTACTCTCGCACCCTAAAATATTTGTTTCGATACTATCTTGATTTAGCTTTCGCTCCCTCTCTGCTCGTATATTTTCTTGCAAAGCTCCCGGATTTGTCTCGAAAAGCTGATTATGGAGGTCAGGGGGATTATGGAAAAAGTTTTTGTAGCTAGAGTAAGTAGTATTGAGGACAGGACAAGGTTGGTAGGAGGAAGCAGCGCCCTCTGAAATTGCTTGAAATTAGAAGGAAAGCTCTGTCTCTGTGATCCTGGGTAGAGAAATGCACTGTTTGACATGTTCAGAGGGAAGTTTGAATTATTTATGCTTATGCATACGGGAATTGAAAAGATGATGACAAGGATTTTTGTGAAGACGGTCGCATCATCCCTCCCCTTGTAAGTGTTCTTGGTTCTCGACATTCACAATTCCGGAGATGAATGATCAAAAGTGAACTTTGGGGAGAAGTTGAAAAAGGCGGAATGACTATGACTTGAACAGCCGAACGAGCTCATGTATGAGGGAATAATGTAGTGGAGGAATGTTATAGGATGTAGGGGAGGGATGTTGAAAATAACGGGTTATTACACACATTCCCGTTTCGGTCCTATCCGGGCATCCTTCGGGTTGACAGTTGTTAGGAGAGACAACTTACATTGCTTACAGCGCATTCCGGAAAAGGCGGGTATTTTCTAATATGAGCGTAGACACGGGAGGCATCGTTGCCCCCAACTCCTTGCACCGGAAGAGCCTCCGGAGTTATGTTAGTTAATCGTATGCAAGTTGGAATGGGAAATGTAGCTGAAAATCACTCCTCGACACATTCCAGCCGACCTCCGTGCTATTCCACCCTCTCATCCGAGTCATTGGCGTCAACAAGAATGGCCGATTGAGAGTGTAGTAGAAAACTGGAACGACTCCCCTATAATCTACTTTTCCCACCCTTTGTTTCTCATTCTCATCTCCACAAAATCTCACACCTAGCTTGGATTCAGTTCCCCCTCCCCTTTGCCTACCCGCGACTTTGGCTGCTGTCTTGTAATGTTACAGGAGTGTTTGCAGCATTCCCGTCACCAAACCTATAAAAACAACATTGCTTGGATTGGAAATTGGAACGTTGGATTGATCCGAGTATCGTTTCTCTGGATTAACATCTCTGACCGAGGTGCATCTGTTTGGCAAGTAGGAGGAACCGTAATAAGAAGGAATAGGTGCTCAAAAGGGTGAGCAGACTTCTCTCGCGATATTATTGTGTGACGAAACGAATTTCGGCGGTTTATTTAAATATTTATTAGGGATTGTTTTTTCCTTGAAATTGGATTTACGCGGTAGGTTATTTCTTGACTTTCCTATAGCGTTATCTTGCCGTTTTAAAAGTGTCGGAAATAATAATTCCCACCTTCTTTGTCAGTTTCTCGTTGAAAGAAGATTAATTTTGAAATTTGAAAAGCATGCAGTTTCTCTGCATTTTCCTTCTGCTTAGTAGTTTTTTAATATTTAAATATTTATTAACTCTAAATTGACTTGTTTGCTGGAATTTAGTAGAATTTATGTTAGGTTATTACCGGGAAGAAATATACTTTGGATAGGGCGAGCACTTGCAGAGATGATCTATGCGACTGGAAGATGCACTCTTCTCTATTTGGAGCTGATTAATGTGCTTGTAGAGCGAGAAGGATGTAGTAGGAGCGCAAGAGGTTGGGGAAAGTGGTAGAAGAAAATGGAGGATTTTTACAGGGAGAAAGCCACTTGGTATAATCAAGTAAGAGCTGGAGGCTGTTTGGGAGAAAGGCGGAGAGAAAGGAGGGTTGGTTAGAAGATGATGGTAGTTGAGTATAATTTGTGAGGTGACAATCTGCCCTCTATGCTATTAACTCCATCTGGTTTCCTCTCGTATATTCCCCACACTCTTCCATATTGTCATCCACCGTGTGCGTTGAGCGTCCTTGGGTGGAGTGGCTGAGGAAGTTGGGCTGTTGAGGGCTAGCTTTCTTGGAGCCCCATCTGCCGCTCTTCTGTTTTCGCCGCGGTATAATTTGAAATATGGTTTTAATCCAGACTAAACTACGCTACTAAATCTCGTCTCGGATGTATATGTAGTGAGGGGACTATAAAAGTTTGACGGGTTTCTGTTCTTATATCCTTGTTCGAATGCTGGATCCACGGAATAATACTCTGTGACATTCCTGGGCGCCCTCTGCCTTCATCGGCTCTTGATGGAAGGGAATGAGGTATTGTGGGAATGTGGCTCAGATGATTACCTTCACGTGTCTCTGGGAGTAGGGGTGGAGTTTGTTTTGAGGATTTGGGTGTTTGGGTGATGAAGTTTTGCCGGTAGGTTGCCGGGTTTAATCAAGTGTCATTCGGGGTATAGAGAGAGGAGGAGGAGCGGGAAAGCTGTGTGCACCCAAGCTTTGGACACTGTCGGGGAATGTCTTAGAGGGTGGAATAGTGAGAGTTTGGAGAAAGGGTGAGGATGTTTAGATGTTTTTGTGGCTCATTTGATGGTGTAATCATGATTGTTTGATGGAGGAAGGAAGAGGGTGATAAGAGAGTTATGTGAGAGATTGTTGTTGTTCTCGGAGTAATTGGATTGCGTGGGTCGTGACGGGGTTTGAGTGGTTTGGCAATCATTGAGTGAAATCAATTCAAGTTTAATGAAGATGCTCTTGTTTTTTCCGGTTCTGGGTTCTCAGGGAGCTTAGTTTTACTAACCGCAAGAGGCTCTCTTCTCGTGTGGTCGGCGGAGGGACATGACTCAATTAGCGGTGGAGATGTACTGGGAAAAAATTAGGAAGTAAACTTAATTTATCCCCTAACCAAGGACAAGAGAGTGGGAAGAGATGGAGAGAAAAAACAGTTTCCAACCACACGACTGCTCGAGATGGAAGCTTGTATAGGTTGTCTTAATTAGGTTGCGGTTGAAGGTTCCTTGGTTTGAGCGTTCGTAGGTTGTCCAATGCCTGCTTTCTCCCTGACAGCCCCCCTTAATCAAGCTAAGGTAAACTGAGTCCTTGCTCCGTCTCTGGTTCTCAGTCGTTTTCTTTCAAAGGTCAGCTACTGTAACGGAACTGGAGGGAATGTGAGAGCTGGATTTTTGTATTACGCTCTCCTGCTTTCTCTTGGAAGGAGGGTGAAAAATGTGTCCTGGAAATTAGTTTCTTCCCGTTCCGAAGAGGGGATGGATGTAGAAGTGATGGAGTAGAAATTGAATTCTAGTGTTGGTAGTTTCTTTTAGAATTGCGACCCTGGAGTAATTTTTGTTCAATGCGAAGAGGGAAATTTAAATTGGCATCTTTCGGAATGTTTTGGAAAAGTGATGGGATGTATAAATATTATTGAGAGTGGGGATGCTAAGAGGGAATACGTAAGAGTAACGGTTCAAGCCTTAGATTTGGTAGAGAAAGCTTTAGTGTAACAAGCTTCGTGCAGAACATTTTCTTGTATTTTACTCAATGAAGCCCATAGTGCTAGTCGTTTGAAAGCCGGGTATTCGGTTTGATACTCGGCTGTACTAACGTGGGGCTTTCTCCAACGTGAAAGTCGGGGCAGGGACGGAGGAGAGAGGGTTATACAGGATTCCCATGTTATCAGTGAAGTGGACGGAATTGGAGAAAAGGCTCAAGTCTCATCAATCACGGGATTCTGTCATTCCTTGATAGCCTTTCGGAATGGCCCCTCCATTCAAGTGCACGCCACCCTTCTCTCAGCTTTTGCGAGTAACTAAAGGAACGTAATACCCATCCAAATGAGTTACTTTAGCCGCACATGTATGCAGCAAGATTTGCAGAGTAGAGAAAGAGTAGGAGAAGGATGATGGCTAGGAGAAGTGAATTTGACTTTTACCCGAAGACTCATTTTCCACATACTGTTTGTCGCAATTCGTTGATCTTCTCCCTGGAGTTACTCGTGAAGATGCGAAGGATACCTTGTTCGGTTTTACATAAGATTGGTAGGAGTATAGGGATTTGGAAAGTTCGGAATTGCTTGGTAGCATTAGATGGGAAAATATCGGTGAAAAGAATATGATTTCCCGGGTATTATCATTCCCAAGCTTGATCTTTTTTCCATGGAAGATATTCTATAGGAGTTGAGAGGAAATGCGTGGAAATGATCAAGTTCCGGACGGATACGTTGTCGTTTGTTACGGGGTTTTGAGTTTTTTGAAAAATTCTCTCGTGAAAAAGGGTGCGAATTTCTGTATACAATTCTGTGAGGATGAAGGATAATTGTCTGAGATAGGGTTTGGAAAAGGTCTATGTTCTCTCCTTCCAAAGTTAGAGCCTCTAACTCATAGCTATAGCTCGCTATATTCCTCCTTGGGGGAAGGAAATGGAGAGAGATGGATCTATTAGCTAGGTTTGTCCATTATTTTGTTGTAGCTCTGCAGAGAGTGCTAATTGCCTCATTACGGCTCCCGCTCTTCCTGGAGTTGCACTCCAGTCGGACTGACCGCCCATTAGTCATGTGGCTGTTATTGTTGGCGAATGTGTTTGGAATAAATTGGATGGGATTGGAATGGATTGCGGGTGTAGTGGAATGCCCGGTTTCTTATCAGAATTCCATATTCGTAGTGTGTGGGCTCAGTGAGACTTGAAGTTGCTGCTTCGATGCTGATAGGAAAGGAATGAGAGAGAAGGAATAGTGGAGCACTGTGGAAGGAGAGCGGAGGCTGGGAGTAGTGAATTGTACTGGCTATTTCTCTCCATGGCACAGCAGAGTTATAAGCAGCCTCTATGAGTGAACTGTTTGCTTGAATGAGTCCAAGATATTTCACAGCACTGATACGTTTCCGTGGGCCACCCGCTATCTTCATATTCTGTCTTGTTGGACTGCCGACTCTGCTCCTGTTTTGCGACTGAGCGGAGCAAGGGATTTTCCATAATTCCACTGGCCGGCTCTTTCTATAGCATCATCCTTCAATATTTATTACCAAGGGTTTCTCTTGAACCCTCCTAAAATACTATCTGTATTAATTGGTGACTTTTACTTGGGAATATTTCTTTTGGATGCTGCATCCGACTTTTACCGTTGCTGTTGTGAACCTCTAGTCTTGGAGGATTGATAAGAAGAAATGGTAATTTGTGCACGGAGTTTATACGCTCTGTGAATAAATATTCCAGGGATTTAGAGTTAATTTCCTCCCTTTACTTGTGGTTCTTGGATGTTCGGGAAGGGCAGAAGAGACTATAGATGTAGCACTCTGTAGCACGTACACCGGGAGGATGATTGAAATTTTTTGGTAACATTAGCAAGGGTGAGCGCATAGGGAGTAAAGAAGAGCGGGCATTTGGGTGAAAGCATGGGTGAAATGGCGCGAGAGAAAGTACGAGTCATGGAACCCCGAGGAGCCATAGATCACCATTCAACAATCCTGATTCTGACAATGGGGTAGGCCGGGCTTTTTTGTGTGGAAAATACTTGAGGTGGGTAAGGGCGTTGGACTGCTAAAGCCCGTATTTCTCTACTATAGTCTGACGTTACCCGGGTATCTCGGCCATCTCTCTGCTAGGTTCAAAAGCTGTGTAGAAATAATACATGGATTTCTCCGGTCAGTCTAATGGCTCTCCTAACACCTCTTGAGAAGAAGAAGGGAGTTGAAGCTATATTTTCATCTCTCTCCCCTCTCGCTGAAACGGAGTCGGAGTTAATTTATGAGGAGGACGAGGAGGAGAGACGGAGGAGGTGTGGGCCTGTGTGTTGTTTGGTGCGTCAATTTATTTTTCAGCTTTGATTTCCATGATTGCACACACAACTCGGAAGAAGGAAACTACAAAAGCAATGAAAGATAGCCGGGAGACGAATCATCCTTTCAACCTCGTGTTTAATTACAGCGTCGCAACAACATGTGAGTTGCATTCAGACTAACAGAGTGGGATAATTTTACAGTGTTTCCTCCTCATGGTCCTCCAGGTGGAGCGTACAGTCCAGACGGGTCCATGGGTTACATGATGGACGGGCAGCAGATGATTCACAGACCTCCAGGTGATCCAGCTTTCCACAATGAGGCGTACCACTACCCGCCCCAGTATTATGGCCATCATCTCTAAAGTATATAAAAATAGGTAAGCGTTTAAACTCGTAGTTTTTCAGTTTCATATCCTTGATAAAGTTCCCAAGCGATGAGAAAATTAGCCGTATAGAAGGGGATTACGTTGGATTTGAAATTGTAATTGGTGGAAAACGTGGTTTATAGTTTAAAACTTATATTTTTTTTGATCGCTTGGGAAGCTATTTGTATTTTCGTTTTTCTTCTCAACTTTGAAAAGCCTGTAGCGTCCTACGCCCACTTTTTCTTGAAACTTGAATTCAGCCGCTGGACTCTTTGCGATGCAAGTTGTAGGATATAGTTGTACGTTAGTTGTTGGTAGCTGGCTATAAGCATGCACCAGACGCCTACATGTGCTTTGGATCGGGGCTCAGATCTTGGAATTAGTGTGCTGTAAATTGATGGATGCGTGAATGATTTTAGATAGGGGTTGGATGGAAGATAGCTGGAATGAGAAAAGGAGCTGGTAGTAAAAGGAGATTGGGAGGATTTAGATGAATTGCTTCTGGATAGAGGAAGATTGTAATTGCAGGAAAGAAGATGATCCTCCAATCCCGGATTGGATGTAGATGGGTAACAGATGTGCTTCATCAGATAGGGTAGGGCATAGACGAGATGAAATGAAATTTCTTCTCCTCCTCCTCTTCTTTCCTAAACAATTTCCCCCTTTCACAATCGGAACTCTGCTGCCTCCTCGGCTGTCTGTAAAAGCCTTCTTCCTCCCTAAATTCCTTGAGTAGACTTCCAGCTTGGAGCCGTCCAGTTTCGACAGAGTCTTTTAGATTCTTGCGGAACTCATGAGTGTGTATTCCGAAATACATTGGTTTGAAATATGTAGAGGACTTTCTCCTCATTCCCTAGGAATCAGATGTTCTGTTTGAATCTTGTTGTATGTTTGTAGCTTTTTTGGGATTGGGGAAAGGGGGAAGGGTGTGTGGAATGAAGGCGTTAATGAGAATTTTTCGGTTAGTGAGCTAAAACTGGGAGTTTTCTCTCACGCGTGTGTTGTACTTAGTCATCGTAATCTTTAAGGGAAAGTTGGCTTACATGGAGGAGAGGGTGATGGAGAAAGGTTTTGGAGAATCTATGTGCTATTCATTTTAATTTTCAGCATCATGAGTCCCGTTTTCTCCCCCCTCTAATTTCACTCACCCTCTCTTATTTCTTCCCTACGCCATGACTCTGAATTTTCACCCTCCTTCAAAGCGG
Source organism: Sminthurides aquaticus (assembly GCA_906901655.1). Classification (NCBI taxonomy): domain Eukaryota; kingdom Metazoa; phylum Arthropoda; class Collembola; order Symphypleona; family Sminthurididae; genus Sminthurides; species Sminthurides aquaticus. The sequence goes on along the minus strand of CAJQTT010000026.1, from coordinate 310,669 downwards.
GGAATCGGGGAGGAGGAAGAGAGGGTAGCGTGAAAGTGTAATGAGTTTTAGTTTCTCCTCTGGTTGGAATTGTTCATTTGGTTGGGGATGGGGTGGTGGTGGGTAGGAGGAGGAGGAGACTGGATTTTTATTCATTTCCTTGGAAAGAAATGGTTGAATGTTATTTTAGTCATTATGAATGTTAGCTGTCAGGGGGAGGTTTATCTGTAGTTCCGGCGTGTGAAAATTAACGGGTTTTTTAAAAACTTTTCAACCATCTCATTAAGATAGGGCTCCTTATGCTTCCTCTCGAATTGACATTGTCTATTCCTTGCTACTCTACCATGATTTTTGTCTTAATGAATATAATTTTTGTATTTTTTCTTTTGAGTCTCTAATAATTCTCCCTCTCTCTCTTATCTTCCGTGGAAGGATGGAAACTAATTTTCTTTTCTTGCATTTTTATTCTTTTCTGATTTAAAAAAAAAACTTTTTCTATAAAAAGTTACTTGTACGTGGTGGATTTTTTCTGTTTGGCTGGATTGATAAGAAGAACTGGTGAAGTTTTTAGAAAATTAATTACAAGTTTTTCTCATTGTCTTTACAGATTCTTGTACGTACGGACGGGACGTCACTGTATTAATAAGCTGCTGCCAGTGAGGATTTGAAGATGATTTGGAGGAGTGTGCTGGAATTACTGATTGTGGAAGTCATGGAAGTGTGTTGAATAAGTTTTGGAGTTGCTTTCTCCTACCAGGAAAGAAAGTACTGAGCTGTAATCAAGTCTCGATAAAAGTTGAGTTGGACGACATGGCTTTTGACGTATTCCGGCGGGTTTGGGAAGAAGAAGAGGCAAGATAATCGAAACATGTTGTACAGTGAAACAATCCTCTTGCGTTCGTCTGGATAAGTTTGATTAATATATAAATAGAGTCTGTTAATTGTACGTCGCGTTATTCGTATATATACCGTAATTAGAGGCATGTCTCGTCTGAATGTATGTTTTTTTAAATTTGAACAAGTAGCTTATAACCGCGCACACACGCCCTAAATAGCGGATGATCCCCGGGTTATAATTTGTACACATGTGTGGGATGCAGCTAATGTTGCGACACAGCTATTGTTTCTACACGTAATAGGTAGGGATTCGCTGAAATATATGTTAAGGGACTTTAAAATTAGTGGAGGGAGTTCTAGAAATTGACAAACCCAGTTCACAGCGCCCTCGAGCGTACCAGCTTTTGCAGTAGTTGAATGAATCGGAAACAATTATTTGAGTACAGGCATAATACTTTTAAGAAGGTGATTTGGAATAGTACGCCGTAGGATGAAATGTTTATGACATGGAAGCCGGGATTTGAAAATTTAAGATGACGAACCATGAACTCCTGTGGTCATCATTATAGCAGCATGACGTTTCGGTTGAGGATTTGAGGTAGCTGTGAGAGACACACTTAAAGAGCTTCGGGGTCTATTCCCTCTGCGCTATGATTGCGTAATTTGAGGTGGGAGGAGGATTAGTTACCTACGGCGCGCAACTAATCCTAGCCAAATACAGAAAAGAATTTCTTTTTAACAATATAGTATTGGATAATTGGCCTCTAAAAGCTACTACAAACCCTTCACTGTTACACAGGGTACTCCCGCGGACAGTCGAGGAACTTTACTCTTTGACGCGTTCCTCTACTAACGTTTAAATGAATTTAATGATTTTACGAAATGTTCTTTTTACAAATTGTATCCCCTGCCTATGACCTACAGCTATTTGTGAATTGGGCGCGGAATTGGTGTGAACGAGGTTAAAAAATTGGATTTTTTAAATACGTGGAGTGTAAGTGTATTTAAGAGGTTGTGTTTGACATTTACAATTGTATCCTACCATTTATTATTATGACGGCGGGAAAGCAAGGTAGCTATAGTTATTGACGACAGTCTGCTTCCGTAAATTGCTACGTGGTCGTCATAATTATTTAAATAGTGTATAAATATCTTTGGAATTATTCAGAGTGAATGAGAGTTGGCGTTTTTAGTGTGTGTAATGATGCGGAAATCCTTACTGTTAGTTTGACCTCTTGTATTTACGTTGATTATGCAGGATTTAGATTTAGGCATTCCCGTAAGTTTGATTTCGATCGGATAGAATGGTAGTTGTATAATTAGTAAAAAAACATACACCAACAACCAGCTAAATACGTTACACAACTATATTTAGGATGTTAGTGTGGGAGTAATTGTTAAGATGATAATGATGACACAATTATTATTACATTAATCATTATTATTATTATGATGAAAGAAACGAATGGATTCATTGCCGATTAAAATAATAATTGGTGTTTTCTCTTTGAAGTTTTGATGTGTGATTCTTTATTTACTTGCATATGTTGGAGGATTCGATGCAAGAATTTTGAATCGCTTGTAATTATTTCAGTTTGCATCAACTGCAGGGACGATGCTGGAATAATTAGTGCGAACGTAGAAGAGACGCGATGTGTAGTTTCACAGGAAGAGGAGTGGGTGCTTGGTGAAGCTGTTGTATGGAAGAAGATACCCGGAATGCCATAAGGGACGGAATGAGCGCTCTACATGTAGAGAAACAGAGTGCAAACCTGGAGAAGGAGAGTAGAGTCATCTTTTGCATACGCTAACATCAACTTGGATTTCCTTTGATCTTTGAACAGAAATGCATCAAGACAGTTGCTTTTATTTGGTAGTGCTGAGGATTGGTTAACGTGAGGATTACTCATTTCGTCCTTGTTTCCTTGTGACTCTGTACATGAAGCAGATGGGAGTTGAAATTATTTTTCTCTAGGAATCTACCCATCTCATAATCCTCAAAAGCCTTGGAGGGAAAAGTTAAAGATTTAAGTCCGCTTCGTTTTGAGGTCTTCCTGTAAAGATTCGGCAAGTTTAGCTTTGTTGAGAGAGTTGAAGGATGGTAAGAAAAGAGCTGGTAGCTGTCAATTGAGTTGAGTGACAGAAGAGTATAGAAGAGAGAGAGAGATAAGGAATCTGGATAACTTTACCACTCTTTTTCAACTTGTTCTTCTTCTTCCGTAAAGCATGGTGGAGCGGACGTCTTGAAAAATTTCCCAAGATTTTTTCCACCGACTCCTCCGTCTTCTTATACATCTCTTCCTTCCTCGCTTTTTCTTCTCTTCCTAAAAGACTAAAGAGTCTTTCGGCATTTCAAGCCCTTTGTCTGATAGACAGTCTTTATTTTCTAAGTTAGCCTTCCTCTGGCTGTACAGGGTTCGGCGGCTGTTGAAATGAGGCGCATCTGTGAAACTTTTCACTCATTTCTTGTAAGATTCAATTCAAAGCTTGACACATGATGATCATATCTTTTCTTTTTCTTCATCTTTTCTTTTGAAGCAATTTTTTATTGAAGCTCTGTTCCTACTAGCATCCTCATAGAGGAAGCGGAAGGGAAGCGTGACTTTGATAGTCTTATCATGCGCATGCAATCTTAAAATCATAGTATCAAAGTATGAAACCTGACTACCGTTTTACTATTTATTGTCATTGGAATCTTGATTTGAGTATCTTATGCGCTATCTGATGGGTTCAACTTCCATGGCTAGTTTAAGGCAAATGGTATTTTTTTTCAAACGGACCAGGCAAATCTGCGGTCCCGCAACCGTTGGAAAAGCATTGAAATTCTCTGCTGCTCTTCTCTGCTACGCACGAGCTGATTTTCTCAAGACAGTTTGGAAAAGTTTGGTTTTCACTGTCATATCTCAGCTCCAAGGTGTGACAGCGTCATGTAAGTTGCACGGATTGATAGCTAAGGTCTTAAGCTCTCGATTACATTTGATTGAAGTTCTATAGGTCAAAGGTCACCGACGCTGCAGCGGTGAAAATCAACTTGTGTCGGGAAAGTGAAGGTTTTTGGTTTAAGCGCTGCAGCGTCAGTAAACTTTAGCCTATGGAGATAAAAATTAATTCAAAGAAGAGCTTAAGATCTTAGCTACCCAACAGTGCACGCTTGACGCTGTGACGCTTGGAAGCTAAGAAATCATAAGTGGAAAGAAATGGGAAATGCATTCATCTTTCTGGTCGCTGTAAGACAGTGGAAGAAGCGGGCGGCGGATTGCCCTTCACTTTTGCTGGAGTTGCACTAGCCCGGCGTCGCACGTTAGACTTACATTGCGCGCGGAGGCTAAAGAGTGGACGTGGTCTTTTGAAACAAAGAGCCGTTGTTTTGTTAGCGCGATGCATTCAGAATCAGCTATTGAGGCTTTAGCAAACGACATTTAGTCACCGAATTTGTATGAGTGAACGTTGCTGTTTGCTGCCTTTAATACGCTATCAATTAATGTGGTAATCACTAATCGTAAAAGCACTATAGCTTAGACTTGATAGTCTAAATCCTGTTTGTAGTGCATTTTCTGAAATAGGCGGGAATTGATCTTCTCACTTTGTTCAGACTTCATGTGTCATTTTATACCAAAATTACAATAAAATCACCGGAGAGATTCCGTATGAAGCTATGATTAAAAAGTAACCACTAACGCTAGTTACACAACCTAAGCTTGTTATTTAATTTACTTTATTTGAAGAAGGGGAAGATTTTCGGTGGTTCTCGGTGGTTCTTGCTGACTATTATAGCGTGTTGGAAGACATTAGGCCTGGTTTCTGTGGGTAATTTGTAGCGTATTAAATGTGTAATTTTCCTCCATCATCCTACCTCAAGTTCAGCCCCCAATCACTCAACCCCTGCTATCAGTCGGGTAAATTGAGAATAATGATAGATTTTAAAAGTTAATCCATCCGTTTTTGATCCGGTAAAAAGTTAAAAGGGTTTATTAGTTGGGGTAACTCAGTATTTTTTTCTATTTGATCCTCAAATACCTATGATTATTATTGTTCTCTCAATCTGACTTTATCATCTATGGCTCTTAGGGTTGGACTGGAAGTGGTATCGCGCTCTACAATCACATTTTTTGGTTGCCTTCCCTTGTGTATTTGTCTTGGAACTTTTCGGTGTTTACGGGAGAGTTTAGTTTTACAAAAATGTATGATTCTTGAACAGACATGTGCATCGTCTCGGGATTGAGAGTGCTCATCTTGGTACTCGGCAGTTGGTTGGGCCAGTGTTGGCGGGTTCTAGAATTGAAAATCCTGTTTAATTCAGAGTCCATACAGAACATAGCTAATCCATAAACTACAGGATAGCCTCTCTCGGAGCGTAATATAAGGGAGGACTTGAGGGATTTTCTTACTCTTGCATCCAAGCTCTGTGTACGGCATGTTTATCCGCTTCAAGATAATGTTTTAGATTGTTCAACATGAAATTTGTAGCTTCTGTCCATTATAAATTTGTGAATTTCTAGGTAAGAGATGTGTTTGTTTCACTGAGGATGAGTGTAGAGGATGTAAGAATATGAATAAATTGGGAAAGCTTTTAAAAAGAAGATGAAAATGTGTGAGATGGTTGAGAGGATTTGTGAGGGAGTTGTTGGATAAATATTTTCATGTTTAAGCTGAAAAAGACAACCCACTGTGATAAAGTTGAATATTTCTGGTTTTTATCCGAAACTCTTTTAGGATGCTGACAGAAATAGTTTATGAGATGTGACATGTCTTGTATTTTCTAGCCCTGCTTGATTCTTGTAGAACCGTGAATTTTGATACGCTTCAAGTTTAGGTTTGGAGTCTACAGAAGAGGGAGGGAATGCCGCACCTGCCCCGTGCAAATCAGGGAGGGTGACATTTTGGAGAACGTGCGCTGCTAATTTAGTGCGAGGACACATGCTTACTCTTTTCTACCTGGACGCCAGAGGAATCTCTTGACAACAGCAACTGCTTCCTTTAGGATTTTGTGACAAGGATTTAGAATGTTCTTGAATGAACTACCTAATAAAAATCAAGTGTCAGGCCTTTCGTTTCGCTTATATTTTGTCAAGAGTTTGGTGGGACCCAAAAAGTCTCAGACTCCTGCGGAGCTACTAACTAAACCGGGAGTCTGTAACGCCACCTGGTGTCTGATTCAAAGCCGTGTTAGGCCCTGCACATGCTTAGAGTGATTGGTAATTATACGCTATGTGGACATGGATCTCCATAACTACTGTGCAGTATCCGGCGTTGGTGGAAGGTAAGGAATGAAGGGAAGCTGGGAAAGGGTTTCCGTGATGAGAAAATTGAGCAAGAAATGAGACAATGATGAATAGTGTTCCCAGGTAATTTGAATCATGAACGTGGATGACATTGTCACGGAAAAATAAGACCACTATTATCTCGGTTTGTAAACGTAAAGTCAGAGAGAGATGGCCAATGCCCGAAGGATTCAATGTTTTCCTGTTGCCGGTTTATAGTTAGGAGGAAGAGGAGAGCGGACGGGAGCGCAAGCCATCCATTTTCTAGTTACCCAATCCAGGTGAATCCTTTTATTTTCCTCTGACAAAGCCTAAGTTGTTGACAGGAGAACATGCGATGGATTTGAAATGATATTCAAAACTTGGTTCCCCTTCTTCTCATTTCCTGTTTCTCATTTTCCAACAACACCCCAAGCTATAGACTTTAGTCATTCAAAGAGTATTGAGAATGAGCAAGATTTAGCGGATATGTGGGGTTTGTTAAAGCTTCGGCTGACCTCACGCCCCGTAGCATCAGCTGTCCTCACTGCCTTGATGGTTGAGTGTGGAGTTTGTATAGGAAAAGTAGTGATATATTCTAACATGAATCTAGATTAATGCTGGACCTTATCGGAATTAACGTGCGAGTCTATGAAGGGTAATGCGTAGCTGGATTTGGAATCATGTGGAATCATGTGGAGAAAAATGTGTAGGTTGAAGCTTAAGGGATGCGGAATGATTTAAATGAGAAGAATGTACTTTTACATGTTATATAATTTATTGGCTACCGTAAGTCTTGAAATAATATAGTCTCGTGGTTTTCTCCTTGACGTGCCCTAATGAAGATGGTTGAGACAATGGGGATATATGTTGGGTTCTCGGAGTGTTTCAACTAGGATATTAGTGAAATGAGGAGCAAGGATGGATTATGTAAAACTATTATTTTTACACAAGTACTACAACGGAGGAGCATGCTACGAGATGGATGTTAAAGAGGATGATGATCCCTTTGAATGTGTAGATGCTAGTTTTGAAGATTGTGATACTACTTTGTAATTTGTCTTTTCTCCTCGGCACAAGATTGGAAATTGTCTATCAGATCAGACTGATTGAGATAGGGGAAACATCGTGATTGGATCATGTTGGAAGTTGTATTGATTCATCAAATGTGATGCTCTCTAGTTTCATGAGTTGTATGTATTTTTGTAGTAAGTTGATACTGGATGGGTTTGGAAGAGGAGTCTTAATCAAGGGCTGTGTGGCTGGATTCTCTTGTACGTTGAATACTCGTTTGGTTATGGATATACGGAATAGATTTTTTGTTGCCGCTCCGCCCCTTGGTAAATGGAGACAAGAGCTGAGATAATTGCAGTAGCTCGCTCTCTTTCTCTCGAAGAATTGTCTCAGCAGGTGAGACGGTTGGATTTCTCATAAAAAGCCCACGCGCTTCATCATCTTCCATGTTCATCTTCATTTCCATCTTCATTGGATTGTCTTGAGTGTTGCTCCCGTCTCGAGCTTGCATATGATTTCTCTACGTGGATTTTTCAAAGAGAGAGAGAGAGCCGTACTGGCTGGGTTGGAAAAAATATTGGAAGCTTGAAGAGTAAATACAGGGCTGCCGCTTCAATTATTTCATCGGGTTTTGGTTTTTTAGTCGATAACTCTGGTCCATGGGCTTTTTTACACCCAAGATTATGGAGGTGAGTGAGGAGAAAGGAAGCGTCCACGTTGTCTGAAACTGTTCTCTCAATTACATTAATGTACTCTGTAGTGTACTTCATCCATGATCTCTCATCTTGTTGTACTCTTATGATGTTGCTTGTGGGCCGTATGTTCATCTTGTGGATCTTGTAAAATCCAATCCACCACAAAATTAAAAGAGGAAGCAATTAAATTGTAAGTAGAAACAAAAGCATGGATTATCCGCCTTCTACGAAGATGAAGAAGGGAAGGAAAAAAAGAGTCTGTGAAAAGACTACAAAGAGTACATCCATTAATGGTGTAATGCCTTTCCGAGCAATTAGTACGTAATTTCCTCGCTTTAGTAATCCTTCTCATCTTTTTCTCTACTACGTACACTCACCCTCTTTTAAACTTGCTCTCATAGTCACTAAAACGGAGCACTTAAACGAGCTATTTTGTAAAGTTAAATCTACCCCATTTGATTCCATGACTGCTGCTGCTGGAAAGAGAGGAAGAGAGGAGAGGATTTAAGAGAGCTATTAAGAATTTAGAATGGCTCACTGGCTTAAGCCTCTCATTGGATTACAGGGATTCCAATTCCCAAAAGAATCTCACACCACTCAAGTTAATTAAAAAGGTTTAACTACCTTCCTTGATTTTCTCGTCATTTTCTCCATTACAATCTCCTTGTCTTATTGACCTACTAGTGGAGGAGGTGGATTAGCTACGAAAATCTTTTCAACACTTAAAATCATGTGGTACCTTCTCTCCTGACCCATCTTTCTTCATTCATGCCTTGTATTATTGCTTTGCGCTTTCAACTTCCATCATCCGTTCTAAATTAGTGTTTCATCTCTTCCTGAGAGCAGGGTAGCAGAGCAGACAGGAGGCTACTATTTTAAAATTTGACTTGAAGCGTACTGTATATTGAGCGGATCCTTTTTCTGATTCTTGTAGCGGTATTTCAAAATCTGAACCCTGAAAAGCTGCAGCATTGGTTTAAACGCGTTTAAGGCTTTGAAAGAAGCGATGTTTGTGCTAGCTTTTTGGGTGGGAGGTGTGCAAATAGGTTTTACGTACATGTGCATCTTTGAAAATGATTACCTGCAAGCAGATGATCCCCTTGTCTATGCGCAGTGTCTCAAGAGGAGAGTATTGTTCTAAAATCTTGTGTTTATTATAGTCCTTGGTTTAGGGGTAAATGTAAAAGTGTCATAAATATTTTACGAGTCTCCCATCTCTTTAAGAGTTAATAGTCTGGGGGTTTGATGCATCTTGTAATACGTTTCATCATAAACACCCTCTTTCTTCTTAATAAACTCCGAAGACTCTATTCTCTCAACTTTCTCATCATCATTATCCTCCGTATCCTCATTTAGTATTTAATAATTTTCTCTAGGAAGCCAGTAATGTATTTAAATGTTGCGGGCTGTAATTGAAACTCTCACAGTCTGAGGAATCTCCGTCTTTGCTCGTATGCCGTGTCCATGTTCAACCGACACGAAGGATGATATGTTACTGCTGTTTTGGCATAGCTGTATCCCGTATATATACATTTTGTAAAGTCCAATCCACAGCTTTGCAGTATGCGGCTTTCTGTATGCGGATCTTTAAGATTGAAGCATGAAGTATAGGATGAAAATTTGGTAATGAGTGATTTGTATATTTAATGAGAATTGTAATTAAAAGTCGGGAAAGTGCTACAAAGTGATTTGCATAAAAGTAAGTGTGTTTTTCAGCTCGAAATCGGATGGAGACTAAGAAGATTGCATATTTCTACTACTTCTCCCCGAACATGCCACCACCTTCCCTAGAAGCCGGTAATTATGAAAAGGCACGAACCCTCCCCACAACCATGTAATTCACACGTCATATCCTCAACTCCTACTTTTCTAATCAAAACTTGTTTTAGCTACAAACCCTTGGTCAAAAAACTACTGGACAGGAGGGGGGTTTGGAGTAATAATGGAAATTATGGCTGCAGTAGCTGAACGTAGCTGAGCCTCGAGTAGGAGCGAGTCTATGAATTGGTGGTGCTTTTTCCTGGTTTGGACATTATCAGGGCGAATATCATAAAATATTTAAAGGCTAGAAGAAATTGGATTGGGCGAGGGTGTATCCGTCCTCTATAATTACGTGTAATTTTCTCCTCGCAACTCGTTCACGAGTGGAAGGGATAGCTCGTGAAAGGTGGAGAGGACTGGTGGGAATGTGTAATTATTAACTCGCTCCATTCCGACCATTTATCATCTATAGACTCTACCCATAGCTGGAATTGTAAATGTCTAAAGGTTTTTAACCAGCTAAGAAGAACCAACTAAAACCGCAACCGCCTAGCACTAGCCCCACTTTTCCAATTGCCATACAAAATCCTCGTATTGACGCTTTACTAACTTGAATCTACATACCACTTTTCCTGTCCCAACCTCCATCATTCAACTAAAAATCCGAGGTGAACAAGGGTGTTATTATTAATTTTAAAACATCTCCGCCCAAAGCCCTCCAAGCAAGCTTTGGAAACAATAAGGTTATAATTACTCTGATTCATAGTAGAACCAGGATCCGGGTTCGCTCTGAAAGTATTTAACCATTTAGAAAAGTTGCTCCGTAGAATATGTTGTAATTATAAAATAAGAGAATTATTTAACCACCTCGTTCCTTAATCTACACATATTCATCATTAATGCCTTCTTCTTCTTCTACCCAAGGCTATGTAATGACTTATTCATCCTAACTGGAACAACCTGTTCCAGTGGTTTCATAAATCCTTTTGGAACAAAAATAATAACACTTGGAAAATTTCAATCTTTTCCTTCGAGCGCTATATATGTGCTCGTCTCAGGATTTAATTTAAATTCTATGGAGCTTAGTTTGAATATTTCTGGTATTCTTGACTCTTTCCCTCTTGAATCTCTTACATTTACCTGTGTAATCAGATCTCCTGCATACTTTGGATTCCATTCTACAATTATACTAAATGGAATTCTTTTTTCACGGAATTCTCTAACATCTTTGGGAGTGAAGAAGAGGAAATGGTAAGCTTGTGCAACCTGAGATCAGAATAACCGCTAAGAAAGAAAGATAAATGCTGGTGCATTGGGTGAAGACCAAGTAAATACTGGATGTTTAATTTCAAATGGACCAAATACATTTGCGGTCCCGCAGCCGTTTGAAAAGCATTAAAATTCTCGTGCTGCTCTTCTTTGCTACGCACGAGCTGATTTTCTCAAGAAAGTTTGGAAAAGTTTGGTTTTCACTATCATATCTCAGCTCCAGGGTGTCACAGCGTCATGTAAGTTGTACTGATTGATAGCTGAGGTCTTGAGCTATCGATTACATATAATTTAAGTTAAAAAGGTCAAAGGGCAACGACGCTGTGGGGGTGAAAATCAACTTGTGTCGGGAAAGTAAAGGGTTTCGGTTGAGGCGCTGCTGCGCCGGTCATCTTTAACCTATGGAGATAAAAGTTGATGCAAACGAGAGCTGAAGATGTTAGCTACCCAGCAGTGCAACTTGCTAGACGCTGTGACGCTTGGAAGCCGAGGAATCATAAGTGGAAAGAAATGGGAAGTGATTCGCTGGAAGGCTGTGGAAGAAGCGGGCGGCGGATTGCCCTTCACTTTTGCTGGAGTTGTATTAGCCGGGAGCGCCACCTCAGCCGACTCCGCCGTACGTCGGCGACGCGCGGGCCGACGTACGATGGCTGAAATCCGCCTGAGCCGACGCCGAACTTCGGCTAATTTCGACACTTGAGCCGACGCCGACGCGGTTTTTAACGCTTCAGCCGACCCCAATTTTGCATTTATATTGGAAGCTGCGTCGGCTGAGGCATCCGACGCTGCTAAAATAATTATTCTAGCTTTGCTGTAGTTCTGAAGAGGGTAAACGTTAACGAACAAGGAGAACGACGGGTTCCAAAATTACTTCCTTAATTTTTGCTTTATATAGTCGATAATTTAAGGAGGTTGTGCCAGTGCAATTGTCTTGGAGGTTTTACGAATCTAATGATCATATTGTAGGGATCGTTACAGGTGTTTTGGAAAATGTTCTTAATGGTCCCAGAAGCAATAAATTCGAGCCGATAAATTTCTGCGAATTTCCTTCGATATCCGAATCGAATTTCAGAAAACATTGAATTTTTGCAAAATAATTTACCTGACTACGTGGTTGCCCAAATTTCGGAGTTCTTTTCTGAGACATCGTAATTCCGCCCGAAAACATGGTAAGAAAATTCTAAAAATACCCGAATTCGTTATGACCGAATGTCTAAATTTTTGCCCGACGACTAGGTATTCTCAAATTACCCGAAGACATTGTTTCCCAAAATTTATTCAAATTTCTACATTTCACAACGACACAGTCAACGGAATTCCCTCATATTATCCCGAATGAGCAAGAACAAGGCAGGATTTCTATGTTGCAGAAAAAAATGAGAGAAAATTCAAAATTTCATGCAACCTTTAGTTTTGCGGGAAATTCGGGGATTACGAAAAAGGAATGTTATTACGGTAACACTTATTTTATTGGTTAATGCGCGTGATTTACTGGATTCTAGAAATAGAGAAACATGCTTTTTAGGAGAATTTGAAGGACTCCGTGGACTAGTTTTCAATATGTATTATATGATTTTGGCGGCACCTATACTGTTTACATATAGTGTATTAAGCTTTAAAAGCTTGCTGTACTAACCTTTAAAAGCTAAACATAATTTTCACTGCCTCAGAAGAGATTCACATGATTTGGACTGCTCAAAACGGTTTCATCTGATTTTGACTGCTTCAAAACAGCTTGATCTGATTTTGACTGCCTAAACGTTTTATATTTTACCTGGCTTAATGCACCAGAAATATAAGTAACCTAGGCTTTTCGTATTGTTCAAAATTATATCAGACATTAAATACCAAGATTCCATTACCTGGCCGAAAACAACAGGTTTTAATTATCCTTGGCCTAAAACATCAGATTTTCATTATGCCTGGCCTGAAATACGAGGTTTCTATTTGATCTGGCCTGAAACTCAAGGTTTTCATTTTACCTCGCCTAAAAAATCAGATTTTCATTATGTCTGGCATATTTTAAGAATGCCTCTATCCATTGTTTTGGGCAAAATTACTGTGTTACGGACAATGATCGGAAAAGACGACCACTTCGTCGGGCAAATTTTTAAACATTCTAGGCAAAAACTCAATACTTTCTGAAATTAGATTGATTAGATCGGCTATTTAAGGGAATTCGGGGAAATAGCTCGAGTTTATTGTTTCTGGGGCAATTAAGAACATTTTCCAAAACACCTGTAACGATCCCTACAACAGAGGATAGCAGGCCGACCCGTTCTGGTGGGTGAGCCGTGAAACCCGCCCGTAAACCGGCGGGTTGGGCTTTTAAAAATTGAGTAGCGGGTCGGGCTGGGCTTTTAAAACGATGGCTGCTCCACGGTTGGGGCGGGCTTTTGGGACCATTCATTTATAACGGGTTGGGCGGATTGGGTTATCTGCTTACCAAAACCGGGCGGGCTCCAATGAATCTGGACCCGACCAGGACTGCGGCCTTAGCCAAAATGCTACATGTAAGGGTAGGGATAAGCTGCTAAACTATATCGCAATAAGAGATTGTCGGTGACCCGATCAGTAGGGAAGTATAGGGGACTCGGAAAACGTTGCAATAACGTGTCAACTAAATGCAGCTACATGAATTATAATCCCAGCGCATGCGAGTTTCTTCAGCTGGTTGTATACATCACCCAACTGTTCACATATTCAGATATTTTCATATGTACGCTAAGGTTAGTTGCTATAGTTTTGCTGAATATGTGCTCAATTGGGTGAAGTATACAATCAGCATTACTCTCACATGCTATTTTGCAGCAGTGTAACCTTCCCTGGCGTGCGTAAAATTAAATTACTACTAGGAGGACAAATTAAAGCAGATGTAACTTTAAGTAATTCAAAATTCTTAAAGTTAAATAATCGCAATTTAATTCACTGGGCGAGTCGGATTTACACTATCGTAACGCGACTATCGTCTGGCGGTTGGGCTTTTCAAATAAAATATATATGCCCACTGGGCGGGTTGGATTTTTGGTTGAAACAATTTTTAGCCCGAAAGGCGGGTCGGGTAATTTTAATATATTTATTTTCCGGGTTTGGGCTAATCGGGTTTTTTAAAATGAAATTTTTAACGGGTATGGGCCGGGCGGGCTTTCAAAATGGGTCGGCCCGCTATGCTCTGCCCTACAATATGATCATTAGATTCGTAAAACCTCCAAGACAATTGCACTGGCACAACCTCCTTAAAATATCGACTATATAAAGCAAAAATTAAGGAAGTAATTTTGGAACCCGTCGTTCTCCTTGTTCGTTAACGTTTACCCTCTTCAGAACTACAGCAAAGCTAGAATAATTATTTTAGCAGCGTCGGATGCCTCAGCCGACGCAGCTTCCAATATAAATGCAAAATTGGGGTCGGCTGAAGCGTTAAAAACCGCGTCGGCGTCGGCTCAAGTGTCGAAATTAGCCGAAGTTCGGCGTCGGCTCAGGCGGATTTCAGCCATCGTACGTCGGCCCGCGCGTCGCCGACGTACGGCGGAGTCGGCTGAGGTGCCGCTCCCGTATTAGCCGGGCGTCGCACGTTAGACTTGCACTACGAGCGGAGGCTAAAAGAGTGGACTGGGCCTTTAAAAACAAAGACCCGTCGTCATGTACGGTCAGCAGTGGAAAAAATTTCACATGTCTCTCCAGAAGTTCCACTGACATGAAGTTAAGGCTGGTAAGATGAGAAGCCTTGGAAACGCTTCTTCTGGAACAGGGATTGCGATTAGATGAACCCTAAAATTGGACATTTGAGGAAGCGTCATTGAGTTTGATGACATGATAATGATTTTCTGCTCTCTCTAGTAATACATTTTTTGGGAACTGTGATGCATGAACATGTCTTCTGCTTCCATGATGACATGGTGCCATCGCCATCCGCTTCAACGATCCTTATTGTTACATGAGTCTTGTTCTGTAGCTGGGTTTTCCATTCATCACATCCGGGGTTCCGGTGAGATTAGAACTATATGGCTAATAGTAGTGTGCTCACGCTATAATCCAATATTTTTTACCCCCTTGCTTTTTTTATTCTCCAAAGTCCTATTGTCACCTCAGCCTACACGTTTTCTATAAGCTGGCTGTCATCCCTAAAGGCCGGGAAGACTAACATGAAGGATTTCTTTACCATGTTCTTCAACCTGTTCCTCAGCTGTCCTTCCTGCTTACTTGCCTGTTTGTTATCCGTAAGAATATACATGTTCTTGTTCTTTAATAGGATTACGTTTTACCAGGCTTTTTTCTCTCCTTGTGGAAAGTCCCCTTCCTGGGCCAGGCTGAAGTCAATCATGTTCAAGCTATTAGACGAAGCTATAGTAGCTGGTGAATTGATTTTTGTATTCGGACGAAAAGGATATTGTAACTGACTGGATGTGAGGAGGTTTTAGACGTAATCAGCACCTTGTTTTGTATTACTTTTAGCGGGTAAATCGGCTTTCAGCACTCCTGGGACGGACAAGTCGAAAGTATGTACGTTACACAGCTCTGACTGCTACGGACGGACTCAATTTCACCAACATATGTAATACGCTGTCACCGATAACGCTTCCCAGGCCTGTGTTGCACTGCACCACACTGCGGGCTCCCGGGGAGCTCGGGAGTCATAGATTCCGGACATGACAGCTAAACAATAGGACTTCCTCCTACACATTAAATCCGATAGCCAACTTTTCACACCATATCATTTTCTTCTTGGCTTTATAAATGTTGTAGCGGTGAGTAAAATTTCCGGACTGTCAGCTTCATCCTCCTCCTTTTGGTTGCTTGCTCCTTTGAGTCCTTATTCCGGGTTCCTAAGATAGTCCAGCCTTCTCATAATCTTCTCATCCCTTTTAAGGACTCGCTGCTACTCTAAGGGCTGGCTGTCAGTCGCTCGGAATTCCGAGAGCCTTTTTTAATTTACCCTCTTTTTTACATGGTTTTAATGGAAGCCTCACTAATAGAAGAAGAAAAGCATCATGATTATAATTACAACCTTGTTCACTGCCTTTAAAGATGAACCCAGCTTCTACATTCATAGCCATTTATTATTTTTACCTTCGGCTCACACAACCCGTCATTCCATCTGTCATCCGCTCCATAGGTGACCCATAACGTTCTAGGGAAGCCAGAGTTGGATTTGAGCTTATGTCATACATAATACGAGAGCAGCGGCCCTGTAATCATCCCAGACGGAACGACACACCTTCTATTCATCATTGTGGAGTTAAAACCCTGATTATGAAGGTACTATCCTACGGAATTTGTTCGTTTAACTTCCGAGGTTATAAATTGAAGAAAGTAAAATGCATTTGCTACTGCGAGTCGGTACCTCTGGATATGCAATATGCGATGTTGATTCATTTAACGCAAACGCTCATGGACAATTGATGTAAAATTGCTGATAATAAAGTAATTCTCGTGTATCATCTCAATGGCAGCCATGTAAAGCTTGTTTATTTTAAATGGATAGTTTTAAATTTTTAGCGGTAGTTGAGATAATTAAGATGGTAGAGTTTTATTTGATTTCTTATGATGTAATACTAAACTAAAGGTTAATAAGTTTTTATATATCCATATGCTCGTGTGAACCAAGCTGATCTCGATGGTGAAGCAAAGAGTGTAATGCGGCCAGCTGATTCTTTATAAGGAACATCAGAATAAAAAACTCATTAAAATGGATACTGGAAACAAAACTAAAATTTCTGGATCTATTGAACAGGAATCATTGGTCAAGGTAATCTATGCAAGTATTAGTGTTTTGATGCCTTGAAAAAAACTCGTTGCGCATTAATAAAGTGTGTATGTTGTGCATAAACACAGACCCTTTCCGTATATCTTCGCTAAATTTTAAAACTTGGAAAATTTGTGTTGTAGTATGGCACTCCCTTTGAAGTATCGCCAACCGAAACTATTTTCACACCCGAAATGTATTTAGCCCAACTACCTCAAGAACCGAGGAAGCATGGTAAACGAGTTCAGGGTTGTTACTTTACATCTGACCAGCTTGTTGATCTCTCAACACCATCAGATGTGAATGACGATACGGAAAATAAGAATTCAAAAACAGAAACAATCGCCGGTACCTGGGTTGACCACAGCAAGATGCTCCAGCGAATTATATGTGACCGTGTCAACCTGGACGGTTCAATAGCACGAGAAGATTTGCAAACTGTGCTTAATATGATTTTACCACCTAAGGAATGGTCGGTACATGAACGTAAATGGAGGCAACTGGCATCATCTATGCCAGCCACAAAGATTGACGTTATCAAGCTTGAAGAAAAGCTGGATATGCATTTGAAGCATGAGGGTGCAAGGGAAACTGGGCTGTGTCCGATTCGAGGCAAATTATATGGAGAAGTGTTTGGTAGGCATGTTTTCAAAGGGGTACTTGAGTACATGTCTCAAATAAAAGTATACACATTTCTGAGGTAAGTTGGGCTAACTTTTTGTATTGCAGATGAACTCATTCGCCATGTTGCAATCACTTGTGTGGAGCAGGGGATACTTCTTGTGCGGATTCGGAATGAGGTTCGGGACACAATTCGCGAGTACGAGAATATTTTTGCAAGTAGCACTTCTTGTGCGATTCGGAAAATACTGTGTGCTGAAACAAGGAAGGCATCTATGGAATCCAAAATTGAAAATACACTGGCCAAAATAGAGAAAAAGAAGGCATGTCTAGCTCAACTGCAGAGAATATATGCTGGGCTGGATGAGAAAAATGTAATGGCCTTTCAGGAGATACGTGCTAAACATGCAAGACAGGTGGCAGCTTTGAAGGAAAGCAACCAGGCTTTGAAAAATAAGCTGGAAGGAATCATTTTACCCAAGCGGGGAGGTGGTGGCGGGTAGGGATGGGTTTAACTTCGGTGTACGCTAACTTGATAACCACAGTCCGTGTAAGGATGACTGGTTGCTACTCCGCGATCTGGTTTTATAGATACTCGCGCCATCTAGCCGTCTGCAATGTTACTTATGTTACTCGTGATAGGAAGGGCGCAGTTATAGCGGTTTACGAAATTAAAACAATATTATTAACCCATTCCGAGAAATAAATATTCTTTGAACACGAGCCATAATCGCTTAAACTAATACACAATAATATGACTACACAAAAATTACATAGTTGCAGTCTTAAAGCGCTGTACATGGTTAGCTTCTGCTGCACACCTGTTTGCCTTGTTTCGATTAAATAAATCCCGTAGAAATATTATAAGGGTCTAATATCTGACTGAACTAGAAACTAGAAACACATCACAGGCGCACGAACTTAGTTTACATGGGTATAAGTTACAGATTCACGGTAATTTTAAGCTACTCTTAACCCATTCTCTCTTTCATTCTTTCCCAAATAATGGAATTACCGTAACCTCATCCATAAAAAACTGTTCAATCACCCGATTACAAACAAAATAGAATATTCCTATTTCATCTCCGTGCTCTAATAACTTTAGCTTAACATACATGGACACGCTTTGTTTCATGTCCTACGAATCAGCTGAGAGCTGCGGACCAGTTCTATTGACTCCATTACAACCTCTCTACCCTCCTGTATTTGTAGTTGTTGCCTTTCTAACGTTAAATTGAATTCAGTCAAAAAAGAAAACATTATCGAAATACGTCGTGCTTAGTTTAACGTTACATTATTCAGTTTCCGCATGACTAGTACTTTGGTTTCACTTTTGATACGAATTGGAGGAAAGCGGTATAAATTAACATCTATACCAGTGAACCCATCAACTGAGAGGAGAGTTTCATGCGTATCATAGTAGGCATAGCGATTTTCAACGTTGTCTGCTTCAAGTATCAGATGTGAAAATACAAGCATATCCTTGGAACCGGGTGGAACACTTTCGGATTTGTTGTACCTAGAATACAATTCGGGTATTACTCAACCAATTAAACGCAAATATCATGAATTGTCAGCTGTTTCAGTTCATAACTTACTTCCATGCTGGGGAGACTTCGAGGAATCTGGAAATTCCCGTTTGTGCCGAGTAAACGTCGATGTGGATATTGAGCTTGGAATCAATTGGCTCAATTTGATGGAGTTTTAGTAATGCATTTCCGCCGGCATAATTTTGGCTTGATACAATCAGCATCCCCGTCGATATTACACCATTGACGACTACGTGGAATATCACACCGACTGAAATCAGTGCATGAACGAAACTTCTCCCACGATTTTCCCATAATTTGTTGCAGGTTGCTGCAGCAGCGACATTAAAAATTGGGAGCACATAAAAAATAAACCTTAGCTCTTTATGAGGAAGAAAACTAAAGAAGAATACGAAGAAAAAACACGGTCGAAAAATTGTCCGCATTCGTGTATCTAAAAACAGTCCGTATGGTACAAGTAGCATAGATGAAGCCATGGCTCTTGGAAGTGCCGAATAAAAATACCACCAAAACGGTTGCGTCTACAAAATACAAATCGTTGCATTAGTTATAATTAACCTCTTGATTTCCAATTGATCCATTTGATTTCCATGATGAAGCCGTGACAATTGAGGAAAGAGTAGCTACTGTATTCAGTACTTACACCCCATTTATGACTTTGATTCATGACGCTATTAAACCAGAAAACTTCGCCTTCGGGCCAAACAGGTCTTCTCCAGAATACAGAATCTATTGCAAAAGTGAGTACAACGGAAACGATGAAAAACGGAATTCCTCTTTCAATGCACCTGAAAGGAACATCGGATTGTTAGATTGTATTGTTCAATCTGCAATGCTGAGTCATTTTAAAGTTAAAAAATCTGTAATAGTTCAATAATCTTACTTCGTTAATGTTAGCCGTCCTCGGAACAATTCCATGAATATGATAAATCCAAACAGCATCCCCAATTCCGATCTGAATACGACGGCAACAAACACGCCAATTTCAATCATCATACCCAGACGTCCTTCCATCCAGCAATGATATCCAAATAAAACTGCAAAAATTAATCTCAGTATGAAATCTGCGTCAGTTTATTGTGAACACAAAATTAATTGCTATGAATTCAATGTCAGCAACGTGAATCTAACCTGCTGGCATCGCCAAGGTGTTCGGTAACATTCGTCCCATGTAGAACATAATGTGAAACTGAGATGCAGTAATAATAACAAGCCACAGAGCTAATGACTTGCCGAATTCCTTTTCCACGCTTCCACGAAATTTAGAAAATGCTCGAATAACCAGTTCACTTAGGCAAATACGGACTGGAAGAAAGTGCTAATAATTACTACAAAGTATTCAAAACATTACAGTGTAAACTTAATAGAAGAACTTACCAACTATTTGTGCAGCAAATTTGCTGAAAAAGAGCTGGGATACCAATACCACCGGTGCAGATAACACTGCAATAATCAATGGTCCAATAAAGGTTCGTGGCACAACTCCAGGGAATTCAAGATGATCGTACTGTGAAAATAAATTATTATGAGAATATAAAAATTTGATTGCACTGCTGCTGCACATTATTGATTATATTTAGTTTCATGATGATTTTTCATACTCTCTCACCTGTGTCAAGTTGGTCCTATGAAACAAAAGGTCATGTATAGCTTGCAAGTTAAAGCTTTCTTCTACTTTTGTCAACGGAGCCATAACAATGTGAAGAAAAGCTACGAGTCGTAATAACAACTCTGGGGTTAATATTTCTATAGAAAATGCTCGATGGGGCTTCTTGTGTATTTTGGGGGAATCAGTTGGCGCATTTTGAGGCTTGTCGTCAACGGTTGCCTCATTAAATGTAAAATCATTAGATCTACTCTTGTTTAGCCGCCGCATTGTCAACTCTTTTCAACTCAGGTGTATCACCAACAATTAATTCACACTTACAGCTTAACAACTTTTCTTCTGTTCGTTGCTCATTCTTCGAAGTAAATATTCAAGTTTAATTGAACGGTCCTAATGTAACTTTAAGAGCACTAATCTCTACTTATATTTACATACCGTATGTAATATTGATCATTAAGTCGAAAATTAAAGTTAAATCAAGGTGACACCTGTTACATTTCTAAAAACTCCAATGTATCCGTTATCCGTACTGCACCTACTGTTCAAAGAGCTTACTATGTATACAACCCACCGCCTGAACTAATTGACACGTAAAAGTAAAAATGCATTGCTTTTTGCAAATCCTCTACGAAATTGTGACGACGATATTTTCTGACGCCATAATTTCGTAGATGCTTTGTAGCACGCAAGAGATTTTTTCTCAATCTGTCTCGGCCCGGTTCAGCCCGCCTCGGCTCCTTTCCGCTCTTCTTGCAGTTTATAATACGTTATAAAAGCCCAAAAGGTGGTCAGCACTTTTTCAAATCAAAAAGTTAAGTTAAGTTGCGTTAAATAAAATTAAGTTGGGTTAAGTTACATTAAGTTAAGTTGGGTTAAGTTACATTAAGTTACATTAAGTTAAGTTAAGTTGGGTATAGTTGGGTTAAGTTACATTAAGTTAAGTTGGGTTAAGTCAAGTTACATTAACCTCTTGCGTACCATAAGCGTCGTGGAAAACATTTGAAATACGCCTCCACAGGCAATTGATGTTGAGGCTCACATTACTTTTCCGGTTGCTATGCCTATATATACCTATTGGTATTTACTAGAAATATACAGTAGATATACATATATCCGGGAAATTGTGGATGGCTTCACCGATCGCAATAGGGATTTCGCCCCATAGTATATACAGTATATTAATAATGTATATATAGTAGATTCCTATAGATATCTATAGATTCCTATAGATTCCTATAGATACCTATTGGTATTTACTATTATTATACAGTAGATATACATATATCCAGGAAATTGTGGACGGCTTTACCGATCGCAATAGGGATTTCGCCCCATAGTATATACAGTATATTAATAATAGATATATAGTAGATTCCTATAGATTCCTATAGATACCTATTGGTATTTACTATAAATATACAGTAGATATACATATATCCGGGAAATTGTGGACGGTATTACCGATCGCAATAGGGATTTCGTCCCATAGTATATACAGTATATTAATAATGGATATATAGTAGATTCCTATAGATATCTATAGATTCCTATCTCCAATCGGTATCTATAGATATCTATAGATACCGATTGGTATATAATATAGATTTACAGTAAATTTACATATATCCCGGAAAATGTGGACGGCTTCGCCGATCGCATTAGCCTGTTTTTCAAACCGGCAAAAAGCACCAGTTTTTGTGGGTTTCATCGGTAAATTCGATACTGGATGATCGCGATTGGAATATCAGCCTATACCTTACATATTTCTGGTAGTCTGGAATACGCCGAGTCGATCGACCGTACCACTAGGTCTAACCCAGGGTTTGGTGCAAAGTTTTCTAGGAAACTAGTACGATCAATTGGAAGGGCTACAGAGCAAGTCATGATAAATTGTATCACTGTGTAAAAAACTGTGCTAGACGGTTCAACTGAGCTTTGACGTGCCCGACAGAGTTTAGTTGTTCAGTTGTTTTCATTCCAATGCACTGAATTGACATATTTGGAACCATGAGAAACAGTGCTATGAAAAAAAGCACCAGTTTTTGTTGGTTTCATCGGTAAATTCAATACTGGATGATCGTGATTGGAATATCAGCCTATACCTTACATATTTTTGGTAGTCTAGAATACGCCGGGTCGATCGACCGTACCACTAGGTCAAACCCAGGGTTTGGTGCTTTTCTAGGAAACTAGTACGATCAATTGGAAGGGCTACAGAGCAAGTCATGATAAATTGTATCACTTTGTAAAAAACTGTGCTAGACGGTTCAAATGAGCTCCGACGTGCCCGACAGAGTTTAGTTGTTCAGTTGTTTTCATTCCAATGCACTGAATTGACATATTTGGAACTATGAGAAACAGTGCTATGAAAAAAAGCACCAGTTTTTGTGGGTTTCATCGGTAAATTCGATACTGGGTGATCGCGATTGAAATATCAGCCTATACCTTACATATTTCTGGTAGTCTGGAATACGCCGGGTCGATCGACCGTACCACTAAGTCTAACCCAGGGTTTGGTGCAAAGTTTTAAATGAAACTAATACGATCAATTGGAAGGGCTACAGTCAAGTCATGATAAATTGCATCACTGTGTATAAAACTGTGCTTGACGGTTCAACTGAGCTTCGACGTGCCCGACAGAGTTTAGTTGTTCGGTTTTTTCATTCCAATGCACTGAATTGACATATTTGGATCCATGAGAAACAATGCTATAAAAAAACAAACTCATTTAAAAAGGGGTTTGGGTCTAATCAAGCTTGAGCTTGTGCAGCCTGCTTCGACATCTGTTGGGGCAGAAATCAATCAGTTCGTGCTGAATTACTATCTATCAGTGTTGTTTCAGTGGCCAAAGCAATTCAAACTTCAAGGCACCAACAACTCTAATTGAGTCCAAATAATTTCATTCAAAATCGTGATTGGGTTCTAATCAAGCGTGAGCTGTTGCAGCCTGCTTCGACATCTGTGGTGGCAGAAATCAATTAGTTCGTCCTGACCTACAATCAATCAGTGATGTTAAGGTGGCCAAAGCAATTGAAAATTCAAGGCGCCAAAAACACTAATTGAGTCCAAAAAAACTCATTCCAAATGGTGTTTGGGGTCGAATTAAGTTTGAGCTGTTGCAGCCTGCTTCGACATCTGTTGGGGCAGAAATCAATCAAATGGTGCTGACCTAATATCAATTAGTGTTGTTTAAGTGACCAAACCAATTGAAAATTCAAGGCACCAACAACACTAATTGAATCCAAACAAACTCATTCCAAATGGTGTTTTGGGTCTAATCAAGCTTGAGCTGTTGCAGCCTGCTTCGACATCTGTTGGGGCAGAAATCGATCATCTGGTGCTGAATTACTATCAATCAGTGTTGTTTAAGTGGCCAAAGCATTTGAAAATTCAAGGCACCAACAACACTAATTGAGTCCAAACAAACTCATTCAAAATCGTATTTGGGGTTGAATTAAGCTTGAGCTGTTGCAGCTTCCTTGGACATCTGTTGGGGCAGAAATCAATTAGTTGGTGCTGACCTACAATCAATCAATGATGTTAAAGTGGCCAAAGCAATTGAAAATTCAAGGCATCAACAACATTAATTGAATCCAAACAAACTCACTCCAAATGGTGTTTGGGGTCGAATTAAGCTTGAGCTGGTGCAACTTGCTTCGACATCTGTTGCTGTAGAAATCAATTAGTTGGTCCTGACCTTCAATCAATCAGTGATGTTAAAGTGGCCAAAGCTATTGAAAATTCAAGGCACCAATAACACTAATTGAGTCCAAACAAACTCATTCCAAATGGTGTTTGGGGTAGAATTAAGCTTGAGCTGTTGCAGCCTGCTTCGACATCTGTTGGGGCAGAAATCAATCAGTTGGTGCTGACCTACTATCAATTAGTGTTGTATAAGTGACCAAAGCAATTGAAAATTCAAGGCAACAACAACACTAATTGAGTCCAAACAAACTCATTCCAAATGGTGTTTTGGGTCTTATCAAGCTTGAGCTGTTGCAGCCTGCTTCGACATCTGTTTGGGCAAAAATTGATCATCTGGTGCTGAATCACTATCAATCAGTGTTGTTTAAGTGGCCAAAGCATTTGAAAATTCAAGGCACCAACAACAGTAATTGAGTCCAAACAAACTCATTCAAAATTGTGTTTGGGCTTGAATTAAGCTTCAGTTCCAGCTTCCATGGACATCTGTTGGGGCAGAAATCAATTAGTTGGTGCTGACCTACAATCAATCAATGATGTTAAAGTGGCCAAAGCAATTGAAAATTAAAGGCACCAACAACACTAATTGAGTCCAAACAAACACATTCCAAATGGTGTTTAGGGTAGAATTAAGCTTGTGCTGTTGCAGCCTGCTTCGACATCTGTTGGGGCAGAAATCAATCAAATGGTGCTGACCTACTATCAATTAGTGTTGTTTAAGTGACCAAACCAATTGAAAATTCAAGGCATCAACAACACTAATTGAATCCAAACAAACTCATTCCAAATGGTGTTTTGGGTCTAATCAAGCTTGAGCTATTGCAGCCTGCTTCGACATCTGTTGGGGCAGAAATCGATCATCTGGTGCTGAATTACTATCAATCAGTGTTGTTAAAGTGGCCAAAGCATTTGAAAATTCAAGGCACCAACAACTCTAATTGAGTCCAAATAATTTCATTCAAAATCGTGATTGGGTTCTTATCAAGCGTGAGCTGTTGCAGCCTGCTTCGACATCTATGGCGGCAGAAATCAATTAGTTCGTCCTGACCTACAATCAATCAGTGATGTTAAGGTGGCCAAAGGAATTGAAAATTCAAGGCGCCAAAAACACTAATTGAGTCCAAACAAACGCATTCCAAATGGTGTTTGGGGTCGAATTAAGTTTGAGCTGTTGCAGCCTGCTTCGACATCTGTTGGGGCAGAAATCAATCAAATGGTGCTGACCTACTATCAATTAGTGTTGTTTAAGTGACCAAACCAATTGAAAATTCAAGGCACCAACAACACTAATTGAATCCAAACAAACTCATTCCAAATGGTGTTTTGGGTCTAATCAAGCTTGAGCTATTGCAGCCTGCTTCGACATCTGTTGGGGCAGAAATCGATCATCTGGTGCTGAATTACTATCAATCAGTGTTGTTTAAGTGGCCAAAGCATTTGAAAATTCAAGGCACCAACAACACTAATTGAGTCCAAACAAACTCATTCAAAATCGTATTTGGGATTGAATTAAGCTTGAGCTGTTGCAGCTTCCTTGGACATCTGTTGGGGCAGAAATCAATTAGTTGGTGCTGACCTACAATCAATCAATGATGTTAAAGTGGCCAAAGCAATTGAAAATTCATGGCATCAACAACATTAATTGAGTCCAAACAAACTCATTCCAATTGGTGTTTGGGGTTGAATTAAGCTTGAGCTGTTGCAGCTTCCTTCGACATCTGTGGGGGCAGAAATCAATCAGTTGGCACTGCATTACTATCAATCAGTGTTGTGTAAGTGGCCAAAGTATTTGACAATTCGAGGCACCAACAACACTAATTGAGTCCAAACAAACTCATACAAAATGGTGTTTGGGGTTGCATTAAGCTTGAGCTGTTGCAGCTTCCTTGGACATCTATTGGTGCAGAAATCAATCAGTTGGTGCTGACCTACAATCAATCAGTGTTGTTTAAGTGGCCAAAGCATTTGACAATTCGAGGCACCAACAACACTAATTGAGTCCAAACAAACTCATTCCAAATGGTGTTTGGGGTTGAATTAAGCTTGAGCTGTTGCAGCTTCCTTGGACATCTGTTGGTGCAGAAATCAATCAGTTGGTGCTGACCTACAATCAATCAATGATGTTAAAGTGGCCAAAGCAATTGAAAATTCAAGGAACCAACAACACAAATTGAGTCCAAACAAACTCATTCCAAATGGTGTTTGGGGTTGAATTAAGCTTGAGCTGTTGCAGCTTCCTTCGACATCTGTGGGGGCAGAAATCAATCAGTTGGCACTGCATTACTATCAATCAGTGTTGTGTAAGTGGCCAAAGCATTTGACAATTCGAGGCACCAACAACACTAATTGAGTCCAAACAAACTCATTCCAAATGGTGTTTGGGGTTGAATTAAGCTTGAGCTGTTGCAGCTTCCTTGGACATCTGTTGGTGCAGAAATCAATCAGTTGGTGCTGACCTACAATCAATCAATGATGTTAAAGTGGCCAAAGCAATTGAAAATTCAAGGCAACAACAACACAAATTGAGTCCAAACAAACTCATTCCAAATGGTGTTTGGGGTTGAATTAAGCTTGAGCTGTTGCAGCTTCCTTCGACATCTGTGGGGGCAGAAATCAATCAGTTGGTGCTGACCTACAATCAATCAATGATGTTAAAGTGGCCAAAGCAATTGAAAATTCAAGGCACCAACAACACAAATTGAGTCCAAACAAACTCATTCCAAATGGTGTTTGGGGTTGAATAAAGCTTGCGCTGTTGCAGCTTCCTTCGACATCTGTGGGGGCAGAAATCAATCAGTTGGCACTGCATTACTGTCAATCAGTGTTGTGTAAGTGGCCAAAGTATTTGACAATTCGAGGCACCAACAACACTAATTGAGTCCAAACAAACTCATTCAAAATGGTGATTGGGGTCTAATCAAGCTTGAGCTGTTGCAGCCTGCTTCGACATCTGTTGGGGCAGAAATCGATCAGTTGGTGCTGAATAACTATCAATCAGTGTTGTTTAAGTGGCCAAAGTATTTGACAATTCGAGGCACCAACAACACTAATTGAGTCCAAACAAACTCATTCCAAATGGTGTTTGGGGTTGAATTAAGCTTGAGCTGTTGCAGCTTCCTTGGACATCTGTTGGTGCAGAAATCAATCAGTTGGTGCTGACCTACAATCAATCAATGATGTTAAAGTGGCCAAAGCAATTGAAAATTCAAGGCAACAGCAACACAAATTGAGTCCAAACAAACTCATTCCAAATGGTGTTTGGGGTTGAATTAAGCTTGAGCTGTTGCAGCTTCCTTCGACATCTGTTGGTGCAGAAATCAATCAGTTGGTGCTGACCTACAATCAATCAATGATGTTAAAGTGGCCAAAGCAATTGAAAATTCAAGGAACCAACAACACAAATTGAGTCCAAACAAACTCATTCCAAATGGTGTTTGGGGTTGAATTAAGCTTGAGCTGTTGCAGCTTCCTTCGACATCTGTGGGGGCAGAAATCAATCAGTTGGCACTGCATTACTATCAATCAGTGTTGTGTAAGTGGCCAAAGCATTTGACAATTCGAGGCACCAACAACACTAATTCAGTCCAAACAAACTCATTCCAAATGGTGTTTGGGGTTGAATTAAGC
Organism: Sminthurides aquaticus; assembly: GCA_906901655.1. NCBI lineage: Eukaryota > Metazoa > Arthropoda > Collembola > Symphypleona > Sminthurididae > Sminthurides > Sminthurides aquaticus. The sequence continues at coordinate 283,022 of CAJQTT010000026.1, read as the reverse complement.
TTGAGCTGTTGCAGCTTCCTTGGACATCTGTTGGTGCAGAAATCAATCAGTTGGCACTGCATTACTATCAATCAATGATGTTAAAGTGGCCAAAGCAATTGAAAATTCAAGGAACCAACAACACAAATTGAGTCCAAACAAACTCATTCCAAATGGTGTTTGGGGTTGAATTAAGCTTGAGCTGTTGCAACTTCCTTCGACATCTGTGGGGGCAGAAATCAATCAGTTGGCACTGCATTACTATCAATCAGTGTTGTGTAAGTGGCCAAAGCATTTGACAATTCGAGGCACCAACAACACTAATTGAGTCCAAACAAACTCATTCCAAATGGTGTTTGGGGTTGAATTAAGCTTGAGCTGTTGCAGCTTCCTTGGACATCTGTTGGTGCAGAAATCAATCAGTTGGTGCTGACCTACAATCAATCAATGATGTTAAAGTGGCCAAAGCAATTGAAAATTCAAGGAACCAACAACACAAATTGAGTCCAAACAAACTCATTCCAAATGGTGTTTGGGGTTGAATTAAGCTTGAGCTGTTGCAGCTTCCTTCGACATCTGTGGGGGCAGAAATCAATCAGTTGGCACTGCATTACTATCAATCAGTGTTGTGTAAGTGGCCAAAGCATTTGACAATTCGAGGCACCAACAACACTAATTGAGTCCAAACAAACTCATTCCAAATGGTGTTTGGGGTTGAATTAAGCTTGAGCTGTTGCAGCTTCCTTGGACATCTGTTGGTGCAGAAATCAATCAGTTGGTGCTGACCTACAATCAATCAATGATGTTAAAGTGGCCAAAGCAATTGAAAATTCAAGGCAACAACAACACAAATTGAGTCCAAACAAACTCATTCCAAATGGTGTTTGGGGTTGAATTAAGCTTGAGCTGTTGCAGCTTCCTTCGACATCTGTGGGGGCAGAAATCAATCAGTTGGTGCTGACCTACAATCAATCAATGATGTTAAAGTGGCCAAAGCAATTGAAAATTCAAGGCACCAACAACACAAATTGAGTCCAAACAAACTCATTCCAAATGGTGTTTGGGGTTGAATTAAGCTTGAGCTGTTGCAGCTTCCTTCGACATCTGTGGGGGCAGAAATCAATCAGTTGGCACTGCATTACTGTCAATCAGTGTTGTGTAAGTGGCCAAAGTATTTGACAATTCGAGGCACCAACAACACTAATTGAGTCCAAACAAACTCATTCAAAATGGTGATTGGGGTCTAATCAAGCTTGAGCTGTTGCAGCCTGCTTCGACATCTGTTGGGGCAGAAATCGATCAGTTGGTGCTGAATAACTATCAATCAGTGTTGTTTAAGTGGCCAAAGTATTTGACAATTCGAGGCACCAACAACACTAATTGAGTCCAAACAAACTCATTCCAAATGGTGTTTGGGGTTGAATTAAGCTTGAGCTGTTGCAGCTTCCTTGGACATCTGTTGGTGCAGAAATCAATCAGTTGGTGCTGACCTACAATCAATCAATGATGTTAAAGTGGCCAAAGCAATTGAAAATTCAAGGCAACAACAACACAAATTGAGTCCAAACAAACTCATTCCAAATGGTGTTTGGGGTTGAATTAAGCTTGAGCTGTTGCAGCTTCCTTCGACATCTGTTGGTGCAGAAATCAATCAGTTGGTGCTGACCTACAATCAATCAATGATGTTAAAGTGGCCAAAGCAATTGAAAATTCAAGGAACCAACAACACAAATTGAGTCCAAACAAACTCATTCCAAATGGTGTTTGGGGTTGAATTAAGCTTGAGCTGTTGCAGCTTCCTTCGACATCTGTGGGGGCAGAAATCAATCAGTTGGCACTGCATTACTATCAATCAGTGTTGTGTAAGTGGCCAAAGCATTTGACAATTCGAGGCACCAACAACACTAATTCAGTCCAAACAAACTCATTCCAAATGGTGTTTGGGGTTGAATTAAGCTTGAGCTGTTGCAGCTTCCTTGGACATCTGTTGGTGCAGAAATCAATCAGTTGGTGCTGACCTACAATCAATCAATGATGTTAAAGTGGCCAAAGCAATTGAAAATTCAAGGCAACAACAACACAAATTGAGTCCAAACAAACTCATTCCAAATGGTGTTTGGGGTTGAATTAAGCTTGAGCTGTTGCAGCTTCCTTCGACATCTGTGGGGGCAGAAATCAATCAGTTGGTGCTGACATACAATCAATCAATGATGTTAAAGTGGCCAAAGCAATTGAAAATTCAAGGCAACAACAACACAAATTGAGTCCAAACAAACTCATTCCAAATGGTGTTTGGGGTTGAATTAAGCTTGAGCTGTTGCAGCTTCCTTCGACATCTGTGGGGGCAGAAATCAATCAGTTGGCACTGCATTACTGTCAATCAGTGTTGTGTAAGTGGCCAAAGTATTTGACAATTCGAGGCACCAACAACACTAATTGAGTCCAAACAAACTCATTCAAAATGGTGATTGGGGTCTAATCAAGCTTGAGCTGTTGAAGCCTGCTTCGACATCTGTTGGGGCAGAAATCGATCAGTTGGTGCTGAATAACTATCAATCAGTGTTGTTTAAGTGGCCAAAGCATTTGACAATTCGAGGCACCAACAACACTAATTGAGTCCAAACAAACTCATTCCAAATGGTGTTTGGGGTTGAATTAAGCTTGAGCTGTTGCAGCTTCCTTCGACATCTGTGGGGGCAGAAATCAATCAGTTGGTGCTGACCTACAATCAATCAATGATGTTAAAGTGGCCAAAGCAATTGAAAATTCAAGGCACCAACAACACAAAGTGAGTCCAAACAAACTCATTCAAAATGGTGTTTTGGGTCATCAAGCTTGAGCTGTTGCAGCCTGCTTCGACATCTGTTGGGGCAGAAATCGATCAGTTGGTGCTGAATAACTATCAATCAGAGTTGTTTAAGTGGCCAAAGCATTTGACAATTCGAGGCACCAACAACACTAATTGAGTCCAAACAAACTTATTCCAAATGGTGTTTGGGGTTGAATTAAGCTTGAGCTGTTGCAGCTTCCTTCGACATCTGTTGGTGCAGAAATCAATCAGTTGGTGCTGACCTACAATCAATCAATGATGTTAAAGTGGCCAAAGCAATTGAAAATTCAAGGCACCAACAACAGAAAGTGAGTCCAAACAAACTCATTCAAAATGGTGTTTTGGGTCATCAAGCTTGAGCTGTTGCAGCCTGCTTCGACATCTGTTGGGGCAGAAATCGATCAGTTGGTGCTGAATAACTATCAATCAGTGTTGTTTAAGTGGCCAAAGCATATGACAATTCGAGGCACCAACAACACTAATTGAGTCCAAACAAACTCATTCCAAATGGTGTTTGGGGTTGAATTAAGCTTGAGCTGTTGCAGCTTCCTTCGACATCTGTTGGTGCAGAAATCAATCAGTTGGTGCTGACCTACAATCAATCAATGAAGTTAAAGTGGCCAAAGCAATTGAAAATTCAAGGAACCAACAACACAAATTGAGTCCAAACAAACTCATTCCAAATGGTGTTTGGGGTTGAATTAAGCTTGAGCTGTTGCAGCTTCCTTCGACATCTGTGGGGGCAGAAATCAATCAGTTGGCACTGCATTACTATCAATCAGTGTTGTGTAAGTGGCCAAAGCATTTGACAATTCGAGGCACCAACAACACTAATTCAGTCCAAACAAACTCATTCCAAATGGTGTTTGGGGTTGAATTAAGCTTGAGCTGTTGCAGCTTCCTTGGACATCTGTTGGTGCAGAAATCAATCAGTTGGTGCTGACCTACAATCAATCAATGATGTTAAAGTGGCCAAAGCAATTGAAAATTCAAGGCAACAACAACACAAATTGAGTCCAAACAAACTCATTCCAAATGGTGTTTGGGGTTGAATTAAGCTTGAGCTGTTGCAGCTTCCTTCGACATCTGTGGGGGCAGAAATCAATCAGTTGGCACTGCATTACTGTCAATCAGTGTTGTGTAAGTGGCCAAAGTATTTGACAATTCGAGGCACCAACAACACTAATTGAGTCCAAACAAACTCATTCAAAATGGTGATTGGGGTCTAATCAAGCTTGAGCTGTTGCAGCCTGCTTCGACATCTGTTGGGGCAGAAATCGATCAGTTGGTGCTGAATAACTATCAATCAGTGTTGTTTAAGTGGCCAAAGCATTTGACAATTCGAGGCACCAACAACACTAATTGAGTCCAAACAAACTCATTCCAAATGGTGTTTGGGGTTGAATTAAGCTTGAGCTGTTGCAGCTTCCTTGGACATCTGTTGGTGCAGAAATCAATCAGTTGGTGCTGACCTACAATCAATCAATGATGTTAAAATGGCCAAAGCAATTGAAAATTCAAGGCACCAACAACACAAAGTGAGACCAAACAAACTCATTCAAAATGGTGTTTTGGGTCATCAAGCTTGAGCTGTTGCAGCCTGCTTCGACATCAGTTGGGGCAGAAATCGATCAGTTGGTGCTGAATAACTATCAATCAGTGTTGTTTAAGTGGCCAAAGCATTTGACAATTCGAGGCACCAACAACACTAATTGAGTCCAAACAAACTCATTCCAAATGGTGTTTGGGGTTGAATTAAGCTTGAGCTGTTGCAGCTTCCTTCGACATCTGTTGGTGCAGAAATAAATCAGTTGGTGCTGACCTACAATCAATCAATGATGTTAAAGTGGCCAAAGCAATTGAAAATTCAAGGCACCAACAACAGAAAGTGAGTCAAAACAAACTCATTCAAAATGGTGTTTTGGGTCATCAAGCTTGAGCTGTTGCAGCCTGCTTCGACATCTGTTGGGGCAGAAATCGATCAGTTGGTGCTGAATAACTATCAATCAGTGTTGTTTAAGTGGCCAAAGCATTTGACAATTCGAGGCACCAACAACACTAATTGAGTCCAAACAAACTCATTCCAAATGGTGTTTGGGGTTGAATTAAGCTTGAGCTGTTGCAGCTTCCTTCGACATCTGTTGGTGCAGAAATCAATCAGTTGGTGCTGACCTACAATCAATCAATGAAGTTAAAGTGGCCAAAGCAATTGAAAATTCAAGGAACCAACAACACAAATTGAGTCCAAACAAACTCATTCCAAATGGTGTTTGGGGTTGAATTAAGCTTGAGCTGTTGCAGCTTCCTTCGACATCTGTTGGTGCAGAAATCAGTCAGTTGGCACTGCATTAATATCAATCAGTGTTGTGTAAGTGGCCAAAGCATTTGACAATTCGAGGCACCAACAACACTAATTCAGTCCAAACAAACTCATTCCAAATGGTGTTTGGGGTTGAATTAAGCTTGAGCTGTTGCAGCTTCCTTGGACATCTGTTGGTGCAGAAATCAATCAGTTGGTGCTGACCTACAATCAATCAATGATGTTAAAGTGGCCAAAGCAATTGAAAATTCAAGGCAACAACAACACAAATTGAGTCCAAACAAACTCATTCCAAATGGTGTTTGGGGTTGAATTAAGCTTGAGCTGTTGCAGCTTCCTTCGACATCTGTGGGGGCAGAAATCAATCAGTTGGTGCTGACATACAATCAATCAGTGATGTTAAAGTGGCCAAAGCAATTGAAAATTCAAGGCAACAACAACACAAATTGAGTCCAAACAAACTCATTCCAAATGGTGTTTGGGGTTGAATTAAGCTTGAGCTGTTGCAGCTTCCTTCGACATCTGTGGGGGCAGAAATCAATCAGTTGGCACTGCATTACTGTCAATCAGTGTTGTGTAAGTGGCCAAAGTATTTGACAATTCGAGGCACCAACAACACTAATTGAGTCCAAACAAACTCATTCAAAATGGTGATTGGGGTCTAATCAAGCTTGAGCTGTTGCAGCCTGCTTCGACATCTGTTGGGGCAGAAATCGATCAGTTGGTGCTGAATAACTATCAATCAGTGTTGTTTAAGTGGCCAAAGCATTTGACAATTCGAGGCACCAACAACACTAATTGAGTCCAAACAAACTCATTCCAAATGGTGTTTGGGGTTGAATTAAGCTTGAGCTGTTGCAGCTTCCTTCGACATCTGTGGGGGCAGAAATCAATCAGTTGGTGCTGACCTACAATCAATCAATGATGTTAAAGTGGCCAAAGCAATTGAAAATTCAAGGCACCAACAACACAAAGTGAGTCCAAACAAACTCATTCAAAATGGTGTTTTGGGTCATCAAGCTTGAGCTGTTGCAGCCTGCTTCGACATCTGTTGGGGCAGAAATCGATCAGTTGGTGCTGAATAACTATCAATCAGAGTTGTTTAAGTGGCCAAAGCATTTGACAATTCGAGGCACCAACAACACTAATTGAGTCCAAACAAACTTATTCCAAATGGTGTTTGGGGTTGAATTAAGCTTGGGCTGTTGCAGCTTCCTTCGACATCTGTTGGTGCAGAAATCAATCAGTTGGTGCTGACCTACAATCAATCAATGATGTTAAAGTGGCCAAAGCAATTGAAAATTCAAGGCACCAACAACAGAAAGTGAGTCCAAACAAACTCATTCAAAATGGTGTTTTGGGTCATCAAGCTTGAGCTGTTGCAGCCTGCTTCGACATCTGTTGGGGCAGAAATCTATCAGTTGGTGCTGAATAACTATCAATCAGTGTTGTTTAAGTGGCCAAAGCATATGACAATTCGAGGCACCAACAACACTAATTGAGTCCAAACAAACTCATTCCAAATGGTGTTTGGGGTTGAATTAAGCTTGAGCTGTTGCAGCTTCCTTCGACATCTGTTGGTGCAGAAATCAATCAGTTGGTGCTGACCTACAATCAATCAATGAAGTTAAAGTGGCCAAAGCAATTGAAAATTCAAGGAACCAACAACACAAATTGAGTCCAAACAAACTCATTCCAAATGGTGTTTGGGGTTGAATTAAGCTTGAGCTGTTGCAGCTTCCTTCGACATCTGTGGGGGCAGAAATCAATCAGTTGGCACTGCATTACTATCAATCAGTGTTGTGTAAGTGGCCAAAGCATTTGACAATTCGAGGCACCAACAACACTAATTCAGTCCAAACAAACTCATTCCAAATGGTGTTTGGGGTTGAATTAAGCTTGAGCTGTTGCAGCTTCCTTGGACATCAGTTGGTGCAGAAATCAATCAGTTGGTGCTGACCTACAATCAATCAATGATGTTAAAGTGGCCAAAGCAATTGAAAATTCAAGGCAACAACAACACAAATTGAGTCCAAACAAACTCATTCCAAATGGTGTTTGGGGTTGAATTAAGCTTGAGCTGTTGCAGCTTCCTTCGACATCTGTGGGGGCAGAAATCAATCAGTTGGCACTGCATTACTGTCAATCAGTGTTGTGTAAGTGGCCAAAGTATTTGACAATTCGAGGCACCAACAACACTAATTGAGTCCAAACAAACTCATTCAAAATGGTGATTGGGGTCTAATCAAGCTTGAGCTGTTGCAGCCTGCTTCGACATCTGTTGGGGCAGAAATCGATCAGTTGGTGCTGAATAACTATCAATCAGTGTTGTTTAAGTGGCCAAAGTATTTGACAATTCGAGGCACCAACAACACTAATTGAGTCCAAACAACTCATTCCAAATGGTGTTTGGGGTTGAATTAAGCTTGAGCTGTTGCAGCTTCCTTGGACATCTGTTGGTGCAGAAATCAATCAGTTGGTGCTGACCTACAATCAATCAATGATGTTAAAGTGGCCAAAGCAATTGAAAATTCAAGGCAACAACAACACAAATTGAGTCCAAACAAACTCATTCCAAATGGTGTTTGGGGTTGAATTAAGCTTGAGCTGTTGCAGCTTCCTTCGACATCTGTTGGTGCAGAAATCAATCAGTTGGTGCTGACCTACAATCAATCAATGATGTTAAAGTGGCCAAAGCAATTGAAAATTCAAGGAACCAACAACACAAATTGAGTCCAAACAAACTCATTCCAAATGGTGTTTGGGGTTGAATTAAGCTTGAGCTGTTGCAGCTTCCTTCGACATCTGTGGGGGCAGAAATCAATCAGTTGGCACTGCATTACTATCAATCAGTGTTGTGTAAGTGGCCAAAGCATTTGACAATTCGAGGCACCAACAACACTAATTCAGTCCAAACAAACTCATTCCAAATGGTGTTTGGGGTTGAATTAAGCTTGAGCTGTTGCAGCTTCCTTGGACATCTGTTGGTGCAGAAATCAATCAGTTGGTGCTGACCTACAATCAATCAATGATGTTAAAGTGGCCAAAGCAATTGAAAATTCAAGGCAACAACAACACAAATTGAGTCCAAACAAACTCATTCCAAATGGTGTTTGGGGTTGAATTAAGCTTGAGCTGTTGCAGCTTCCTTCGACATCTGTGGGGGCAGAAATCAATCAGTTGGTGCTGACATACAATCAATCAATGATGTTAAAGTGGCCAAAGCAATTGAAAATTCAAGGCAACAACAACACAAATTGAGTCCAAACAAACTCATTCCAAATGGTGTTTGGGGTTGAATTAAGCTTGAGCTGTTGCAGCTTCCTTCGACATCTGTGGGGGCAGAAATCAATCAGTTGGCACTGCATTACTGTCAATCAGTGTTGTGTAAGTGGCCAAAGTATTTGACAATTCGAGGCACCAACAACACTAATTGAGTCCAAACAAACTCATTCAAAATGGTGATTGGGGTCTAATCAAGCTTGAGCTGTTGCAGCCTGCTTCGACATCTGTTGGGGCAGAAATCGATCAGTTGGTGCTGAATAACTATCAATCAGTGTTGTTTAAGTGGCCAAAGCATTTGACAATTCGAGGCACCAACAACACTAATTGAGTCCAAACAAACTCATTCCAAATGGTGTTTGGGGTTGAATTAAGCTTGAGCTGTTGCAGCTTCCTTCGACATCTGTTGGTGCAGAAATCAATCAGTTGGTGCTGACCTACAATCAATCAATGATGTTAAAATGGCCAAAGCAATTGAAAATTCAAGGCACCAACAACACAAAGTGAGTCCAAACAAACTCATTCAAAATGGTGTTTTGGGTCATCAAGCTTGAGCTGTTGCAGCCTGCTTCGACATCAGTTGGGGCAGAAATCGATCAGTTGGTGCTGAATAACTATCAATCAGTGTTGTTTAAGTGGCCAAAGCATTTGACAATTCGAGGCACCAACAACACTAATTGAGTCCAAACAAACTCATTCCAAATGGTGTTTGGGGTTGAATTAAGCTTGAGCTGTTGCAGCTTCCTTCGACATCTGTTGGTGCAGAAATAAATCAGTTGGTGCTGACCTACAATCAATCAATAATGTTAAAGTGGCCAAAGCAATTGAAAATTCAAGGCACCAACAACAGAAAGTGAGTCAAAACAAACTCATTCAAAATGGTGTTTTGGGTCATCAAGCTTGAGCTGTTGCAGCCTGCTTCGACATCTGTTGGGGCAGAAATCGATCAGTTGGTGCTGAATAACTATCAATCAGTGTTGTTTAAGTGGCCAAAGCATTTGACAATTCGAGGCACCAACAACACTAATTGAGTCCAAACAAACTCATTCCAAATGGTGTTTGGGGTTGAATTAAGCTTGAGCTGTTGCAGCTTCCTTCGACATCTGTTGGTGCAGAAATCAATCAGTTGGTGCTGACCTACAATCAATCAATGAAGTTAAAGTGGCCAAAGCAATTGAAAATTCAAGGAACCAACAACACAAATTGAGTCCAAACAAACTCATTCCAAATGGTGTTTGGGGTTGAATTAAGCTTGAGCTGTTGCAGCTTCCTTCGACATCTGTTGGTGCAGAAATCAGTCAGTTGGCACTGCATTAATATCAATCAGTGTTGTGTAAGTGGCCAAAGCATTTGACAATTCGAGGCACCAACAACACTAATTCAGTCCAAACAAACTCATTCCAAATGGTGTTTGGGGTTGAATTAAGCTTGAGCTGTTGCAGCTTCCTTGGACATCTGTTGGTGCAGAAATCAATCAGTTGGTGCTGACCTACAATCAATCAATGATGTTAAAGTGGCCAAAGCAATTGAAAATTCAAGGCAACAACAACACAAATTGAGTCCAAACAAACTCATTCCAAATGGTGTTTGGGGTTGAATTAAGCTTGAGCTGTTGCAGCTTCCTTCGACATCTGTGGGGGCAGAAATCAATCAGTTGGTGCTGACATACAATCAATCAGTGATGTTAAAGTGGCCAAAGCAATTGAAAATTCAAGGCAACAACAACACAAATTGAGTCCAAACAAACTCATTCCAAATGGTGTTTGGGGTTGAATTAAGCTTGAGCTGTTGCAGCTTCCTTCGACATCTGTGGGGGCAGAAATCAATCAGTTGGCACTGCATTACTGTCAATCAGTGTTGTGTAAGTGGCCAAAGTATTTGACAATTCGAGGCACCAACAACACTAATTGAGTCCAAACAAACTCATTCAAAATGGTGATTGGGGTCTAATCAAGCTTGAGCTGTTGCAGCCTGCTTCGACATCTGTTGGGGCAGAAATCGATCAGTTGGTGCTGAATAACTATCAATCAGTGTTGTTTAAGTGGCCAAAGCATTTGACAATTCGAGGCACCAACAACACTAATTGAGTCCAAACAAACTCATTCCAAATGGTGTTTGGGGTTGAATTAAGCTTGAGCTGTTGCAGCTTCCTTCGACATCTGTGGGGGCAGAAATCAATCAGTTGGTGCTGACCTACAATCAATCAATGATGTTAAAGTGGCCAAAGCAATTGAAAATTCAAGGCACCAACAACACAAAGTGAGTCCAAACAAACTCATTCAAAATGGTGTTTTGGGTCATCAAGCTTGAGCTGTTGCAGCCTGCTTCGACATCTGTTGGGGCAGAAATCGATCAGTTGGTGCTGAATAACTATCAATCAGAGTTGTTTAAGTGGCCAAAGCATTTGACAATTCGAGGCACCAACAACACTAATTGAGTCCAAACAAACTTATTCCAAATGGTGTTTGGGGTTGAATTAAGCTTGGGCTGTTGCAGCTTCCTTCGACATCTGTTGGTGCAGAAATCAATCAGTTGGTGCTGACCTACAATCAATCAATGATGTTAAAGTGGCCAAAGCAATTGAAAATTCAAGGCACCAACAACAGAAAGTGAGTCCAAACAAACTCATTCAAAATGGTGTTTTGGGTCATCAAGCTTGAGCTGTTGCAGCCTGCTTCGACATCTGTTGGGGCAGAAATCTATCAGTTGGTGCTGAATAACTATCAATCAGTGTTGTTTAAGTGGCCAAAGCATATGACAATTCGAGGCACCAACAACACTAATTGAGTCCAAACAAACTCATTCCAAATGGTGTTTGGGGTTGAATTAAGCTTGAGCTGTTGCAGCTTCCTTCGACATCTGTTGGTGCAGAAATCAATCAGTTGGTGCTGACCTACAATCAATCAATGAAGTTAAAGTGGCCAAAGCAATTGAAAATTCAAGGAACCAACAACACAAATTGAGTCCAAACAAACTCATTCCAAATGGTGTTTGGGGTTGAATTAAGCTTGAGCTGTTGCAGCTTCCTTCGACATCTGTGGGGGCAGAAATCAATCAGTTGGCACTGCATTACTATCAATCAGTGTTGTGTAAGTGGCCAAAGCATTTGACAATTCGAGGCACCAACAACACTAATTCAGTCCAAACAAACTCATTCCAAATGGTGTTTGGGGTTGAATTAAGCTTGAGCTGTTGCAGCTTCCTTGGACATCAGTTGGTGCAGAAATCAATCAGTTGGTGCTGACCTACAATCAATCAATGATGTTAAAGTGGCCAAAGCAATTGAAAATTCAAGGCAACAACAACACAAATTGAGTCCAAACAAACTCATTCCAAATGGTGTTTGGGGTTGAATTAAGCTTGAGCTGTTGCAGCTTCCTTCGACATCTGTGGGGGCAGAAATCAATCAGTTGGCACTGCATTACTGTCAATCAGTGTTGTGTAAGTGGCCAAAGTATTTGACAATTCGAGGCACCAACAACACTAATTGAGTCCAAACAAACTCATTCAAAATGGTGATTGGGGTCTAATCAAGCTTGAGCTGTTGCAGCCTGCTTCGACATCTGTTGGGGCAGAAATCGATCAGTTGGTGCTGAATAACTATCAATCAGTGTTGTTTAAGTGGCCAAAGTATTTGACAATTCGAGGCACCAACAACACTAATTGAGTCCAAACAACTCATTCCAAATGGTGTTTGGGGTTGAATTAAGCTTGAGCTGTTGCAGCTTCCTTGGACATCTGTTGGTGCAGAAATCAATCAGTTGGTGCTGACCTACAATCAATCAATGATGTTAAAGTGGCCAAAGCAATTGAAAATTCAAGGCAACAACAACACAAATTGAGTCCAAACAAACTCATTCCAAATGGTGTTTGGGGTTGAATTAAGCTTGAGCTGTTGCAGCTTCCTTCGACATCTGTTGGTGCAGAAATCAATCAGTTGGTGCTGACCTACAATCAATCAATGATGTTAAAGTGGCCAAAGCAATTGAAAATTCAAGGAACCAACAACACAAATTGAGTCCAAACAAACTCATTCCAAATGGTGTTTGGGGTTGAATTAAGCTTGAGCTGTTGCAGCTTCCTTCGACATCTGTGGGGGCAGAAATCAATCAGTTGGCACTGCATTACTATCAATCAGTGTTGTGTAAGTGGCCAAAGCATTTGACAATTCGAGGCACCAACAACACTAATTCAGTCCAAACAAACTCATTCCAAATGGTGTTTGGGGTTGAATTAAGCTTGAGCTGTTGCAGCTTCCTTGGACATCTGTTGGTGCAGAAATCAATCAGTTGGTGCTGACCTACAATCAATCAATGATGTTAAAGTGGCCAAAGCAATTGAAAATTCAAGGCAACAACAACACAAATTGAGTCCAAACAAACTCATTCCAAATGGTGTTTGGGGTTGAATTAAGCTTGAGCTGTTGCAGCTTCCTTCGACATCTGTGGGGGCAGAAATCAATCAGTTGGTGCTGACATACAATCAATCAATGATGTTAAAGTGGCCAAAGCAATTGAAAATTCAAGGCAACAACAACACAAATTGAGTCCAAACAAACTCATTCCAAATGGTGTTTGGGGTTGAATTAAGCTTGAGCTGTTGCAGCTTCCTTCGACATCTGTGGGGGCAGAAATCAATCAGTTGGCACTGCATTACTGTCAATCAGTGTTGTGTAAGTGGCCAAAGTATTTGACAATTCGAGGCACCAACAACACTAATTGAGTCCAAACAAACTCATTCAAAATGGTGATTGGGGTCTAATCAAGCTTGAGCTGTTGCAGCCTGCTTCGACATCTGTTGGGGCAGAAATCGATCAGTTGGTGCTGAATAACTATCAATCAGTGTTGTTTAAGTGGCCAAAGCATTTGACAATTCGAGGCACCAACAACACTAATTGAGTCCAAACAAACTCATTCCAAATGGTGTTTGGGGTTGAATTAAGCTTGAGCTGTTGCAGCTTCCTTCGACATCTGTTGGTGCAGAAATCAATCAGTTGGTGCTGACCTACAATCAATCAATGATGTTAAAATGGCCAAAGCAATTGAAAATTCAAGGCACCAACAACACAAAGTGAGTCCAAACAAACTCATTCAAAATGGTGTTTTGGGTCATCAAGCTTGAGCTGTTGCAGCCTGCTTCGACATCAGTTGGGGCAGAAATCGATCAGTTGGTGCTGAATAACTATCAATCAGTGTTGTTTAAGTGGCCAAAGCATTTGACAATTCGAGGCACCAACAACACTAATTGAGTCCAAACAAACTCATTCCAAATGGTGTTTGGGGTTGAATTAAGCTTGAGCTGTTGCAGCTTCCTTCGACATCTGTTGGTGCAGAAATAAATCAGTTGGTGCTGACCTACAATCAATCAATAATGTTAAAGTGGCCAAAGCAATTGAAAATTCAAGGCACCAACAACAGAAAGTGAGTCAAAACAAACTCATTCAAAATGGTGTTTTGGGTCATCAAGCTTGAGCTGTTGCAGCCTGCTTCGACATCTGTTGGGGCAGAAATCGATCAGTTGGTGCTGAATAACTATCAATCAGTGTTGTTTAAGTGGCCAAAGCATTTGACAATTCGAGGCACCAACAACAGAAAGTGAGTCAAAACAAACTCATTCAAAATGGTGTTTTGGGTCATCAAGCTTGAGCTGTTGCAGCCTGCTTCGACATCTGTTGGGGCAGAAATCGATCAGTTGGTGCTGAATAACTATCAATCAGTGTTGTTTAAGTGGCCAAAGCATTTGACAATTCGAGGCACCAACAACACTAATTGAGTCCAAACAAACTCATTCCAAATGGTGTTTGGGGTTGAATTAAGCTTGAGCTGTTGCAGCTTCCTTCGACATCTGTTGGTGCAGAAATCAATCAGTTGGTGCTGACCTACAATCAATCAATGAAGTTAAAGTGGCCAAAGCAATTGAAAATTCAAGGAACCAACAACACAAATTGAGTCCAAACAAACTCATTCCAAATGGTGTTTGGGGTTGAATTAAGCTTGAGCTGTTGCAGCTTCCTTCGACATCTGTTGGTGCAGAAATCAGTCAGTTGGCACTGCATTAATATCAATCAGTGTTGTGTAAGTGGCCAAAGCATTTGACAATTCGAGGCACCAACAACACTAATTCAGTCCAAACAAACTCATTCCAAATGGTGTTTGGGGTTGAATTAAGCTTGAGCTGTTGCAGCTTCCTTGGACATCTGTTGGTGCAGAAATCAATCAGTTGGTGCTGACCTACAATCAATCAATGATGTTAAAGTGGCCAAAGCAATTGAAAATTCAAGGCAACAACAACACAAATTGAGTCCAAACAAACTCATTCCAAATGGTGTTTGGGGTTGAATTAAGCTTGAGCTGTTGCAGCTTCCTTCGACATCTGTGGGGGCAGAAATCAATCAGTTGGTGCTGACATACAATCAATCAATGATGTTAAAGTGGCCAAAGCAATTGAAAATTCAAGGCAACAACAACACAAATTGAGTCCAAACAAACTCATTCCAAATGGTGTTTGGGGTTGAATTAAGCTTGAGCTGTTGCAGCTTCCTTCGACATCTGTGGGGGCAGAAATCAATCAGTTGGTGCTGACATACAATCAATCAATGATGTTAAAGTGGCCAAAGCAATTGAAAATTCAAGGCAACAACAACACAAATTGAGTCCAAACAAACTCATTCCAAATGGTGTTTGGGGTTGAATTAAGCTTGAGCTGTTGCAGCTTCCTTCGACATCTGTGGGGGCAGAAATCAATCAGTTGGCACTGCATTACTGTCAATCAGTGTTGTGTAAGTGGCCAAAGTATTTGACAATTCGAGGCACCAACAACACTAATTGAGTCCAAACAAACTCATTCAAAATGGTGATTGGGGTCTAATCAAGCTTGAGCTGTTGCAGCCTGCTTCGACATCTGTTGGGGCAGAAATCGATCAGTTGGTGCTGAATAACTATCAATCAGTGTTGTTTAAGTGGCCAAAGCATTTGACAATTCGAGGCACCAACAACACTAATTGAGTCCAAACAAACTCATTCCAAATGGTGTTTGGGGTTGAATTAAGCTTGAGCTGTTGCAGCTTCCTTCGACATCTGTTGGTGCAGAAATCAATCAGTTGGTGCTGACCTACAATCAATCAATGATGTTAAAATGGCCAAAGCAATTGAAAATTCAAGGCACCAACAACACAAAGTGAGTCCAAACAAACTCATTCAAAATGGTGTTTTGGGTCATCAAGCTTGAGCTGTTGCAGCCTGCTTCGACATCAGTTGGGGCAGAAATCGATCAGTTGGTGCTGAATAACTATCAATCAGTGTTGTTTAAGTGGCCAAAGCATTTGACAATTCGAGGCACCAACAACACTAATTGAGTCCAAACAAACTCATTCCAAATGGTGTTTGGGGTTGAATTAAGCTTGAGCTGTTGCAGCTTCCTTCGACATCTGTTGGTGCAGAAATAAATCAGTTGGTGCTGACCTACAATCAATCAATAATGTTAAAGTGGCCAAAGCAATTGAAAATTCAAGGCACCAACAACAGAAAGTGAGTCAAAACAAACTCATTCAAAATGGTGTTTTGGGTCATCAAGCTTGAGCTGTTGCAGCCTGCTTCGACATCTGTTGGGGCAGAAATCGATCAGTTGGTGCTGAATAACTATCAATCAGTGTTGTTTAAGTGGCCAAAGCATTTGACAATTCGAGGCACCAACAACACTAATTGAGTCCAAACAAACTCATTCCAAATGGTGTTTGGGGTTGAATTAAGCTTGAGCTGTTGCAGCTTCCTTCGACATCTGTTGGTGCAGAAATCAATCAGTTGGTGCTGACCTACAATCAATCAATGAAGTTAAAGTGGCCAAAGCAATTGAAAATTCAAGGAACCAACAACACAAATTGAGTCCAAACAAACTCATTCCAAATGGTGTTTGGGGTTGAATTAAGCTTGAGCTGTTGCAGCTTCCTTCGACATCTGTTGGTGCAGAAATCAGTCAGTTGGCACTGCATTAATATCAATCAGTGTTGTGTAAGTGGCCAAAGCATTTGACAATTCGAGGCACCAACAACACTAATTCAGTCCAAACAAACTCATTCCAAATGGTGTTTGGGGTTGAATTAAGCTTGAGCTGTTGCAGCTTCCTTGGACATCTGTTGGTGCAGAAATCAATCAGTTGGTGCTGACCTACAATCAATCAATGATGTTAAAGTGGCCAAAGCAATTGAAAATTCAAGGCAACAACAACACAAATTGAGTCCAAACAAACTCATTCCAAATGGTGTTTGGGGTTGAATTAAGCTTGAGCTGTTGCAGCTTCCTTCGACATCTGTGGGGGCAGAAATCAATCAGTTGGTGCTGACATACAATCAATCAATGATGTTAAAGTGGCCAAAGCAATTGAAAATTCAAGGCAACAACAACACAAATTGAGTCCAAACAAACTCATTCCAAATGGTGTTTGGGGTTGAATTAAGCTTGAGCTGTTGCAGCTTCCTTCGACATCTGTGGGGGCAGAAATCAATCAGTTGGCACTGCATTACTGTCAATCAGTGTTGTGTAAGTGGCCAAAGTATTTGACAATTCGAGGCACCAACAACACTAATTGAGTCCAAACAAACTCATTCAAAATGGTGATTGGGGTCTAATCAAGCTTGAGCTGTTGCAGCCTGCTTCGACATCTGTTGGGGCAGAAATCGATAAGTTGGTGCTGAATAACTATCAATCAGTGTTGTTTAAGTGGCCAAAGCATTTGACAATTCGAGGCACCAACAACACTAATTGAGTCCAAACAAACTCATTCCAAATGGTGTTTGGGGTTGAATTAAGCTTGAGCTGTTGCAGCTTCCTTCGACATCTGTGGGGGCAGAAATCAATCAGTTGGTGCTGACCTACAATCAATCAATGATGTTAAAGTGGCCAAAGCAATTGAAAATTCAAGGCACCAACAACACAAAGTGAGTCCAAACAAACTCATTCAAAATGGTGTTTTGGGTCATCAAGCTTGAGCTGTTGCAGCCTGCTTCGACATCTGTTGGGGCAGAAATCGATCAGTTGGTGCTGAATAACTATCAATCAGAGTTGTTTAAGTGGCCAAAGCATTTGACAATTCGAGGCACCAACAACACTAATTGAGTCCAAACAAACTTATTCCAAATGGTGTTTGGGGTTGAATTAAGCTTGAGCTGTTGCAGCTTCCTTCGACATCTGTTGGTGCAGAAATCAATCAGTTGGTGCTGACCTACAATCAATCAATGATGTTAAAGTGGCCAAAGCAATTGAAAATTCAAGGCACCAACAACAGAAAGTGAGTCCAAACAAACTCATTCAAAATGGTGTTTTGGGTCATCAAGCTTGAGCTGTTGCAGCCTGCTTCGACATCTGTTGGGGCAGAAATCGATCAGTTGGTGCTGAATAACTATCAATCAGTGTTGTTTAAGTGGCCAAAGCATATGACAATTCGAGGCACCAACAACACTAATTGAGTCCAAACAAACTCATTCCAAATGGTGTTTGGGGTTGAATTAAGCTTGAGCTGTTGCAGCTTCCTTCGACATCTGTTGGTGCAGAAATCAATCAGTTGGTGCTGACCTACAATCAATCAATGAAGTTAAAGTGGCCAAAGCAATTGAAAATTCAAGGAACCAACAACACAAATTGAGTCCAAACAAACTCATTCCAAATGGTGTTTGGGGTTGAATTAAGCTTGAGCTGTTGCAGCTTCCTTCGACATCTGTGGGGGCAGAAATCAATCAGTTGGCACTGCATTACTATCAATCAGTGTTGTGTAAGTGGCCAAAGCATTTGACAATTCGAGGCACCAACAACACTAATTCAGTCCAAACAAACTCATTCCAAATGGTGTTTGGGGTTGAATTAAGCTTGAGCTGTTGCAGCTTCCTTGGACATCTGTTGGTGCAGAAATCAATCAGTTGGTGCTGACCTACAATCAATCAATGATGTTAAAGTGGCCAAAGCAATTGAAAATTCAAGGCAACAACAACACAAATTGAGTCCAAACAAACTCATTCCAAATGGTGTTTGGGGTTGAATTAAGCTTGAGCTGTTGCAGCTTCCTTCGACATCTGTGGGGGCAGAAATCAATCAGTTGGTGCTGACATACAATCAATCAATGATGTTAAAGTGGCCAAAGCAATTGAAAATTCAAGGCAACAACAACACAAATTGAGTCCAAACAACCTCATTCCAAATGGTGTTTGGGGTTGAATTAAGCTTGAGCTGTTGCAGCTTCCTTCGACATCTGTGGGGGCAGAAATCAATCAGTTGGCACTGCATTACTGTCAATCAGTGTTGTGTAAGTGGCCAAAGTATTTGACAATTCGAGGCACCAACAACACTAATTGAGTCCAAACAAACTCATTCAAAATGGTGATTGGGGTCTAATCAAGCTTGAGCTGTTGCAGCCTGCTTCGACATCTGTTGGGGCAGAAATCGATCAGTTGGTGCTGAATAACTATCAATCAGTGTTGTTTAAGTGGCCAAAGCATTTGACAATTCGAGGCACCAACAACACTAATTGAGTCCAAACAAACTCATTCCAAATGGTGTTTGGGGTTGAATTAAGCTTGAGCTGTTGCAGCTTCCTTCGACATCTGTTGGTGCAGAAATAAATCAGTTGGTGCTGACCTACAATCAATCAATAATGTTAAAGTGGCCAAAGCAATTGAAAATTCAAGGCACCAACAACAGAAAGTGAGTCAAAACAAACTCATTCAAAATGGTGTTTTGGGTCATCAAGCTTGAGCTGTTGCAGCCTGCTTCGACATCTGTTGGGGCAGAAATCGATCAGTTGGTGCTGAATAACTATCAATCAGTGTTGTTTAAGTGGCCAAAGCATTTGACAATTCGAGGCACCAACAACACTAATTGAGTCCAAACAAACTCATTCCAAATGGTGTTTGGGGTTGAATTAAGCTTGAGCTGTTGCAGCTTCCTTCGACATCTGTTGGTGCAGAAATCAATCAGTTGGTGCTGACCTACAATCAATCAATGAAGTTAAAGTGGCCAAAGCAATTGAAAATTCAAGGCAACAACAACACAAATTGAGTCCAAACAAACTCATTCCAAATGGTGTTTGGGGTTGAATTAAGCTTGAGCTGTTGCAGCTTCCTTCGACATCTGTGGGGGCAGAAATCAGTCAGTTGGCACTGCATTAATATCAATCAGTGTTGTGTAAGTGGCCAAAGCATTTGACAATTCGAGGCACCAACAACACTAATTCAGTCCAAACAAACTCATTCCAAATGGTGTTTGGGGTTGAATTAAGCTTGAGCTGTTGCAGCTTCCTTGGACATCTGTTGGTGCAGAAATCAATCAGTTGGTGCTGACCTACAATCAATCAATGATGTTAAAGTGGCCAAAGCAATTGAAAATTCAAGGCAACAACAACACAAATTGAGTCCAAACAAACTCATTCCAAATGGTGTTTGGGGTTGAATTAAGCTTGAGCTGTTGCAGCTTCCTTCGACATCTGTGGGGGCAGAAATCAATCAGTTGGTGCTGACATACAATCAATCAATGATGTTAAAGTGGCCAAAGCAATTGAAAATTCAAGGCAACAACAACACAAATTGAGTCCAAACAAACTCATTCCAAATGGTGTTTGGGGTTGAATTAAGCTTGAGCTGTTGCAGCTTCCTTCGACATCTGTGGGGGCAGAAATCAATCAGTTGGCACTGCATTACTGTCAATCAGTGTTGTGTAAGTGGCCAAAGTATTTGACAATTCGAGGCACCAACAACACTAATTGAGTCCAAACAAACTCATTCAAAATGGTGATTGGGGTCTAATCAAGCTTGAGCTGTTGCAGCCTGCTTCGACATCTGTTGGGGCAGAAATCGATAAGTTGGTGCTGAATAACTATCAATCAGTGTTGTTTAAGTGGCCAAAGCATTTGACAATTCGAGGCACCAACAACACTAATTGAGTCCAAACAAACTCATTCCAAATGGTGTTTGGGGTTGAATTAAGCTTGAGCTGTTGCAGCTTCCTTCGACATCTGTGGGGGCAGAAATCAATCAGTTGGTGCTGACCTACAATCAATCAATGATGTTAAAGTGGCCAAAGCAATTGAAAATTCAAGGCACCAACAACACAAAGTGAGTCCAAACAAACTCATTCAAAATGGTGTTTTGGGTCATCAAGCTTGAGCTGTTGCAGCCTGCTTCGACATCTGTTGGGGCAGAAATCGATCAGTTGGTGCTGAATAACTATCAATCAGAGTTGTTTAAGTGGCCAAAGCATTTGACAATTCGAGGCACCAACAACACTAATTGAGTCCAAACAAACTTATTCCAAATGGTGTTTGGGGTTGAATTAAGCTTGAGCTGTTGCAGCTTCCTTCGACATCTGTTGGTGCAGAAATCAATCAGTTGGTGCTGACCTACAATCAATCAATGATGTTAAAGTGGCCAAAGCAATTGAAAATTCAAGGCACCAACAACAGAAAGTGAGTCCAAACAAACTCATTCAAAATGGTGTTTTGGGTCATCAAGCTTGAGCTGTTGCAGCCTGCTTCGACATCTGTTGGGGCAGAAATCGATCAGTTGGTGCTGAATAACTATCAATCAGTGTTGTTTAAGTGGCCAAAGCATATGACAATTCGAGGCACCAACAACACTAATTGAGTCCAAACAAACTCATTCCAAATGGTGTTTGGGGTTGAATTAAGCTTGAGCTGTTGCAGCTTCCTTCGACATCTGTTGGTGCAGAAATCAATCAGTTGGTGCTGACCTACAATCAATCAATGAAGTTAAAGTGGCCAAAGCAATTGAAAATTCAAGGAACCAACAACACAAATTGAGTCCAAACAAACTCATTCCAAATGGTGTTTGGGGTTGAATTAAGCTTGAGCTGTTGCAGCTTCCTTCGACATCTGTGGGGGCAGAAATCAATCAGTTGGCACTGCATTACTATCAATCAGTGTTGTGTAAGTGGCCAAAGCATTTGACAATTCGAGGCACCAACAACACTAATTCAGTCCAAACAAACTCATTCCAAATGGTGTTTGGGGTTGAATTAAGCTTGAGCTGTTGCAGCTTCCTTGGACATCTGTTGGTGCAGAAATCAATCAGTTGGTGCTGACCTACAATCAATCAATGATGTTAAAGTGGCCAAAGCAATTGAAAATTCAAGGCAACAACAACACAAATTGAGTCCAAACAAACTCATTCCAAATGGTGTTTGGGGTTGAATTAAGCTTGAGCTGTTGCAGCTTCCTTCGACATCTGTGGGGGCAGAAATCAATCAGTTGGTGCTGACATACAATCAATCAATGATGTTAAAGTGGCCAAAGCAATTGAAAATTCAAGGCAACAACAACACAAATTGAGTCCAAACAACCTCATTCCAAATGGTGTTTGGGGTTGAATTAAGCTTGAGCTGTTGCAGCTTCCTTCGACATCTGTGGGGGCAGAAATCAATCAGTTGGCACTGCATTACTGTCAATCAGTGTTGTGTAAGTGGCCAAAGTATTTGACAATTCGAGGCACCAACAACACTAATTGAGTCCAAACAAACTCATTCAAAATGGTGATTGGGGTCTAATCAAGCTTGAGCTGTTGCAGCCTGCTTCGACATCTGTTGGGGCAGAAATCGATCAGTTGGTGCTGAATAACTATCAATCAGTGTTGTTTAAGTGGCCAAAGCATTTGACAATTCGAGGCACCAACAACACTAATTGAGTCCAAACAAACTCATTCCAAATGGTGTTTGGGGTTGAATTAAGCTTGAGCTGTTGCAGCTTCCTTCGACATCTGTGGGGGCAGAAATCAATCAGTTGGTGCTGACCTACAATCAATCAATGATGTTAAAGTGGCCAAAGCAATTGTATATTCAAGGCACCAACAACACAAAGTGAGTCCAAACAAACTCATTCAAAATGGTGTTTTGGGTCATCAAGCTTGAGCTGTTGCAGCCTGCTTCGACATCTGTTGGGGAAGAAATCGATCAGTTGGTGCTGAATAACTATCAATCAGAGTTGTTTAAGTGGCCAAAGCATTTGACAATTCGAGGCACCAACAACACTAATTCAGTCCAAACCAACTCATTCCAAATGGTGTTTGGGGTTGAATTAAGCTTGAGCTGTTGCAGCTTCCTTCGACATCTGTTGGTGCAGAAATCAATCAGTTGGTGCTGACCTACAATCAATCAATGATGTTAAAGTGGCCAAAGCAATTGAAAATTCAAGGCACCAACAACAGAAAGTGAGTCCAAACAAACTCATTCAAAATGGTGTTTTGGGTCATCAAGCTTGAGCTGTTGCAGCCTGCTTCGACATCTGTGGGGGCAGAAATCAATCAGTTGGCACTGCATTACTATCAATCAGTGTTGTGTAAGTGGCCAAAGCATTTGACAATTCGAGGCACCAACAACACTAATTCAGTCCAAACAAACTCATTCCAAATGGTGTTTGGGGTTGAATTAAGCTTGAGCTGTTGCAGCTTCCTTGGACATCTGTTGGTGCAGAAATCAATCAGTTGGTGCTGACCTACAATCAATCAATGATGTTAAAGTGGCCAAAGCAATTGAAAATTCAAGGCAACAACAACACAAATTGAGTCCAAACAAACTCATTCCAAATGGTGTTTGTGGTTGAATTAAGCTTGAGCTGTTGCAGCTTCCTTCGACATCTGTGGGGGCAGAAATCAATCAGTTGGCACTGCATTACTATCAATCAGTGTTGTGTAAGTGGCCAAAGTATTTGACAATTCGAGGCACCAACAACACTAATTCAGTCCAAACAAACTCATTCCAAATGGTGTTTGGGGTTGAATTAAGCTAGAGCTGTTGCAGCTTCCTTGGACATCTGTTGGTGCAGAAATCAATCAGTTGGCACTGCATCACTGTCAATCAGTGTTGTGTAAGTGGCCAAAGTATTTGACAAATCGAGGCACCAACAACACTAATTGAGTCCAAACAAACTCATTCAAAATGGTGATTGGGGTCTAATCAAGCTTGAGCTGTTGCAGCCTGCTTCGACATCTGTTGGGGCAGAAATCGATCAGTTGGTGCTGAATAACTATCAATCAGTGTTGTTTAAGTGGCCAAAGCATTTGACAATTCGAGGCACCAACAACACTAATTGAGTCCAAACAAACTCATTCCAAATGGTGTTTGGGGTTGAATTAAGCTTGAGCTGTTGCAGCTTCCTTCGACATCTGTGGGGGCAGAAATCAATCAGTTGGTGCTGACCTACAATCAATCAATGATGTTAAAGTGGCCAAAGCAATTGAAAATTCAAGGCACCAACAACACAAAGTGAGTCCAAACAAACTCATTCCAAATGGTGTTTTGGGTCATCAAGCTTGAGCTGTTGCAGCCTGCTTCGACATCTGTTGGGGCAGAAATCGATCAGTTGGTGCTGAATAACTATCAATCAGAGTTGTTTAAGTGGCCAAAGCATTTGACAATTCGAGGCACCAACAACACTAATTGAGTCCAAACAAACTTATTCCAAATGGTGTTTGGGGTTGAATTAAGCTTGAGCTTATGCAGCTTCCTTGGACATCTGTTGGTGCAGAAATCAATCAGTTCGTGCTGACCTACAATCAATCAATGATGTTAAAGTGGCCAAAGCAATTGAAAATTCAAGGCACCAACAACACAAATTGAGTCCAAACAAACTCATTCCAAATGGTGTTTGGGGTTGAATTAAGCTTGAGCTGTTGCAGCTTCCTTGGACATCTGTGGGGGCAGAAATCAATCAGTTGGCACTGCATTACTATCAATCAGTGTTGTGTAAGTGGCCAAAGCATTTGACAATTCGAGGCACCAACAACACTAATTGAGTCCAAACAAACTCATTCCAAATGGTGTTTGGGGTTGAATTAAGCTTGAGCTTATGCAGCTTCCTTGGACATGTGTTGGTGCAGAAATCAATCAGTTCGTGCTGACCTACAATCAATCAATGATGTTAAAGTGGCCAAAGCAATTGAAAATTCAAGGCACCAACAACACAAATTGAGTCCAAACAAACTCATTCCAAATGGTGTTTGGGGTTGAATTAAGCTTGAGCTGTTGCAGCTTCCTTCGACATCTGTTGGGGCAGAAATCGATCAGTTGGTGCTGAATAACTATCAATCAGTGTTGTGTAAGTGGCCAAAGCATTTGACAATTCGAGGCACCAATAACACTAATTCAGTCCAAACCAACTCATTCCAAATGGTGTTTGGGGTTGAATTAAGCTTGAGCTGTTGCAGCTTTCTTCGACATCTGTTGGTGCAGAAATCAATCAGTTGGTGCTGACCTACAATCAATCAATGATGTTAAAGTGGCCAAAGCAATTGAAAATTCAAGGCAACAACAACACAAATTGAGTCCAAACATACTCATTGCAAATGGTGTTTGGGGTTGAATTAAGCTTGAGCTGTTGCAGCTTCCTTCGACATCGGTGGGGGCAGAAATCAATCAGTTGGTGCTGACCTACAATCAATCAATGATGTTAAAGTGGCCAAAGCAATTGAAAATTCAAGGCACCAACAACACAAATTGAGTCCAAACAAACTCATTCCAAATGGTGTTTGGGGTTGAATTAAGCTTGAGCTGTTGCAGCTTCCTTCGACATCTGTGGGGGCAGAAATCAATCAGTTGGCACTGCATTACTGTCAATCAGTGTTGTGTAAGTGGCCAAAGTATTTGACAATTCGAGGCACCAACAACACTAATTGAGTCCAAACAAACTCATTCAAAATGGTGATTGGGGTCGAATCAAGCTTGAGCTGTTGCAGCCTGCTTCGACATCTGTTGGGGCAGAAATCGATAAGTTGGTGCTGAATAACTATCAATCAGTGTTGTTTAAGTGGCCAAAGCATTTGACAATTCGAGGCACCAACAACACTAATTGAGTCCAAACAAACTCATTCCAAATGGTGTTTGGGGTTGAATTAAGCTTGAGCTGTTGCAGCTTCCTTCGACATCTGTGGGGGCAGAAATCAATCAGTTGGTGCTGACCTACAATCAATCAATGATGTTAAAGTGGCCAAAGCAATTGAAAATTCAAGGCACCAACAACACAAAGTGAGTACAAACAAACTCATTCAAAATGGTGTTTTGGGTCATCAAGCTTGAGCTGTTGCAGCCTGCTTCGACATCTGTTGGGGCAGAAATCGATCAGTTGGTGCTGAATAACTATCAATCAGAGTTGTTTAAGTGGCCAAAGCATTTGACAATTCGAGGCACCAACAACACTAATTCAGTCCAAACCAACTCATTCCAAATGGTGTTTGGGGTTGAATTAAGCTTGAGCTGTTGCAGCTTCCTTCGACATCTGTTGGTGCAGAAATCAATCAGTTGGTGCTGACCTACAATCAATCAATGATGTTAAAGTGGCCAAAGCAATTGAAAATTCAAGGCAACAACAACACAAATTGAGTCCAAACATACTCATTCCAAATGGTGTTTGGGGTTGAATTAAGCTTGAGCTGTTGCAGCTTCCTTCGACATCGGTGGGGGCAGAAATCAATCAGTTGGTGCTGACCTACAATCAATCAATGATGTTAAAGTGGCCAAAGCAATTGAAAATTCAAGGCACCAACAACACAAATTGAGTCCAAACAACCTCATTCCAAATGGTGTTTGGGGTTGAATTAAGCTTGAGCTGTTGCAGCTTCCTTCGACATCTGTGGGGGCAGAAATCAATCAGTTGGCACTGCATTACTGTCAATCAGTGTTGTGTAAGTGGCCAAAGTATTTGACAATTCGAGGCACCAACAACACTAATTGAGTCCAAACAAACTCATTCAAAATGGTGATTGGGGTCGAATCAAGCTTGAGCTGTTGCAGCCTGCTTCGACATCTGTTGGGGCAGAAATCGATCAGTTGGTGCTGAATAACTATCAATCAGTGTTGTTTAAGTGGCCAAAGCATTTGACAATTCGAGGCACCAACAACACTAATTGAGTCCAAACAAACTCATTCCAAATGGTGTTTGGGGTTGAATTAAGCTTGAGCTGTTGCAGCTTCCTTCGACATCTGTGGGGGCAGAAATCAATCAGTTGGTGCTGACCTACAATCAATCAATGATGTTAAAGTGGCCAAAGCAATTGAAAATTCAAGGCACCAACAACACAAAGTGAGTACAAACAAACTCATTCAAAATGGTGTTTTGGGTCATCAAGCTTGAGCTGTTGCAGCCTGCTTCGACATCTGTTGGGGCAGAAATCGATCAGTTGGTGCTGAATAACTATCAATCAGAGTTGTTTAAGTGGCCAAAGCATTTGACAATTCGAGGCACCAACAACACTAATTGAGTCCAAACAAATTTATTCCAAATGGTGTTTGGGGTTGAATTAAGCTTGAGCTTATGCAGCTTCCTTGGACATCTGTTGGTGCAGAAATCAATCAGTTCGTGCTGACCTACAATCAATCAATGATGTTAAAGTGGCCAAAGCAATTGAAAATTCAAGGCACCAACAACACAAATTGAGTCCAAACAAACTCATTCCAAATGGTGTTTGGGGTTGAATTAAGCTTGAGCTGTTGCAGCTTCCTTCGACATCTGTGGGGGCAGAAATCAATCAGTTGGCACTGCATTACTATCAATCAGTGTTGTGTAAGTGGTCAAAGCATTTGACAATTCGAGGCACCAACAACGATAATTGAGTCCAAACAAACTCATTCCAAATGGTGTTTGGGGTTGAATTAAGCTTGAGCTGTTGCAGCTTCCTTCGACATCTGTGGGGGCAGAAATCAATCAGTTGGCACTGTATTACTATTAATCAGTGTTGTGTAAGTGGCCAAAGTATTTGACAATTCGAGGCACCAACAACACTAATTGAGTCCATACAAACTCATTCAAAATGGTGATTGGGGTCTAATCAAGCTTGAGCTGTTGCAGCCTGCTTCGACATCTGTTGGGGCAGAAATCGATCAGTTGGTGCTGAATAACTATCAATCAGTGTTGTTTAAGTGGCCAAAGCATTTGACAATTCGAGGCACCAACAACACTAATTGAGTCCAAACAAACTCATTCCAAATGGTGTTTGGGGTTGAATTAAGCTTGAGCTGTTGCAGCTTCCTTCGACATCTGTGGGGGCAGAAATCAATCAGTTGGCACTGCATTACTATCAATCAGTGTTGTGTAAGTGGCCAAAGTATTTGACAATTCGAGGCACCAACAACACTAATTCAGTCCAAACAAACTCATTCCAAATGGTGTTTGGGGTTGAATTAAGCTTGAGCTGTTGCAGCTTCCTTGGACATCTGTTGGTGCAGAAATCAAGCAGTTGGCACTGCATCACTGTCAATCAGTGTTGTGTAAGTGGCCAAAGTATTTGACAAATCGAGGCACCAACAACACTAATTGAGTCCAAACAAACTCATTCAAAATGGTGATTGGGGTCTAATCAAGCTTGAGCTGTTGCAGCCTGCTTCGACATCTGTTGGGGCAGAAATCGATCAGTTGGTGCTGAATAACTATCAATCAGTGTTGTTTAAGTGGCCAAAGCATTTGACAATTCGAGGCACCAACAACACTAATTGAGTCCAAACAAACTCATTCCAAATGGTGTTTGGGGTTGAATTAAGCTTGAGCTGTTGCAGCTTCCTTCGACATCTGTGGGGGCAGAAATCAATCAGTTGGTGCTGACCTACAATCAATCAATGATGTTAAAGTGGCCAAAGCAATTGAAAATTCAAGGCACCAACAACACAAAGTGAGTCCAAACAAACTCATTCCAAATGGTGTTTTGGGTCATCAAGCTTGAGCTGTTGCAGCCTGCTTCGACATCTGTTGGGGCAGAAATCGATCAGTTGGTGCTGAATAACTATCAATCAGAGTTGTTTAAGTGGCCAAAGCATTTGACAATTCGAGGCACCAACAACACTAATTGAGTCCAAACAAACTTATTCCAAATGGTGTTTGGGGTTGAATTAAGCTTGAGCTTATGCAGCTTCCTTGGACATCTGTTGGTGCAGAAATCAATCAGTTCGTGCTGACCTACAATCAATCAATGATGTTAAAGTGGCCAAAGCAATTGAAAATTCAAGGCACCAACAACACAAATTGAGTCCAAACAAACTCATTCCAAATGGTGTTTGGGGTTGAATTAAGCTTGAGCTGTTGCAGCTTCCTTGGACATCTGTGGGGGCAGAAATCAATCAGTTGGCACTGCATTACTATCAATCAGTGTTGTGTAAGTGGCCAAAGCATTTGACAATTCGAGGCACCAACAACACTAATTGAGTCCAAACAAACTCATTCCAAATGGTGTTTGGGGTTGAATTAAGCTTGAGCTTATGCAGCTTCCTTGGACATGTGTTGGTGCAGAAATCAATCAGTTCGTGCTGACCTACAATCAATCAATGATGTTAAAGTGGCCAAAGCAATTGAAAATTCAAGGCACCAACAACACAAATTGAGTCCAAACAAACTCATTCCAAATGGTGTTTGGGGTTGAATTAAGCTTGAGCTGTTGCAGCTTCCTTCGACATCTGTTGGGGCAGAAATCGATCAGTTGGTGCTGAATAACTATCAATCAGTGTTGTGTAAGTGGCCAAAGCATTTGACAATTCGAGGCACCAACAACACTAATTCAGTCCAAACCAACTCATTCCAAATGGTGTTTGGGGTTGAATTAAGCTTGAGCTGTTGCAGCTTTCTTCGACATCTGTTGGTGCAGAAATCAATCAGTTGGTGCTGACCTACAATCAATCAATGATGTTAAAGTGGCCAAAGCAATTGAAAATTCAAGGCAACAACAACACAAATTGAGTCCAAACATACTCATTGCAAATGGTGTTTGGGGTTGAATTAAGCTTGAGCTGTTGCAGCTTCCTTCGACATCGGTGGGGGCAGAAATCAATCAGTTGGTGCTGACCTACAATCAATCAATGATGTTAAAGTGGCCAAAGCAATTGAAAATTCAAGGCACCAACAACACAAATTGAGTCCAAACAAACTCATTCCAAATGGTGTTTGGGGTTGAATTAAGCTTGAGCTGTTGCAGCTTCCTTCGACATCTGTGGGGGCAGAAATCAATCAGTTGGCACTGCATTACTGTCAATCAGTGTTGTGTAAGTGGCCAAAGTATTTGACAATTCGAGGCACCAACAACACTAATTGAGTCCAAACAAACTCATTCAAAATGGTGATTGGGGTCGAATCAAGCTTGAGCTGTTGCAGCCTGCTTCGACATCTGTTGGGGCAGAAATCGATAAGTTGGTGCTGAATAACTATCAATCAGTGTTGTTTAAGTGGCCAAAGCATTTGACAATTCGAGGCACCAACAACACTAATTGAGTCCAAACAAACTCATTCCAAATGGTGTTTGGGGTTGAATTAAGCTTGAGCTGTTGCAGCTTCCTTCGACATCTGTGGGGGCAGAAATCAATCAGTTGGTGCTGACCTACAATCAATCAATGATGTTAAAGTGGCCAAAGCAATTGAAAATTCAAGGCACCAACAACACAAAGTGAGTACAAACAAACTCATTCAAAATGGTGTTTTGGGTCATCAAGCTTGAGCTGTTGCAGCCTGCTTCGACATCTGTTGGGGCAGAAATCGATCAGTTGGTGCTGAATAACTATCAATCAGAGTTGTTTAAGTGGCCAAAGCATTTGACAATTCGAGGCACCAACAACACTAATTCAGTCCAAACCAACTCATTCCAAATGGTGTTTGGGGTTGAATTAAGCTTGAGCTGTTGCAGCTTCCTTCGACATCTGTTGGTGCAGAAATCAATCAGTTGGTGCTGACCTACAATCAATCAATGATGTTAAAGTGGCCAAAGCAATTGAAAATTCAAGGCAACAACAACACAAATTGAGTCCAAACATACTCATTCCAAATGGTGTTTGGGGTTGAATTAAGCTTGAGCTGTTGCAGCTTCCTTCGACATCGGTGGGGGCAGAAATCAATCAGTTGGTGCTGACCTACAATCAATCAATGATGTTAAAGTGGCCAAAGCAATTGAAAATTCAAGGCACCAACAACACAAATTGAGTCCAAACAACCTCATTCCAAATGGTGTTTGGGGTTGAATTAAGCTTGAGCTGTTGCAGCTTCCTTCGACATCT
The DNA here is from genome assembly GCA_906901655.1 of Sminthurides aquaticus. NCBI lineage: Eukaryota > Metazoa > Arthropoda > Collembola > Symphypleona > Sminthurididae > Sminthurides > Sminthurides aquaticus. The sequence goes on along the minus strand of CAJQTT010000026.1, from coordinate 252,601 downwards.
GTGGGGGCAGAAATCAATCAGTTGGCACTGCATTACTGTCAATCAGTGTTGTGTAAGTGGCCAAAGTATTTGACAATTCGAGGCACCAACAACACTAATTGAGTCCAAACAAACTCATTCAAAATGGTGATTGGGGTCGAATCAAGCTTGAGCTGTTGCAGCCTGCTTCGACATCTGTTGGGGCAGAAATCGATCAGTTGGTGCTGAATAACTATCAATCAGTGTTGTTTAAGTGGCCAAAGCATTTGACAATTCGAGGCACCAACAACACTAATTGAGTCCAAACAAACTCATTCCAAATGGTGTTTGGGGTTGAATTAAGCTTGAGCTGTTGCAGCTTCCTTCGACATCTGTGGGGGCAGAAATCAATCAGTTGGTGCTGACCTACAATCAATCAATGATGTTAAAGTGGCCAAAGCAATTGAAAATTCAAGGCACCAACAACACAAAGTGAGTACAAACAAACTCATTCAAAATGGTGTTTTGGGTCATCAAGCTTGAGCTGTTGCAGCCTGCTTCGACATCTGTTGGGGCAGAAATCGATCAGTTGGTGCTGAATAACTATCAATCAGAGTTGTTTAAGTGGCCAAAGCATTTGACAATTCGAGGCACCAACAACACTAATTGAGTCCAAACAAACTTATTCCAAATGGTGTTTGGGGTTGAATTAAGCTTGAGCTTATGCAGCTTCCTTGGACATCTGTTGGTGCAGAAATCAATCAGTTCGTGCTGACCTACAATCAATCAATGATGTTAAAGTGGCCAAAGCAATTGAAAATTCAAGGCACCAACAACACAAATTGAGTCCAAACAAACTCATTCCAAATGGTGTTTGGGGTTGAATTAAGCTTGAGCTGTTGCAGCTTCCTTCGACATCTGTGGGGGCAGAAATCAATCAGTTGGCACTGCATTACTATCAATCAGTGTTGTGTAAGTGGGCAAAGCATTTGACAATTCGAGGCACCAACAACGATAATTGAGTCCAAACAAACTCATTCCAAATGGTGTTTGGGGTTGAATTAAGCTTGAGCTGTTGCAGCTTCCTTCGACATCTGTGGGGGCAGAAATCAATCAGTTGGCACTGTATTACTATTAATCAGTGTTGTGTAAGTGGCCAAAGCATTTGACAATTCGAGGCACCAACAACACTAATTGAGTCCATACAAACTCATTCCAAATGGTGTTTGGGGTTGAATTAAGCTTGAGCTGTTGCAGCTTCCTTGGACATCTGTTGGTGCAGAAATCAATCAGTTGGTGCTGACGTACAATCAATCAATGATGTTAAAATGGCCAAAGCAATTGAAAATTCAAGGCACCAACAACACAAATTGAGTCCAAACAAACTCATTCCAAATGGTGTTTGGGGTTGAATTAAGCTTGAGCTGTTGCAGCTTCCTTCGACATCTGTGGGGGCAGAAATCAATCAGTTGGTGCTGACCTACAATCAATGATGTTAAAGTGGCCAAAGCAATTGAAAATTCAAGGCACCAACAACACAAATTGAGTCCAAACAAACTCATTCCAAATGGTGTTTGGGGTTGAATTAAGCTTGAGCTGTTGCAGCTTCCTTCGACATCTGTGGGGGCAGAAATCAATCAGTTGGCACTGCATTACTATTAATCAGTGTTGTGTAAGTGGCCAAAGTATTTGACAATTCGAGGCACCAACAACACTAATTGAGTCCATACAAACTCATTCCAAATGGTGTTTGGGGTTGAATTAAGCTTGAGCTGTTGCAGCTTCCTTGGACATCTGTTGGTGCAGAAATCAATCAGTTGGTGCTGACCTACAATCAATCAATGATGTTAAAGTGGCCAAAGCAATTGAAAATTCAAGGCACCAACAACACTAATTGAGTCCAAACAAACTTATTCCAAATGGTGTATGGGGTTGAATTAAGCTTGAGCTTATGCAGCTTCCTTGGACATCTGTTGGTGCAGAAATCAATCAGTTGGTGCTGACCTACAATCAATCAATGATGTTAAAGTGGCCAAAGCAATTGAAAATTCAAGGCACCAACAACACAAATTGAGTCCAAACAAACTCATTCCAAATGGTGTTTGGGGTTGAATTAAGCTTGAGCTGTTGCAGCTTCCTTCGACATCTGTGGGGGCAGAAATCAATCAGTTGGCACTGCATTACTATCAATTAGTGTTGTGTAAGTGGCCAAAGCATTTGACAATTCGAGGCACCAACAACACAAATTGAGTCCAAACAAACTCATTCCAAATGGTGTTTGGGGTTGAATTAAGCTTGAGCTGTTGCAGCTTCCTTGGACATCTGTGGGGGCAGAAATCAATCAGTTGGCACTGCATTACTATCAATCAGTGTTGTGTAAGTGGCCAAAGCATTTGACAATTCGAGGCACCAACAACACTAATTGAGTCCAAACAAACTCATTCCAAATGGTGTTTGGGGTTGAATTAAGCTTGAGCTTATGCAGCTTCCTTGGACATGTGTTGGTGCAGAAATCAATCAGTTCGTGCTGACCTACAATCAATCAATGATGTTAAAGTGGCCAAAGCAATTGAAAATTCAAGGCACCAACAACACAAATTGAGTCCAAACAAACTCATTCCAAATGGTGTTTGGGGTTGAATTAAGCTTGAGCTGTTGCAGCTTCCTTCGACATCTGTTGGGGCAGAAATCGATCAGTTGGTGCTGAATAACTATCAATCAGTGTTGTGTAAGTGGCCAAAGCATTTGACAATTCGAGGCACCAACAACACTAATTCAGTCCAAACCAACTCATTCCAAATGGTGTTTGGGGTTGAATTAAGCTTGAGCTGTTGCAGCTTTCTTCGACATCTGTTGGTGCAGAAATCAATCAGTTGGTGCTGACCTACAATCAATCAATGATGTTAAAGTGGCCAAAGCAATTGAAAATTCAAGGCAACAACAACACAAATTGAGTCCAAACATACTCATTGCAAATGGTGTTTGGGGTTGAATTAAGCTTGAGCTGTTGCAGCTTCCTTCGACATCGGTGGGGGCAGAAATCAATCAGTTGGTGCTGACCTACAATCAATCAATGATGTTAAAGTGGCCAAAGCAATTGAAAATTCAAGGCACCAACAACACAAATTGAGTCCAAACAAACTCATTCCAAATGGTGTTTGGGGTTGAATTAAGCTTGAGCTGTTGCAGCTTCCTTCGACATCTGTGGGGGCAGAAATCAATCAGTTGGCACTGCATTACTGTCAATCAGTGTTGTGTAAGTGGCCAAAGTATTTGACAATTCGAGGCACCAACAACACTAATTGAGTCCAAACAAACTCATTCAAAATGGTGATTGGGGTCGAATCAAGCTTGAGCTGTTGCAGCCTGCTTCGACATCTGTTGGGGCAGAAATCGATAAGTTGGTGCTGAATAACTATCAATCAGTGTTGTTTAAGTGGCCAAAGCATTTGACAATTCGAGGCACCAACAACACTAATTGAGTCCAAACAAACTCATTCCAAATGGTGTTTGGGGTTGAATTAAGCTTGAGCTGTTGCAGCTTCCTTCGACATCTGTGGGGGCAGAAATCAATCAGTTGGTGCTGACCTACAATCAATCAATGATGTTAAAGTGGCCAAAGCAATTGAAAATTCAAGGCACCAACAACACAAAGTGAGTACAAACAAACTCATTCAAAATGGTGTTTTGGGTCATCAAGCTTGAGCTGTTGCAGCCTGCTTCGACATCTGTTGGGGCAGAAATCGATCAGTTGGTGCTGAATAACTATCAATCAGAGTTGTTTAAGTGGCCAAAGCATTTGACAATTCGAGGCACCAACAACACTAATTCAGTCCAAACCAACTCATTCCAAATGGTGTTTGGGGTTGAATTAAGCTTGAGCTGTTGCAGCTTCCTTCGACATCTGTTGGTGCAGAAATCAATCAGTTGGTGCTGACCTACAATCAATCAATGATGTTAAAGTGGCCAAAGCAATTGAAAATTCAAGGCAACAACAACACAAATTGAGTCCAAACATACTCATTCCAAATGGTGTTTGGGGTTGAATTAAGCTTGAGCTGTTGCAGCTTCCTTCGACATCGGTGGGGGCAGAAATCAATCAGTTGGTGCTGACCTACAATCAATCAATGATGTTAAAGTGGCCAAAGCAATTGAAAATTCAAGGCACCAACAACACAAATTGAGTCCAAACAACCTCATTCCAAATGGTGTTTGGGGTTGAATTAAGCTTGAGCTGTTGCAGCTTCCTTCGACATCTGTGGGGGCAGAAATCAATCAGTTGGCACTGCATTACTGTCAATCAGTGTTGTGTAAGTGGCCAAAGTATTTGACAATTCGAGGCACCAACAACACTAATTGAGTCCAAACAAACTCATTCAAAATGGTGATTGGGGTCGAATCAAGCTTGAGCTGTTGCAGCCTGCTTCGACATCTGTTGGGGCAGAAATCGATCAGTTGGTGCTGAATAACTATCAATCAGTGTTGTTTAAGTGGCCAAAGCATTTGACAATTCGAGGCACCAACAACACTAATTGAGTCCAAACAAACTCATTCCAAATGGTGTTTGGGGTTGAATTAAGCTTGAGCTGTTGCAGCTTCCTTCGACATCTGTGGGGGCAGAAATCAATCAGTTGGTGCTGACCTACAATCAATCAATGATGTTAAAGTGGCCAAAGCAATTGAAAATTCAAGGCACCAACAACACAAAGTGAGTACAAACAAACTCATTCAAAATGGTGTTTTGGGTCATCAAGCTTGAGCTGTTGCAGCCTGCTTCGACATCTGTTGGGGCAGAAATCGATCAGTTGGTGCTGAATAACTATCAATCAGAGTTGTTTAAGTGGCCAAAGCATTTGACAATTCGAGGCACCAACAACACTAATTGAGTCCAAACAAACTTATTCCAAATGGTGTTTGGGGTTGAATTAAGCTTGAGCTTATGCAGCTTCCTTGGACATCTGTTGGTGCAGAAATCAATCAGTTCGTGCTGACCTACAATCAATCAATGATGTTAAAGTGGCCAAAGCAATTGAAAATTCAAGGCACCAACAACACAAATTGAGTCCAAACAAACTCATTCCAAATGGTGTTTGGGGTTGAATTAAGCTTGAGCTGTTGCAGCTTCCTTCGACATCTGTGGGGGCAGAAATCAATCAGTTGGCACTGCATTACTATCAATCAGTGTTGTGTAAGTGGGCAAAGCATTTGACAATTCGAGGCACCAACAACGATAATTGAGTCCAAACAAACTCATTCCAAATGGTGTTTGGGGTTGAATTAAGCTTGAGCTGTTGCAGCTTCCTTCGACATCTGTGGGGGCAGAAATCAATCAGTTGGCACTGTATTACTATTAATCAGTGTTGTGTAAGTGGCCAAAGCATTTGACAATTCGAGGCACCAACAACACTAATTGAGTCCATACAAACTCATTCCAAATGGTGTTTGGGGTTGAATTAAGCTTGAGCTGTTGCAGCTTCCTTGGACATCTGTTGGTGCAGAAATCAATCAGTTGGTGCTGACGTACAATCAATCAATGATGTTAAAATGGCCAAAGCAATTGAAAATTCAAGGCACCAACAACACAAATTGAGTCCAAACAAACTCATTCCAAATGGTGTTTGGGGTTGAATTAAGCTTGAGCTGTTGCAGCTTCCTTCGACATCTGTGGGGGCAGAAATCAATCAGTTGGTGCTGAAATACAATCAATGATGTTAAAGTGGCCAAAGCAATTGAAAATTCAAGGCACCAACAACACAAATTGAGTCCAAACAAACTCATTCCAAATGGTGTTTGGGGTTGAATTAAGCTTGAGCTGTTGCAGCTTCCTTCGACATCTGTGGGGGCAGAAATCAATCAGTTGGCACTGCATTACTATTAATCAGTGTTGTGTAAGTGGCCAAAGTATTTGACAATTCGAGGCACCAACAACACTAATTGAGTCCATACAAACTCATTCCAAATGGTGTTTGGGGTTGAATTAAGCTTGAGCTGTTGCAGCTTCCTTGGACATCTGTTGGTGCAGAAATCAATCAGTTGGTGCTGACCTACAATCAATCAATGATGTTAAAGTGGCCAAAGCAATTGAAAATTCAAGGCACCAACAACACTAATTGAGTCCAAACAAACTTATTCCAAATGGTGTATGGGGTTGAATTAAGCTTGAGCTTATGCAGCTTCCTTGGACATCTGTTGGTGCAGAAATCAATCAGTTGGTGCTGACCTACAATCAATCAATGATGTTAAAGTGGCCAAAGCAATTGAAAATTCAAGGCACCAACAACACAAATTGAGTCCAAACAAACTCATTCCAAATGGTGTTTGGGGTTGAATTAAGCTTGAGCTGTTGCAGCTTCCTTCGACATCTGTGGGGGCAGAAATCAATCAGTTGGCACTGCATTACTATCAATCAGTGTTGTGTAAGTGGCCAAAGCATTTGACAATTCGAGGCACCAACAACACAAATTGAGTCCAAACAAACTCATTCCAAATGGTGTTTGGGGTTGAATTAAGCTTGAGCTGTTGCAGCTTCCTTCGACATCTGTGGGGGCAGAAATCAATCAGTTGGCACTGCATTACTATCAATCAGTGTTGTGTAAGTGGTCAAAGCATTTGACAATTCGAGGCACCAACAACGATAATTGAGTCCAAACAAACTCATTCCAAATGGTGTTTGGGGTTGAATTAAGCTTGAGCTGTTGCAGCTTCCTTGGACATCTGTTGGTGCAGAAATCAATCAGTTGGTGCTGACCTACAATCAATCAATGATGTTCAAGTGGCCAAAGCAATTGAAAATTCAAGCCACCAACAACACAAATTGAGTCCAAACAAACTCATTCCAAATGGTGTTTGGGGTTGAATTAAGCTTGAGCTTATGCAGCTTCCTTGGACATCTGTTGGTGCAGAAATCAATCAGTTGGTGCTGACCTACAATCAATCAATGATGTTAAAGTGGCCAAAGCAATTGAAAATTCAAGGCACCAACAACACAAATTGAGTCCAAACAAACTCATTCCAAATGGTGTTTGGGGTTGAATTAAGCTTGAGCTGTTGCAGCTTCCTTGGACATCTGTGGGGGCAGAAATCAATCAGTTGGCACTGCATTACTATCAATCAGTGTTGTGTAAGTGGCCAAAGCATTTGACAATTCGAGGCACCAACAACACAAATTGAGTCCAAACAAACTCATTCCAAATGGTGTTTGGGGTTGAATTAAGCTTGAGCTGTTGCAGCTTCCTTCGACATCTGTGGGGGCAGAAATCAATCAGTTGGCACTGCATTACTATCAATCAGTGTTGTGTAAGTGGCCAAAGCATTTGACGATTCGAGGCACCAACAACACAAATTGAGTCCAAACAAACTCATTCCAAATGGTGTTTGGGGTTGAATTAAGCTTGAGCTGTTGCAGCTTCCTTCGACATCTGTGGGGGCAGAAATCAATCAGTTGGCACTGCATTACTATCAATCAGTGTTGTGTAAGTGGTCAAAGCATTTAACAATTCGAGGCACCAACAACACTAATTGAGTCCAAACAAAAGTCATTCCAAATGGTGTTTGGGGTTGAATTAAACTTGAGCTGTTGCAGCTTCCTTGGACATCTGTTGGGGCAGAAATCAATTAGTTGGTGCTGACCTACAATCAATCAATGATGTTAAAGTGGCCAAAGCAATTGAAAATTCAAGGCACCAACAACACTAATTGAGTCCAAACAAACACATTCCAAATGGTGTTTGGGGTAGAATTAAGCTTCAGCTGTTGCAGCCTGCTTCGACAACTGTTGGTGCAGAAATCAATCAGTTGGTGCTGACCTACAATCAATCAATGATGTTAAAGTGGCCAAAGCAATTGAAAATTCAAGGCACCAACAACACAAATTGAGTCCAAACAAACTCATTCCAAATGGTGTTTGGGGTTGAATTAAGCTTGAGCTGTTGCAGCTTCCTTCGACATCTGTGGGGGCAGAAATCAATCAGTTGGCACTGCATTACTATCAATCAGTGTTGTGTAAGTGGCCAAAGCATTTAACAATTCGAGGCACCAACAACACTAATTGAGTCCAAACAAAAGTCATTCCAAATGGTGTTTGGGGTTGAATTAAACTTGAGCTGTTGCAGCTTCCTTGGACACCTGTTGGTGCAGAAATCAATCAGTTGGTGCTGACCTACAATCAAGCAATGATGTTAAAGTGGCCAAAGCAATTGAAAATTCAAGGCACCAACAACACAAATTGAGTCCAAACAAACTCATTCCAAATGGTGTTTGGGGTTGAATTAAGCTTGAGCTGTTGCAGCTTCCTTCGACATCTGTTGGTGCAGAAATCAATCAGTTGGTGCTGACCTACAATCAATCAATGATGTTAAAGTGGCCAAAGCAATTGGAAATTCAAGGCACCAACAACACAAATTGAGTCCAAACAAACTCATTCCAAATGGTGTTTGGGGTTGAATTAAGCTTGAGCTGTTGCAGCTTCCTTCGACATCTGTGGGGGCAGAAATCAATCAGTTGGCACTGCATTACTATCAATCAGTGTTGTGTAAGTGGCCAAAGCATTTGACAATTCGAGGCACCAACAATACTAATTGAGTCCAAACAAACTAAACCAAATGGTGTTTGGGGTTGAATTAAGCTTGAGCTTATGCAGCTTCCTTGGACATCTGTTGGTGCAGAAATCAATCAGTTGGTGCTGACCTACAATCAATCAATGATGTTAAAGTGGCCAAAGCAATTCAAAATTCAAGGCACCAACAACACAAATTGAGTCCAAACAAACTCATTCCAAATGGTGTTTGGGGTTGAATTAAGCTTGAGCTGTTGCAGCTTCCTTGGACATCTGTGGGGGCAGAAATCAATCAGTTGGCACTGCATTACTATCAATCAGTGTTGTGTAAGTAGCCAAAGCATTTAACAATTCGAGGCACCAACAACACTAATTGAGTCCAAACAAAAGTCATTCCAAATGGTGTTTGGGGTTGAATTAAACTTGAGCTGTTGCAGCTTCCTTGGACACCTGTTGGTGCAGAAATCAATCAGTTGGTGCTGACCTACAATCAAGCAATGATGTTAAAGTGGCCAAAGCAATTGAAAATTCAAGGCACCAACAACACAAATTGAGTCCAAACAAACTCATTCCAAATGGTGTTTGGGGTTGAATTAAGCTTGAGCTGTTGCAGCTTCCTTCGACATCTGTTGGTGCAGAAATCAATCAGTTGGTGCTGACCTACAATCAATCAATGATGTTAAAGTGGCCAAAGCAATTGGAAATTCAAGGCACCAACAACACAAATTGAGTCCAAACAAACTCATTCCAAATGGTGTTTGGGGTTGAATTAAGCTTGAGCTGTTGCAGCTTCCTTCGACATCTGTGGGGGCAGAAATCAATCAGTTGGCACTGCATTACTATCAATCAGTGTTGTGTAAGTGGCCAAAGCATTTGACAATTCGAGGCACCAACAACACAAATTGAGTCCAAACAAACTCATTCCAAATGGTGTTTGGGGTTGAATTAAGCTTGAGCTGTTGCAGCTTCCTTCGACATCTGTGGGGGCAGAAATCAATCAGTTGGCACTGCATTACTATCAATCAGTGTTGTGTAAGTGGTCAAAGCATTTGACAATTCGAGGCACCAACAACGATAATTGAGTCCAAACAAACTCATTCCAAATGGTGTTTGGGGTTGAATTAAGCTTGAGCTGTTGCAGCTTCCTTGGACATCTGTTGGTGCAGAAATCAATCAGTTGGTGCTGACCTACAATCAATCAATGATGTTCAAGTGGCCAAAGCAATTGAAAATTCAAGCCACCAACAACACAAATTGAGTCCAAACAAACTCATTCCAAATGGTGTTTGGGGTTGAATTAAGCTTGAGCTTATGCAGCTTCCTTGGACATCTGTTGGTGCAGAAATCAATCAGTTGGTGCTGACCTACAATCAATCAATGATGTTAAAGTGGCCAAAGCAATTGAAAATTCAAGGCACCAACAACACAAATTGAGTCCAAACAAACTCATTCCAAATGGTGTTTGGGGTTGAATTAAGCTTGAGCTGTTGCAGCTTCCTTCGACATCTGTGGGGGCAGAAATCAATCAGTTGGCACTGCATTACTATCAATCAGTGTTGTGTAAGTGGCCAAAGCATTTGACAATTCGAGGCACCAACAACACAAATTGAGTCCAAACAAACTCATTCCAAATGGTGTTTGGGGTTGAATTAAGCTTGAGCTGTTGCAGCTTCCTTCGACATCTGTGGGGGCAGAAATCAATCAGTTGGCACTGCATTACTATCAATCAGTGTTGTGTAAGTGGCCAAAGCATTTGACGATTCGAGGCACCAACAACACAAATTGAGTCCAAACAAACTCATTCCAAATGGTGTTTGGGGTTGAATTAAGCTTGAGCTGTTGCAGCTTCCTTCGACATCTGTGGGGGCAGAAATCAATCAGTTGGCACTGCATTACTATCAATCAGTGTTGTGTAAGTGGCCAAAGCATTTAACAATTCGAGGCACCAACAACACTAATTGAGTCCAAACAAAAGTCATTCCAAATGGTGTTTGGGGTTGAATTAAACTTGAGCTGTTGCAGCTTCCTTGGACATCTGTTGGGGCAGAAATCAATTAGTTGGTGCTGACCTACAATCAATCAATGATGTTAAAGTGGCCAAAGCAATTGAAAATTCAAGGCACCAACAACACTAATTGAGTCCAAACAAACACATTCCAAATGGTGTTTGGGGTAGAATTAAGCTTCAGCTGTTGCAGCCTGCTTCGACAACTGTTGGTGCAGAAATCAATCAGTTGGTGCTGACCTACAATCAATCAATGATGTTAAAGTGGCCAAAGCAATTGAAAATTCAAGGCACCAACAACACAAATTGAGTCCAAACAAACTCATTCCAAATGGTGTTTGGGGTTGAATTAAGCTTGAGCTGTTGCAGCTTCCTTGGACATCTGTGGGGGCAGAAATCAATCAGTTGGCACTGCATTACTATCAATCAGTGTTGTGTAAGTGGCCAAAGCATTTAACAATTCGAGGCACCAACAACACTAATTGAGTCCAAACAAAAGTCATTCCAAATGGTGTTTGGGGTTGAATTAAACTTGAGCTGTTGCAGCTTCCTTGGACACCTGTTGGTGCAGAAATCAATCAGTTGGTGCTGACCTACAATCAAGCAATGATGTTAAAGTGGCCAAAGCAATTGAAAATTCAAGGCACCAACAACACAAATTGAGTCCAAACAAACTCATTCCAAATGGTGTTTGGGGTTGAATTAAGCTTGAGCTGTTGCAGCTTCCTTCGACATCTGTTGGTGCAGAAATCAATCAGTTGGTGCTGACCTACAATCAATCAATGATGTTAAAGTGGCCAAAGCAATTGGAAATTCAAGGCACCAACAACACAAATTGAGTCCAAACAAACTCATTCCAAATGGTGTTTGGGGTTGAATTAAGCTTGAGCTGTTGCAGCTTCCTTCGACATCTGTGGGGGCAGAAATCAATCAGTTGGCACTGCATTACTATCAATCAGTGTTGTGTAAGTGGCCAAAGCATTTGACAATTCGAGGCACCAACAATACTAATTGAGTCCAAACAAACTAAACCAAATGGTGTTTGGGGTTGAATTAAGCTTGAGCTTATGCAGCTTCCTTGGACATCTGTTGGTGCAGAAATCAATCAGTTGGTGCTGACCTACAATCAATCAATGATGTTAAAGTGGCCAAAGCAATTCAAAATTCAAGGCACCAACAACACAAATTGAGTCCAAACAAACTCATTCCAAATGGTGTTTGGGGTTGAATTAAGCTTGAGCTGTTGCAGCTTCCTTGGACATCTGTGGGGGCAGAAATCAATCAGTTGGCACTGCATTACTATCAATCAGTGTTGTGTAAGTAGCCAAAGCATTTAACAATTCGAGGCACCAACAACACTAATTGAGTCCAAACAAAAGTCATTCCAAATGGTGTTTGGGGTTGAATTAAACTTGAGCTGTTGCAGCTTCCTTGGACACCTGTTGGTGCAGAAATCAATCAGTAGGTGCTGACCTACAATCAATCAATGATGTTAAAGTGGCCAAAGCATTTTACAATTCGGGGCACCAACAACACTAATTGAGTCCATACAAACTCATTCCAAATGGTGTTTGGGGTTGAATTAAGCTTGAGCTGTTGGAGCTTCCTTAGACATCTGTGGGGGCAGAAATCAATCAGTTGGCACTGCATTACTATCAATCAGTGTTGTGTAAGTGGCCAAAGTATTTGACAATTCGAGGCACCAACAACACTAATTGAGTCCAAACAAACTCATTCAAAATGGTGATAGGGGTCTAATCAAGCTTGAGCTGTTGAAGCCTGCTTCGACATCTGTGGGGGCAGAAATCAATCAGTTGGTGCTGACCTACAATCAATCAATGATGTTAAAGTGGCCAAAGCATTTGACAATTCGAGGCACCAACAACACTAATGGAGTCCAAACAAACTCATTCCAAATGGTGTTTGGCGTTGAATTAAGCTTGAGCTGTTGCAGCTTCCTTGGACATCTGTTGGTGCAGAAATCAATCAGTTGGTGCTGACCTACAATCAATCAATGATGTTAAAGTGGCCAAAGCAATTGAAAATTCAAGGCACCAACAACACAAAGTGAGTCCAAATAAACTCATTCAAAATGGTGTTTTGGGTCATCAAGCTTGAGCTGTTGCAGCCTGCTTCGACATCTGTTGGGGCAGAAATCGATCAGTTGGTGCTGAATAACTATCAATCAGTGTTGTTTAAGTGGCCAAAGCATTTGACAATTCGAGGCACCAACAACACTAATTGAGTCCAAACAAACTCATTCCAAATGGTGTTTGGGGTTGAATTAAGCTTGAGCTGTTGCAGCTTCCTTCGACATCTGTTGGTGCAGAAATCAATCAGTTGGTGCTGACCTACAATCAATCAATGATGTTAACGTGGCCAAAGCAATTGAAAATTCAAGGCACCAACAACACAAAGTGAGTCCAAATAAACCCATTCAAAATGGTGTTTTGGGTCATCAAGCTTGAGCTGTTGCAGCCTGTTTCGACATCTGTTGGGGCAGAAATCGATCAGTTGGTGCTGAATAACTATCAATCAGTGTTGTTTAAGTGGCCAAAGCATTTGACAATTCGAGGCACCAACAACACTAATTGAGTCCAAACAAACTCATTCCAAATGGTGTTTGGGGTTGAATTAAGCTTGAGCTGTTGCAGCTTCCTTGGACATCTGTTGGTGCAGAAATCAATCAGTTGGTGCTGACCTACAATCAATCAATGATGTTAAAGTGGCCAAAGCAATAGAAAATTCAAGGCACCAACAACACAAATTGAGTCCAAACAAATACATTCCAAATGGTGTTTGGGGTTGAATTAAGCTTGAGCTGTTGCAGCTTCCTTCGACATCTGTGGGGGCAGAAATCAATCAGTTGGCACTGCATTACTATCAATCAGTGTTGTGTAAGTGGCCAAAGCATTTGACAATTCGAGGCACCAACAACACTAATTGAGTCCAAACAAACTCATTCAAAATGGTGATTGGGGTCTAATCAAGCTTGAGCTGTTGAAGCCTGCTTCGACATCTGTGGGGGCAGAAATCAATCAGTTGGTGCTGACCTACAATCAATCAATGATGTTAAAGTGGCCAAAGCATTTGACAATTCGAGGCACCAACAACACTAATGGAGTCCAAACAAACTCATTCCAAATGGTGTTTGGCGTTGAATTAAGCTTGAGCTGTTGCAGCTTCCTTGGACATCTGTTGGTGCAGAAATCAATCAGTTGGTGCTGACCTACAATCAATCAATGATGTTAACGTGGCCAAAGCAATTGAAAATTCAAGGCACCAACAACACAAAGTGAGTCCAAATAAACTCATTCAAAATGGTGTTTTGGGTCATCAAGCTTGAGCTGTTGCAGCCTGCTTCGACATCTGTTGGGGCAGAAATCGATCAGTTGGTGCTGAATAACTATCAATCAGTGTTGTTTAAGTGGCCAAAGCATTTGACAATTCGAGGCACCAACAACACTAATTGAGTCCAAACAAACTCATTCCAAATGGTGTTTGGGGTTGAATTAAGCTTGAGCTGTTGCAGCTTCCTTGGACATCTGTTGGTGCAGAAATCAATCAGTTGGTGCTGACCTACAATCAATCAATGATGTTAAAGTGGCCAAAGCAATAGAAAATTCAAGGCACCAACAACACAAATTGAGTCCAAACAAACTCATTCAAAATGGTGATTGGGGTCGAATCAAGCTTGAGCTGTTGCAGCCTGCTTCGACATCTGTTGGGGCAGAAATCGATCAGTTGGTGCTGAATAACTATCAATCAGTGTTGTTTAAGTGGCCAAAGCATTTGACAATTCGAGGCACCAACAACACTAATTGAGTCCAAACAAACTCATTCCAAATGGTGTTTGGGGTTGAATTAAGCTTGAGCTGTTGCAGCTTCCTTGGACATCTGTTGGTGCAGAAATCAATCAGTTGGTGCTGACCTACAATCAATCAATGATGTTAAAGTGGCCAAAGCAATAGAAAATTCAAGGCACCAACAACACAAATTGAGTCCAAACAAACTCATTCAAAATGGTGATTGGGGTCGAATCAAGCTTGAGCTGTTGCAGCCTGCTTCGACATCTGTTGGGGCAGAAATCGATCAGTTGGTGCTGAATAACTATCAATCAGTGTTGTTTAAGTGGCCAAAGCATTTGACAATTCGAGGCACCAACAACACTAATTGAGTCCAAACAAACTCATTCCAAATGGTGTTTGGGGTTGAATTAAGCTTGAGCTGTTGAAGCTTCCTTCGACATCTGTGGGGGCAGAAATCAATCAGTTGGTGCTGACCTACAATCAATCAATGATGTTAAAGTGGCCAAAGCAATTGAAAATTCAAGGCACCAACAACACAAAGTGAGTACAAACAAACTCATTCAAAATGGTGTTTTGGGTCATCAAGCTTGAGCTGTTGCAGCCTGCTTCGACATCTGTTGGGGCAGAAATCGATCAGTTGGTGCTGAATAACTATCAATCAGAGTTGTTTAAGTGGCCAAAGCATTTGACAATTCGAGGCACCAACAACACTAATTGAGTCCAAACAAACTTATTCCAAATGGTGTTTGGGGTTGAATTAAGCTTGAGCTTATGCAGCTTCCTTGGACATCTGTTGGTGCAGAAATCAATCAGTTCGTGCTGACCTACAATCAATCAATGATGTTAAAGTGGCCAAAGCAATTGAAAATTCAAGGCACCAACAACACAAATTGAGTCCAAACAAACTCATTCCAAATGGTGTTTGGGGTTGAATTAAGCTTGAGCTGTTGCAGCTTCCTTCGACATCTGTGGGGGCAGAAATCAATCAGTTGGCACTGCATTACTATCAATCAGTGTTGTGTAAGTGGTCAAAGCATTTGACAATTCGAGGCACCAACAACGATAATTGAGTCCAAACAAACTCATTCCAAATGGTGTTTGGGGTTGAATTAAGCTTGAGCTGTTGCAGCTTCCTTGGACATCTGTTGGTGCAGAAATCAATCAGTTGGTGCTGACCTACAATCAATCAATGATGTTCAAGTGGCCAAAGCAATTGAAAATTCAAGCCACCAACAACACAAATTGAGTCCAAACAAACTCATTCCAAATGGTGTTTGGGGTTGAATTAAGCTTGAGCTGTTGCAGCTTCCTTGGACATCTGTTGGTGCAGAAATCAATCAGTTGGTGCTGACGTACAATCAATCAATGATGTTAAAGTGGCCAAAGCAATTGAAAATTCAAGGCACCAACAACACAAATTGAGTCCAAACAAACTCATTCCAAATGGTGTTTGGGGTTGAATTAAGCTTGAGCTGTTGCAGCTTCCTTCGACATCTGTGGGGGCAGAAATCAATCAGTTGGTGCTGACCTACAATCAATGATGTTAAAGTGGCCAAAGCAATTGAAAATTCAAGGCACCAACAACACAAATTGAGTCCAAACAAACTCATTCCAAATGGTGTTTGGGGTTGAATTAAGCTTGAGCTGTTGCAGCTTCCTTCGACATCTGTGGGGGCAGAAATCAATCAGTTGGCACTGCATTACTATTAATCAGTGTTGTGTAAGTGGCCAAAGTATTTGACAATTCGAGGCACCAACAACACTAATTGAGTCCATACAAACTCATTCCAAATGGTGTTTGGGGTTGAATTAAGCTTGAGCTGTTGCAGCTTCCTTGGACATCTGTTGGTGCAGAAATCAATCAGTTGGTGCTGACCTACAATCAATCAATGATGTTAAAGTGGCCAAAGCAATTGAAAATTCAAGGCACCAACAACACTAATTGAGTCCAAACAAACTTATTCCAAATGGTGTATGGGGTTGAATTAAGCTTGAGCTTATGCAGCTTCCTTGGACATCTGTTGGTGCAGAAATCAATCAGTTGGTGCTGACCTACAATCAATCAATGATGTTAAAGTGGCCAAAGCAATTGAAAATTCAAGGCACCAACAACACAAATTGAGTCCAAACAAACTCATTCCAAATGGTGTTTGGGGTTGAATTAAGCTTGAGCTGTTGCAGCTTCCTTCGACATCTGTGGGGGCAGAAATCAATCAGTTGGCACTGCATTACTATCAATCAGTGTTGTGTAAGTGGCCAAAGCATTTGACAATTCGAGGCACCAACAACACAAATTGAGTCCAAACAAACTCATTCCAAATGGTGTTTGGGGTTGAATTAAGCTTGAGCTGTTGCAGCTTCCTTCGACATCTGTGGGGGCAGAAATCAATCAGTTGGCACTGCATTACTATCAATCAGTGTTGTGTAAGTGGCCAAAGCATTTGACAATTCGAGGCACCAACAATACTAATTGAGTCCAAACAAACTAAACCAAATGGTGTTTGGGGTTGAATTAAGCTTGAGCTGTTGCAGCTTCCTTGGACATCTGTTGGTGCAGAAATCAATCAGTTGGTGCTGACCTACAATCAATCAATGATGTTAAAGTGGCCAAAGCAATTCAAAATTCAAGGCACCAACAACACAAATTGAGTCCAAACAAACTCATTCCAAATGGTGTTTGGGGTTGAATTAAGCTTGAGCTGTTGCAGCTTCCTTGGACATCTGTGGGGGCAGAAATCAATCAGTTGGCACTGCATTACTATCAATCAGTGTTGTGTAAGTAGCCAAAGCATTTAACAATTCGAGGCACCAACAACACTAATTGAGTCCAAACAAAAGTCATTCCAAATGGTGTTTGGGGTTGAATTAAACTTGAGCTGTTGCAGCTTCCTTGGACACCTGTTGGTGCAGAAATCAATCAGTAGGTGCTGACCTACAATCAATCAATGATGTTAAAGTGGCCAAAGCATTTGACAATTCGGGGCACCAACAACACTAATTGAGTCCAAACAAACTCATTCCAAATGGTGTTTGGGGTTGAATTAAGCTTGAGCTGTTGGAGCTTCCTTAGACATCTGTGGGGGCAGAAATCAATCAGTTGGCAATGCATTACTATCAATCAGTGTTGTGTAAGTTGCCAAAGTATTTGACAATTCGAGGCACCAACAACACTAATTGAGTCCAAACAAACTCATTCAAAATGGTGATAGGGGTCTAATCAAGCTTGAGCTGTTGAAGCCTGCTTCGACATCTGTGGGGGCAGAAATCAATCAGTTGGTGCTGACCTACAATCAATCAATGATGTTAAAGTGGCCAAAGCATTTGACAATTCGAGGCACCAACAACACTAATGGAGTCCAAACAAACTCATTCCAAATGGTGTTTGGCGTTGAATTAAGCTTGAGCTGTTGCAGCTTCCTTGGACATCTGTTGGTGCAGAAATCAATCAGTTGGTGCTGACCTACAATCAATCAATGATGTTAACGTGGCCAAAGCAATTGAAAATTCAAGGCACCAACAACACAAAGTGAGTCCAAATAAACTCATTCAAAATGGTGTTTTGGGTCATCAAGCTTGAGCTGTTGCAGCCTGCTTCGACATCTGTTGGGGCAGAAATCGATCAGTTGGTGCTGAATAACTATCAATCAGTGTTGTTTAAGTGGCCAAAGCATTTGACAATTCGAGGCACCAACAACACTAATTGAGTCCAAACAAACTCATTCCAAATGGTGTTTGGGGTTGAATTAAGCTTGAGCTGTTGCAGCTTCCTTCGACATCTGTTGGTGCAGAAATCAATCAGTTGGTGCTGACCTACAATCAATCAATGATGTTAACGTGGCCAAAGCAATTGAAAATTCAAGGCACCAACAACACAAAGTGAGTCCAAATAAACTCATTCAAAATGGTGTTTTGGGTCATCAAGCTTGAGCTGTTGCAGCCTGTTTCGACATCTGTTGGGGCAGAAATCGATCAGTTGGTGCTGAATAACTATCAATCAGTGTTGTTTAAGTGGCCAAAGCATTTGACAATTCGAGGCACCAACAACACTAATTGAGTCCAAACAAACTCATTCCAAATGGTGTTTGGGGTTGAATTAAGCTTGAGCTGTTGCAGCTTCCTTGGACATCTGTTGGTGCAGAAATCAATCAGTTGGTGCTGACCTACAATCAATCAATGATGTTAAAGTGGCCAAAGCAATAGAAAATTCAAGGCACCAACAACACAAATTGAGTCCAACCAAACTCATTCCAAATGGTGTTTGGGGTTGAATTAAGCTTGAGCTGTTGCAGCTTCCTTCGACATCTGTGGGGGCAGAAATCAATCAGTTGGCACTGCATTACTATCAATCAGTGTTGTGTAAGTGGCCAAAGCATTTGACAATTCGAGGCACCAACAACACTAATTGAGTCCAAACAAACTCATTCAAAATGGTGATTGGGGTCTAATCAAGCTTGAGCTGTTGAAGCCTGCTTCGACATCTGTGGGGGCAGAAATCAATCAGTTGGTGCTGACCTACAATCAATCAATGATGTTAAAGTGGCCAAAGCATTTGACAATTCGAGGCACCAACAACACTAATGGAGTCCAAACAAACTCATTCCAAATGGTGTTTGGGGTTGAATTAAGCTTGAGCTGTTGCAGCTTCCTTGGACATCTGTTGGTGCAGAAATCAATCAGTTGGTGCTGACCTACAATCAATCAATGATGTTAAAGTGGCCAAAGCAATTGAAAATTCAAGGCACCAACAACACAAATTGAGTCCAAACAAACTCATTCCAAATGGTGTTTGGGGTTGAATTAAGCTTGAGCTGTTGCAGCTTCCTTCGACATCTGTGGGGGCAGAAATCAATCAGTTGGTGCTGACCTACAATCAATGATGTTAAAGTGGCCAAAGCAATTGAAAATTCAAGGCACCAACAACACAAATTGAGTCCAAACAAACTCATTCCAAATGGTGTTTGGGGTTGAATTAAGCTTGAGCTGTTGCAGCTTCCTTCGACATCTGTGGGGGCAGAAATCAATCAGTTGGCACTGCATTACTATTAATCAGTGTTGTGTAAGTGGCCAAAGTATTTGACAATTCGAGGCACCAACAACACTAATTGAGTCCATACAAACTCATTCCAAATGGTGTTTGGGGTTGAATTAAGCTTGAGCTGTTGCAGCTTCCTTGGACATCTGTTGGTGCAGAAATCAATCAGTTGGTGCTGACCTACAATCAATCAATGATGTTAAAGTGGCCAAAGCAATTGAAAATTCAAGGCACCAACAACACTAATTGAGTCCAAACAAACTTATTCCAAATGGTGTATGGGGTTGAATTAAGCTTGAGCTTATGCAGCTTCCTTGGACATCTGTTGGTGCAGAAATCAATCAGTTGGTGCTGACCTACAATCAATCAATGATGTTAAAGTGGCCAAAGCAATTGAAAATTCAAGGCACCAACAACACAAATTGAGTCCAAACAAACTCATTCCAAATGGTGTTTGGGGTTGAATTAAGCTTGAGCTGTTGCAGCTTCCTTCGACATCTGTGGGGGCAGAAATCAATCAGTTGGCACTGCATTACTATCAATCAGTGTTGTGTAAGTGGCCAAAGCATTTAACAATTCGAGGCACCAACAACACTAATTGAGTCCAAACAAAAGTCATTCCAAATGGTGTTTGGGGTTGAATTAAACTTGAGCTGTTGCAGCTTCCTTGGACATCTGTTGGGGCAGAAATCAATTAGTTGGTGCTGACCTACAATCAATCAATGATGTTAAAGTGGCCAAAGCAATTGAAAATTCAAGGCACCAACAACACTAATTGAGTCCAAACAAACACATTCCAAATGGTGTTTGGGGTAGAATTAAGCTTCAGCTGTTGCAGCCTGCTTCGACATCTGTTGGTGCAGAATTCAATCAGTTGGTGCTGACCTACACTCAATCAATGATGTTAAAGTGGCCAAAGCAATTGAAAATTCAAGGCACCAACAACACAAATTGAGTCCAAACAAACTCATTCCAAATGGTGTTTGGGGTTGAATTAAGCTTGAGCTGTTGCAGCTTCCTTCGACATCTGTGGGGGCAGAAATCAATCAGTTGGCACTGCATTACTATCAATCAGTGTTGTGTAAGTGGCCAAAGCATTTAACAATTCAAGGCACCAACAACACTAATTGAGTCCAAACAAAAGTCATTCCAAATGGTGTTTGGGGTTGAATTAAACTTGAGCTGTTGCAGCTTCCTTGGACACCTGTTGGTGCAGAAATCAATCAGTTGGTGCTGACCTACAATCAAGCAATGATGTTAAAGTGGCCAAAGCAATTGAAAATTCAAGGCACCAACAACACAAATTGAGTCCAAACAAACTCATTCCAAATGGTGTTTGGGGTTGAATTAAGCTTGAGCTGTTGCAGCTTCCTTCGACATCTGTGGGGGCAGAAATCAATCAGTTGGCACTGCATTACTATCAATCAGTGTTGTGTAAGTGGCCAAAGCATTTGACAATTCGAGGCACCAACAATACTAATTGAGTCCAAACAAACTAAACCAAATGGTGTTTGGGGTTGAATTAAGCTTGAGCTGTTGCAGCTTCCTTGGACATCTGTTGGTGCAGAAATCAATCAGTTGGTGCTGACCTACAATCAATCAATGATGTTAAAGTGGCCAAAGCAATTGAAAATGCAAGGCAACAACAACACAAATTGAGTCCAAACAAACTCATTCCAAATGGTGTTTGGGGTTGAATTAAGCTTGAGCTGTTGCAGCTTCCTTCGACATCTGTTGGTGCAGAAATCAATCAGTTGGTGCTGACCTACAATCAATCAATGATGTTAAAGTGGCCAAAGCAATTGAAAATTCAAGGCACCAACAACACTAATTGAGTCCAAACAAACTTATTCCAAATGGTGTATGGGGTTGAATTAAGCTTGAGCTTATGCAGCTTCCTTGGACATCTGTTGGTGCAGAAATCAATCAGTTGGTGCTGACCTACAATCAATCAATGATGTTAAAGTGGCCAAAGCAATTGAAAATTCAAGGCACCAACAACACAAATTGAGTCCAAACAAACTCATTCCAAATGGTGTTTGGGGTTGAATTAAGCTTGAGCTGTTGCAGCTTCCTTCGACATCTGTGGGGGCAGAAATCAATCAGTTGGCACTGCATTACTATCAATCAGTGTTGTGTAAGTGGCCAAAGCATTTGACAATTCGAGGCACCAACAACACAAATTGAGTCCAAACAAACTCATTCCAAATGGTGTTTGGGGTTGAATTAAGCTTGAGCTGTTGCAGCTTCCTTCGACATCTGTGGGGGCAGAAATCAATCAGTTGGCACTGCATTACTATCAATCAGTGTTGTGTAAGTGGCCAAAGCATTTGACAATTCGAGGCACCAACAATACTAATTGAGTCCAAACAAACTAAACCAAATGGTGTTTGGGGTTGAATTAAGCTTGAGCTGTTGCAGCTTCCTTGGACATCTGTTGGTGCAGAAATCAATCAGTTGGTGCTGACCTACAATCAATCAATGATGTTAAAGTGGCCAAAGCAATTCAAAATTCAAGGCACCAACAACACAAATTGAGTCCAAACAAACTCATTCCAAATGGTGTTTGGGGTTGAATTAAGCTTGAGCTGTTGCAGCTTCCTTGGACATCTGTGGGGGCAGAAATCAATCAGTTGGCACTGCATTACTATCAATCAGTGTTGTGTAAGTAGCCAAAGCATTTAACAATTCGAGGCACCAACAACACTAATTGAGTCCAAACAAAAGTCATTCCAAATGGTGTTTGGGGTTGAATTAAACTTGAGCTGTTGCAGCTTCCTTGGACACCTGTTGGTGCAGAAATCAATCAGTAGGTGCTGACCTACAATCAATCAATGATGTTAAAGTGGCCAAAGCATTTGACAATTCGGGGCACCAACAACACTAATTGAGTCCAAACAAACTCATTCCAAATGGTGTTTGGGGTTGAATTAAGCTTGAGCTGTTGGAGCTTCCTTAGACATCTGTGGGGGCAGAAATCAATCAGTTGGCAATGCATTACTATCAATCAGTGTTGTGTAAGTTGCCAAAGTATTTGACAATTCGAGGCACCAACAACACTAATTGAGTCCAAACAAACTCATTCAAAATGGTGATAGGGGTCTAATCAAGCTTGAGCTGTTGAAGCCTGCTTCGACATCTGTGGGGGCAGAAATCAATCAGTTGGTGCTGACCTACAATCAATCAATGATGTTAAAGTGGCCAAAGCATTTGACAATTCGAGGCACCAACAACACTAATGGAGTCCAAACAAACTCATTCCAAATGGTGTTTGGCGTTGAATTAAGCTTGAGCTGTTGCAGCTTCCTTGGACATCTGTTGGTGCAGAAATCAATCAGTTGGTGCTGACCTACAATCAATCAATGATGTTAACGTGGCCAAAGCAATTGAAAATTCAAGGCACCAACAACACAAAGTGAGTCCAAATAAACTCATTCAAAATGGTGTTTTGGGTCATCAAGCTTGAGCTGTTGCAGCCTGCTTCGACATCTGTTGGGGCAGAAATTGATCAGTTGGTGCTGAATAACTATCAATCAGTGTTGTTTAAGTGGCCAAAGCATTTGACAATTCGAGGCACCAACAACACTAATTGAGTCCAAACAAACTCATTCCAAATGGTGTTTGGGGTTGAATTAAGCTTGAGCTGTTGCAGCTTCCTTGGACATCTGTTGGTGCAGAAATCAATCAGTTGGTGCTGACCTACAATCAATCAATGATGTTAAAGTGGCCAAAGCAATAGAAAATTCAAGGCACCAACAACACAAATTGAGTCCAAACAAACTCATTCCAAATGGTGTTTGGGGTTGAATTAAGCTTGAGCTGTTGCAGCTTCCTTCGACATCTGTGGGGGCAGAAATCAATCAGTTGGCACTGCATTACTATCAATCAGTGTTGTGTAAGTGGCCAAAGCATTTAACAATTCGAGGCACCAACAACACTAATTGAGTCCAAACAAAAGTCATTCCAAATGGTGTTTGGGGTTGAATTAAGCTTGAGCTGTTGCAGCCTGCTTCGACATCTGTTGGGGCAGAAATCGATCAGTTGGTGCTGACCTACAATCAATCAATGATGTTAAAGTGGCCAAAGCAATTGAAAATTCAAGGCACCAACAACACAAATTGAGTCCAAACAAACTCATTCCAAATGGTGTTTTGGGTCATCAAGCTTGAGCTGTTGCAGCCTGCTTCGACATCTGTTGGGGCAGAAATCGATCAGTTGGTGCTGAATAACTATCAATCAGAGTTGTTTAAGTGGCCAAAGCATTTGACAATTCGAGGCACCAACAACACTAATTGAGTCCAAACAAACTTATTCCAAATGGTGTTTGGGGTTGAATTAAGCTTGAGCTTATGCAGCTTCCTTGGACATCTGTTGGTGCAGAAATCAATCAGTTCGTGCTGACCTACAATCAATCAATGATGTTAAAGTGGCCAAAGCAATTGAAAATTCAAGGCACCAACAACACAAATTGAGTCCAAACAAACTCATTCCAAATGGTGTTTGGGGTTGAATTAAGCTTGAGCTGTTGCAGCTTCCTTCGACATCTGTGGGGGCAGAAATCAATCAGTTGGCACTGCATTACTATCAATCAGTGTTGTGTAAGTGGTCAAAGCATTTGACAATTCGAGGCACCAACAACGATAATTGAGTCCAAACAAACTCATTCCAAATGGTGTTTGGGGTTGAATTAAGCTTGAGCTGTTGCAGCTTCCTTGGACATCTGTTGGTGCAGAAATCAATCAGTTGGTGCTGACCTACAATCAATCAATGATGTTCAAGTGGCCAAAGCAATTGAAAATTCAAGCCACCAACAACACAAATTAAGTCCAAACAAACTCATTCCAAATGGTGTTTGGGGTTGAATTAAGCTTGAGCTGTTGCAGCTTCCTTGGACATCTGTTGGTGCAGAAATCAATCAGTTGGTGCTGACCTACAATCAATCAATGATGTTAAAGTGGCCAAAGCAATTGAAAATTCAAGGCACCAACAACACAAATTGAGTCCAAACAAACTCATTCCAAATGGTGTTTGGGGTTGAATTAAGCTTGAGCTGTTGCAGCTTCCTTCGACATCTGTGGGGGCAGAAATCAATCAGTTGGTGCTGACCTACAATCAATGATGTTAAAGTGGCCAAAGCAATTGAAAATTCAAGGCACCAACAACACAAATTGAGTCCAAACAAACTCATTCCAAATGGTGTTTGGGGTTGAATTAAGCTTGAGCTGTTGCAGCTTCCTTCGACATCTGTGGGGGCAGAAATCAATCAGTTGGCACTGCATTACTATTAATCAGTGTTGTGTAAGTGGCCAAAGTATTTGACAATTCGAGGCACCAACAACACTAATTGAGTCCATACAAACTCATTCCAAATGGTGTTTGGGGTTGAATTAAACTTGAGCTGTTGCAGCTTCCTTGGACATCTGTTGGTGCAGAAATCAATCAGTTGGTGCTGACCTACAATCAATCAATGATGTTAAAGTGGCCAAAGCAATTGAAAATTCAAGGCACCAACAACACTAATTGAGTCCAAACAAACTTATTCCAAATGGTGTATGGGGTTGAATTAAGCTTGAGCTTATGCAGCTTCCTTGGACATCTGTTGGTGCAGAAATCAATCAGTTGGTGCTGACCTACAATCAATCAATGATGTTAAAGTGGCCAAAGCAATTGAAAATTCAAGGCACCAACAACACAAATTGAGTCCAAACAAACTCATTCCAAATGGTGTTTGGGGTTGAATTAAGCTTGAGCTGTTGCAGCTTCCTTCGACATCTGTGGGGGCAGAAATCAATCAGTTGGCACTGCATTACTATCAATCAGTGTTGTGTAAGTGGCCAAAGCATTTAACAATTCGAGGCACCAACAACACTAATTGAGTCCAAACAAAAGTCATTCCAAATGGTGTTTGGGGTTGAATTAAACTTGAGCTGTTGCAGCTTCCTTGGACATCTGTTGGGGCAGAAATCAATTAGTTGGTGCTGACCTACAATCAATCAATGATGTTAAAGTGGCCAAAGCAATTGAAAATTCAAGGCACCAACAACACTAATTGAGTCCAAACAAACACATTCCAAATGGTGTTTGGGGTAGAATTAAGCTTCAGCTGTTGCAGCCTGCTTCGACATCTGTTGGTGCAGAATTCAATCAGTTGGTGCTGACCTACACTCAATCAATGATGTTAAAGTGGCCAAAGCAATTGAAAATTCAAGGCACCAACAACACAAATTGAGTCCAAACAAACTCATTCCAAATGGTGTTTGGGGTTGAATTAAGCTTGAGCTGTTGCAGCTTCCTTCGACATCTGTGGGGGCAGAAATCAATCAGTTGGCACTGCATTACTATCAATCAGTGTTGTGTAAGTGGCCAAAGCATTTAACAATTCAAGGCACCAACAACACTAATTGAGTCCAAACAAAAGTCATTCCAAATGGTGTTTGGGGTTGAATTAAACTTGAGCTGTTGCAGCTTCCTTGGACACCTGTTGGTGCAGAAATCAATCAGTTGGTGCTGACCTACAATCAAGCAATGATGTTAAAGTGGCCAAAGCAATTGAAAATTCAAGGCACCAACAACACAAATTGAGTCCAAACAAACTCATTCCAAATGGTGTTTGGGGTTGAATTAAGCTTGAGCTGTTGCAGCTTCCTTCGACATCTGTGGGGGCAGAAATCAATCAGTTGGCACTGCATTACTATCAATCAGTGTTGTGTAAGTGGCCAAAGCATTTGACAATTCGAGGCACCAACAATACTAATTGAGTCCAAACAAACTAAACCAAATGGTGTTTGGGGTTGAATTAAGCTTGAGCTGTTGCAGCTTCCTTGGACATCTGTTGGTGCAGAAATCAATCAGTTGGTGCTGACCTACAATCAATCAATGATGTTAAAGTGGCCAAAGCAATTCAAAATTCAAGGCACCAACAACACAAATTGAGTCCAAACAAACTCATTCCATTTGGTGTTTGGGGTTGAATTAAGCTTGAGCTGTTGCAGCTTCCTTGGACATCTGTGGGGGCAGAAATCAATCAGTTGGCACTGCATTACTATCAATCAGTGTTGTGTAAGTAGCCAAAGCATTTAACAATTCGAGGCACCAACAACACTAATTGAGTCCAAACAAAAGTCATTCCAAATGGTGTTTGGGGTTGAATTAAACTTGAGCTGTTGCAGCTTCCTTGGACACCTGTTGGTGCAGAAATCAATCAGTAGGTGCTGACCTACAATCAATCAATGATGTTAAAGTGGCCAAAGCATTTGACAATTCGGGGCACCAACAACACTAATTGAGTCCAAACAAACTCATTCCAAATGGTGTTTGGGGTTGAATTAAGCTTGAGCTGTTGGAGCTTCCTTAGACATCTGTGGGGGCAGAAATCAATCAGTTGGCAATGCATTACTATCAATCAGTGTTGTGTAAGTTGCCAAAGTATTTGACAATTCGAGGCACCAACAACACTAATTGAGTCCAAACAAACTCATTCAAAATGGTGATAGGGGTCTAATCAAGCTTGAGCTGTTGAAGCCTGCTTCGACATCTGTGGGGGCAGAAATCAATCAGTTGGTGCTGACCTACAATCAATCAATGATGTTAAAGTGGCCAAAGCATTTGACAATTCGAGGCACCAACAACACTAATGGAGTCCAAACAAACTCATTCCAAATGGTGTTTGGCGTTGAATTAAGCTTGAGCTGTTGCAGCTTCCTTGGACATCTGTTGGTGCAGAAATCAATCAGTTGGTGCTGACCTACAATCAATCAATGATGTTAACGTGGCCAAAGCAATTGAAAATTCAAGGCACCAACAACACAAAGTGAGTCCAAATAAACTCATTCAAAATGGTGTTTTGGGTCATCAAGCTTGAGCTGTTGCAGCCTGCTTCGACATCTGTTGGGGCAGAAATCGATCAGTTGGTGCTGAATAACTATCAATCAGTGTTGTTTAAGTGGCCAAAGCATTTGACAATTCGAGGCACCAACAACACTAATTGAGTCCAAACAAACTCATTCCAAATGGTGTTTGGGGTTGAATTAAGCTTGAGCTGTTGCAGCTTCCTTCGACATCTGTTGGTGCAGAAATCAATCAGTTGGTGCTGACCTACAATCAATCAATGATGTTAACGTGGCCAAAGCAATTGAAAATTCAAGGCACCAACAACACAAAGTGAGTCCAAATAAACTCATTCAAAATGGTGTTTTGGGTCATCAAGCTTGAGCTGTTGCAGCCTGTTTCGACATCTGTTGGGGCAGAAATCGATCAGTTGGTGCTGAATAACTATCAATCAGTGTTGTTTAAGTGGCCAAAGCATTTGACAATTCGAGGCACCAACAACACTAATTGAGTCCAAACAAACTCATTCCAAATGGTGTTTGGGGTTGAATTAAGCTTGAGCTGTTGCAGCTTCCTTGGACATCTGTTGGTGCAGAAATCAATCAGTTGGTGCTGACCTACAATCAATCAATGATGTTAAAGTGGCCAAAGCAATAGAAAATTCAAGGCACCAACAACACAAATTGAGTCCAACCAAACTCATTCCAAATGGTGTTTGGGGTTGAATTAAGCTTGAGCTGTTGCAGCTTCCTTCGACATCTGTGGGGGCAGAAATCAATCAGTTGGCACTGCATTACTATCAATCAGTGTTGTGTAAGTGGCCAAAGCATTTAACAATTCGAGGCACCAACAACACTAATTGAGTCCAAACAAAAGTCATTCCAAATGGTGTTTGGGGTTGAATTAAACTTGAGCTGTTGCAGCTTCCTTGGACACCTGTTGGTGCAGAAATCAATCAGTAGGTGCTGACCTACAATCAATCAATGATGTTAAAGTGGCCAAAGCATTTGACAATTCGGGGCACCAACAACACTAATTGAGTCCAAACAAACTCATTCCAAATGGTGTTTGGGGTTGAATTAAGCTTGAGCTGTTGGAGCTTCCTTAGACATCTGTGGGGGCAGAAATCAATCAGTTGGCAATGCATTACTATCAATCAGTGTTGTGTAAGTTGCCAAAGTATTTGACAATTCGAGGCACCAACAACACTAATTGAGTCCAAACAAACTCATTCAAAATGGTGATAGGGGTCTAATCAAGCTTGAGCTGTTGAAGCCTGCTTCGACATCTGTGGGGGCAGAAATCAATCAGTTGGTGCTGACCTACAATCAATCAATGATGTTAAAGTGGCCAAAGCATTTGACAATTCGAGGCACCAACAACACTAATGGAGTCCAAACAAACTCATTCCAAATGGTGTTTGGCGTTGAATTAAGCTTGAGCTGTTGCAGCTTCCTTGGACATCTGTTGGTGCAGAAATCAATCAGTTGGTGCTGACCTACAATCAATCAATGATGTTAACGTGGCCAAAGCAATTGAAAATTCAAGGCACCAACAACACAAAGTGAGTCCAAATAAACTCATTCAAAATGGTGTTTTGGGTCATCAAGCTTGAGCTGTTGCAGCCTGCTTCGACATCTGTTGGGGCAGAAATCGATCAGTTGGTGCTGAATAACTATCAATCAGTGTTGTTTAAGTGGCCAAAGCATTTGACAATTCGAGGCACCAACAACACTAATTGAGTCCAAACAAACTCATTCCAAATGGTGTTTGGGGTTGAATTAAGCTTGAGCTGTTGCAGCTTCCTTCGACATCTGTTGGTGCAGAAATCAATCAGTTGGTGCTGACCTACAATCAATCAATGATGTTAACGTGGCCAAAGCAATTGAAAATTCAAGGCACCAACAACACAAAGTGAGTCCAAATAAACTCATTCAAAATGGTGTTTTGGGTCATCAAGCTTGAGCTGTTGCAGCCTGTTTCGACATCTGTTGGGGCAGAAATCGATCAGTTGGTGCTGAATAACTATCAATCAGTGTTGTTTAAGTGGCCAAAGCATTTGACAATTCGAGGCACCAACAACACTAATTGAGTCCAAACAAACTCATTCCAAATGGTGTTTGGGGTTGAATTAAGCTTGAGCTGTTGCAGCTTCCTTGGACATCTGTTGGTGCAGAAATCAATCAGTTGGTGCTGACCTACAATCAATCAATGATGTTAAAGTGGCCAAAGCAATAGAAAATTCAAGGCACCAACAACACAAATTGAGTCCAACCAAACTCATTCCAAATGGTGTTTGGGGTTGAATTAAGCTTGAGCTGTTGCAGCTTCCTTCGACATCTGTGGGGGCAGAAATCAATCAGTTGGCACTGCATTACTATCAATCAGTGTTGTGTAAGTGGCCAAAGCATTTGACAATTCGAGGCACCAACAACACTAATTGAGTCCAAACAAACTCATTCAAAATGGTGATTGGGGTCTAATCAAGCTTGAGCTGTTGAAGCCTGCTTCGACATCTGTGGGGGCAGAAATCAATCAGTTGGTGCTGACCTACAATCAATCAATGATGTTAAAGTGGCCAAAGCATTTGACAATTCGAGGCACCAACAACACTAATGGAGTCCAAACAAACTCATTCCAAATGGTGTTTGGCGTTGAATTAAGCTTGAGCTGTTGCAGCTTCCTTGGACATCTGTTGGTGCAGAAATCAATCAGTTGGTGCTGACCTACAATCAATCAATGATGTTAACGTGGCCAAAGCAATTGAAAATTCAAGGCACCAACAACACAAAGTGAGTCCAAATAAACTCATTCAAAATGGTGTTTTGGGTCATCAAGCTTGAGCTGTTGCAGCCTGCTTCGACATCTGTTGGGGCAGAAATCGATCAGTTGGTGCTGAATAACTATCAATCAGTGTTGTTTAAGTGGCCAAAGCATTTGACAATTCGAGGCACCAACAACACTAATTGAGTCCAAACAAACTCATTCCAAATGGTGTTTGGGGTTGAATTAAGCTTGAGCTGTTGCAGCTTCCTTGGACATCTGTTGGTGCAGAAATCAATCAGTTGGTGCTGACCTACAATCAATCAATGATGTTAAAGTGGCCAAAGCAATAGAAAATTCAAGGCACCAACAACACAAATTGAGTCCAAACAAACTCATTCCAAATGGTGTTTGGGGTTGAATTAAGCTTGAGCTGTTGCAGCTTCCTTCGACATCTGTGGGGGCAGAAATCAATCAGTTGGCACTGCATTACTATCAATCAGTGTTGTGTAAGTGGCCAAAGCATTTAACAATTCGAGGCACCAACAACACTAATTGAGTCCAAACAAAAGTCATTCCAAATGGTGTTTGGGGTTGAATTAAGCTTGAGCTGTTGCAGCTTCCTTCGACATCTGTGGGGGCAGAAATCAATCAGTTGGCACTGCATTACTGTCAATCAGTGTTGTGTAAGTGGCCAAAGTATTTGACAATTCGAGGCACCAACAACACTAATTGAGTCCAAACAAACTCATTCAAAATGGTGATTGGGGTCGAATCAAGCTTGAGCTGTTGCAGCCTGCTTCGACATCTGTTGGGGCAGAAATCGATCAGTTGGTGCTGAATAACTATCAATCAGTGTTGTTTAAGTGGCCAAAGCATTTGACAATTCGAGGCACCAACAACACTAATTGAGTCCAAACAAACTCATTCCAAATGGTGTTTGGGGTTGAATTAAGCTTGAGCTGTTGCAGCTTCCTTCGACATCTGTGGGGGCAGAAATCAATCAGTTGGTGCTGACCTACAATCAATCAATGATGTTAAAGTGGCCAAAGCAATTGAAAATTCAAGGCACCAACAACACAAATTGAGTCCAAACAAACTCATTCCAAATGGTGTTTTGGGTCATCAAGCTTGAGCTGTTGCAGCCTGCTTCGACATCTGTTGGGGCAGAAATCGATCAGTTGGTGCTGAATAACTATCAATCAGAGTTGTTTAAGTGGCCAAAGCATTTGACAATTCGAGGCACCAACAACACTAATTGAGTCCAAACAAACTTATTCCAAATGGTGTTTGGGGTTGAATTAAGCTTGAGCTTATGCAGCTTCCTTGGACATCTGTTGGTGCAGAAATCAATCAGTTCGTGCTGACCTACAATCAATCAATGATGTTAAAGTGGCCAAAGCAATTGAAAATTCAAGGCACCAACAACACAAATTGAGTCCAAACAAACTCATTCCAAATGGTGTTTGGGGTTGAATTAAGCTTGAGCTGTTGCAGCTTCCTTCGACATCTGTGGGGGCAGAAATCAATCAGTTGGCACTGCATTACTATCAATCAGTGTTGTGTAAGTGGTCAAAGCATTTGACAATTCGAGGCACCAACAACGATAATTGAGTCCAAACAAACTCATTCCAAATGGTGTTTGGGGTTGAATTAAGCTTGAGCTGTTGCAGCTTCCTTGGACATCTGTTGGTGCAGAAATCAATCAGTTGGTGCTGACCTACAATCAATCAATGATGTTCAAGTGGCCAAAGCAATTGAAAATTCAAGCCACCAACAACACAAATTAAGTCCAAACAAACTCATTCCAAATGGTGTTTGGGGTTGAATTAAGCTTGAGCTGTTGCAGCTTCCTTGGACATCTGTTGGTGCAGAAATCAATCAGTTGGTGCTGACGTACAATCAATCAATGATGTTAAAGTGGCCAAAGCAATTGAAAATTCAAGGCACCAACAACACAAATTGAGTCCAAACAAACTCATTCCAAATGGTGTTTGGGGTTGAATTAAGCTTGAGCTGTTGCAGCTTCCTTCGACATCTGTGGGGGCAGAAATCAATCAGTTGGTGCTGACCTACAATCAATGATGTTAAAGTGGCCAAAGCAATTGAAAATTCAAGGCACCAACAACACAAATTGAGTCCAAACAAACTCATTCCAAATGGTGTTTGGGGTTGAATTAAGCTTGAGCTGTTGCAGCTTCCTTCGACATCTGTGGGGGCAGAAATCAATCAGTTGGCACTGCATTACTATTAATCAGTGTTGTGTAAGTGGCCAAAGTATTTGACAATTCGAGGCACCAACAACACTAATTGAGTCCATACAAACTCATTCCAAATGGTGTTTGGGGTTGAATTAAGCTTGAGCTGTTGCAGCTTCCTTGGACATCTGTTGGTGCAGAAATCAATCAGTTGGTGCTGACCTACAATCAATCAATGATGTTAAAGTGGCCAAAGCAATTGAAAATTCAAGGCACCAACAACACTAATTGAGTCCAAACAAACTTATTCCAAATGGTGTATGGGGTTGAATTAAGCTTGAGCTTATGCAGCTTCCTTGGACATCTGTTGGTGCAGAAATCAATCAGTTGGTGCTGACCTACAATCAATCAATGATGTTAAAGTGGCCAAAGCAATTGAAAATTCAAGGCACCAACAACACAAATTGAGTCCAAACAAACTCATTCCAAATGGTGTTTGGGGTTGAATTAAGCTTGAGCTGTTGCAGCTTCCTTCGACATCTGTGGGGGCAGAAATCAATCAGTTGGCACTGCATTACTATCAATCAGTGTTGTGTAAGTGGCCAAAGCATTTGACAATTCGAGGCACCAACAACACAAATTGAGTCCAAACAAACTCATTCCAAATGGTGTTTGGGGTTGAATTAAGCTTGAGCTGTTGCAGCTTCCTTCGACATCTGTGGGGGCAGAAATCAATCAGTTGGCACTGCATTACTATCAATCAGTGTTGTGTAAGTGGCCAAAGCATTTGACGATTCGAGGCACCAACAACACAAATTGAGTCCAAACAAACTCATTCCAAATGGTGTTTGGGGTTGAATTAAGCTTGAGCTGTTGCAGCTTCCTTCGACATCTGTGGGGGCAGAAATCAATCAGTTGGCACTGCATTACTATCAATCAGTGTTGTGTCAGTGGCCAAAGCATTTAACAATTCGAGGCACCAACAACACTAATTGAGTCCAAACAAAAGTCATTCCAAATGGTGTTTGGGGTTGAATTAAACTTGAGCTGTTGCAGCTTCCTTGGACATCTGTTGGGGCAGAAATCAATTAGTTGGTGCTGACCTACAATCAATCAATGATGTTAAAGTGGCCAAAGCATTTGAAAATTCAAGGCACCAACAACACTAATTGAGTCCAAACAAACACATTCCAAATGGTGTTTGGGGTAGAATTAAGCTTCAGCTGTTGCAGCCTGCTTCGACATCTGTTGGTGCAGAAATCAATCAGTTGGTGCTGACCTACAATCAATCAATGATGTTAAAGTGGCCAAAGCAATTGAAAATTCAAGGCACCAACAACACAAATTGAGTCCAAACAAACTCATTCCAAATGGTGTTTGGGGTTGAATTAAGCTTGAGCTGTTGCAGCTTCCTTCGACATCTGTGGGGGCAGAAATCAATCAGTTGGCACTGCATTACTATCAATCAGTGTTGTGTAAGTGGCCAAAGCATTTAACAATTCGAGGCACCAACAACACTAATTGAGTCCAAACAAAAGTCATTCCAAATGGTGTTTGGGGTTGAATTAAACTTGAGCTGTTGCAGCTTCCTTGGACACCTGTTGGTGCAGAAATCAATCAGTTGGTGCTGACCTACAATCAAGCAATGATGTTAAAGTGGCCAAAGCAATTGAAAATTCAAGGCACCAACAACACAAAGTGAGTCCAAATAAACTCATTCAAAATGGTGTTTTGGGTCATCAAGCTTGAGCTGTTGCAGCCTGTTTCGACATCTGTTGGGGCAGAAATCGATCAGTTGGTGCTGAATAACTATCAATCAGTGTTGTTTAAGTGGCCAAAGCATTTGACAATTCGAGGCACCAACAACACTAATTGAGTCCAAACAAACTCATTCCAAATGGTGTTTGGGGTTGAATTAAGCTTGAGCTGTTGCAGCTTCCTTGGACATCTGTTGGTGCAGAAATCAATCAGTTGGTGCTGACCTACAATCAATCAATGATGTTAAAGTGGCCAAAGCAATAGAAAATTCAAGGCACCAACAACACAAATTGAGTCCAAACAAACTCATTCCAAATGGTGTTTGGGGTTGAATTAAGCTTGAGCTGTTGCAGCTTCCTTCGACATCTGTGGGGGCAGAAATCAATCAGTTGGCACTGCATTACTATCAATCAGTGTTGTGTAAGTGGCCAAAGCATTTGACAATTCGAGGCACCAACAACACTAATTGAGTCCAAACAAACTCATTCAAAATGGTGATTGGGGTCTAATCAAGCTTGAGCTGTTGAAGCCTGCTTCGACATCTGTGGGGGCAGAAATCAATCAGTTGGTGCTGACCTACAATCAATCAATGATGTTAAAGTGGCCAAAGCATTTGACAATTCGAGGCACCAACAACACTAATGGAGTCCAAACAAACTCATTCCAAATGGTGTTTGGCGTTGAATTAAGCTTGAGCTGTTGCAGCTTCCTTGGACATCTGTTGGTGCAGAAATCAATCAGTTGGTGCTGACCTACAATCAATCAATGATGTTAACGTGGCCAAAGCAATTGAAAATTCAAGGCACCAACAACACAAAGTGAGTCCAAATAAACTCATTCAAAATGGTGTTTTGGGTCATCAAGCTTGAGCTGTTGCAGCCTGCTTCGACATCTGTTGGGGCAGAAATCGATCAGTTGGTGCTGAATAACTATCAATCAGAGTTGTTTAAGTGGCCAAAGCATTTGACAATTCGAGGCACCAACAACACTAATTGAGTCCAAACAAACTCATTCCAAATGGTGTTTGGGGTCGAATTAAGCTTGAGCTGTTGCAGCTTCCTTCGACATCTGTTGGTGCAGAAATCAATCAGTTGGTGCTGACCTACAATCAATCAATGATGTTAACGTGGCCAAAGCAATTGAAAATTCAAGGCACCAACAACACAAAGTGAGTCCAAATAAACTCATTCAAAATGGTGTTTTGGGTCATCAAGCTTGAGCTGTTGCAGCCTGTTTCGACATCTGTTGGGGCAGAAATCGATCAGTTGGTGCTGAATAACTATCAATCAGTGTTGTTTAAGTGGCCAAAGCATTTGACAATTCGAGGCACCAACAACACTAATTGAGTCCAAACAAACTCATTCCAAATGGTGTTTGGGGTTGAATTAAGCTTGAGCTGTTGCAGCTTCCTTGGACATCTGTTGGTGCAGAAATCAATCAGTTGGTGCTGACCTACAATCAATCAATGATGTTAAAGTGGCCAAAGCAATAGAAAATTCAAGGCACCAACAACACAAATTGAGTCCAAACAAACTCATTCCAAATGGTGTTTGGGGTTGAATTAAGCTTGAGCTGTTGCAGCTTCCTTCGACATCTGTGGGGGCAGAAATCAATCAGTTGGCACTGCATTACTATCAATCAGTGTTGTGTAAGTGGCCAAAGCATTTGACAATTCGAGGCACCAACAACACTAATTCAGTCCAAACAAACTCATTCCAAATGGTGTTTGGGGTTGAATTAAGCTTGAGCTGTTGCAGCTTCCTTGGACATCTGTTGGTGCAGAAATCAATCAGTTGGTGCTGACCTACAATCAATCAATGATGTTAAAGTGGCCAAAGCAATTGAAAATTCAAGGCAACAACAACACAAATTGAGTCCAAACAAACTCATTCCAAATGGTGTTTGGGGTTGAATTAAGCTTGAGCTGTTGCAGCTTCCTTGGACATCTGTTGGTGCGGAAATCAATCAGTTGGTGCTGACCTACAATCAATCAATGATGTTAAAGTGGCCAAAGCAATTGAAAATTCAAGGCACCAACAACACAAAGTGAGTCCAAACAAACTCATTCAAAATGGTGTTTTGGGTCATCAAGCTTGAGCTGTTGCAGCTTCCTTCGACATCTGTGGGGGCAGAAATCAATCAGTTGGCACTGCATTACTATCAATCAGTGTTGTGTAAGTGGCCAAAGCAATTGAAAATTCAAGGCACCAACAACACTAATTGAGTCCAAACAAACTCATTCCAAATGGTGTTTGGGGTTGAATTAAGCTTGAGCTGTTGAAGCTTCCTTGGACATCTGTTGGTGCAGAAATCAATCAGTTGGTGCTGACCTACAATCAATCAATGATGTTAAAGTGGCCAAAGCAATAGAAAATTCAAGACACCAACAACACAAATTGAGTCCAAACAAACTCATTCCAAATGGTGTTTGGGGTTGAATTAAGCTTGAGCTGTTGCAGCTTCCTTGGACATCTGTTGGTGCAGAAATCAATCAGTTGGTGCTGACCTACAATCAATCTATGATGTTAAAGTGGCCAAAGCAATTGAAAATTCAAGGCACCAACAACACTAATGGAGTCCAAACAAACTCATTCCAAATGGTGTTTGGGGTTGAATTAAGCTTGAGCTGTTGCAGCTTCCTTCGACATCTGTGGGGGCAGAAATCATTCAGTTGGTGCTGACCTACAATCAATCAATGATGTTAAAGTGGCCAAAGCAATTGAAAATTCAAGGCACCAACAACACAAATTGAGTCCAAACAAACTCATTCCAAATGGTGTTTGGGGTTGAATTAAGCTTGAGCTGTTGCAGCTTCCTTCGACATCTGTGGGGGCAGAAATCAATCAGTTGGCACTGCATTACTATCAATCAGTGTTGTGTAAGTGGCCAAAGCATTTAACAATTCGAGGCACCAACAACACAAATTGAGTCCAAACAAACTCATTCCAAATGGTGTTTGGGGTTGAATTAAGCTTGAGCTGTTGCAGCTTCCTTCGACATCTGTGGGGGCAGAAATCAATCAGTTGGCACTGCATTACTATCAATCAGTGTTGTGTAAGTGGCCAAAGCATTTGACAATTCGAGGCACCAACAACACTAATTCAGTCCAAACAAACTCATTCCAAATGGTGTTTGGGGTTGAATTAAGCTTGAGCTGTTGCAGCTTCCTTGGACATCTGTTGGTGCAGAAATCAATCAGTTGGTGCTGACCTACAATCAATCAATGATGTTAAAGTGGCCAAAGCAATTGAAAATTCAAGGCAACAACAACACAAATTGAGTCCAAACAAACTCATTCCAAATGGTGTTTGGGGTTGAATTAAGCTTGAGCTGTTGCAGCTTCCTTGGACATCTGTTGGTGCGGAAATCAATCAGTTGGTGCTGACCTACAATCAATCAATGATGTTAAAGTGGCCAAAGCAATTGAAAATTCAAGGCACCAACAACACAAAGTGAGTCCAAACAAACTCATTCAAAATGGTGTTTTGGGTCATCAAGCTTGAGCTGTTGCAGCTTCCTTCGACATCTGTGGGGGCAGAAATCAATCAGTTGGCACTGCATTACTATCAATCAGTGTTGTGTAAGTGGCCAAAGCATTTAACAATTCGAGGCACCAACAACACTAATTGAGTCCAAACAAAAGTCATTCCAAATGGTGTTTGGGGTTGAATTAAACTTGAGCTGTTGCAGCTTCCTTGGACATCTGTTGGGGCAGAAATCAATTAGTTGGTGCTGACCTACAATCAATCAATGATGTTAAAGTGGCCAAAGCAATTGAAAATTCGAGGCACCAACAACACTAATTGAGTCCAAACAAACACATTCCAAATGGTGTTTGGGGTAGAATTAAGCTTCAGCTGTTGCAGCCTGCTTCGACATCTGTTGGTGCAGAAATCAATCAGTTGGCACTGCATTACTATTAATCAGTGTTGTGTAAGTGGCCAAAGTATTTGACAATTCGAGGCACCAACAACACTAATTGAGTCCATACAAACTCATTCCAAATGGTGTTTGGGGTTGAATTAAGCTTGAGCTGTTGCAGCTTCCTTGGACATCTGTTGGTGCAGAAATCAATCAGTTGGTGCTGACCTACAATCAATCAATGATGTTAAAGTGGCCAAAGCAATTGAAAATTCAAGGCAACAACAACACAAATTGAGTCCAAACAAACTTATTCCAAATGGTGTTTGGGGTTGAATTAAGCTTGAGCTTATGCAGCTTCCTTCGACATCTGTGGGGGCAGAAATCAATCAGTTGGCACTGCATTACTATCAATCAGTGTTGTGTAATTGGCCAAAGCATTTGACGATTCGAGGCACCAACAACACAAATTGAGTCCAAACAAACTCATTCCAAATGGTGTTTGGGGTTGAATTAAGCTTGAGCTGTTGCAGCTTCCTTCGACATCTGTGGGGGCAGAAATCAATCAGTTGGCACTGCATTACTATCAATCAGTGTTGTGTAAGTGGCCAAAGCATTTAACAATTCGAGGCACCAACAACACTAATTGAGTCCAAACAAAAGTCATTCCAAATGGTGTTTGGGGTTGAATTAAACTTGAGCTGTTGCAGCTTCCTTGGACATCTGTTGGGGCAGAAATCAATTAGTTGGTGCTGACCTACAATCAATCAATGATGTTAAAGTGGCCAAAGCAATTGAAAATTCGAGGCACCAACAACACTAATTGAGTCCAAACAAACACATTCCAAATGGTGTTTGGGGTAGAATTAAGCTTCAGCTGTTGCAGCCTGCTTCGACATCTGTTGGTGCAGAAATCAATCAGTTGGTGCTGACCTACATTCAATCAATGATGTTAAAGTGGCCAAAGCAATTGAAAATTCAAGGCACCAACAACACAAATTGAGTCCAAACAAACTCATTCCAAATGGTGTTTGGGGTTGAATTAAGCTTGAGCTGTTGCAGCTTCCTTGGACATCTGTTGGTGCAGAAATCAATCAGTTGGTGCTGACCTACAATCAATCAATGATGTTAAAGTGGCCAAAGCAATTGAAAATTCAAGGCACCAACAACACAAATTGAGTCCAAACAAACTCATTCCAAATGGTGTTTGGGGTTGAATTAAGCTTGAGCTGTTGCAGCTTCCTTCGACATCTGTGGGGGCAGAAATCAATCAGTTGGCACTGCATTACTATCAATCAGTGTTGTGTAAGTGGCCAAAGCATTTAACAATTCGAGGCACCAACAACACTAATTGAGTCCAAACAAAAGTCATTCCAAATGGTGTTTGCGGTTGAATTAAACTTGAGCTGTTGCAGCTTCCTTGGACACCTGTTGGTGCAGAAATCAATCAGTTGGTGCTGACCTACAATCAATCAATGATGTTAAAGTGGCCAAAGCAATTGAAAATTGAAGGCACCAACAACACAAATTGAGTCCAAACAAACTCATTCCAAATGGTGTTTAGGGTTGAATTAAGCTTGAGCTGTTGCAGCTTCCTTGGACATCTGTTGGTGCAGAAATCAATCAGTTGGTGCTGACCTACAATCAATCTATGATGTTAAAGTGGCCAAAGCAATTGAAAATTCAAGGCACCAACAACACAAATTGAGTCCAAACAAACTCATTCCAAATGGTGTTTGGGGTTGAATTAAGCTTGAGCTGTTGCAGCTTCCTTCGACATCTGTTGGTGCAGAAATCAATCAGTTGGTGCTGACCTACAATCAATCAATGATGTTAAAGTGGCCAAAGCAATAGAAAATTCAAGACACCAACAACACAAATTGAGTCCAAACAAACTCATTCCAAATGGTGTTTGGGGTTGAATTAAGCTTGAGCTGTTGCAGCTTCCTTGGACATCTGTTGGTGCAGAAATCAATCAGTTGGTGCTGACCTACAATCAATCTATGATGTTAAAGTGGCCAAAGCAATTGAAAATTCAAGGCACCAACAACACTAATGGAGTCCAAACAAACTCATTCCAAATGGTGTTTGGGGTTGAATTAAGCTTGAGCTGTTGCAGCTTCCTTCGACATCTGTGGGGGCAGAAATCATTCAGTTGGTGCTGACCTACAATCAATCAATGATGTTAAAGTGGCCAAAGCAATTGAAAATTCAAGGCACCAACAACACAAATTGAGTCCAAACAAACTCATTCCAAATGGTGTTTGGGGTTGAATTAAGCTTGAGCTGTTGCAGCTTCCTTCGACATCTGTGGGGGCAGAAATCAATCAGTTGGCACTGCATTACTATCAATCAGTGTTGTGTAAGTGGCCAAAGCAATTGAAAATTCAAGGCACCAACAACACTAATTGAGTCCAAACAAACTCATTCCAAATGGTGTTTGGGGTTGAATTAAGCTTGAGCTGTTGCAGCTTCCTTCGACATCTGTGGGGGCAGAAATCAATCAGTTGGTGCTGACCTACAATCAATCAATGATGTTAAAGTGGCCAAAGCAATTGAAAATTCAAGGCACCAACAACACAAATTGAGTCCAAACAAACTCATTCCAAATGGTGTTTGGGGTTGAATTAAGCTTGAGCTGTTGCAGCTTCCTTCGACATCTGTGGGGGCAGAAATCAATCAGTTGGCACTGCATTACTATTAATCAGTGTTGTGTAAGTGGCCAAAGTATTTGACAATTCGAGGCACCAACAACATTAATTGAGTCCATACAAACTCATTCCAAATGGTGTTTGGGGTTGAATTAAGCTTGAGCTGTTGCAGCTTCCTTGGACATCTGTTGGTGCAGAAATCAATCAGTTGGTGCTGACCTACAATCAATCAATGATGTTAAAGTGGGCAAAGCAATTGAAAATTCAAGGCAACAACAACACCAATTGAGTCCAAACAAACTTATTCCAAATGGTGTATGGGGTTGAATTAAGCTTGAGCTTATGCAGCTTCCTTCGACATCTGTGGGGGCAGAAATCAATCAGTTGGCACTGCATTACTATCAATCAGTGTTGTGTAATTGGCCAAAGCATTTGACGATTCGAGGCACCAACAACACAAATTGAGTCCAAACAAACTCATTCCAAATGGTGTTTGGGGTTGAATTAAGCTTGAGCTGTTGCAGCTTCCTTCGACATCTGTGGGGGCAGAAATCAATCAGTTGGCACTGCATTACTATCAATCAGTGTTGTGTAAGTGGCCAAAGCATTTAACAATTCGAGGCACCAACAACACTAATTGAGTCCAAACAAAAGTCATTCCAAATGGTGTTTGGGGTTGAATTAAACTTGAGCTGTTGCAGATTCCTTGGACATCTGTTGGGGCAGAAATCAATTAGTTGGTGCTGACCTACAATCAATCAATGATGTTAAAGTGGCCAAAGCAATTGAAAATTCGAGGCACCAACAACACTAATTGAGTCCAAACAAACACATTCCAAATGGTGTTTGGGGTAGAATTAAGCTTCAGCTGTTGCAGCCTGCTTCGACATCTGTTGGTGCAGAAATCAATCAGTTGGTGCTGACCTACATTCAATCAATGATGTTAAAGTGGCCAAAGCAATTGAAAATTCAAGGCACCAACAACACAAATTGAGTCCAAACAAACTCATTCCAAATGGTGTTTGGGGTTGAATTAAGCTTCAGCTGTTGCAGCTTCCTTGGACATCTGTTGGTGCAGAAATCAATCAGTTGGTGCTGACCTACAATCAATCAATGATGTTAAAGTGGCCAAAGCAATTGAAAATTCAAGGCACCAACAACACAAATTGAGTCCAAACAAACTCATTCCAAATGGTGTATGGGGTTGAATTAAGCTTGAGCTTATGCAGCTTCCTTCGACATCTGTGGGGGCAGAAATCAATCAGTTGGCACTGCATTACTATCAATCAGTGTTGTGTAATTGGCCAAAGCATTTGACGATTCGAGGCACCAACAACACAAATTGAGTCCAAACAAACTCATTCCAAATGGTGTTTGGGGTTGAATTAAGCTTGAGCTGTTGCAGCTTCCTTCGACATCTGTGGGGGCAGAAATCAATCAGTTGGCACTGCATTACTATCAATCAGTGTTGTGTAAGTGGCCAAAGCATTTAACAATTCGAGGCACCAACAACACTAATTGAGTCCAAACAAAAGTCATTCCAAATGGTGTTTGGGGTTGAATTAAACTTGAGCTGTTGCAGCTTCCTTGGACATCTGTTGGGGCAGAAATCAATTAGTTGGTGCTGACCTACAATCAATCAATGATGTTAAAGTGGCCAAAGCAATTGAAAATTCGAGGCACCAACAACACTAATTGAGTCCAAACAAACACATTCCAAATGGTGTTTGGGGTAGAATTAAGCTTCAGCTGTTGCAGCCTGCTTCGACATCTGTTGATGCAGAAATCAATCAGTTGGTGCTGACCTACATTCAATCAATGATGTTAAAGTGGCCAAAGCAATTGAAAATTCAAGGCACCAACAACACAAATTGAGTCCAAACAAACTCATTCCAAATGGTGTTTGGGGTTGAATTAAGCTTGAGCTGTTGCAGCTTCCTTGGACATCTGTTGGTGCAGAAATCAATCAGTTGGTGCTGACCTACATTCAATCAATGATGTTAAAGTGGCCAAAGCAATTGAAAATTCAAGGCACCAACAACACAAATTGAGTCCAAACAAACTCATTCCAAATGGTGTTTGGGGTTGAATTAAGCTTGAGCTGTTGCAGCTTCCTTGGACATCTGTTGGTGCAGAAATCAATCAGTTGGTGCTGACCTACAATCAATCAATGATGTTAAAGTGGCCAAAGCAATTGAAAATTCAAGGCACCAACAACACAAATTGAGTCCAAACAAACTCATTCCAAATGGTGTATGGGGTTGAATTAAGCTTGAGATTATGCAGCTTCCTTCGACATCTGTGGGGGCAGAAATCAATCAGTTGGCACTGCATTACTATCAATCAGTGTTGTGTAATTGGCCAAAGCATTTGACGATTCGAGGCACCAACAACACAAATTGAGTCCAAACAAACTCATTCCAAATGGTGTTTGGGGTTGAATTAAGCTTGAGCTGTTGCAGCTTCCTTCGACATCTGTGGGGGCAGAAATCAATCAGTTGGCACTGCATTACTATCAATCAGTGTTGTGTAAGTGGCCAAAGCATTTAACAATTCGAGGCACCAACAACACTAATTGAGTCCAAACAAAAGTCATTCCAAATGGTGTTTGGGGTTGAATTAAACTTGAGCTGTTGCAGCTTCCTTGGACATCTGTTGGGGCAGAAATCAATTAGTTGGTGCTGACCTACAATCAATCAATGATGTTAAAGTGGCCAAAGCAATTGAAAATTCGAGGCACCAACAACACTAATTGAGTCCAAACAAACACATTCCAAATGGTGTTTGGGGTAGAATTAAGCTTCAGCTGTTGCAGCCTGCTTCGACATCTGTTGGTGCAGAAATCAATCAGTTGGTGCTGACCTACATTCAATCAATGATGTTAAAGTGGCCAAAGCAATTGAAAATTCAAGGCACCAACAACACAAATTGAGTCCAAACAAACTCATTCCAAATGGTGTTTGGGGTTGAATTAAGCTTGAGCTGTTGCAGCTTCCTTGGACATCTGTTGGTGCAGAAATCAATCAGTTGGTGCTGACCTACATTCAATCAATGATGTTAAAGTGGCCAAAGCAATTGAAAATTCAAGGCACCAACAACACAAATTGAGTCCAAACAAACTCATTCCAAATGGTGTTTGGGGTTGAATTAAGCTTGAGCTGTTGCAGCTTCCTTGGACATCTGTTGGTGCAGAAATCAATCAGTTGGTGCTGACCTACAATCAATCAATGATGTTAAAGTGGCCAAAGCAATTGAAAATTCAAGGCACCAACAACACAAATTGAGTCCAAACAAACTCATTCCAAATGGTGTATGGGGTTGAATTAAGCTTGAGCTTATGCAGCTTCCTTCGACATCTGTGGGGGCAGAAATCAATCAGTTGGCACTGCATTACTATCAATCAGTGTTGTGTAATTGGCCAAAGCATTTGACGATTCGAGGCACCAACAACACAAATTGAGTCCAAACAAACTCATTCCAAATGGTGTTTGGGGTTGAATTAAGCTTGAGCTGTTGCAGCTTCCTTCGACATCTGTGGGGGCAGAAATCAATCAGTTGGCACTGCATTACTATCAATCAGTGTTGTGTAAGTGGCCAAAGTATTTAACAATTCGAGGCACCAACAACACTAATTGAGTCCAAACAAAAGTCATTCCAAATGGTGTTTGGGGTTGAATTAAACTTGAGCTGTTGCAGCTTCCTTGGACATCTGTTGGGGCAGAAATCAATTAGTTGGTGCTGACCTACAATCAATCAATGATGTTAAAGTGGCAAAAGCAATTGAAAATTCGAGGCACCAACAACACTAATTGAGTCCAAACAAACACATTCCAAATGGTGTTTGGGGTAGAATTAAGCTTCAGCTG
Source organism: Sminthurides aquaticus (assembly GCA_906901655.1). Lineage (NCBI taxonomy): Eukaryota > Metazoa > Arthropoda > Collembola > Symphypleona > Sminthurididae > Sminthurides > Sminthurides aquaticus. Next base: position 208,319 of record CAJQTT010000026.1, on the reverse strand, counting down.
TTGCAGCCTGCTTCGACATCTGTTGGTGCAGAAATCAATCAGTTGGTGCTGACCTACATCCAATCAATGATGTTAAAGTGGCCAAAGCAATTGAAAATTCAAGGCACCAACAACACAAATTGAGTCCAAACAAACTCATTCCAAATGGTGTTTGGGGTTGAATTAAGCTTGAGCTGTTGCAGCTTCCTTGGACATCTGTTGGTGCAGAAATCAATCAGTTGGTGCTGACCTACAATCAATCAATGATGTTAAAGTGGCCAAAGCAATTGAAAATTCAAGGCACCAACAACACAAATTGAGTCCAAACAAACTCATTCCAAATGGTGTTTGGGGTTGAATTAAGCTTGAGCTGTTGCAGCTTCCTTCGACATCTGTGGGGGCAGAAATCAATCAGTTGGCACTGCATTACTATCAATCAGTGTTGTGTAAGTGGCCAAAGCATTTAACAATTCGAGGCACCAACAACACTAATTGAGTCCAAACAAAAGTCATTCCAAATGGTGTTTGCGGTTGAATTAAACTTGAGCTGTTGCAGCTTCCTTGGACACCTGTTGGTGCAGAAATCAATCAGTTGGTGCTGACCTACAATCAATCAATGATGTTAAAGTGGCCAAAGCAATTGAAAATTGAAGGCACCAACAACACAAATTGAGTCCAAACAAACTCATTCCAAATGGTGTTTGGGGTTGAATTAAGCTTGAGCTGTTGCAGCTTCCTTCGACATCTGTGGGGGCAGAAATCAATCAGTTGGCACTGCATTACTATCAATCAGTGTTGTGTAAGTGGCCAAAGCATTTAACAATTCGAGGCACCAACAACACTAATTGAGTCCAAACAAAAGTCATTCCAAATGGTGTTTGCGGTTGAATTAAACTTGAGCTGTTGCAGCTTCCTTGGACACCTGTTGGTGCAGAAATCAATCAGTTGGTGCTGACCTACAATCAATCAATGATGTTAAAGTGGCCAAAGCAATTGAAAATTGAAGGCACCAACAACACAAATTGAGTCCAAACAAACTCATTCCAAATGGTGTTTAGGGTTGAATTAAGCTTGAGCTGTTGCAGCTTCCTTCGACATCTGTGGGGGCAGAAATCAATCAGTTGGTGCTGACCTACAATCAATCAATGATGTTAAAGTGGCCAAAGCAATTGGAAATTCAAGGCACCAACAACACAAATTGAGTCCAAACAAACTCATTCCAAATGGTGTTTGGGGTTGAATTAAGCTTGAGCTGTTGCAGCTTCCTTCGACATCTGTGGGGGCAGAAATCAATCAGTTGGCACTGCATTACTATCAATCAGTGTTGTGTAAGTGGCCAAAGCATTTGACAATTCGAGTCACCAACAACACTAATTGAGTCCAAACAAACTAATCCAAATGGTGTTTGGGGTTGAATTAAGCTTGAGCTTATGCAGCTTCCTTGGACATCTGTTGGTGCAGAAATCAATCAGTTGGTGCTGACCTACAATCAATCAATGATGTTAAAGTGGCCAAAGCAATTGAAAATTCAAGGCACCAACAACACAAATTGAGTCCAAACAAACTCATTCCAAATGGTGTTTGGGGTTGAATTAAGCTTGAGCTGTTGCAGCTTCCTTCGACATCTGTGGGGGCAGAAATCAATCAGTTGGCACTGCATTACTATCAATCAGTGTTGTGTAAGTGGCCAAAGCATTTGACAATTCGAGGCACCAACAACACTAATTGAGTCCAAACAAAAGTCATTCCAAATGGTGTTTGGGGTTGAATTAAACTTGAGCTGTTGCAGCTTCCTTGGACACCTGTTGGTGCAGAAATCAATCAGTTGGTGCTGACCTACAATCAATCAATGATGTTAAAGTGGCCAAAGCAATTGAAAATTCAAGGCACCAACAACACAAATTGAGTCCAAACAAACTCATTCCAAATGGTGTGTGGGGTTGAATTAAGCTTGAGATTATGCAGCTTCCTTCGACATCTGTGGGGGCAGAAATCAATCAGTTGGCACTGCATTACTATCAATCAGTGTTGTGTAAGTGGCCAAAGTATTTGACAATTCGAGGCACCAACAACACTAATTGAGTCCAAACAAACTCATTCAAAATGGTGATTGGGGTCTAATCAAGCTTGAGCTGTTGAAGCCGCTTCGACATCTGTGGGGGCAGAAATCAATCAGTTGGTGCTGACCTACAATCAATCAATGATGTTAAAGTGGCCAAAGCAATTGAAAATTCAAGGCACCAACAACACAAATTGAGTCCAAACAAACTCATTCCAAATGGTGTTTGGGGTTGAATTAAGCTTGAGCTGTTGCAGCTTCCTTCGACATCTGTGGGGGCAGAAATCAATCAGTTGGCACTGCATTACTATCAATCAGTGTTGTGTAAGTGGCCAAAGCATTTGACAATTCGAGGCACCAACAACACTAATTGAGTCCAAACAAACTAATCCAAATGGTGTTTGGGGTTGAATTAAGCTTGAGCTGTTGCAGCTTCCTTGGACATCTGTTGGTGCAGAAATCAATCAGTTGGTGCTGACCTACAATCAATCAATGATGTTAAATTGGCCAAAGCAATAGAAAATTCAAGGCACCAACAACACAAATTGAGTCCAAACAAACTCATTCCAAATGGTGTTTGGGGTTGAATTAAGCTTGAGCTGTTGCAGCTTCCTTGGACATCTGTTGGTGCAGAAATCAATCAGTTGGTGCTGACCTACAATCAATCAATGATGTTAAAGTGGCCAAAGCAATTGAAAATTCAAGGCACCAACAACACAAAGTGAGTCCAAATAAACTCATTCAAAATGGTGTTTTGGGTCATCAAGCTTGAGCTGTTGCAGCCTGCTTCGACATCTGTTGGGGCAGAAATCGATCAGTTGGTGCTGAATAACTATCAATCAGTGTTTTTTAAGTGGCCAAAGCATTTGACAATTCGAGGCACCAACAACACTAATTGAGTCCAAACAAACTCATTCCAAATGGTGTTTGGGGTTGAATTAAGCTTGAGCTGTTGCAGCTTCCTTCGACATCTGTGGGGGCAGAAATCAATCAGTTGGCACTGCATTACTATCAATCAGTGTTGTGTAAGTGGCCAAAGCATTTGACAATTCGAGGCACCAACAACACTAATTGAGTCCAAACAAACTCATTCCAAATGGTGTTTGGGGTTGAATTAAGCTTGAGCTGTTGCAGCTTCCTTCGACATCTGTTGGTGCAGAAATCAATCAGTTGGTGCTGACCTACAATCAATCAATGATGTTAAAGTGGCCAAAGCAATTGAAAATTCAAGGCACCAACAACACAAATTGAGTCCAAACAAACTCATTCCAAATGGTGTTTGGGGTTGAATTAAGCTTGAGCTGTTGCAGCTTCCTTCGACATCTGTGGGGGCAGAAATCAATCAGTTGGCACTGCATTACTATCAATCAGTGTTGTGTAAGTGGCCAAAGTATTTGACAATTCGAGGCACCAACAACACTAATTGAGTCCAAACAAACTCATTCAAAATGGTGATTGGGGTCTAATCAAGCTTGAGCTGTTGAAGCCGCTTCGACATCTGTGGGGGCAGAAATCAATCAGTTGGTGCTGACCTACAATCAATCAATGATGTTAAAGTGGCCACAGCATTTGACAATTCGAGGCACCAACAACACTAATTGAGTCCAAACAAACTCATTCCAAATGGTGTTTGGCGTTGAATTAAGCTTGAGCTGTTGCAGCTTCCTTGGACATCTGTTGGTGCAGAAATCAATCAGTTGGTGCTGACCTACAATCAATCAATGATGTTAAAGTGGCCAAAGCAATTGAAAATTCAAGGCACCAACAACACAAAGTGAGTCCAAATAAACTCATTCAAAATGGTGTTTTGGGTCATCAAGCTTGAGCTGTTGCAGCCTGCTTCGACATCTGTTGGGGCAGAAATCGATCAGTTGGTGCTGAATAACTATCAATCAGTGTTGTTTAAGTGGCCAAAGCATTTGACAATTCGAGGCACCAACAACACTAATTGAGTCCAAACAAACTCATTCCAAATGGTGTTTGGGGTTGAATTAAGCTTGAGCTGTTGCAGCTTCCTTCGACATCTGTTGGTGCAGAAATCAATCAGTTGGTGCTGACCTACAATCAATCAATGATGTTAAAGTGGCCAAAGCAATTGAAAATTCAAGGCACCAACAACACAAATTGAGTCCAAACAAACTCATTCCAAATGGTGTTTGGGGTTGAATTAAGCTTGAGCTGTTGCAGCTTCCTTCGACATCTGTGGGGGCAGAAATCAATCAGTTGGCACTGCATTACTATCAATCAGTGTTGTGTAAGTGGCCAAAGCATTTGACAATTCGAGGCACCAACAACACTAATTGAGTCCAAACAAACTAATCCAAATGGTGTTTGGGGTTGAATTAAGCTTGAGCTGTTGCAGCTTCCTTGGACATCTGTTGGTGCAGAAATCAATCAGTTGGTGCTGACCTACAATCAATCAATGATGTTAAATTGGCCAAAGCAATAGAAAATTCAAGGCACCAACAACACAAATTGAGTCCAAACAAACTCATTCCAAATGGTGTTTGGGGTTGAATTAAGCTTGAGCTGTTGCAGCTTCCTTGGACATCTGTTGGTGCAGAAATCAATCAGTTGGTGCTGACCTACAATCAATCAATGATGTTAAAGTGGCCAAAGCAATTGAAAATTCAAGGCACCAACAACACAAAGTGAGTCCAAATAAACTCATTCAAAATGGTGTTTTGGGTCATCAAGCTTGAGCTGTTGCAGCCTGCTTCGACATCTGTTGGGGCAGAAATCGATCAGTTGGTGCTGAATAACTATCAATCAGTGTTTTTTAAGTGGCCAAAGCATTTGACAATTCGAGGCACCAACAACACTAATTGAGTCCAAACAAACTCATTCCAAATGGTGTTTGGGGTTGAATTAAGCTTGAGCTGTTGCAGCTTCCTTCGACATCTGTGGGGGCAGAAATCAATCAGTTGGCACTGCATTACTATCAATCAGTGTTGTGTAAGTGGCCAAAGCATTTGACAATTCGAGGCACCAACAACACTAATTGAGTCCAAACAAACTCATTCCAAATGGTGTTTGGGGTTGAATTAAGCTTGAGCTGTTGCAGCTTCCTTCGACATCTGTTGGTGCAGAAATCAATCAGTTGGTGCTGACCTACAATCAATCAATGATGTTAAAGTGGCCAAAGCATTTGACAATTCGAGGCACCAACAACACTAATTGAGTCCAAACAAACTCATTCCAAATGGTGTTTGGGGTTGAATTAAGCTTGAGCTGTTGCAGCTTCCTTCGACATCTGTGGGGGCAGAAATCAATCAGTTGGCACTGCATTACTATCAATCAGTGTTGTGTAAGTGGCCAAAGCATTTGACAATTCGAGGCACCAACAACACTAATTGAGTCCAAACAAACTCATTCCAAATGGTGTTTGGGGTTGAATTAAGCTTGAGCTGTTGCAGCTTCCTTCGACATCTGTTGGTGCAGAAATCAATCAGTTGGTGCTGACCTACAATCAATCAATGATGTTAAAGTGGCCAAAGCAATTGAAAATTCAAGGCACCAACAACACAAATTGAGTCCAAACAAACTCATTCCAAATGGTGTTTGGGGTTGAATTAAGCTTGAGCTGTTGCAGCTTCCTTCGACATCTGTGGGGGCAGAAATCAATCAGTTGGCACTGCATTACTATCAATCAGTGTTGTGTAAGTGGCCAAAGCATTTGACAATTCGAGGCACCAACAACACTAATTGAGTCCAAACAAACTCATTCCAAATGGTGTTTGGGGTTGAATTAAGCTTGAGCTGTTGCAGCTTCCTTCGACATCTGTTGGTGCAGAAATCAATCAGTTGGTGCTGACCTACAATCAATCAATGATGTTAAAGTGGCCAAAGCAATTGAAAATTCAAGGCACCAACAACACAAATTGAGTCCAAACAAACTCATTCCAAATGGTGTTTGGGGTTGAATTAAGCTTGAGCTGTTGCAGCTTCCTTCGACATCTGTGGGGGCAGAAATCAATCAGTTGGCACTGCATTACTATCAATCAGTGTTGTGTAAGTGGCCAAAGCATTTGACAATTCGAGGCACCAACAACACTAATTGAGTCCAAACAAACTCATTCCAAATGGTGTTTGGGGTTGAATTAAGCTTGAGCTGTTGCAGCTTCCTTGGACATCTGTTGGTGCAGAAATCAATCAGTTGGTGCTGACCTACAATCAATCAATGATGTTAAATTGGCCAAAGCAATAGAAAATTCAAGGCACCAACAACACAAATTGAGTCCAAACAAACTCATTCCAAATGGTGTTTGGGGTTGAATTAAGCTTGAGCTGTTGCAGCTTCCTTCGACATCTGTGGGGGCAGAAATCAATCAGTTGGCACTGCATTACTATCAATCAGTGTTGTGTAAGTGGCCAAAGCATTTGACAATTCGAGGCACCAACAACACTAATTGAGTCCAAACAAACTCATTCCAAATGGTGTTTGGGGTTGAATTAAGCTTGAGCTGTTGCAGCTTCCTTGGACATCTGTTGGTGCAGAAATCAATCAGTTGGTGCTGACCTACAATCAATCAATGATGTTAAATTGGCCAAAGCAATAGAAAATTCAAGGCACCAACAACACAAATTGAGTCCAAACAAACTCATTCCAAATGGTGTTTGGGGTTGAATTAAGCTTGAGCTGTTGCAGCTTCCTTGGACATCTGTTGGTGCAGAAATCAATCAGTTGGTGCTGACCTACAATCAATCAATGATGTTAAAGTGGCCAAAGCAATTGAAAATTCAAGGCACCAACAACACAAAGTGAGTCCAAATAAACTCATTCAAAATGGTGTTTTGGGTCATCAAGCTTGAGCTGTTGCAGCCTGCTTCGACATCTGTTGGGGCAGAAATCGATCAGTTGGTGCTGAATAACTATCAATCAGTGTTTTTTAAGTGGCCAAAGCATTTGACAATTCGAGGCACCAACAACACTAATTGAGTCCAAACAAACTCATTCCAAATGGTGTTTGGGGTTGAATTAAGCTTGAGCTGTTGCAGCTTCCTTCGACATCTGTTGGTGCTGACCTACAATCAATCAATGATGTTAAAGTGGCCAAAGCAATTGAAAATTCAAGACACCAACAACACAAATTGAGTCCAAACAAACTCATTCCAAATGGTGTTTGGGGTTGAATTAAGCTTGAGCTGTTGCAGCTTCCTTTGACATCTGTGGGGGCAGAAATCAATCAGTTGGCACTGCATTACTATCAATCAGTGTTGTGTAAGTGGCCAAAGCATTTGACAATTCGAGGCACCATTAACACTAATTGAGTCCAAACAAACTCATTCCAAATGGTGTTTGGGGTTGAATTAAGCTTGAGCTGTTGCAGCTTCCTTGGACATCTGTTGGTGCAGAAATCAATCAGTTGGTGCTGACTTACAATCAATCAATGATGTTAAAGTGGCCAAAGCAATTGAAAATTCAAGGCACCAACAACACAAATTGAGTCCAAACAAACTCATTCCAAATGGTGTTTGGGGTTGAATTAAGCTTGAGCTGTTGCAGCTTCCTTCGACATCTGTGGGGGCAGAAATCAATCAGTTGGCACTGCATTACTATCAATCAGTGTTGTGTAAGTGGCCAAAGCATTTGACAATTCGAGGCACCAACAACACTAATTGAGTCCAAACAAACTAATCCAAATGGTGTTTGGGGTTGAATTAAGCTTGAGCTGTTGCAGCTTCCTTGGACATCTGTTGGTGCAGAAATCATTTAGTTGGTGCTGACCTACAATCAATCAATGATGTTAAATTGGCCAAAGCAATAGAAAATTCAAGGCACCAACAACACAAATTGAGTCCAAACAAACTCATTCCAAATGGTGTTTGGGGTTGAATTAAGCTTGAGCTGTTGCAGCTTCCTTGGACATCTGTTGGTGCAGAAATCAATCAGTTGGTGCTGACCTACAATCAATCAATGATGTTAAAGTGGCCAAAGCAATTGAAAATTCAAGGCACCAACAACACAAAGTGAGTCCAAATAAACTCATTCAAAATGGTGTTTTGGGTCATCAAGCTTGAGCTGTTGCAGCCTGCTTCGACATCTGTTGGGGCAGAAATCGATCAGTTGGTGCTGAATAACTATCAATCAGTGTTTTTTAAGTGGCCAAAGCATTTGACAATTCGAGGCACCAACAACACTAATTGAGTCCAAACAAACTCATTCCAAATGGTGTTTGGGGTTGAATTAAGCTTGAGCTGTTGCAGCTTCCTTCGACATCTGTTGGTGCAGAAATCAATCAGTTGGTGCTGACCTACAATCAATCAATGATGTTAAAGTGGCCAAAGCAATTGAAAATTCAAGGCACCAACAACACAAATTGAGTCCAAACAAACTCATTCCAAATGGTGTTTGGGGTTGAATTAAGCTTGAGCTGTTGCAGCTTCCTTTGACATCTGTGGGGGCAGAAATCAATCAGTTGGCACTGCATTACTATCAATCAGTGTTGTGTAAGTGGCCAAAGCATTTGACAATTCGAGGCACCATTAACACTAATTCAGTCCAAACAAACTCATTCCAAATGGTGTTTGGGGTTGAATTAAGCTTGAGCTGTTGCAGCTTCCTTGGACATCTGTTGGTGCAGAAATCAATCAGTTGGTGCTGACTTACAATCAATCAATGATGTTAAAGTGGCCAAAGCAATTGAAAATTCAAGGCAACAACAACACAAATTGAGTCCAAACAAACTCATTCCAAATGGTGTTTGGGGTTGAATTAAGCTTGAGCTGTTGCAGCTTCCTTGGACATCTGTTGGTGCAGAAATCAATCATTTGGTGCTGACCTACAATCAATCAATGATTTTAAAGTGGCCAAAGCAATTGAAAATTCAAGGCACCAACAACACAAAGTGAGTCCAAATAAACTCATTCAAAATGGTGTTTTGGGTCATCAAGCTTGAGCTGTTGCAGCCTGCTTCGACATCTGTTGGGGCAGAAATCGATCAGTTGGTGCTGAATAACTATCAATCAGTGTTTTTTAAGTGGCCAAAGCATTTGACAATTCGAGGCACCAACAACACTAATTGAGTCCAAACAAACTCATTCCAAATGGTGTTTGGGGTTGAATTAAGCTTGAGCTGTTGCAGCTTCCTTCGACATCTGTTGGTGCAGAAATCAATCAGTTGGTGCTGACCTACAATCAATCAATGATGTTAAAGTGGCCAAAGCAATTGAAAATTCAAGGCACCAACAACACAAATTGAGTCCAAACAAACTCATTCCAAATGGTGTTTGGGGTTGAATTAAGCTTGAGCTGTTGCAGCTTCCTTCGACATCTGTGGGGGCAGAAATCAATCAGTTGGCACTGCATTACTATCAATCAGTGTTGTGTAAGTGGCCAAAGCATTTGACAATTCGAGGCACCAACAACACTAATTGAGTCCAAACAAACTAATCCAAATGGTGTTTGGGGTTGAATTAAGCTTGAGCTGTTGCAGCTTCCTTGGACATCTGTTGGTGCAGAAATCAATCAGTTGGTGCTGACCTACAATCAATCAATGATGTTAAATTGGCCAAAGCAATAGAAAATTCAAGGCACCAACAACACAAATTGAGTCCAAACAAACTCATTCCAAATGGTGTTTGGGGTTGAATTAAGCTTGAGCTGTTGCAGCTTCCTTGGACATCTGTTGGTGCAGAAATCAATCAGTTGGTGCTGACCTACAATCAATCAATGATGTTAAAGTGGCCAAAGCAATTGAAAATTCAAGGCACCAACAACACAAAGTGAGTCCAAATAAACTCATTCAAAATGGTGTTTTGGGTCATCAAGCTTGAGCTGTTGCAGCCTGCTTCGACATCTGTTGGGGCAGAAATCGATCAGTTGGTGCTGAATAACTATCAATCAGTGTTTTTTAAGTGGCCAAAGTATTTGACAATTCGAGGCACCAACAACACTAATTGAGTCCAAACAAACTCATTCCAAATGGTGTTTGGGGTTGAATTAAGCTTGAGCTGTTGCAGCTTCCTTCGACATCTGTTGGTGCAGAAATCAATCAGTTGGTGCTGACCTACAATCAATCAATGATGTTAAAGTGGCCAAAGCAATTGAAAATTCAAGGCACCAACAACACAAATTGAGTCCAAACAAACTCATTCCAAATGGTGTTTGGGGTTGAATTAAGCTTGAGCTGTTGCAGCTTCCTTTGACATCTGTGGGGGCAGAAATCAATCAGTTGGTGCTGACCTACAATCAATCAATGATGTTAAAGTGGCCAAAGCAATTGAAAATTCAAGGCACCAACAACACAAAGTGAGTCCAAACAAACTCATTCAAAATGGTGTTTTGGGTCATCAAGCTTGAGCTGTTGCAGCTTCCTTCGACATCTGTGGGGGCAGAAATCAATCAGTTGGCACTGCATTACTATCAATCAGTGTTGTGTAAGTGGCCAAAGCAATTGAAAATTCAAGGCACCAACAACACTAATTGAGTCCAAACAAACTCATTCCAAATGGTGTTTGGGGTTGAATTAAGCTTGAGCTGTTGCAGCTTCCTTGGACATCTTTTGGTGCAGAAATCAATCAGTTGGTGCTGACCTACAATCAATCAATGATGTTAAAGTGGCCAAAGCAATAGAAAATTCAAGACACCAACAACACAAATTGAGTCCAAACAAACTCATTCCAAATGGTGTTTTGGGTCATCAAGCTTGAGCTGTTGCAGCCTGCTTCGACATCTGTTGGGGCAGAAATCGATCAGTTGGTGCTGAATAACTATCAATCAGTGTTGTTTAAGTGGCCAAAGCATTTGACAATTCGAGGCACCAACAACACTAATTGAGTCCAAACAAACTCATTCCAAATGGTGTTTGGGGTTGAATTAAGCTTGAGCTGTTGCAGCTTCCTTCGACATCTGTTGGTGCAGAAATCAATCAGTTGGTGCTGACCTACAATCAATCAATGATGTTAAAGTGGCCAAAGCAATTGAAAATTCAAGGCACCAACAACAGAAAGTGAGTCCAAACAAACTCATTCAAAATGGTGTTTTGGGTCATCAAGCTTGAGCTGTTGCAGCCTGCTTCGACATCTGTTGGGGCAGAAATCGATCAGTTGGTGCTGAATAACTATCAATCAGTGTTGTTTAAGTGGCCCAAGCAATTGAAAATTCAAGGCACCAACAACAGAAAGTGAGTCCAAACAAACTTATTCCAAATGGTGTTTGGGGTTGAATTAAGCTTGAGCTTATGCAGCTTCCTTGGACATCTGTTGGTGCAGAAATCAATCAGTTGGTGCTGACCTACAATCAATCAATGATGTTAAAGTGGCCAAAGCAATTGAAAATTCAAGGCACCAACAACACAAATTGAGTCAAAACAAACTCATTCCAAATGGTGTTTGTGGTTGAATTAAGCTTGAGCTGTTGCAGCTTCCTTGGACATCTGTGGGGGCAGAAATCAATCAGTTGGCACTGCATTACTATCAATCAGTGTTGTGTAAGTGGCCAAAGCATTTGACAATTCGAGGCACCAACAACACTAATTGAGTCCAAACAAACTAATCCAAATGGTGTTTGGGGTTGAATTAAGCTTGAGCTGTTGCAGCTTCCTTGGACATCTGTTGGTGCAGAAATCAATCAGTTGGTGCTGACCTACAATCAATCTATGATGTTAAAGTGGCCAAAGCAATTGAAAATTCAAGGCACCAACAACACAAATTGAGTCCAAACAAACTCATTCCAAATGGTGTTTGGGGTTGAATTAAGCTTGAGCTGTTGCAGCTTCCTTCGACATCTGTGGGGGCAGAAATCAATCAGTTGGTGCTGACCTAGAATCAATCAATGATGTTAAAGTGGCCAAAGCAATTGAAAATTCAAGGCACCAACAACACAAATTGAGTCCAAATAAACTCATTCAAAATGGTGTTTTGGGTCATCAAGCTTGAGCTGTTGCAGCCTGCTTCGACATTTGTTGGGGCAGAAATCGATCAGTTGGTGCTGAATAACTATCAATCAGTGTTGTTTAAGTGGCCAAAGCATTTGACAATTCGAGGCACCAACAACACTAATTGAGTCCAAACAAACTCATTCCAAATGGTGTTTGGGGTTGAATTAAGCTTGAGCTGTTGCAGCTTCCTTCGACATCTGTTGGTGCAGAAATCAATCAGTTGGTGCTGACCTACAATCAATCAATGATGTTAAAGTGGCCAAAGCAATTGAAAATTCAAGGCACCAACAACACAAATTGAGTCCAAACAAACTCATTCCAAATGGTGTTTGGGGTTGAATTAAGCTTGAGCTGTTGCAGCTTCCTTCGACATCTGTGGGGGCAGAAATCAATCAGTTGGCACTGCATTACTATCAATCAGTGTTGTGTAAGCGGCCAAAGCATTTGACAATTCGAGGCACCAACAACACTAATTCAGTCCAAACAAACTCATTCCAAATGGTGTTTGGGGTTGAATTAAGCTTGAGCTGTTGCAGCTTCCTTGGACATCTGTTGGTGCAGAAATCAATCAGTTGGTGCTGACCTACAATCAATCAATGATGTTAAAGTGGCCAAAGCAATAGAAAATTCAAGACACCAACAACACAAATTGAGTCCAAACAAACTCATTCCAAATGGTGTTTTGGGTCCTCAAGCTTGAGCTGTTGCAGCCTGCTTCGACATTTGTTGGGGCAGAAATCGATCAGTTGGTGCTGAATAACTATCAATCAGTGTTGTTTAAGTGGCCAAAGCATTTGACAATTCGAGGCACCAACAACACTAATTGAGTCCAAACAAACTCATTCCAAATGGTGTTTGGGGTTGAATTAAGCTTGAGCTGTTGCAGCTTCCTTCGACATCTGTTGGTGCAGAAATCAATCAGTTGGTGCTGACCTACAATCAATCAATGATGTTAAAGTGGCCAAAGCAATTGAAAATTCAAGGCACCAACAACACAAATTGAGTCCAAACAAACTCATTCCAAATGGTGTTTGGGGTTGAATTAAGCTTGAGCTGTTGCAGCTTCCTTCGACATCTGTGGGGGCAGAAATCAATCAGTTGGCACTGCATTACTATCAATCAGTGTTGTGTAAGTGGCCAAAGCATTTGACAATTCGAGGCACCAACAACACTAATTCAGTCCAAACAAACTCATTCCAAATGGTGTTTGGGGTTGAATTAAGCTTGAGCTGTTGCAGCTTCCTTGGACATCTGTTGGTGCAGAAATCAATCAGTTGGTGCTGACCTACAATCAATCAATGATGTTAAAGTGGCCAAAGCAATAGAAAATTCAAGACACCAACAACACAAATTGAGTCCAAACAAACTCATTCCAAATGGTGTTTTGGGTCATCAAGCTTGAGCTGTTGCAGCCTGCTTCGACATTTGTTGGGGCAGAAATCGATCAGTTGGTGCTGAATAACTATCAATCAGTGTTGTTTAAGTGGCCAAAGCATTTGACAATTCGAGGCACCAACAACACTAATTGAGTCCAAACAAACTCATTCCAAATGGTGTTTGGGGTTGAATTAAGCTTGAGCTGTTGCAGCTTCCTTCGACATCTGTTGGTGCAGAAATCAATCAGTTGGTGCTGACCTACAATCAATCAATGATGTTAAAGTGGCCAAAGCAATTGAAAATTCAAGGCACCAACAACATAAATTGAGTCCAAACAAACTCATTCCAAATGGTGTTTGGGGTTGAATTAAGCTTGAGCTGTTGCAGCTTCCTTCGACATCTGTGGGGGCAGAAATCAATCAGTTGGCACTGCATTACTATCAATCAGTGTTGTGTAAGTGGCCAAAGCATTTGACAATTCGAGGCACCAACAACACTAATTCAGTCCAAACAAACTCATTCCAAATGGTGTTTGGGGTTGAATTAAGCTTGAGCTGTTGCAGCTTCCTTGGACATCTGTTGGTGCAGAAATCAATCAGTTGGTGCTGACCTACAATCAATCAATGATGTTAAAGTGGCCAAAGCAATAGAAAATTCAAGACACCAACAACACAAATTGAGTCCAAACAAACTCATTCCAAATGGTGTTTTGGGTCATCAAGCTTGAGCTGTTGCAGCCTGCTTCGACATCTGTTGGGGCAGAAATCGATCAGTTGGTGCTGAATAACTATCAATCAGAGTTGTTTAAGTGGCCAAAGCATTTGACAATTCGAGGCACCAACAACACTAATTGAGTCCAAACAAAAGTCATTCCAAATGGTGTTTGGGGTTGAATTAAGCTTGAGCTGTTGCAGCTTCCTTCGACATCTGTGGGGGCAGAAATCAATCAGTTGGTGCTGACCTACAATCAATCAATGATGTTAAAGTGGCCAAAGCAATTGAAAATTCAAGGCACCAACAACACAAATTGAGTCCAAACAAACTCATTCCAAATGGTGTTTGGGGTTGAATTAAGCTTGAGCTGTTGCAGCTTCCTTCGACATCTGTGGGGGCAGAAATCAATCAGTTGGTGCTGACCTACAATCAATCAATGATGTTACAGTGGCCAAAGCAATTGAAAATTGAAGGCACCAACAACACAAATTGAGTCCAAACAAACTCATTCCAAATGGTGTTTGGGGTTGAATTAAGCTTGAGCTGTTGCAGCTTCCTTCGACATCTGTGGGGGCAGAAATCAATCAGTTGGTGCTGACCTACAATCAATCAATGATGTATAAGTGGCCAAAGCAATTGAAAATTCAAGGCACCAACAACACAAATTGAGTCCAAACAAACTCATTCCAAATGGTGTTTGGGGTTGAATTAAGCTTGAGCTGTTGCAGCTTCCTTCGACATCTGTGGGGGCAGAAATCAATCAGTTGGGGCTGACCTACACTCAATCAATGATGTTACAGTGGCCAAAGCAATTGAAAATTGAAGGCACCAACAACACAAATTGAGTCCAAACAAACTCATTCCAAATGGTGTTTGGGGTCATCAAGCTTGAGCTGTTGCAGCCTGCTTCGACATCTGTTGGGGCAGAAATCGATCAGTTGGTGCTGAATAACTATCAATCAGTGTTGTTTAAGTGGCCAAAGCATTTGAAAATTCAAGGCACCAACAACACTAATTGAGTCCAAACAAACTCATTCAAAATCGTATTTGGGGTTGAATTAAGCTTGAGCTGTTGCAGCTTCCTTGGACATCTGGTGGTGCAGAAATCAATCAGTTGGTGCTGACCTACAATCAATCAATGATGTTAAAGTGGCCAAAGCAATTGAAAATTCAAGGCACCAACAACACAAAGTGAGTCCAAACAAACTCATTCAAAATGGTGTTTTGGGTCATCAAGCTTGAGCTGTTGCAGCCTGCTTCGACATCAGTTGGGGCAGAAATCGATCAGTTGGTGCTGAATAACTATCAATCAGTGTTGTTTAAGTGGCCAAAGCATTTGAAAATTCGAGGCACCAACAACACTAATTGAGTCCAAACAAACTTATTCCAAATGGTGTTTGGGGTTGAATTAAGCTTGAGCTGTTGCAGCTTCCTTGGACATCTGTTGGTGCAGAAATCAATCAGTTGGTGCTGACCTACAATCAATCAATGATGTTAAAGTGGCCAAAGCAATTGAAAATTCAAGGCACCAACAACACAAATTGAGTCCAAACAAACTCATTCCAAATGGTGTTTGGGGTTGAATTAAGCTTGAGCTGTTGCAGCTTCCTTGGACATCTGTTGGTGCAGAAATCAATCAGTTGGTGCTGACCTTCAATCAATCAATGATGTTAAAGTGGCCAAAGCAATTGAAAATTCAAGGCACCAAAAACACTAATTGAGTCCATACAAACTCATTCCAAATGGTGTTTGGGGTTGAATTAAGCTTGAGCTGTTGCAGCTTCCTTCGACATCTGTGGGGGCAGAAATCAATCAGTTGGTGCTGACCTACAATCAATCAATGATGTTAAAGTGGCCAAAGCAATTGAAAATTCAAGGCACCAACAACACAAATTGAGTCCAAACAAACTCATTCCAAATGGTGTTTGGGGTTGAATTAAGCTTGAGCTGTTGCAGCTTCCTTGGACATCTGTTGGTGCAGAAATCAATCAGTTGGTGCTGACCTACATTTAATCAATGATGTTAAAGTGGCCAAAGCAATTGAAAATTCCAGGCACCAACAAAACAAAGTGAGTCCAAACAAACTCATTCAAAATGGTGTTTTGGGTCATCAAGCTTGAGCTGTTGCAGCCTGCTTCGACATCAGTTGGGGCAGAAATCGATCAGTTGGTGCTGAATAACTATCAATCAGTGTTGTTTAAGTGGCCAAAGCATTTGACAATTCGAGGCACCAACAACACTAACTGAGTCCAAACAAACTCATTCCAAATGGTGTTTGGGGTTGAATTAAGCTTGAGCTGTTGCAGCTTCCTTCGACATCTGTGGGGGCAGAAATCAATCAGTTGGTGCTGACCTACAATCAATCAATGATGTTACAGTGGCCAAAGCAATTGAAAATTGAAGGCACCAACAACACAAATTGAGTCCAAACAAACTCATTCCAAATGGTGTTTGGGGTTGAATTAAGCTTGAGCTGTTGCAGCTTCCTTCGACATCTGTGGGGGCAGAAATCAATCAGTTGGTGCTGACCTACAATCAATCAATGATGTATAAGTGGCCAAAGCAATTGAAAATTCAAGGCACCAACAACACAAATTGAGTCCAAACAAACTCATTCCAAATGGTGTTTGGGGTTGAATTAAGCTTGAGCTGTTGCAGCTTCCTTCGACATCTGTGGGGGCAGAAATCAATCAGTTGGGGCTGACCTACACTCAATCAATGATGTTACAGTGGCCAAAGCAATTGAAAATTGAAGGCACCAACAACACAAATTGAGTCCAAACAAACTCATTCCAAATGGTGTTTGGGGTCATCAAGCTTGAGCTGTTGCAGCCTGCTTCGACATCTGTTGGGGCAGAAATCGATCAGTTGGTGCTGAATAACTATCAATCAGTGTTGTTTAAGTGGCCAAAGCATTTGAAAATTCAAGGCACCAACAACACTAATTGAGTCCAAACAAACTCATTCAAAATCGTATTTGGGGTTGAATTAAGCTTGAGCTGTTGCAGCTTCCTTGGACATCTGGTGGTGCAGAAATCAATCAGTTGGTGCTGACCTACAATCAATCAATGATGTTAAAGTGGCCAAAGCAATTGAAAATTCAAGGCACCAACAACACAAAGTGAGTCCAAACAAACTCATTCAAAATGGTGTTTTGGGTCATCAAGCTTGAGCTGTTGCAGCCTGCTTCGACATCAGTTGGGGCAGAAATCGATCAGTTGGTGCTGAATAACTATCAATCAGTGTTGTTTAAGTGGCCAAAGCATTTGAAAATTCGAGGCACCAACAACACTAATTGAGTCCAAACAAACTTATTCCAAATGGTGTTTGGGGTTGAATTAAGCTTGAGCTGTTGCAGCTTCCTTGGACATCTGTTGGTGCAGAAATCAATCAGTTGGTGCTGACCTACAATCAATCAATGATGTTAAAGTGGCCAAAGCAATTGAAAATTCAAGGCACCAACAACACAAATTGAGTCCAAACAAACTCATTCCAAATGGTGTTTGGGGTTGAATTAAGCTTGAGCTGTTGCAGCTTCCTTGGACATCTGTTGGTGCAGAAATCAATCAGTTGGTGCTGACCTTCAATCAATCAATGATGTTAAAGTGGCCAAAGCAATTGAAAATTCAAGGCACCAAAAACACTAATTGAGTCCATACAAACTCATTCCAAATGGTGTTTGGGGTTGAATTAAGCTTGAGCTGTTGCAGCTTCCTTCGACATCTGTGGGGGCAGAAATCAATCAGTTGGTGCTGACCTACAATCAATCAATGATGTTAAAGTGGCCAAAGCAATTGAAAATTCAAGGCACCAACAACACAAATTGAGTCCAAACAAACTCATTCCAAATGGTGTTTGGGGTTGAATTAAGCTTGAGCTGTTGCAGCTTCCTTGGACATCTGTTGGTGCAGAAATCAATCAGTTGGTGCTGACCTACATTTAATCAATGATGTTAAAGTGGCCAAAGCAATTGAAAATTCCAGGCACCAACAAAACAAAGTGAGTCCAAACAAACTCATTCAAAATGGTGTTTTGGGTCATCAAGCTTGAGCTGTTGCAGCCTGCTTCGACATCAGTTGGGGCAGAAATCGATCAGTTGGTGCTGAATAACTATCAATCAGTGTTGTTTAAGTGGCCAAAGCATTTGACAATTCGAGGCACCAACAACACTAACTGAGTCCAAACAAACTCATTCCAAATGGTGTTTGGGGTTGAATTAAGCTTGAGCTGTTGCAGCTTCCTTCGACATCTGTTGGTGCAGAAATAAATCAGTTGGTGCTGACCTACAATCAATCAATGATGTTAAAGTGGCCAAAGCAATTGAAAATTCAAGGCACCAACAACAGAAAGTGAGTCCAAACAAACTCATTCAAAATGGTGTTTTGGGTCATCAAGCTTGAGCTGTTGCAGCTTCCTTCGACATCTGTGGGGGCAGAAATCAATCAGTTGGCACTGCATTACTATCAATCAGTGTTGTGTAAGTGGCCAAAGTATTTGACAATTCGAGGCACCAACAACACTAATTGAGTCCAAACAAACTCATTCCAAATGGTGTTTGGGGTTGAATTAAGCTTGAGCTGTTGCAGCTTCCTTGGACATCTGTTGGTGCAGAAATCAATCAGTTGGTGCTGACCTACAATCAATCAATGATGTTAAAGTGGCCAAAGCAATTGAAAATTCAAGGCACCAACAACACAAATTGAGTCCAAATAAACTCATTCAAAATGGTGTTTTGGGTCATCAAGCTTGAGCTGTTGCAGCCTGCTTCGACATCTGTTGGGGCAGAAATCGATCAGTTGGTGCTGAATAAATATCAATCAGTGTTGTTTAAGTGGCCAAAGCATTTGACAATTCGAGGCACCAACAACACTAATTGAGACCAAACAAACTCATACAAATGGTGTTTGGGGTTGAATTAAGCTTGAGCTGTTGCAGCTTCCTTCGACATCTGTTGGTGCAGAAATCAATCAGTTTGTGCTGACCTACAATCAATCAATGATGTTAAAGTGGCCAAAGCAATTGAAAATTCAAGGAACCAACAACACAAATTGAGTCCAAACAAACTCATTCCAAATGGTGTTTGGGGTTGAATTAAGCTTGAGCTGTTGCAGCTTCCTTCGACATCTGTGGGGGCAGAAATCAATCAGTTGGCACTGCATTACTATCAATCAGTGTTGTGTAAGTGGCCAAAGCATTTGACAATTCGAGGCACCAACAACACTAATTCAGTCCAAACAAACTCATTCCAAATGGTGTTTGGGGTTGAATTAAGCTTGAGCTGTTGCAGCTTCCTTGGACATCTGTTGGTGCAGAAATCAATCAGTTGGTGCTGACCTACAATCAATCAATGATGTTAAAGTGGCCAAAGCAATTGAAAATTCAAGGCACCAACAACACAAAGTGAGTCCAAACAAACTCATTCAAAATGGTGTTTTGGGTCATCAAGCTTGAGCTGTTGTAGCCTGCTTCGACATCTGTTGGGGCAGAAATCGATCAGTTGGTGCTGAATAACTATCAATCAGTGTTGTTTAAGTGGCCAAAGCATTTGACAATTCGAGGCACCAACAACACTAATTGAGTCCAAACAAACTTATTCCAAATGGTGTTTGGGGTTGAATTAAGCTTGAGCTTATGCAGCTTCCTTGGACATCTGTTGGTGCAGAAATCAATCAGTTCGTGCTGACCTACAATCAATCAATGATGTTAAAGTGGCCAAAGCAATTGAAAATTCAAGGCACCAACAACACAAATTGAGTCCAAACAAACTCATTCCAAATGGTGTTTGGGGTTGAATTAAGCTTGAGCTGTTGCAGCTTCCTTCGACATCTGTGGGGGCAGAAATCAATCAGTTGGCACTGCATTACTATCAATCAGTGTTGTGTAAGTGGCCAAAGCATTTGACAATTCGAGGCACCAACAACACTAATTGAGTCCAAACAAACTCATTCCAAATGGTGTTTGGGGTTGAATTAAGCTTGAGCTGTTGCAGCTTCCTTCGACATCTGTGGGGGCAGAAATCAATCAGTTGGCACTGCATCACTATCAATCAGTGTTGTGTAAGTGGCCAAAGCATTTGACAATTCGAGGCACCAACAACACTAATTCAGTCCAAACAAACTCATTCCAAATGGTGTTTGGGGTTGAATTAAGCTTGAGCTGTTGCAGCTTCCTTCGACATCTGTGGGGGCAGAAATCAATCAGTTGGTGCTGACCTAGAATCAATCAATGATGTTAAAGTGGCCAAAGCAATTGAAAATTCAAGGCACCAACAACACAAATTGAGGCCAAACAAACTCATTCCAAATGGTGTTTGGGGTTGAATTAAGCTTGAGCTGTTGCAGCTTCCTTCGACATCTGTGGGGGCAGAAATAAATCAGTTGGTGCTGACCTACAATCAATAAATGATGTTAAAGTGGCCAAAGCAATTGAAAATTCAAGGCACCAACAACACAAATTGAGTCCAAACAAACTCATTCCAAATGGTGTTTGGGGTTGAATTAAGCTTGAGCTGTTGCAGCTTCCTTCGACATCTGTGGGGGCAGAACCCAATCAGTTGGCACTGCATTACTATCAATCAGTATTGTGTAAGTGGCCAAAGCATTTGACAATTCGAGGCACCAACAACACTAATTGAGTCCAAACAAACTCATTCAAAATGGTGATTGGGGTCTAATCAAGCTTGAGCTGTTGAAGCCTGCTTCGACATCTGTGGGGGCAGAAATCAATCAGTTGGTGCTGACCTACAATCAATCAATGATGTTAAAGTGGCCAAAGCAATTGAAAATTCAAGGAACCAACAACACAAAGTGAGTCCAAACAAACTCATTCAAAATGGAGTTTTGGGTCATCAAGCTTGAGCTTTTGTAGCCTGCTTCGACATCTGTTGGGGCAGAAATCGATCAGTTGGTGCTGAATAACTATCAATCAGTGTTGTTTAAGTGGCCAAAGCATTTGACAATTCGAGGCACCAACAACACTAATTGAGTCCAAACAAACTTATTCCAAATGGTGTTTGGGGTTGAATTAAGCTTAAGCTTATGCAGCTTCCTTGGACATCTGTTGGTGCAGAAATCAATCAGTTCGTGCTGACCTACAATCAATCAATGATGTTAAAGTGGCCAAAGCAATTGAAAATTCAAGGCACCAACAACACAAATTGAGTCCAAAGAAACTCATTCCAAATGGTGTTTGGGGTTGAATTAAGCTTGAGCTGTTGCAGCTTCCTTCGACATCTGTGGGGGCAGAAATCAATCAGTTAGCACTGCATTACTATCAACCAGTGTTGTGTAAGTGGCCAAAGCATTTGACAATTCGAGGCACCAACAACACTAATTGAGTCCAAACAAACTCATTCCAAATGGTGTTTGGGGTTGAATTAAGCTTGAGCTGTTGCAGCTTCCTTGGACATCTGTTGGTGCAGAAATCAATCAGTTGGTGCTGACCTACAATCAATCAATGATGTTAAAGTGGCCAAAGCAATTGAGAATTCAAGGCACCAACAACACAAATTGAGTCCAAACAAACTCATTCCAAATGGTGTTTTGGGTCATCAAGCTTGAGCTGTTGCAGCCTGCTTCGACATCTGTTGGGGCAGAAATCGATCAGTTGGTGCTAAATAACTATCAATCAGCGTTGTTTAAGTGGCCAAAGCATTTGACAATTCGAGGCACCAACAACACTAATTCAGTCCAAACAAACTTATTCCAAATGGTGTTTGGGGTTGAATTAAGCTTGAGCTTATGCAGCTTCCTTGGACATCTGTTGGTGCAGAAATCAATCAGTTCGTGCTGACCTACAATCAATCAATGATGTTAAAGTGGCCAAAGTAATTGAAAATTCAAGGCACCAACAACACAAATTGAGTCCAAACAAACTCATTCCAAATGGTGTTTGGGGTTGAATTAAGCTTGAGCTGTTGCAGCTTCCTTGGACATCTGTTGGTGCAGAAATCAATCAGTTGGTGCTGACCTACAATCAATCAATGATGTTAAAGTGGCCAAAGCAATTGAAAATTCAAGGCACCAACAACACTAATTGAGTCCAAACAAACTCATTCCAAATGGTGTTTGGGGTTGAATTAAGCTTGAGCTGTTGCAGCTTCCTTCGACATCTGTGGGGGCAGAAATCAATCAGTTGGTGCTGACCTACAATCAATCAATGATGTTAAAGTGGCCAAAGCAATTGAAAATTCAAGGCACCAACAACACAAATTGAGTCCAAACAAACTCATTCCAAATGGTGTTTGGGGTTGAATTAAGCTTGAGCTGTTGCAGCTTCCTTGGACATCTGTGGGGGCAGAAATCAATCAGTTGGCACTGCATTACTATTAATCAGTGTTGTGTAAGTGGCCAAAGCATTTGACAATTCGAGGCACCAACAACACTAATTGAGTCCATACAAACTCATTCCAAATGGTGTTTGGGGTTGAATTAAGCTTGAGCTGTTGCAGCTTCCTTGGACATCTGTTGGTGCAGAAATCAATCAGTTGGTGCTGACCTACAATCAATCAATGATGTTAAAGTGGCCAAAGGAATTGAAAATTCAAGGCACCAACAACACTAATTGAGTCCAAACAAACTTATTCCAAATGGTGTTTGGGGTTGAATTAAGCTTGAGCTTATGCAGCTTCCTTGGACATCTGTTGGTGCAGAAATCAATCAGTTGGTGCTGACCTACAATCAATCAATGATGTTAAAGTGGTCAAAGCAATTGAAAATTCAAGGCACAAACAACACAAATTGAGTCCAAACAAACTCATTCCAAATGGTGTTTGGGGTTGAATTAAGCTTGAGCTGTTGCAGCTTCCTTCGACATCTGTGGGGGCAGAAATCAATCAGTTGGCACTGCATTACTATCAATCAGTGTTGTGTAAGTGGCCAAAGCATTTGACGATTCGAGGCACCAACAACACAAATTGAGTCCAAACAAACTCATTCCAAATGGTGTTTGGGGTTGAATTAAGCTTGAGCTGTTGCAGCTTCCTTCGACATCTGTGAGGGCAGAAATCAATCAGTTGGCACTGCATTACTATCAATCAGTGTTGTTTAAGTGGCCAAAGCATTTGACAATTCGAGGCACCAACAACACTAATTGAGTCCAAACAAACTTATTCCAAATGGTGTTTGGGGTTGAATTAAGCTTAAGCTTATGCAGCTTCCTTGGACATCTGTTGGTGCAGAAATCAATCAGTTCGTGCTGACCTACAATCAATCAATGATGTTAAAGTGGCCAAAGCAATTGAAAATTCAAGGCACCAACAACACAAATTGAGTCCAAACAAACTCATTCCAAATGGTGTTTGGGGTTGAATTAAGCTTGAGCTGTTGCAGCTTCCTTCGACATCTGTGGGGGCAGAAATCAATCAGTTAGCACTGCATTACTATCAATCAGTGTTGTGTAAGTGGCCAAAGCATTTGACAATTCGAGGCACCAACAACACTAATTGAGTCCAAACAAACTCATTCCAAATGGTGTTTGGGGTTGAATTAAGCTTGAGCTGTTGCAGCTTCCTTGGACATCTGTTGGTGCAGAAATCAATCAGTTGGTGCTGACCTACAATCAATCAATGATGTTAAAGTGGCCAAAGCAATTGAAAATTCAAGGCACCAACAACACAAATTGAGTCCAAACAAACTCATTCCAAATGGTGTTTTGGGTCATCAAGCTTGAGCTGTTGCAGCCTGCTTCGACATCTGTTGGGGCAGAAATCGATCAGTTGGTGCTAAATAACTATCAATCAGCGTTGTTTAAGTGGCCAAAGCATTTGACAATTCGAGGCACCAACAACACTAATTCAGTCCAAACAAACTTATTCCAAATGGTGTTTGGGGTTGAATTAAGCTTGAGCTTATGCAGCTTCCTTGGACATCTGTTGGTGCAGAAATCAATCAGTTCGTGCTAACCTACAATCAATCAATGATGTTAAAGTGGCCAAAGTAATTGAAAATTCAAGGCACCAACAACACAAATTGAGTCCAAACAAACTCATTCCAAATGGTGTTTGGGGTTGAATTAAGCTTGAGCTGTTGCAGCTTCCTTGGACATCTGTTGGTGCAGAAATCAATCAGTTGGTGCTGACCTACAATCAATCAATGATGTTAAAGTGGCCAAAGCAATTGAAAATTCAAGGCACCAACAACACTAATTGAGTCCAAACAAACTCATTCCAAATGGTGTTTGGGGTTGAATTAAGCTTGAGCTGTTGCAGCTTCCTTCGACATCTGTGGGGGCAGAAATCAATCAGTTGGTGCTGACCTACAATCAATCAATGATGTTAAAGTGGCCAAAGCAATTGAAAATTCAAGGCACCAACAACACAAATTGAGTCCAAACAAACTCATTCCAAATGGTGTTTGGGGTTGAATTAAGCTTGAGCTGTTGCAGCTTCCTTGGACATCTGTGGGGGCAGAAATCAATCAGTTGGCACTGCATTACTATTAATCAGTGTTGTGTAAGTGGCCAAAGCATTTGACAATTCGAGGCACCAACAACACTAATTGAGTCCATACAAACTCATTCCAAATGGTGTTTGGGGTTGAATTAAGCTTGAGCTGTTGCAGCTTCCTTGGACATCTGTTGGTGCAGAAATCAATCAGTTGGTGCTGACCTACAATCAATCAATGATGTTAAAGTGGCCAAAGGAATTGAAAATTCAAGGCACCAACAACACTAATTGAGTCCAAACAAACTTATTCCAAATGGTGTTTGGGGTTGAATTAAGCTTGAGCTTATGCAGCTTCCTTGGACATCTGTTGGTGCAGAAATCAATCAGTTGGTGCTGACCTACAATCAATCAATGATGTTAAAGTGGTCAAAGCAATTGAAAATTCAAGGCACAAACAACACAAATTGAGTCCAAACAAACTCATTCCAAATGGTGTTTGGGGTTGAATTAAGCTTGAGCTGTTGCAGCTTCCTTCGACATCTGTGGGGGCAGAAATCAATCAGTTGGCACTGCATTACTATCAATCAGTGTTGTGTAAGTGGCCAAAGCATTTGACGATTCGAGGCACCAACAACACAAATTGAGTCCAAACAAACTCATTCCAAATGGTGTTTGGGGTTGAATTAAGCTTGAGCTGTTGCAGCTTCCTTCGACATCTGTGAGGGCAGAAATCAATCAGTTGGCACTGCATTACTATCAATCAGTGTTGTGTAAGTGGCCAAAGCATTTAACAATTCGAGGCACCAACAACAGTAATTGAGTCCAAACAAACTCATTCAAAATTGTGTTTGGGCTTGAATTAAGCTTCAGTTCCAGCTTCCATGGACATCTGTTGGGGCAGAAATCAATTAGTTGGTGCTGACCTACAATCAATCAATGATGTTAAAGTGGCCAAAGCAATTGAAAATTCAAGGCACCAACAACACTAATTGAGTCCAAACAAACACATTCCAAATGGTGTTTAGGGTAGAATTAAGCTTGAGCTGTTGCAGCCTGCTTCGACATCTGTTGGGGCAGAAATCAATCAAATGGTGCTGACCTACTATCAATTAGTGTTGTTTAAGTGACCAAACCAATTGAAAATTCAAGGCATCAACAACACTAATTGAATCCAAACAAACTCATTCCAAATGGTGTTTTGGGTCTAATCAAGCCTGAGCTGTTGCAGCCTGCTTCGACATCTGTTGGGGCAGAAATCGATCATCTGGTGCTGAATTACTATCAATCAGTGTTGTTAAAGTGGCCAAAGCATTTGAAAATTCAAGGCACCAACAACTCTAATTGAGTCCAAATAATTTCATTCTTAATCGTGATTGGGTTCTTATCAAGCGTGAGCTGTTGCAGCCTGCTTCGACATCTGTGGCGGCAGAAATCAATTAGTTCGTCCTGACCTACAATCAATCAGTGATGTTAAGGTGGCCAAAGCAATTGAAAATTCAAGGCGCCAAAAACACTAATTCAGTCCAAACAAACGCATTCCAAATGGTGTTTGGGGTCGAATTAAGTTTGAGCTGTTGCAGCCTGCTTCGACATCTGTTGGGGCAGAAATCAATCAAATAGTGCTGACCTACTATCAATTAGTGTTGTTTAAGTGACCAAACCAATTGAAAATTCAAGGCACCAACAACACTAATTGAATCCAGACAAACTCATTCCAAATGGTGTTTTGGGTCTAATCAAGCTTGAGCTATTGCAGCCTGCTTCGACATCTGTTGGGGCAGAAATCGATCATCTGGTGCTGAATTACTATCAATCAGTGTTGTTTAAGTGGCCAAAGCATTTGAAAATTCAAGGCACCAACAACACTAATTGAGTCCAAACAAACTCATTCAAAATCGTATTTGGGATTGAATTAAGCTTGAGCTGTTGCAGCTTCCTTGGACATCTGTTGGGGCAGAAATCAATTAGTTGGTGCTGACCTACAATCAATCAATGATGTTAAAGTGGCCAAAGCAATTGAAAATTCAAGGCATCAACAACATTAATTGAGTCCAAACAAACTCATTCCAAATGGTGTTTGGGGTTGAATTAAGCTTGAGCTGTTGCAGCTTTCTTCGACATCTGTGGGGGCAGAAATCAATCAGTTTGCACTGCATTACTATCAATCAGTGTTGTGTAAGTGGCCAAAGCATTTGACGATTCGAGGCACCAACAACACAAATTGAGTCCAAACAAACTCATTCCAAATGGTGTTTGGGGTTGAATTAAGCTTGAGCTGTTGCAGCTTCCTTCGACATCTGTGAGGGCAGAAATCAATCAGTTGGCACTGCATTACTATCAATCAGTGTTGTGTAAGTGGCCAAAGCATTTAACAATTCGAGGCACCAACAACAGTAATTGAGTCCAAACAAACTCATTCAAAATTGTGTTTGGGCTTGAATTAAGCTTCATCTCCAGCTTCCATGGACATCTGTTGGGGCAGAAATCAATTAGTTGGTGCTGACCTACAATCAATCAATGATGTTAAAGTGGCCAAAGCAATTGAAAATTCAAGGCACCAACAACACTAATTGAGTCCAAACAAACACATTCCAAATGGTGTTTAGGGTAGAATTAAGCTTGAGCTGTTGCAGCCTGCTTCGACATCTGTTGGGGCAGAAATCAATCAAATGGTGCTGACCTACTATCAATTAGTGTTGTTTAAGTGACCAAACCAATTGAAAATTCAAGGCATCAACAACACTAATTGAATCCAAACAAACTCATTCCAAATGGTGTTTTGGGTCTAATCAAGCCTGAGCTGTTGCAGCCTGCTTCGACATCTGTTGGGGCAGAAATCGATCATCTGGTGCTGAATTACTATCAATCAGTGTTGTTAAAGTGGCCAAAGCATTTGAAAATTCAAGGCACCAACAACTCTAATTGAGTCCAAATAATTTCATTCAAAATCGTGATTGGGTTCTTATCAAGCGTGAGCTGTTGCAGCCTGCTTCGACATCTGTGGCGGCAGAAATCAATTAGTTCGTCCTGACCTACAATCAATCAGTGATGTTAAGGTGGCCAAAGCAATTGAAAATTCAAGGCGCCAAAAACACTAATTCAGTCCAAACAAACGCATTCCAAATGGTGTTTGGGGTCGAATTAAGTTTGAGCTGTTGCAGCCTGCTTCGACATCTGTTGGGGCAGAAATCAATCAAATGGTGCTGACCTACTATCAATTAGTGTTGTTTAAGTGACCAAACCAATTGAAAATTCAAGGCACCAACAACACTAATTGAATCCAAACAAACTCATTCCAAATGGTGTTTTGGGTCTAATCAAGCTTGAGCTATTGCAGCCTGCTTCGACATCTGTTGGGGCAGAAATCGATCATCTGGTGCTGAATAACTATCAATCAGTGTTGTTTAAGTGGCCAAAGCATTTGAAAATTCAAGGCACCAACAACACTAATTGAGTCCAAACAAACTCATTCAAAATCGTATTTGGGATTGAATTAAGCTTGAGCTGTTGCAGCTTCCTTGGACATCTGTTGGGGCAGAAATCAATTAGTTGGTGCTGACCTACAATCAATCAATGATGTTAAAGTGGCCAAAGCAATTGAAAATTCAAGGCATCAACAACATTAATTGAGTCCAAACAAACTCATTCCAAATGGTGTTTGGGGTTGAATTAAGCTTGAGCTGTTGCAGCTTCCTTCGACATCTGTGGGGGCAGAAATCAATCAGTTGGCACTGCATTACTATCAATCAGTGTTGTGTAAGTGGCCAAAGTATTTGACAATTCGAGGCACCAACAACACTAATTGAGTCCAAACAAACTCATTCCAAATGGTGTTTGGGGTTGAATTAAGCTTGAGCTGTTGCAGCTTCCTTGGACATCTGTTGGTGCAGAAATCAATCAGTTGGTGCTGACCTACAATCAATCAATGATGTTAAAGTGACCAAAGCATTTAACAATTCGAGGCACCAACAACAGTAATTGAGTCCAAACAAACTCATTCAAAATTGTGTTTGGGCTTGAATTAAGCTTCATCTCCAGCTTCCATGGACATCTGTTGGGGCAGAAATCAATTAGTTGGTGCTGACCTACAATCAATCAATGATGTTAAAGTGGCCAAAGCAATTGAAAATTCAAGGCACCAACAACACTAATTGAGTCCAAACAAACACATTCCAAATGGTGTTTAGGGTAGAATTAAGCTTGAGCTGTTGCAGCCTGCTTCGACATCTGTTGGGGCAGAAATCAATCAAATGGTGCTGACCTACTATCAATTAGTGTTGTTTAAGTGACCAAACCAATTGAAAATTCAAGGCATCAACAACACTAATTGAATCCAAACAAACTCATTCCAAATGGTGTTTTGGGTCTAATCAAGCCTGAGCTGTTGCAGCCTGCTTCGACATCTGTTGGGGCAGAAATCGATCATCTGGTGCTGAATTACTATCAATCAGTGTTGTTAAAGTGGCCAAAGCATTTGAAAATTCAAGGCACCAACAACTCTAATTGAGTCCAAATAATTTCATTCAAAATCGTGATTGGGTTCTTATCAAGCGTGAGCTGTTGCAGCCTGCTTCGACATCTGTGGCGGCAGAAATCAATTAGTTCGTCCTGACCTACAATCAATCAGTGATGTTAAGGTGGCCAAAGCAATTGAAAATTCAAGGCGCCAAAAACACTAATTCAGTCCAAACAAACGCATTCCAAATGGTGTTTGGGGTCGAATTAAGTTTGAGCTGTTGCAGCCTGCTTCGACATCTGTTGGGGCAGAAATCAATCAAATGGTGCTGACCTACTATCAATTAGTGTTGTTTAAGTGACCAAACCAATTGAAAATTCAAGGCACCAACAACACTAATTGAATCCAAACAAACTCATTCCAAATGGTGTTTTGGGTCTAATCAAGCTTGAGCTATTGCAGCCTGCTTCGACATCTGTTGGGGCAGAAATCGATCATCTGGTGCTGAATAACTATCAATCAGTGTTGTTTAAGTGGCCAAAGCATTTGAAAATTCAAGGCACCAACAACACTAATTGAGTCCAAACAAACTCATTCAAAATCGTATTTGGGATTGAATTAAGCTTGAGCTGTTGCAGCTTCCTTGGACATCTGTTGGGGCAGAAATCAATTAGTTGGTGCTGACCTACAATCAATCAATGATGTTAAAGTGGCCAAAGCAATTGAAAATTCAAGGCATCAACAACATTAATTGAGTCCAAACAAACTCATTCCAAATGGTGTTTGGGGTTGAATTAAGCTTGAGCTGTTGCAGCTTCCTTCGACATCTGTGGGGGCAGAAATCAATCAGTTGGCACTGCATTACTATCAATCAGTGTTGTGTAAGTGGCCAAAGTATTTGACAATTCGAGGCACCAACAACACTAATTGAGTCCAAACAAACTCATTCCAAATGGTGTTTGGGGTTGAATTAAGCTTGAGCTGTTGCAGCTTCCTTGGACATCTGTTGGTGCAGAAATCAATCAGTTGGTGCTGACCTACAATCAATCAATGATGTTAAAGTGACCAAAGCAATTGAAAATTCAAGGCACCAACAACACAAAGTGAGTCCAAACAAACTCATTCAAAATGGTGTTTTGGGTCATCAGGCTTGAGCTGTTGCAGCCTGCTTCGACATCAGTTGGGGCAGAAATCGATCAGTTGGTGCTGAATAACTATCAATCAGTGTTGTTTAAGTGGCCAAAGCATTTGACAATTCGAGGCACCAACAACACTAATTGAGTCCAAACAAACTCATTCCAAATGGTGTTTGGGGTTGAATTAAGCTTGAGCTGTTGCAGCTTCCTTCGACATCTGTTGGTGCAGAAATCAATCAGTTGGTGCTGACCTACAATCAATCAATGATGTTAAAGTGGCCAAAGCAATTGAAAATTCAAGGCACCAACAACAGAAAGTGAGTCCAAACAAACTCATTCAAAATGGTGTTTTGGGTCATCAAGCTTGAGCTGTTGCAGCCTGCTTCGACATCTGTTGGGGCAGAAATCAATCAGTTGGTGCTGAATAACTATCAATCAGTGTTGTTTAAGTGGCCAAAGCATTTGAAAATTCAAGGCACCAACAACTCTAATTGAGTCCAAATAATTTCATTCAAAATCGTGATTGGGTTCTTATCAAGCGTGAGCTGTTGCAGCCTGCTTCGACATCTGTGGCGGCAGAAATCAATTAGTTCGTCCTGACCTACAATCAATCAGTGATGTTAAGGTGGCCAAAGCAATTGAAAATTCAAGGCGCCAAAAACACTAATTCAGTCCAAACAAACGCATTCCAAATGGTGTTTGGGGTCGAATTAAGTTTGAGCTGTTGCAGCCTGCTTCGACATCTGTTGGGGCAGAAATCAATCAAATGGTGCTGACCTACTATCAATTAGTGTTGTTTAAGTGACCAAACCAATTGAAAATTCAAGGCACCAACAACACTAATTGAATCCAAACAAACTCATTCCAAATGGTGTTTTGGGTCTAATCAAGCTTGAGCTATTGCAGCCTGCTTCGACATCTGTTGGGGCAGAAATCGATCATCTGGTGCTGAATTACTATCAATCAGTGTTGTTTCAGTGGCCAAAGCATTTGAAAATTCAAGGCACCAACAACACTAATTGAGTCCAAACAAACTCATTCAAAATCGTATTTGGGATTGAATTAAGCTTGAGCTGTTGCAGCTTCCTTGGACATCTGTTGGGGCAGAAATCAATTAGTTGGTGCTGACCTACAATCAATCAATGATGTTAAAGTGGCCAAAGCAATTGAAAATTCAAGGCACCAACAACACTAATTGAGTCCAAACAAACTCATTCCAAATGGTGTTTGGGGTTGAATTAAGCTTGAGCTGTTGCAGCTTCCTTGGACATCTGTTGGTGCAGAAATCAATCAGTTGGTGCTGACCTACAATCAATCAATGATGTTAAAGTGACCAAAGCAATTGAAAATTCAAGGCACCAACAACACAAAGTGAGTCCAAACAAACTCATTCAAAATGGTGTTTTGGGTCATCAGGCTTGAGCTGTTGCAGCCTGCTTCGACATCAGTTGGGGCAGAAATCGATCAGTTGGTGCTGAATAACTATCAATCAGTGTTGTTTAAGTGGCCAAAGCATTTGACAATTCGAGGCACCAACAACACTAATTGAGTCCAAACAAACTCATTCCAAATGGTGATTGGGGTCTAATCAAGCTTGAGCTGTTGAAGCCTGCTTCGACATCTGTGGGGGCAGAAATCAATCAGTTGGTGCTGACCTACAATCAATCAGTGATGTTAAAGTGGCCAAAGCAATTGAAAATTCAAGGCACCAACAACAGAAAGTGAGTCCAAACAAACTCATTCAAAATGGTGTTTTGGGTCATCAAGCTTGAGCTGTTGCAGCCTGCTTCGACATCTGTTGGGGCAGAAATCAATCAGTTGGTGCTGAATAACTATCAATCAGTGTTGTTTAAGTGGCCAAAGCATTTGACAATTCGAGGCACCAACAACACTAATTGAGTCCAAACAAACTTATTCCAAATGGTGTTTGGGGTTGAATTAAGCTTGAGCTTATGCAGCTTCCTTGGACATCTGTTGGTGCAGAAATCAATCAGTTGGTGCTGACCTACAACCAATCAATGATGTTAAAGTGGCCAAAGCAATAGAAAATTCAAGGCACCAACAACACAAATTGAGTCCAAACAAACTCATTCCAAATGGTGTTTGGGGTTGAATTAAGCTTGAGCTGTTGCAGCTTCCTTGGACATCTGTTGGTGCAGAAATCAATCAGTTGGTGCTGACCTACAATCAATCAATGATGTTAAAGTGGCCAAAGCAATTGAAAATTCAAGGCACCAACAACAGAAAGTGAGTCCAAACAAACTCATTCAAAATGGTGTTTTGGGTCATCAAGCTTGAGCTGTTGCATCCTGCTTCGACATCTGTTGGGGCAGAAATCGATCAGTTGGTGCTGAATAACTATCAATCAGTGTTGTTTAAGTGGCCAAAGCATTTGACAATTCCAGGCACCAACAACACTAATTGAGTCCAATAAACTCATTCCAAATGGTGTTTGGGGTTGAATTAAGCTTGAGCTGTTGCAGCCTGCTTCGACATCTGTTGGTGCAGAAATCAATCAGTTGGTGCTGACCTACAATCAATCAATGATGTTAAAGTGGCCAAAGCAATTGAAAATTCAAGGAACCAACAACACAAATTGAGTCCAAACAAACTCATTCCAAATGGTGTTTGGGGTTGAATTAAGCTTGAGCTGTTGCAGCTTCCTTGGACATCTGTGGGGGCAGAAATCAATCAGTTGGCACTGCATTACTATCAATCAGTGTTGTGTAAGTGGCCAAAGCATTTGACAATTCGAGGCACCAACAACACTAATTCAGTCCAAACAAACTCATTCCAAATGGTGTTTGGGGTTGAATTAAGCTTGAGCTGTTGCAGCTTCCTTGGACATCTGTTGGTGCAGAAATCAATCAGTTGGTGCTGACCTACAATCAATCAATGATGTTAAAGTGGCCAAAGCAATTGAAAATTCAAGGCAACAACAACACAAATTGAGTCCAAACAAACTCATTCCAAATGGTGTTTGGGGTTGAATTAAGCTTGAGCTGTTGCAGCTTCCTTCGACATCTGTGGGGGCAGAAATCAATCAGTTGGTGCTGACCTACAATCAATCAATGATGTTAAAGTGGCCAAAGCAATTGAAAATTCAAGGCACCAACAACACAAATTGAGTCCAAACAAACTCATTCCAAATGGTGTTTGGGGTTGAATTAAGCTTGAGCTGTTGCAGCTTCCTTCGACATCTGTGGGGGCAGAAATCAATCAGTTGGCACTGCATTACTGTCAATCAGTGTTGTGTAAGTGGCCAAAGTATTTGACAATTCGAGGCACCAACAACACTAATTGAGTCCAAACAAACTCATTCAAAATGGTGATTGGGGTCTAATCAAGCTTGAGCTGTTGAAGCCTGCTTCGACATCTGTGGGGGCAGAAATCAATCAGTTGGTGCTGACCTACAATCAATCAATGATGTTAAAGTGGCCAAAGCAATTGAAAATTCAAGGCACCAAAAACACAAAGTGAGTCCAAACAAACTCATTCAAAATGGTGTTTTGGGTCATCAAGCTTGAGCTGTTGCAGCCTGCTTCGACATCTGTTGGGGCAGAAATCGATCAGTTGGTGCTGAATAACTATCAATCAGTGTTGTTTAAGTGGCCAAAGCAATTGAAAATTCAAGGCACCAACAACACAAATTGAGTCCAAACAAACTCATTCCAAATGGTGTTTGGGGTTGAATTAAGCTTGAGCTGTTGCAGCTTCCTTCGACATCTGTGGGGGCAGAAATCAATCAGTTGGCACTGCATTACTATCAATCAGTGTTGTGTAAGTGGCCAAAGCATTTAACAATTCGAGGCACCAACAACAGTAATTGAGTCCAAACAAACTCATTACAAATGGTGTTTGGGGTTGAATTAAGCTTGAGCTGTTGCAGCTTCCTTCGACATCTGTGGGGGCAGAAATCAATCAGTTGGCACTGCATTACTGTCAATCAGTGTTGTGTAAGTGGCCAAAGTATTTGACAATTCGAGGCACCAACAACACTAATTGAGTCCAAACAAACTCATTCCAAATGGTGTTTGGGGTTGAATTAAGCTTGAGCTGTTGCAGCTTCCTTGGACATCTGTTGGTGCAGAAATCAATCAGTTGGTGCTGACCTACAATCAATCAATGATGTTAAAGTGGCCAAAGCAATTGAAAATTCAAGGCAACAACAACACAAATTGAGTCCAAACAAACTCATTCCAAATGGTGTTTGGGGTTGAATTAAGCTTGAGCTGTTGCAGCTTCCTTCGACATCTGTGGGGGCAGAAATCAATCAGTTGGTGCTGACCTACAATCAATCAATGATGTTAAAGTGGCCAAAGCAATTGAAAATTCAAGGCACCAACAACACAAATTGAGTCCAAACAAACTCATTCCAAAAGGTGTTTGGGGTTGAATTAAGCTTGGGCTGTTGCAGCTTCCTTCGACATCTGTGGGGGCAGAAATCAATCAGTTGGCACGGCATTACTGTCAATCAGTGTTGTGTAAGTGGCCAAAGTATTTGACAATTCGAGGCACCAACAACACTAATTGAGTCCAAACAAACTCATTCAAAATGGTGATTGGGGTCTAATCAAGCTTGAGCTGTTGAAGCCTGCTTCGACATCTGTGGGGGCAGAAATCAATCAGTTGGTGCTGACCTACAATCAATCAATGATGTTAAAGTGGCCAAAGCAATTGAAAATTCAAGGCACCAACAACACAAATTGAGTCCAAACAAACTCATTCCAAATGGTGTTTGGGGTTGAATTAAGCTTGAGCTGTTGCAGCTTCCTTGGACATCTGTTGGTGCAGAAATCAATCAGTTGGTGCTGACCTACAATCAATCAATGATGTTAAAGTGGCCAAAGCAATTGAAAATTCAAGGCACCAACAACACAAATTGAGTCCAAACAAACTCATTCCAAATGGTGTTTGGGGTTGAATTAAGCTTGAGCTGTTGCAGCTTCCTTCGACATCTGTGGGGGCAGAAATCAATCAGTTGGTGCTGACCTACAATCAATCAATGATGTTAAAGTGGCCAAAGCAATTGAAAATTCAAGGCACCAACAACACAAATTGAGTCCAAACAAACTCATTCCAAATGGTGTTTGGGGTTGAATTAAGCTTGAGCTGTTGCAGCTTCCTTCGACATCTGTGGGGGCAGAAATCAATCAGTTGGCACTGCATTACTATTAATCAGTGTTGTGTAAGTGGCCAAAGCATTTGACAATTCGAGGCACCAACAACACTAATTGAGTCCATACAAACTCATTCCAAATGGTGTTTGGGGTTGAATTAAGCTTGAGCTGTTGCAGCTTCCTTGGACATCTGTTGGTGCAGAAATCAATCAGTTGGTGCTGACCTACAATCAATCAATGATGTTAAAGTGGCCAAAGCAATTGAAAATTCAAGGCACCAACAACACTAATTGAGTCCAAACAAACTCATTCAAAATCGTATTTGGGATTGAATTAAGCTTGAGCTGTTGCAGCTTCCTTGGAAATCTGTTGGGGCAGAAATCAATTAGTTGGTGCTGACCTACAATCAATCAATGATGTTAAAGTGGCCAAAGCAATTGAAAATTCAAGGCACCAACAACACTAATTGAGTCCAAACAAACTCATTCCAAATGGTGTTTGGGGTTGAATTAAGCTTGAGCTGTTGCAGCTTCCTTGGACATCTGTTGGTGCAGAAATCAATCAGTTGGTGCTGACCTACAATCAATCAATGATGTAAAAGTGACCAAAGCAATTGAAAATTCAAGGCACCAACAACACAAAGTGAGTCCAAACAAACTCATTCAAAATGGTGTTTTGGGTCATCAGGCTTGAGCTGTTGCAGCCTGCTTCGACATCAGTTGGGGCAGAAATCGATCAGTTGGTGCTGAATAACTATCAATCAGTGTTGTTTAAGTGGCCAAAGCATTTGACAATTCGAGGCACCAACAACACTAATTGAGTCCAAACAAACTCATTCCAAATGGTGTTTGGGGTTGAATTAAGCTTGAGCTGTTGCAGCTTCCTTCGACATCTGTTGGTGCAGAAATCAATCAGTTGGTGCTGACCTACAATCAATCAATGATGTTAAAGTGGCCAAAGCAATTGAAAATTCAAGGCACCAACAACAGAAAGTGAGTCCAAACAAACTCATTCAAAATGGTGTTTTGGGTCATCAAGCTTGAGCTGTTGCAGCCTGCTTCGACATCAGTTGGGGCAGAAATCGATCAGTTGGTGCTGAATAACTATCAATCAGTGTTGTTTAAGTGGCCAAAGCATTTGACAATTCGAGGCACCAACAACACTAATTGAGTCCAAACAAACTCATTCCAAATGGTGTTTGGGGTTGAATTAAGCTTGAGCTGTTGCAGCTTCCTTCGACATCTGTTGGTGCAGAAATCAATCAGTTGGTGCTGACCTACAATCAATCAATGATGTTAAAGTGGCCAAAGCAATTGAAAATTCAAGGCACCAACAACAGAAAGTGAGTCCAAACAAACTCATTCAAAATGGTGTTTTGGGTCATCAAGCTTGAGCTGTTGCAGCCTGCTTCGACATCTGTTGGGGCAGAAATCAATCAGTTGGTGCTGAATAACTATCAATCAGTGTTGTTTAAGTGGCCAAAGCATTTGACAATTCGAGGCACCAACAACACTAATTGAGTCCAAACAAACTTATTCCAAATGGTGTTTGGGGTTGAATTAAGCTTGAGCTTATGCAGCTTCCTTGGACATCTGTTGGTGCAGGAATCAATCAGTTGGTGCTGACCTACAACCAATCAATGATGTTAAAGTGGCCAAAGCAATAGAAAATTCAAGGCACCAACAACACAAATTGAGTCCAAACAAACTCATTCCAAATGGTGTTTGGGGTTGAATTAAGCTTGAGCTGTTGCAGCTTCCTTGGACATCTGTTGGTGCAGAAATCAATCAGTTGGTGCTGACCTACAATCAATCAATGATGTTAAAGTGGCCAAAGCAATTGAAAATTCAAGGCACCAACAACAGAAAGTGAGTCCAAACAAACTCATTCAAAATGGTGTTTTGGGTCATCAAGCTTGAGCTGTTGCATCCTGCTTCGACATCTGTTGGGGCAGAAATCGATCAGTTGGTGCTGAATAACTATCAATCAGTGTTGTTTAAGTGGCCAAAGCATTTGACAATTCCAGGCACCAACAACACTAATTGAGTCCAATAAACTCATTCCAAATGGTGTTTGGGGTTGAATTAAGCTTGAGCTGTTGCAGCCTGCTTCGACATCTGTTGGTGCAGAAATCAATCAGTTGGTGCTGACCTACAATCAATCAATGATGTTAAAGTGGCCAAAGCAATTGAAAATTCAAGGAACCAACAACACAAATTGAGTCCAAACAAACTCATTCCAAATGGTGTTTGGGGTTGAATTAAGCTTGAGCTGTTGCAGCTTCCTTGGACATCTGTGGGGGCAGAAATCAATCAGTTGGCACTGCATTACTATCAATCAGTGTTGTGTAAGTGGCCAAAGCATTTGACAATTCGAGGCACCAACAACACTAATTCAGTCCAAACAAACTCATTCCAAATGGTGTTTGGGGTTGAATTAAGCTTGAGCTGTTGCAGCTTCCTTGGACATCTGTTGGTGCAGAAATCAATCAGTTGGTGCTGACCTACAATCAATCAATGATGTTAAAGTGGCCAAAGCAATTGAAAATTCAAGGCAACAACAACACAAATTGAGTCCAAACAAACTCATTCCAAATGGTGTTTGGGGTTGAATTAAGCTTGAGCTGTTGCAGCTTCCTTCGACATCTGTGGGGGCAGAAATCAATCAGTTGGTGCTGACCTACAATCAATCAATGATGTTAAAGTGGCCAAAGCAATTGAAAATTCAAGGCACCAACAACACAAATTGAGTCCAAACAAACTCATTCCAAATGGTGTTTGGGGTTGAATTAAGCTTGAGCTGTTGCAGCTTCCTTCGACATCTGTGGGGGCAGAAATCAATCAGTTGGCACTGCATTACTGTCAATCAGTGTTGTGTAAGTGGCCAAAGCATTTAACAATTCGAGGCACCAACAACAGTAATTGAGTCCAAACAAACTCATTACAAATGGTGTTTGGGGTTGAATTAAGCTTGAGCTGTTGCAGCTTCCTTCGACATCTGTGGGGGCAGAAATCAATCAGTTGGCACTGCCTTTCTGTCAATCAGTGTTGTGTAAGTGGCCAAAGTATTTGACAATTCGAGGCACCAACAACACTAATTGAGTCCAAACAAACTCATTCAAAATGGTGATTGGGGTCTTATCAAGCTTGAGCTGTTGAAGCCTGCTTCGACATCTGTGGGGGCAGAAATCAATCAGTTGGTGCTGACCTACAATCAATCAATGATGTTAAAGTGGCCAAAGCAATTGAAAATTCAAGGCACCAACAACACAAAGTGAGTCCAAACAAACTCATTCAAAATGGTGTTTTGGGTCATCAAGCTTGAGCTGTTGCAGCCTGCTTCGACATCTGTTGGGGCAGAAATCGATCAGTTGGTGCTGAATAACTATCAATCAGTGTTGTTTAAGTGGCCAAAGCATTTGACAATTCGAGGCACCAACAACACTAATTGAGTCCAAACAAACTTATTCCAAATGGTGTTTGGGGTTGAATTAAGCTTGAGCTGTTGCAGCTTCCTTGGACATCTGTTGGTGCAGAAATCAATCAGTTGGTGCTGACCTACAATCAATCAATGATGTTAAAGTGGCCAAAGCAATTGAAAATTCAAGGCACCAACAACACAAATTGAGTCCAAACAAACTCATTCCAAATGGTGTTTGGGGTTGAATTAAGCTTGAGCTGTTGCAGCTTCCTTCGACATCTGTGGGGGCAGAAATCAATCAGTTGGCACTGCATTACTATCAATCAGTGTTGTGTAAGTGGCCAAAGCATTTAACAATTCGAGGCACCAACAACAGTAATTGAGTCCAAACAAACTCATTACAAATGGTGTTTGGGGTTGAATTAAGCTTGAGCTGTTGCAGCTTCCTTCGACATCTGTGGGGGCAGAAATCAATCAGTTGGCACTGCATTACTGTCAATCAGTGTTGTGTAAGTGGCCAAAGTATTTGACAATTCGAGGCACCAACAACACTAATTGAGTCCAAACAAACTCATTCCAAATGGTGTTTGGGGTTGAATTAAGCTTGAGCTGTTGCAGCTTCCTTGGACATCTGTTGGTGCAGAAATCAATCAGTTGGTGCTGACCTACAATCAATCAATGATGTTAAAGTGGCCAAAGCAATTGAAAATTCAAGGCAACAACAACACAAATTGAGTCCAAACAAACTCATTCCAAATGGTGTTTGGGGTTGAATTAAGCTTGAGCTGTTGCAGCTTCCTTCGACATCTGTGGGGGCAGAAATCAATCAGTTGGTGCTGACCTACAATCAATCAATGATGTTAAAGTGGCCAAAGCAATTGAAAATTCAAGGCACCAACAACACAAATTGAGTCCAAACAAACTCATTCCAAATGGTGTTTGGGGTTGAATTAAGCTTGAGCTGTTGCAGCTTCCTTGGACATCTGTTGGTGCAGAAATCAATCAGTTGGTGCTGACCTACAATCAATCAATGATGTTAAAGTGGCCAAAGCAATTGAAAATTCAAGGCACCAACAACACAAATTGAGTCCAAACAAACTCATTCCAAATGGTGTTTGGGGTTGAATTAAGCTTGAGCTGTTGCAGCTTCCTTCGACATCTGTGGGGGCAGAAATCAATCAGTTGGTGCTGACCTACAATCAATCAATGATGTTAAAGTGGCCAAAGCAATTGAAAATTCAAGGCACCAACAACACAAATTGAGTCCAAACAAACTCATTCCAAATGGTGTTTGGGGTTGAATTAAGCTTGAGCTGTTGCAGCTTCCTTCGACATCTGTGGGGGCAGAAATCAATCAGTTGGCACTGCATTACTATTAATCAGTGTTGTGTAAGTGGCCAAAGCATTTGACAATTCGAGGCACCAACAACACTAATTGAGTCCATACAAACTCATTCCAAATGGTGTTTGGGGTTGAATTAAGCTTGAGCTGTTGCAGCTTCCTTGGACATCTGTTGGTGCAGAAATCAATCAGTTGGTGCTGACCTACAATCAATCAATGATGTTAAAGTGGCCAAAGCAATTGAAAATTCAAGGCACCAACAACACAAATTGAGTCCAAACAAACTTATTCCAAATGGTGTTTGGGGTTGAATTAAGCTTGAGCTGTTGCAGCTTCCTTCGACATCTGTGGGGGCAGAAATCAATCAGTTGGCACTGCATTACTATCAATCAGTGTTGTGTAAGTGGCCAAAGCATTTGACGATTCGAGGCACCAACAACACAAATTGAGTCCAAACAAACTCATTCCAAATGGTGTTTGGGGTTGAATTAAGCTTGAGCTGTTGCAGCTTCCTTCGACATCTGTGAGGGCAGAAATCAATCAGTTGGCACTGCATTACTATCAATCAGTGTTGTGTAAGTGGCCAAAGCATTTAACAATTCGAGGCACCAACAACAGTAATTGAGTCCAAACAAACTCATTACAAATGGTGTTTGGGGTTGAATTAAGCTTGAGCTGTTGCAGCTTCCTTCGACATCTGTGGGGGCAGAAATCAATCAGTTGGCACTGCCTTTCTGTCAATCAGTGTTGTGTAAGTGGCCAAAGTATTTGACAATTCGAGGCACCAACAACACTAATTGAGTCCAAACAAACTCATTCAAAATGGTGTTTGGGGTTGAATTAAGCTTGAGCTGTTGCAGCTTCCTTGGACATCTGTTGGTGCAGAAATCAATCAGTTGGTGCTGACCTACAATCAATCAATGATGTTAAAGTGGCCAAAGCAATTGAAAATTCAAGGCAACAACAACACAAATTGAGTCCAAACAAACTCATTCCAAATGGTGTTTGGGGTTGAATTAAGCTTGAGCTGTTGCAGCTTCCTTCGACATCTGTGGGGGCAGAAATCAATCAGTTGGTGCTGACCTACAATCAATCAATGATGTTAAAGTGGCCAAAGCAATTGAAAATTCAAGGCACCAACAACACAAATTGAGTCCAAACAAACTCATTCCAAATGGTGTTTGGGGTTGAATTAAGCTTGAGCTGTTGCAGCTTCCTTGGACATCTGTTGGTGCAGAAATCAATCAGTTGGTGCTGACCTACAATCAATCAATGATGTTAAAGTGGCCAAAGCAATTGAAAATTCAAGGCACCAACAACACAAATTGAGTCCAAACAAACTCATTCCAAATGGTGTTTGGGGTTGAATTAAGCTTGAGCTGTTGCAGCTTCCTTCGACATCTGTGGGGGCAGAAATCAATCAGTTGGTGCTGACCTACAATCAATCAATGATGTTAAAGTGGCCAAAGCAATTGAAAATTCAAGGCACCAACAACACAAATTGAGTCCAAACAAACTCATTCCAAATGGTGTTTGGGGTTGAATTAAGCTTGAGCTGTTGCAGCTTCCTTCGACATCTGTGGGGGCAGAAATCAATCAGTTGGCACTGCATTACTATTAATCAGTGTTGTGTAAGTGGCCAAAGCATTTGACAATTCGAGGCACCAACAACACTAATTGAGTCCATACAAACTCATTCCAAATGGTGTTTGGGGTTGAATTAAGCTTGAGCTGTTGCAGCTTCCTTGGACATCTGTTGGTGCAGAAATCAATCAGTTGGTGCTGACCTACAATCAATCAATGATGTTAAAGTGGCCAAAGCAATTGAAAATTCAAGGCACCAACAACACAAATTGAGTCCAAACAAACTTATTCCAAATGG
The DNA here is from genome assembly GCA_906901655.1 of Sminthurides aquaticus. Classification (NCBI taxonomy): domain Eukaryota; kingdom Metazoa; phylum Arthropoda; class Collembola; order Symphypleona; family Sminthurididae; genus Sminthurides; species Sminthurides aquaticus. The sequence goes on along the minus strand of CAJQTT010000026.1, from coordinate 166,569 downwards.
TGTTTGGGGTTGAATTAAGCTTGAGCTGTTGCAGCTTCCTTCGACATCTGTGGGGGCAGAAATCAATCAGTTGGCACTGCATTACTATCAATCAGTGTTGTGTAAGTGGCCAAAGCATTTGACGATTCGAGGCACCAACAACACAAATTGAGTCCAAACAAACTCATTCCAAATGGTGTTTGGGGTTGAATTAAGCTTGAGCTGTTGCAGCTTCCTTCGACATCTGTGAGGGCAGAAATCAATCAGTTGGCACTGCATTACTATCAATCAGTGTTGTGTAAGTGGCCAAAGCATTTAACAATTCGAGGCACCAACAACAGTAATTGAGTCCAAACAAACTCATTACAAATGGTGTTTGGGGTTGAATTAAGCTTGAGCTGTTGCAGCTTCCTTCGACATCTGTGGGGGCAGAAATCAATCAGTTGGCACTGCCTTTCTGTCAATCAGTGTTGTGTAAGTGGCCAAAGTATTTGACAATTCGAGGCACCAACAACACTAATTGAGTCCAAACAAACTCATTCAAAATGGTGATTGGGGTCTTATCAAGCTTGAGCTGTTGAAGCCTGCTTCGACATCTGTGGGGGCAGAAATCAATCAGTTGGTGCTGACCTACAATCAATCAATGATGTTAAAGTGGCCAAAGCAATTGAAAATTCAAGGCACCAACAACACAAAGTGAGTCCAAACAAACTCATTCAAAATGGTGTTTTGGGTCATCAAGCTTGAGCTGTTGCAGCCTGCTTCGACATCTGTTGGGGCAGAAATCGATCAGTTGGTGCTGAATAACTATCAATCAGTGTTGTTTAAGTTGCCAAAGCATTTGACAATTCGAGGCACCAACAACACTAATTGAGTCCAAACAAACTTATTCCAAATGGTGTTTGGGGTTGAATTAAGCTTGAGCTGTTGCAGCTTCCTTGGACATCTGTTGGTGCAGAAATCAATCAGTTGGTGCTGACCTACAATCAATCAATGATGTTAAAGTGGCCAAAGCAATTGAAAATTCAAGGCACCAACAACACAAATTGAGTCCAAACAAACTCATTCCAAATGGTGTTTGGGGTTGAATTAAGCTTGAGCTGTTGCAGCTTCCTTCGACATCTGTGGGGGCAGAAATCAATCAGTTGGCACTGCATTACTATCAATCAGTGTTGTGTAAGTGGCCAAAGCATTTAACAATTCGAGGCACCAACAACAGTAATTGAGTCCAAACAAACTCATTACAAATGGTGTTTGGGGTTGAATTAAGCTTGAGCTGTTGCAGCTTCCTTCGACATCTGTGGGGGCAGAAATCAATCAGTTGGCACTGCATTACTGTCAATCAGTGTTGTGTAAGTGGCCAAAGTATTTGACAATTCGAGGCACCAACAACACTAATTGAGTCCAAACAAACTCATTCCAAATGGTGTTTGGGGTTGAATTAAGCTTGAGCTGTTGCAGCTTCCTTGGACATCTGTTGGTGCAGAAATCAATCAGTTGGTGCTGACCTACAATCAATCAATGATGTTAAAGTGGCCAAAGCAATTGAAAATTCAAGGCAACAACAACACAAATTGAGTCCAAACAAACTCATTCCAAATGGTGTTTGGGGTTGAATTAAGCTTGAGCTGTTGCAGCTTCCTTCGACATCTGTGGGGGCAGAAATCAATCAGTTGGTGCTGACCTACAATCAATCAATGATGTTAAAGTGGCCAAAGCAATTGAAAATTCAAGGCACCAACAACACAAATTGAGTCCAAACAAACTCATTCCAAATGGTGTTTGGGGTTGAATTAAGCTTGAGCTGTTGCAGCTTCCTTCGACATCTGTTGGTGCAGAAATCAATCAGTTGGTGCTGACCTACAATCAATCAATGATGTTAAAGTGGCCAAAGCAATTGAAAATTCAAGGCACCAACAACACAAATTGAGTCCAAACAAACTCATTCCAAATGGTGTTTGGGGTTGAATTAAGCTTGAGCTGTTGCAGCTTCCTTCGACATCTGTGGGGGCAGAAATCAATCAGTTGGTGCTGACCTACAATCAATCAATGATGTTAAAGTGGCCAAAGCAATTGAAAATTCAAGGCACCAACAACACAAATTGAGTCCAAACAAACTCATTCCAAATGGTTTTTGGGGTTGAATTAAGCTTGAGCTGTTGCAGCTTCCTTCGACATCTGTGGGGGCAGAAATCAATCAGTTGGCACTGCATTACTATTAATCAGTGTTGTGTAAGTGGCCAAAGCATTTGACAATTCGAGGCACCAACAACACTAATTGAGTCCATACAAACTCATTCCAAATGGTGTTTGGGGTTGAATTAAGCTTGAGCTGTTGCAGCTTCCTTGGACATCTGTTGGTGCAGAAATCAATCAGTTGGTGCTGACCTACAATCAATCAATGATGTTAAAGTGGCCAAAGCAATTGAAAATTCAAGGCACCAACAACACAAATTGAGTCCAAACAAACTTATTCCAAATGGTGTTTGGGGTTGAATTAAGCTTGAGCTGTTGCAGCTTCCTTCGACATCTGTGGGGGCAGAAATCAATCAGTTGGCACTGCATTACTATCAATCAGTGTTGTGTAAGTGGCCAAAGCATTTGACGATTCGAGGCACCAACAACACAAATTGAGTCCAAACAAACTCATTCCAAATGGTGTTTGGGGTTGAATTAAGCTTGAGCTGTTGCAGCTTCCTTCGACATCTGTGAGGGCAGAAATCAATCAGTTGGCACTGCATTACTATCAATCAGTGTTGTGTAAGTGGCCAAAGCATTTAACAATTCGAGGCACCAACAACAGTAATTGAGTCCAAACAAACTCATTACAAATGGTGTTTGGGGTTGAATTAAGCTTGAGCTGTTGCAGCTTCCTTCGACATCTGTGGGGGCAGAAATCAATCAGTTGGCACTGCCTTTCTGTCAATCAGTGTTGTGTAAGTGGCCAAAGTATTTGACAATTCGAGGCACCAACAACACTAATTGAGTCCAAACAAACTCATTCAAAATGGTGATTGGGGTCTTATCAAGCTTGAGCTGTTGAAGCCTGCTTCGACATCTGTGGGGGCAGAAATCAATCAGTTGGTGCTGACCTACAATCAATCAATGATGTTAAAGTGGCCAAAGCAATTGAAAATTCAAGGCACCAACAACACAAAGTGAGTCCAAACAAACTCATTCAAAATGGTGTTTTGGGTCATCAAGCTTGAGCTGTTGCAGCCTGCTTCGACATCTGTTGGGGCAGAAATCGATCAGTTGGTGCTGAATAACTATCAATCAGTGTTGTTTAAGTTGCCAAAGCATTTGACAATTCGAGGCACCAACAACACTAATTGAGTCCAAACAAACTTATTCCAAATGGTGTTTGGGGTTGAATTAAGCTTGAGCTGTTGCAGCTTCCTTGGACATCTGTTGGTGCAGAAATCAATCAGTTGGTGCTGACCTACAATCAATCAATGATGTTAAAGTGGCCAAAGCAATTGAAAATTCAAGGCACCAACAACACAAATTGAGTCCAAACAAACTCATTCCAAATGGTGTTTGGGGTTGAATTAAGCTTGAGCTGTTGCAGCTTCCTTCGACATCTGTGGGGGCAGAAATCAATCAGTTGGCACTGCATTACTATCAATCAGTGTTGTGTAAGTGGCCAAAGCATTTAACAATTCGAGGCACCAACAACAGTAATTGAGTCCAAACAAACTCATTACAAATGGTGTTTGGGGTTGAATTAAGCTTGAGCTGTTGCAGCTTCCTTCGACATCTGTGGGGGCAGAAATCAATCAGTTGGCACTGCATTACTGTCAATCAGTGTTGTGTAAGTGGCCAAAGTATTTGACAATTCGAGGCACCAACAACACTAATTGAGTCCAAACAAACTCATTCCAAATGGTGCTTGGGGTTGAATTAAGCTTGAGCTGTTGCAGCTTCCTTGGACATCTGTTGGTGCAGAAATCAATCAGTTGGTGCTGACCTACAATCAATCAATGATGTTAAAGTGGCCAAAGCAATTGAAAATTCAAGGCACCAACAACACAAATTGAGTCCAAACAAACTCATTCCAAATGGTGTTTGGGGTTGAATTAAGCTTGAGCTGTTGCAGCTTCCTTCGACATCTGTGGGGGCAGAAATCAATCAGTTGGTGCTGGCCTACAATCAATCAATGATGTTAAAGTGGCCAAAGCAATTGAAAATTCAAGGCACCAACAACACAAATTGAGTCCAAACAAACTCATTCCAAATGGTGTTTGGGGTTGAATTAAGCTTGAGCTGTTGCAGCTTCCTTCGACATCTGTGGGGGCAGAAATCAATCAGTTGGCACTGCATTACTATTAATCAGTGTTGTGTAAGTGGCCAAAGCATTTGACAATTCGAGGCACCAACAACACTAATTGAGTCCATACAAACTCATTCCAAATGGTGTTTGGGGTTGAATTAAGCTTGAGCTGTTGCAGCTTCCTTGGACATCTGTTGGTGCAGAAATCAATCAGTTGGTGCTGACCTACAATCAATCAATGATGTTAAAGTGGCCAAAGCAATTGAAAATTCAAGGCACCAACAACACAAATTGAGTCCAAACAAACTTATTCCAAATGGTGTTTGGGGTTGAATTAAGCTTGAGCTGTTGCAGCTTCCTTCGACATCTGTGGGGGCAGAAATCAATCAGTTGGCACTGCATTACTATCAATCAGTGTTGTGTAAGTGGCCAAAGCATTTGACGATTCGAGGCACCAACAACACAAATTGAGTCCAAACAAACTCATTCCAAATGGTGTTTGGGGTTGAATTAAGCTTGAGCTGTTGCAGCTTCCTTCGACATCTGTGGGGGCAGAAATCAATCAGTTGGCACTGCATTACTATCAATCAGTGTTGTGTAAGTGGCCAAAGCATTTAACAATTCGAGGCACCAACAACAGTAATTGAGTCCAAACAAACTCATTACAAATGGTGTTTGGGGTTGAATTAAGCTTGAGCTGTTGCAGCTTCCTTCGACATCTGTGGGGGCAGAAATCAATCAGTTGGCACTGCATTACTGTCAATCAGTGTTGTGTAAGTGGCCAAAGTATTTGACAATTCGAGGCACCAACAACACTAATTGAGTCCAAACAAACTCATTCAAAATGGTGATTGGGGTCTTATCAAGCTTGAGCTGTTGAAGCCTGCTTCGACATCTGTGGGGGCAGAAATCAATCAGTTGGTGCTGACCTACAATCAATCAATGATGTTAAAGTGGCCAAAGCAATTGAAAATTCAAGGCACCGACAACACAAATTGAGTCCAAACAAACTCATTCCAAATGGTGTTTGGGGTTGAATTAAGCTTGAGCTGTTGCAGCTTCCTTCGACATCTGTGGGGGCAGAAATCAATCAGTTGGTGCTGACCTACAATCAATCAATGATGTTAAAGTGGCCAAAGCAATTGAAAATTCAAGGCACCAACAACACAAATTGAGTCCAAACAAACTCATTCCAAATGGTGTTTGGGGTTGAATTAAGCTTGAGCTGTTGCAGCTTCCTTCGACATCTGTGGGGGCAGAAATCAATCAGTTGGTGCTGACCTACAATCAATCAATGATGTTAAAGTGGCCAAAGCAATTGAAAATTCAAGGCAACAACAACACAAATTGAGTCCAAACAAACTCATTCCAAATGGTGTTTGGGGTTGAATTAAGCTTGAGCTGTTGCAGCTTCCTTCGACATCTGTGGGGGCAGAAATCAATCAGTTGGTGCTGACCTACAATCAATCAATGATGTTAAAGTGGCCAAAGCAATTGAAAATTCAAGGCACCAACAACACAAATTGAGTCCAAACAAACTCATTCCAAAAGGTGTTTGGGGTTGAATTAAGCTTGAGCTGTTGCAGCTTCCTTCGACATCTGTGGGGGCAGAAATCAATCAGTTGGCACGGCATTACTGTCAATCAGTGTTGTGTAAGTGGCCAAAGTATTTGACAATTCGAGGCACCAACAACACTAATTGAGTCCAAACAAACTCATTCAAAATGGTGTTTTGGGTCATCAAGCTTGAGCTGTTGCAGCCTGCTTCGACATCTGTTGGGGCAGAAATCGATCAGTTGGTGCTGAATAACTATCAATCAGTGTTGTTTAAGTGGCCAAAGCATTTGACAATTCGAGGCACCAACAACACTAATTGAGTCCAAACAAACTTATTCCAAATGGTGTTTGGGGTTGAATTAAGCTTGAGCTGTTGCAGCTTCCTTGGACATCTGTTGGTGCAGAAATCAATCAGTTGGTGCTGACCTACAATCAATCAATGATGTTAAAGTGGCCAAAGCAATTGAAAATTCAAGGCACCAACAACACAAATTGAGTCCAAACAAACTCATTCCAAATGGTGTTTGGGGTTGAATTAAGCTTGAGCTGTTGCAGCTTCCTTCGACATCTGTGGGGGCAGAAATCAATCAGTTGGCACTGCATTACTATCAATCAGTGTTGTGTAAGTGGCCAAAGCATTTGACAATTCGAGGCACCAACAACACTAATTGAGTCCAAACAAACTAATCCAAATGGTGTTTGGGGTTGAATGAAGCTTGAGCTGTTGCAGCTTCCTTGGACATCTGTTGGTGCAGAAATCAATCAGTTGGTGCTGACCTACAATCAATCAATGATGTTAAAGTGGCCAAAGCAATTGAAAATTCAAGGCACCAACAACACAAATTGAGTCCAAATAAACTCATTCAAAATGGTGTTTTGGGTCATCAAGCTTGAGCTGTTGCAGCCTGCTTCGACATCTGTTGGGGCAGAAATCGATCTGTTGGTGCTGAATAACTATCAATCAGTGTTGTTTAAGTGGCCAAAGCATTTGACAATTCGAGGCACCAACAACACTAATTGAGTCCAAACAAACTAATTCCAAATGGTGTTTGGGGTTGAATTAAGCTTGAGCTGTTGCAGCTTCCTTCGAAATCTGTTGGTGCAGAAATCAATCAGTTGGTGCTGACCTACAATCAATCAATGATGTTAAAGTGGCCAAAGCAATTGAAAATTCAAGGAACCAACAACACAAATTGAGTCCAAACAAACTCATTCCAAATGGTGTTTGGGGTTGAATTAAGCTTGAGCTGTTGCAGCTTCCTTCGACATCTGTGGGGGCAGAAATCAATCAGTTGGCACTGCATTACTATCAATCAGTGTTGTGTAAGTGGCCAAAGCATTTGACAATTCGAGGCACCAACAACATTAATTCAGTCCAAACAAACTCATTCCAAATGGTGTTTGGGGTTGAATTAAGCTTGAGCTGTTGCAGCTTCCTTGGACATCTGTTGGTGCAGAAATCAATCAGTTGGTGCTGACCTACAATCAATCAATGATGTTAAAGTGGCCAAAGCAATTGAAAATTCAAGGCACCAACAACACAAATTGAGTCCAAACAAACTCATTCCAAAAGGTGTTTGGGGTTGAATTAAGCTTGAGCTGTTGCAGCTTCCTTCGACATCTGTGGGGGCAGAAATCAATCAGTTGGCACGGCATTACTGTCAATCAGTGTTGTGTAAGTGGCCAAAGTATTTGACAATTCGAGGCACCAACAACACTAATTGAGTCCAAACAAACTCATTCAAAATGGTGTTTTGGGTCATCAAGCTTGAGCTGTTGCAGCCTGCTTCGACATCTGTTGGGGCAGAAATCGATCAGTTGGTGCTGAATAACTATCAATCAGTGTTGTTTAAGTGGCCAAAGCATTTGACAATTCGAGGCACCAACAACACTAATTGAGTCCAAACAAACTTATTCCAAATGGTGTTTGGGGTTGAATTAAGCTTGAGCTGTTGCAGCTTCCTTGGACATCTGTTGGTGCAGAAATCAATCAGTTGGTGCTGACCTACAATCAATCAATGATGTTAAAGTGGCCAAAGCAATTGAAAATTCAAGGCACCAACAACACAAATTGAGTCCAAACAAACTCATTCCAAATGGTGTTTGGGGTTGAATTAAGCTTGAGCTGTTGCAGCTTCCTTCGACATCTGTGGGGGCAGAAATCAATCAGTTGGCACTGCATTACTATCAATCAGTGTTGTGTAAGTGGCCAAAGCATTTGACAATTCGAGGCACCAACAACACTAATTGAGTCAAAACAAACTAATCCAAATGGTGTTTGGGGTTGAATTAAGCTTGAGCTGTTGCAGCTTCCTTGGACATCTGTTGGTGCAGAAATCAATCAGTTGGTGCTGACCTACAATCAATCAATGATGTTAAAGTGGCCAAAGCAATTGAAAATTCAAGGCACCAACAACACAAATTGAGTCCAAATAAACTCATTCAAAATGGTGTTTTGGGTCATCAAGCTTGAGCTGTTGCAGTCTGCTTCGACATCTGTTGGGGCAGAAATCGATCTGTTGGTGCTGAATAACTATCAATCAGTGTTGTGTAAGTGGCCAAAGCATTTGACAATTCGAGGCACCAACAACATTAATTCAGTCCAAACAAACTCATTCCAAATGGTGTTTGGGGTTGAATTAAGCTTGAGCTGTTGCAGCTTCCTTGGACATCTGTTGGTGCAGAAATCAATCAGTTGGTGCTGACCTACAATCAATCAATGATGTTAAAGTGGCCAAAGCAATTGAAAATTCAAGGCACCAACAACACAAATTGAGTCCAAACAAACTCATTCCAAATGGTGTTTGGGGTTGAATTAAGCTTGAGCTGTTGCAGCTTCCTTCGACATCTGTGGGGGCAGAAATCAATCAGTTGGTGCTGACCTACAATCAATCAATGATGTTAAAGTGGCCAAAGCAATTGAAAATTCAAGGCACCAACAACACAAATTGAGTCCAAACAAACTCATTCCAAATGGTGTTTGGGGTTGAATTAAGCTTGAGCTGTTGCAGCTTCCTTCGACATCTGTGGGGGCAGAAATCAATCAGTTGGCACGGCATTACTGTCAATCAGTGTTGTGTAAGTGGCCAAAGTATTTGACAATTCGAGGCACCAACAACACTAATTGAGTCCAAACAAACTCATTCAAAATGGTGTTTTGGGTCATCAAGCTTGAGCTGTTGCAGCCTGCTTCGACATCTGTTGGGGCAGAAATCGATCAGTTGGTGCTGAATAACTATCAATCAGTGTTGTTTAAGTGGCCAAAGCATTTGACAATTCGAGGCACCAACAACACTAATTGAGTCCAAACAAACTTATTCCAAATGGTGTTTGGGGTTGAATTAAGCTTGAGCTGTTGCAGCTTCCTTGGACATCTGTTGGTGCAGAAATCAATCAGTTGGTGCTGACCTACAATCAATCAATGATGTTAAAGTGGCCAAAGCAATTGAAAATTCAAGGCACCAACAACACAAATTGAGTCCAAACAAACTCATTCCAAATGGTGTTTGGGGTTGAATTAAGCTTGAGCTGTTGCAGCTTCCTTCGACATCTGTGGGGGCAGAAATCAATCAGTTGGCACTGCATTACTATCAATCAGTGTTGTGTAAGTGGCCAAAGCATTTGACAATTCGAGGCACCAACAACACTAATTGAGTCAAAACAAACTAATCCAAATGGTGTTTGGGGTTGAATTAAGCTTGAGCTGTTGCAGCTTCCTTGGACATCTGTTGGTGCAGAAATCAATCAGTTGGTGCTGACCTACAATCAATCAATGATGTTAAAGTGGCCAAAGCAATTGAAAATTCAAGGCACCAACAACACAAATTGAGTCCAAATAAACTCATTCAAAATGGTGTTTTGGGTCATCAAGCTTGAGCTGTTGCAGTCTGCTTCGACATCTGTTGGGGCAGAAATCGATCTGTTGGTGCTGAATAACTATCAATCAGTGTTGTTTAAGTGGCCAAAGCATTTGACAATTCGAGGCACCAACAACACTAATTGAGTCCAAACAAACTAATTCCAAATGGTGTTTGGGGTTGAATTAAGCTTGAGCTGTTGCAGCTTCCTTCGAAATCTGTTGGTGCAGAAATCAATCAGTTGGTGCTGACCTACAATCAATCAATGATGTTAAAGTGGCCAAAGCAATTGAAAATTCAAGGAACCAACAACACAAATTGAGTCCAAACAAACTCATTCCAAATGGTGTTTGGGGTTGAATTAAGCTTGAGCTGTTGCAGCTTCCTTCGACATCTGTGGGGGCAGAAATCAATCAGTTGGCACTGCATTACTATCAATCAGTGTTGTGTAAGTGGCCAAAGCATTTGACAATTCGAGGCACCAACAACATTAATTCAGTCCAAACAAACTCATTCCAAATGGTGTTTGGGGTTGAATTAAGCTTGAGCTGTTGCAGCTTCCTTGGACATCTGTTGGTGCAGAAATCAATCAGTTGGTGCTGACCTACAATCAATCAATGATGTTAAAGTGGCCAAAGCAATTGAAAATTCAAGGCACCAACAACACAAATTGAGTCCAAACAAACTCATTCCAAATGGTGTTTGGGGTTGAATTAAGCTTGAGCTGTTGCAGCTTCCTTCGACATCTGTGGGGGCAGAAATCAATCAGTTGGTGCTGACCTACAATCAATCAATGATGTTAAAGTGGCCAAAGCAATTGAAAATTCAAGGCACCAACAACACAAATTGAGTCCAAACAAACTCATTCCAAATGGTGTTTGGGGTTGAATTAAGCTTGAGCTGTTGCAGCTTCCTTCGACATCTGTGGGGGCAGAAATCAATCAGTTGGCACTGCATTACTATTAATCAGTGTTGTGTAAGTGGCCAAAGCATTTGACAATTCGAGGCACCAACAACACTAATTGAGTCCATACAAACTCATTCCAAATGGTGTTTGGGGTTGAATTAAGCTTGAGCTGTTGCAGCTTCCTTGGACATCTGTTGGTGCAGAAATCAATCAGTTGGTGCTGACCTACAATCAATCAATGATGTTAAAGTGGCCAAAGCAATTGAAAATTCAAGGCACCAACAACACAAATTGAGTCCAAACAAACTTATTCCAAATGGTGTTTGGGGTTGAATTAAGCTTGAGCTGTTGCAGCTTCCTTGGACATCTGTTGGTGCAGAAATCAATCAGTTGGTGCTGACCTACAATCAATCAATGATGTTAAAGTGGCCAAAGCAATTGAAAATTCAAGGCACCAACAACACAAATTGAGTCCAAACAAACTCATTCCAAATGGTGTTTGGGGTTGAATTAAGCTTGAGCTGTTGCAGCTTCCTTCGACATCTGTGGGGGCAGAAATCAATCAGTTGGCACTGCATTACTATCAATCAGTGTTGTGTAAGTGGCCAAAGCATTTGACAATTCGAGGCACCAACAACACTAATTGAGTCAAAACAAACTAATCCAAATGGTGTTTGGGGTTGAATTAAGCTTGAGCTGTTGCAGCTTCCTTGGACATCTGTTGGTGCAGAAATCAATCAGTTGGTGCTGACCTACAATCAATCAATGATGTTAAAGTGGCCAAAGCAATTGAAAATTCAAGGCACCAACAACACAAATTGAGTCCAAATAAACTCATTCAAAATGGTGTTTTGGGTCATCAAGCTTGAGCTGTTGCAGTCTGCTTCGACATCTGTTGGGGCAGAAATCGATCTGTTGGTGCTGAATAACTATCAATCAGTGTTGTTTAAGTGGCCAAAGCATTTGACAATTCGAGGCACCAACAACACTAATTGAGTCCAAACAAACTAATTCCAAATGGTGTTTGGGGTTGAATTAAGCTTGAGCTGTTGCAGCTTCCTTCGAAATCTGTTGGTGCAGAAATCAATCAGTTGGTGCTGACCTACAATCAATCAATGATGTTAAAGTGGCCAAAGCAATTGAAAATTCAAGGAACCAACAACACAAATTGAGTCCAAACAAACTCATTCCAAATGGTGTTTGGGGTTGAATTAAGCTTGAGCTGTTGCAGCTTCCTTCGACATCTGTGGGGGCAGAAATCAATCAGTTGGCACTGCATTACTATCAATCAGTGTTGTGTAAGTGGCCAAAGCATTTGACAATTCGAGGCACCAACAACATTAATTCAGTCCAAACAAACTCATTCCAAATGGTGTTTGGGGTTGAATTAAGCTTGAGCTGTTGCAGCTTCCTTGGACATCTGTTGGTGCAGAAATCAATCAGTTGGTGCTGACCTACAATCAATCAATGATGTTAAAGTGGCCAAAGCAATTGAAAATTCAAGGCACCAACAACACAAATTGAGTCCAAACAAACTCATTCCAAATGGTGTTTGGGGTTGAATTAAGCTTGAGCTGTTGCAGCTTCCTTCGACATCTGTGGGGGCAGAAATCAATCAGTTGGTGCTGACCTACAATCAATCAATGATGTTAAAGTGGCCAAAGCAATTGAAAATTCAAGGCACCAACAACACAAATTGAGTCCAAACAAACTCATTCCAAATGGTGTTTGGGGTTGAATTAAGCTTGAGCTGTTGCAGCTTCCTTCGACATCTGTGGGGGCAGAAATCAATCAGTTGGCACTGCATTACTATTAATCAGTGTTGTGTAAGTGGCCAAAGCATTTGACAATTCGAGGCACCAACAACACTAATTGAGTCCATACAAACTCATTCCAAATGGTGTTTGGGGTTGAATTAAGCTTGAGCTGTTGCAGCTTCCTTGGACATCTGTTGGTGCAGAAATCAATCAGTTGGTGCTGACCTACAATCAATCAATGATGTTAAAGTGGCCAAAGCAATTGAAAATTCAAGGCACCAACAACACAAATTGAGTCCAAACAAACTTATTCCAAATGGTGTTTGGGGTTGAATTAAGCTTGAGCTGTTGCAGCTTCCTTGGACATCTGTTGGTGCAGAAATCAATCAGTTGGTGCTGACCTACAATCAATCAATGATGTTAAAGTGGCCAAAGCAATTGAAAATTCAAGGCACCAACAACACAAATTGAGTCCAAACAAACTCATTCCAAATGGTGTTTGGGGTTGAATTAAGCTTGAGCTGTTGCAGCTTCCTTCGACATCTGTGGGGGCAGAAATCAATCAGTTGGCACTGCATTACTATCAATCAGTGTTGTGTAAGTGGCCAAAGCATTTGACAATTCGAGGCACCAACAACACTAATTGAGTCAAAACAAACTAATCCAAATGGTGTTTGGGGTTGAATTAAGCTTGAGCTGTTGCAGCTTCCTTGGACATCTGTTGGTGCAGAAATCAATCAGTTGGTGCTGACCTACAATCAATCAATGATGTTAAAGTGGCCAAAGCAATTGAAAATTCAAGGCACCAACAACACAAATTGAGTCCAAATAAACTCATTCAAAATGGTGTTTTGGGTCATCAAGCTTGAGCTGTTGCAGTCTGCTTCGACATCTGTTGGGGCAGAAATCGATCTGTTGGTGCTGAATAACTATCAATCAGTGTTGTTTAAGTGGCCAAAGCATTTGACAATTCGAGGCACCAACAACACTAATTGAGTCCAAACAAACTAATTCCAAATGGTGTTTGGGGTTGAATTAAGCTTGAGCTGTTGCAGCTTCCTTCGAAATCTGTTGGTGCAGAAATCAATCAGTTGGCACTGCATTACTATCAATCAGTGTTGTGTAAGTGGCCAAAGCATTTGACAATTCGAGGCACCAACAACATTAATTCAGTCCAAACAAACTCATTCCAAATGGTGTTTGGGGTTGAATTAAGCTTGAGCTGTTGCAGCTTCCTTGGACATCTGTTGGTGCAGAAATCAATCAGTTGGTGCTGACCTACAATCAATCAATGATGTTAAAGTGGCCAAAGCAATTGAAAATTCAAGGCACCAACAACACAAATTGAGTCCAAACAAACTCATTCCAAATGGTGTTTGGGGTTGAATTAAGCTTGAGCTGTTGCAGCTTCCTTCGACATCTGTGGGGGCAGAAATCAATCAGTTGGTGCTGACCTACAATCAATCAATGATGTTAAAGTGGCCAAAGCAATTGAAAATTCAAGGCACCAACAACACAAATTGAGTCCAAACAAACTCATTCCAAATGGTGTTTGGGGTTGAATTAAGCTTGAGCTGTTGCAGCTTCCTTCGACATCTGTGGGGGCAGAAATCAATCAGTTGGCACGGCATTACTGTCAATCAGTGTTGTGTAAGTGGCCAAAGTATTTGACAATTCGAGGCACCAACAACACTAATTGAGTCCAAACAAACTCATTCAAAATGGTGTTTTGGGTCATCAAGCTTGAGCTGTTGCAGCCTGCTTCGACATCTGTTGGGGCAGAAATCGATCAGTTGGTGCTGAATAACTATCAATCAGTGTTGTTTAAGTGGCCAAAGCATTTGACAATTCGAGGCACCAACAACACTAATTGAGTCCAAACAAACTTATTCCAAATGGTGTTTGGGGTTGAATTAAGCTTGAGCTGTTGCAGCTTCCTTGGACATCTGTTGGTGCAGAAATCAATCAGTTGGTGCTGACCTACAATCAATCAATGATGTTAAAGTGGCCAAAGCAATTGAAAATTCAAGGCACCAACAACACAAATTGAGTCCAAACAAACTCATTCCAAATGGTGTTTGGGGTTGAATTAAGCTTGAGCTGTTGCAGCTTCCTTCGACATCTGTGGGGGCAGAAATCAATCAGTTGGCACTGCATTACTATCAATCAGTGTTGTGTAAGTGGCCAAAGCATTTGACAATTCGAGGCACCAACAACATTAATTCAGTCCAAACAAACTCATTCCAAATGGTGTTTGGGGTTGAATTAAGCTTGAGCTGTTGCAGCTTCCTTGGACATCTGTTGGTGCAGAAATCAATCAGTTGGTGCTGACCTACAATCAATCAATGATGTTAAAGTGGCCAAAGCAATTGAAAATTCAAGGCACCAACAACACAAATTGAGTCCAAACAAACTCATTCCAAATGGTGTTTGGGGTTGAATTAAGCTTGAGCTGTTGCAGCTTCCTTCGACATCTGTGGGGGCAGAAATCAATCAGTTGGTGCTGACCTACAATCAATCAATGATGTTAAAGTGGCCAAAGCAATTGAAAATTCAAGGCACCAACAACACAAATTGAGTCCAAACAAACTCATTCCAAATGGTGTTTGGGGTTGAATTAAGCTTGAGCTGTTGCAGCTTCCTTCGACATCTGTGGGGGCAGAAATCAATCAGTTGGCACTGCATTACTATTAATCAGTGTTGTGTAAGTGGCCAAAGCATTTGACAATTCGAGGCACCAACAACACTAATTGAGTCCATACAAACTCATTCCAAATGGTGTTTGGGGTTGAATTAAGCTTGAGCTGTTGCAGCTTCCTTGGACATCTGTTGGTGCAGAAATCAATCAGTTGGTGCTGACCTACAATCAATCAATGATGTTAAAGTGGCCAAAGCAATTGAAAATTCAAGGCACCAACAACACAAATTGAGTCCAAACAAACTTATTCCAAATGGTGTTTGGGGTTGAATTAAGCTTGAGCTGTTGCAGCTTCCTTGGACATCTGTTGGTGCAGAAATCAATCAGTTGGTGCTGACCTACAATCAATCAATGATGTTAAAGTGGCCAAAGCAATTGAAAATTCAAGGCACCAACAACACAAATTGAGTCCAAACAAACTCATTCCAAATGGTGTTTGGGGTTGAATTAAGCTTGAGCTGTTGCAGCTTCCTTCGACATCTGTGGGGGCAGAAATCAATCAGTTGGCACTGCATTACTATCAATCAGTGTTGTGTAAGTGGCCAAAGCATTTGACAATTCGAGGCACCAACAACACTAATTGAGTCAAAACAAACTAATCCAAATGGTGTTTGGGGTTGAATTAAGCTTGAGCTGTTGCAGCTTCCTTGGACATCTGTTGGTGCAGAAATCAATCAGTTGGTGCTGACCTACAATCAATCAATGATGTTAAAGTGGCCAAAGCAATTGAAAATTCAAGGCACCAACAACACAAATTGAGTCCAAATAAACTCATTCAAAATGGTGTTTTGGGTCATCAAGCTTGAGCTGTTGCAGTCTGCTTCGACATCTGTTGGGGCAGAAATCGATCTGTTGGTGCTGAATAACTATCAATCAGTGTTGTTTAAGTGGCCAAAGCATTTGACAATTCGAGGCACCAACAACACTAATTGAGTCCAAACAAACTAATTCCAAATGGTGTTTGGGGTTGAATTAAGCTTGAGCTGTTGCAGCTTCCTTCGAAATCTGTTGGTGCAGAAATCAATCAGTTGGCACTGCATTACTATCAATCAGTGTTGTGTAAGTGGCCAAAGCATTTGACAATTCGAGGCACCAACAACATTAATTCAGTCCAAACAAACTCATTCCAAATGGTGTTTGGGGTTGAATTAAGCTTGAGCTGTTGCAGCTTCCTTGGACATCTGTTGGTGCAGAAATCAATCAGTTGGTGCTGACCTACAATCAATCAATGATGTTAAAGTGGCCAAAGCAATTGAAAATTCAAGGCACCAACAACACAAATTGAGTCCAAACAAACTCATTCCAAATGGTGTTTGGGGTTGAATTAAGCTTGAGCTGTTGCAGCTTCCTTCGACATCTGTGGGGGCAGAAATCAATCAGTTGGTGCTGACCTACAATCAATCAATGATGTTAAAGTGGCCAAAGCAATTGAAAATTCAAGGCACCAACAACACAAATTGAGTCCAAACAAACTCATTCCAAATGGTGTTTGGGGTTGAATTAAGCTTGAGCTGTTGCAGCTTCCTTCGACATCTGTGGGGGCAGAAATCAATCAGTTGGCACGGCATTACTGTCAATCAGTGTTGTGTAAGTGGCCAAAGTATTTGACAATTCGAGGCACCAACAACACTAATTGAGTCCAAACAAACTCATTCAAAATGGTGTTTTGGGTCATCAAGCTTGAGCTGTTGCAGCCTGCTTCGACATCTGTTGGGGCAGAAATCGATCAGTTGGTGCTGAATAACTATCAATCAATGTTGTTTAAGTGGCCAAAGCATTTGACAATTCGAGGCACCAACAACACTAATTGAGTCCAAACAAACTTATTCCAAATGGTGTTTGGGGTTGAATTAAGCTTGAGCTGTTGCAGCTTCCTTGGACATCTGTTGGTGCAGAAATCAATCAGTTGGTGCTGACCTACAATCAATCAATGATGTTAAAGTGGCCAAAGCAATTGAAAATTCAAGGCACCAACAACACAAATTGAGTCCAAACAAACTCATTCCAAATGGTGTTTGGGGTTGAATTAAGCTTGAGCTGTTGCAGCTTCCTTCGACATCTGTGGGGGCAGAAATCAATCAGTTGGCACTGCATTACTATCAATCAGTGTTGTGTAAGTGGCCAAAGCATTTGACAATTCGAGGCACCAACAACACTAATTGAGTCAAAACAAACTAATCCAAATGGTGTTTGGGGTTGAATTAAGCTTGAGCTGTTGCAGCTTCCTTGGACATCTGTTGGTGCAGAAATCAATCAGTTGGTGCTGACCTACAATCAATCAATGATGTTAAAGTGGCCAAAGCAATTGAAAATTCAAGGCACCAACAACACAAATTGAGTCCAAATAAACTCATTCAAAATGGTGTTTTGGGTCATCAAGCTTGAGCTGTTGCAGTCTGCTTCGACATCTGTTGGGGCAGAAATCGATCTGTTGGTGCTGAATAACTATCAATCAGTGTTGTTTAAGTGGCCAAAGCATTTGACAATTCGAGGCACCAACAACACTAATTGAGTCCAAACAAACTAATTCCAAATGGTGTTTGGGGTTGAATTAAGCTTGAGCTGTTGCAGCTTCCTTCGAAATCTGTTGGTGCAGAAATCAATCAGTTGGTGCTGACCTACAATCAATCAATGATGTTAAAGTGGCCAAAGCAATTGAAAATTCAAGGAACCAACAACACAAATTGAGTCCAAACAAACTCATTCCAAATGGTGTTTGGGGTTGAATTAAGCTTGAGCTGTTGCAGCTTCCTTCGACATCTGTGGGGGCAGAAATCAATCAGTTGGCACTGCATTACTATCAATCAGTGTTGTGTAAGTGGCCAAAGCATTTGACAATTCGAGGCACCAACAACATTAATTCAGTCCAAACAAACTCATTCCAAATGGTGTTTGGGGTTGAATTAAGCTTGAGCTGTTGCAGCTTCCTTGGACATCTGTTGGTGCAGAAATCAATCAGTTGGTGCTGACCTACAATCAATCAATGATGTTAAAGTGGCCAAAGCAATTGAAAATTCAAGGCACCAACAACACAAATTGAGTCCAAACAAACTCATTCCAAATGGTGTTTGGGGTTGAATTAAGCTTGAGCTGTTGCAGCTTCCTTCGACATCTGTGGGGGCAGAAATCAATCAGTTGGTGCTGACCTACAATCAATCAATGATGTTAAAGTGGCCAAAGCAATTGAAAATTCAAGGCACCAACAACACAAATTGAGTCCAAACAAACTCATTCCAAATGGTGTTTGGGGTTGAATTAAGCTTGAGCTGTTGCAGCTTCCTTCGACATCTGTGGGGGCAGAAATCAATCAGTTGGCACTGCATTACTATTAATCAGTGTTGTGTAAGTGGCCAAAGCATTTGACAATTCGAGGCACCAACAACACTAATTGAGTCCATACAAACTCATTCCAAATGGTGTTTGGGGTTGAATTAAGCTTGAGCTGTTGCAGCTTCCTTGGACATCTGTTGGTGCAGAAATCAATCAGTTGGTGCTGACCTACAATCAATCAATGATGTTAAAGTGGCCAAAGCAATTGAAAATTCAAGGCACCAACAACACAAATTGAGTCCAAACAAACTTATTCCAAATGGTGTTTGGGGTTGAATTAAGCTTGAGCTGTTGCAGCTTCCTTCGACATCTGTGGGGGCAGAAATCAATCAGTTGGCACTGCATTACTATCAATCAGTGTTGTGTAAGTGGCCAAAGCATTTGACGATTCGAGGCACCAACAACACAAATTGAGTCCAAACAAACTCATTCCAAATGGTGTTTGGGGTTGAATTAAGCTTGAGCTGTTGCAGCTTCCTTCGACATCTGTGAGGGCAGAAATCAATCAGTTGGCACTGCATTACTATCAATCAGTGTTGTGTAAGTGGCCAAAGCATTTAACAATTCGAGGCACCAACAACAGTAATTGAGTCCAAACAAACTCATTCAAAATTGTGTTTGGGCTTGAATTAAGCTTCAGTTCCAGCTTCCATGGACATCTGTTGGGGCAGAAATCAATTAGTTGGTGCTGACCTACAATCAATCAATGATGTTAAAGTGGCCAAAGCATTTGAAAATTCAAGGCACCAACAACTCTAATTGAGTCCAAATAATTTCATTCAAAATCGTGATTGGGTTCTTATCAAGCGTGAGCTGTTGCAGCCTGCTTCGACATCTGTGGCGGCAGAAATCAATTAGTTCGTCCTGACCTACAATCAATCAGTGATGTTAAGGTGGCCAAAGCAATTGAAAATTCAAGGCGCCAAAAACACTAATTAAGTCCAAACAAACGCATTCCAAATGGTGTTTGGGGTCGAATTAAGTTTGAGCTGTTGCAGCCTGCTTCGACATCTGTTGGGGCAGAAATCAATCAAATGGTGCTGACCTACTATCAATTAGTGTTGTTTAAGTGACCAAACCAATTGAAAATTCAAGGCACCAACAACACTAATTGAATCCAAACAAACTCATTCCAAATGGTGTTTTGGGTCTAATCAAGCTTGAGCTATTGCAGCCTGCTTCGACATCTGTTGGGGCAGAAATCGATCATCTGGTGCTGATTTACTATCAATCAGTGTTGTTTAAGTGGCCAAAGCATTTGAAAATTCAAGGCACCAACAACACTAATTGAGTCCAAACAAACTCATTCAAAATCGTATTTGGGATTGAATTAAGCTTGAGCTGTTGCAGCTTCCTTGGACATCTGTTGGGGCAGAAATCAATTAGTTGGTGCTGACCTACAATCAATCAATGATGTTAAAGTGGCCAAAGCAATTGAAAATTCAAGGCATCAACAACATTAATTGAGTCCAAACAAACTCATTCCAAATGGTGTTTGGGGTTGAATTAAGCTTGAACTGTTGCTGCTTCCTTCGACATCTGTGGGGGCAGAAATCAATCAGTTGGCACTGCATTACTATCAATCAGTGTTGTGTAAGTGACCAAACCAATTGAAAATTCAAGGCATCAACAACACTAATTGAATCCAAACAAACTCATTCCAAATGGTGTTTGGGGTTGAATTAAGCTTGAGCTGTTGCAGCTTCCTTGGACATCTGTTGGTGCAGAAATCAATCAGTTGGTGCTGACCTACAATCAATCAATGATGTTAAAGTGACCAAAGCAATTGAAAATTCAAGGCACCAACAACACAAAGTGAGTCCAAACAAACTCATTCAAAATGGTGTTTTGGGTCATCAGGCTTGAGCTGTTGCAGCCTGCTTCGACATCAGTTGGGGCAGAAATCGATCAGTTGGTGCTGAATAACTATCAATCAGTGTTGTTTAAGTGGCCAAAGCATTTGACAATTCGAGGCACCAACAACACTAATTGAGTCCAAACAAACTCATTCCAAATGGTGTTTGGGGTTGAATTAAGCTTGAGCTGTTGCAGCTTCCTTCGACATCTGTTGGTGCAGAAATCAATCAGTTGGTGCTGACCTACAATCAATCAATGATGTTAAAGTGGCCAAAGCAATTGAAAATTCAAGGCACCAACAACAGAAAGTGAGTCCAAACAAACTCATTCAAAATGGTGTTTTGGGTCATCAAGCTTGAGCTGTTGCAGCCTGCTTCGACATCTGTTGGGGCAGAAATCAATCAGTTGGTGCTGAATAACTATCAATCAGTGTTGTTTAAGTGGCCAAAGCATTTGAAAATTCAAGGCACCAACAACTCTAATTGAGTCCAAATAATTTCATTCAAAATCGTGATTGGGTTCTTATCAAGCGTGAGCTGTTGCAGCCTGCTTCGACATCTGTGGCGGCAGAAATCAATTAGTTCGTCCTGACCTACAATCAATCAGTGATGTTAAGGTGGCCAAAGCAATTGAAAATTCAAGGCGCCAAAAACACTAATTCAGTCCAAACAAACGCATTCCAAATGGTGTTTGGGGTCGAATTAAGTTTGAGCTGTTGCAGCCTGCTTCGACATCTGTTGGGGCAGAAATCAATCAAATGGTGCTGACCTACTATCAATTAGTGTTGTTTAAGTGACCAAACCAATTGAAAATTCAAGGCACCAACAACACTAATTGAATCCAAACAAACTCATTCCAAATGGTGTTTTGGGTCTAATCAAGCTTGAGCTATTGCAGCCTGCTTCGACATCTGTTGGGGCAGAAATCGATCATCTGGTGCTGAATTACTATCAATCAGTGTTGTTTAAGTGGCCAAAGCATTTGAAAATTCAAGGCACCAACAACACTAATTGAGTCCAAACAAACTCATTCAAAATCGTATTTGGGATTGAATTAAGCTTGAGCTGTTGCAGCTTCCTTGGACATCTGTTGGTGCAGAAATCAATCAGTTGGTGCTGACCTACAATCAATCAATGATGTTAAAGTGGCCAAAGCAATTGAAAATTCAAGGCACCAACAACACTAATTGAGTCCAAACAAACTTATTCCAAATGGTGTTTGGGGTTGAATTAAGCTTGAGCTGTTGCAGCTTCCTTGGACATCTGTTGGTGCAGAAATCAATCAGTTGGTGCTGACCTACAATCAATCAATGATGTTAAAGTGGCCAAAGCAATTGAAAATTCAAGGCACCAACAACACAAATTGAGTCCAAACAAACTTATTCGAAATGGTGTTTGGGGTTGAATTAAGCTTGAGCTGTTGCAGCTTCCTTCGACATCTGTGGGGGCAGAAATCAATCAGTTGGCACTGCATTACTATCAATCAGTGTTGTGTAAGTGGCCAAAGCATTTGACGATTCGAGGCACCAACAACACAAATTGAGTCCAAACAAACTCATTCCAAATGGTGTTTGGGGTTGAATTAAGCTTGAGCTGTTGCAGCTTCCTTCGACATCTGTGAGGGCAGAAATCAATCAGTTGGCACTGCATTACTATCAATCAGTGTTGTGTAAGTGGCCAAAGCATTTAACAATTCGAGGCACCAACAACAGTAATTGAGTCCAAACAAACTCATTCAAAATTGTGTTTGGGCTTGAATTAAGCTTCAGTTCCAGCTTCCATGGACATCTGTTGGGGCAGAAATCAATTAGTTGGTGCTGACCTACAATCAATCAATGATGTTAAAGTGGCCAAAGCAATTGAAAATTCAAGGCACCAACAACACTAATTGAGTCCAAACAAACACATTCCAAATGGTGTTTAGGGTAGAATTAAGCTTGAGCTGTTGCAGCCTGCTTCGACATCTGTTGGGGCAGAAATCAATCAAATGGTGCTGACCTACTATCAATTAGTGTTGTTTAAGTGACCAAACCAATTGAAAATTCAAGGCATCAACAACACTAATTGAATCCAAACAAACTCATTCCAAATGGTGTTTTGGGTCTAATCAAGCCTGAGCTGTTGCAGCCTGCTTCGACATCTGTTGGGGCAGAAATCGATCATCTGGTGCTGAATTACTATCAATCAGTGTTGTTAAAGTGGCCAAAGCATTTGAAAATTCAAGGCACCAACAACTCTAATTGAGTCCAAATAATTTCATTCAAAATCGTGATTGGGTTCTTATCAAGCGTGAGCTGTTGCAGCCTGCTTAGACATCTGTGGCGGCAGAAATCAATTAGTTCGTTACGACCTACAATCAATCAGTGATGTTAAGGTGGCCAAAGCAATTGAAAATTCAAGGCGCCAAAAACACTAATTCAGTCCAAACAAACGCATTCCAAATGGTGTTTGGGGTCGAATTAAGTTTGAGCTGTTGCAGCCTGCTTCGACATCTGTTGGGGCAGAAATCAATCAAATGGTGCTGACCTACTATCAATTAGTGTTGTTTAAGTGACCAAACCAATTGAAAATTCAAGGCACCAACAACACTAATTGAATCCAAACAAACTCATTCCAAATGGTGTTTTGGGTCTAATCAAGCTTGAGCTATTGCAGCCTGCTTCGACATCTGTTGGGGCAGAAATCGATCATCTGGTGCTGAATTACTATCAATCAGTGTTGTTTAAGTGGCCAAAGCATTTGAAAATTCAAGGCACCAACAACACTAATTGAGTCCAAACAAACTCATTCAAAATCGTATTTGGGATTGAATTAAGCTTGAGCTGTTGCAGCTTCCTTGGACATCTGTTGGGGCAGAAATCAATTAGTTGGTGCTGACCTACAATCAATCAATGATGTTAAAGTGGCCAAAGCAATTGAAAATTCAAGGCACCAACAACACAAATTGAGTCCAAACAAACTTATTCCAAATGGTGTTTGGGGTTGAATTAAGCTTGAGCTGTTGCAGCTTCCTTGGACATCTGTTGGTGCAGAAATCAATCAGTTGGTGCTGACCTACAATCAATCAATGATGTTAAAGTGGCCAAAGCAATTGAAAATTCAAGGCACCAACAACACAAATTGAGTCCAAACAAACTTATTCCAAATGGTGTTTGGGGTTGAATTAAGCTTGAGCTGTTGCAGCTTCCTTCGACATCTGTGGGGGCAGAAATCAATCAGTTGGCACTGCATTACTATCAATCAGTGTTGTGTAAGTGGCCAAAGCATTTGACGATTCGAGGCACCAACAACACAAATTGAGTCCAAACAAACTCATTCCAAATGGTGTTTGGGGTTGAATTAAGCTTGAGCTGTTGCAGCTTCCTTCGACATCTGTGAGGGCAGAAATCAATCAGTTGGCACTGCATTACTATCAATCAGTGTTGTGTAAGTGGCCAAAGCATTTAACAATTCGAGGCACCAACAACAGTAATTGAGTCCAAACAAACTCATTCAAAATTGTGTTTGGGCTTGAATTAAGCTTCAGTTCCAGCTTCCATGGACATCTGTTGGGGCAGAAATCAATTAGTTGGTGCTGACCTACAATCAATCAATGATGTTAAAGTGGCCAAAGCAATTGAAAATTCAAGGCACCAACAACACTAATTGAGTCCAAACAAACACATTCCAAATGGTGTTTAGGGTAGAATTAAGCTTGAGCTGTTGCAGCCTGCTTCGACATCTGTTGGGGCAGAAATCAATCAAATGGTGCTGACCTACTATCAATTAGTGTTGTTTAAGTGACCAAACCAATTGAAAATTCAAGGCATCAACAACACTAATTGAATCCAAACAAACTCATTCCAAATGGTGTTTGGGGTTGAATTAAGCTTGAGCTGTTGCAGCTTCCTTGGACATCTGTTGGTGCAGAAATCAATCAGTTGGTGCTGACCTACAATCAATCAATGATGTTAAAGTGACCAAAGCAATTGAAAATTCAAGGCACCAACAACACAAAGTGAGTCCAAACAAACTCATTCAAAATGGTGTTTTGGGTCATCAGGCTTGAGCTGTTGCAGCCTGCTTCGACATCAGTTGGGGCAGAAATCGATCAGTTGGTGCTGAATAACTATCAATCAGTGTTGTTTAAGTGGCCAAAGCATTTGACAATTCGAGGCACCAACAACACTAATTGAGTCCAAACAAACTCATTCCAAATGGTGTTTGGGGTTGAATTAAGCTTGAGCTGTTGCAGCTTCCTTCGACATCTGTTGGTGCAGAAATCAATCAGTTGGTGCTGACCTACAATCAATCAATGATGTTAAAGTGGCCAAAGCAATTGAAAATTCAAGGCACCAACAACAGAAAGTGAGTCCAAACAAACTCATTCAAAATGGTGTTTTGGGTCATCAAGCTTGAGCTGTTGCAGCCTGCTTCGACATCTGTTGGGGCAGAAATCAATCAGTTGGTGCTGAATAACTATCAATCAGTGTTGTTTAAGTGGCCAAAGCATTTGAAAATTCAAGGCACCAACAACTCTAATTGAGTCCAAATAATTTCATTCAAAATCGTGATTGGGTTCTTATCAAGCGTGAGCTGTTGCAGCCTGCTTCGACATCTGTGGCGGCAGAAATCAATTAGTTCGTCCTGACCTACAATCAATCAGTGATGTTAAGGTGGCCAAAGCAATTGAAAATTCAAGGCGCCAAAAACACTAATTCAGTCCAAACAAACGCATTCCAAATGGTGTTTGGGGTCGAATTAAGTTTGAGCTGTTGCAGCCTGCTTCGACATCTGTTGGGGCAGAAATCAATCAAATGGTGCTGACCTACTATCAATTAGTGTTGTTTAAGTGACCAAACCAATTGAAAATTCAAGGCACCAACAACACTAATTGAATCCAAACAAACTCATTCCAAATGGTGTTTTGGGTCTAATCAAGCTTGAGCTATTGCAGCCTGCTTCGACATCTGTTGGGGCAGAAATCGATCATCTGGTGCTGAATTACTATCAATCAGTGTTGTTTAAGTGGCCAAAGCATTTGAAAATTCAAGGCACCAACAACACTAATTGACCCCAAACAAACTCATTCAAAATCGTATTTGGGATTGAATTAAGCTTGAGCTGTTGCAGCTTCCTTGGACATCTGTTGGGGCAGAAATCAATTAGTTGGTGCTGACCTACAATCAATCAATGATGTTAAAGTGGCCAAAGCAATTGAAAATTCAAGGCATCAACAACATTAATTGAGTCCAAACAAACTCATTCCAAATGGTGTTTGGGGTTGAATTAAGCTTGAGCTGTTGCAGCTTCCTTCGACATCTGTGGGGGCAGAAATCAATCAGTTGGCACTGCATTACTATCAATCAGTGTTGTGTAAGTGGCCAAAGTATTTGACAATTCGAGGCACCAACAACACTAATTGAGTCCAAACAAACTCATTCCAAATGGTGTTTGGGGTTGAATTAAGCTTGAGCTGTTGCAGCTTCCTTGGACATCTGTTGGTGCAGAAATCAATCAGTTGGTGCTGACCTACAATCAATCAATGATGTTAAAGTGACCAAAGCAATTGAAAATTCCAGGCACCAACAACACAAAGTGAGTCCAAACAAACTCATTCAAAATGGTGTTTTGGGTCATCAGGCTTGAGCTGTTGCAGCCTGCTTCGACATCAGTTGGGGCAGAAATCGATCAGTTGGTGCTGAATAACTATCAATCAGTGTTGTTTAAGTGGCCAAAGCATTTGACAATTCGAGGCACCAACAACACTAATTGAGTCCAAACAAACTCATTCCAAATGGTGTTTGGGGTTGAATTAAGCTTGAGCTGTTGCAGCTTCCTTCGACATCTGTTGGTGCAGAAATCAATCAGTTGGTGCTGACCTACAATCAATCAATGATGTTAAAGTGGCCAAAGCATTTGACAATTCCAGGCACCAACAACACTAATTGAGTCCAATAAACTCATTCCAAATGGTGTTTGGGGTTGAATTAAGCTTGAGCTGTTGCAGCCTGCTTCGACATCTGTTGGTGCAGAAATCAATCAGTTGGTGCTGACCTACAATCAATCAATGATGTTAAAGTGGCCAAAGCAATTGAAAATTCAAGGAACCAACAACACAAATTGAGTCCAAACAAACTCATTCCAAATGGTGTTTGGGGTTGAATTAAGCTTGAGCTGTTGCAGCTTCCTTGGACATCTGTGGGGGCAGAAATCAATCAGTTGGCACTGCATTACTATCAATCAGTGTTGTGTAAGTGGCCAAAGCATTTGACAATTCGAGGCACCAACAACACTAATTCAGTCCAAACAAACTCATTCCAAATGGTGTTTGGGGTTGAATTAAGCTTGAGCTGTTGCAGCTTCCTTGGACATCTGTTGGTGCAGAAATCAATCAGTTGGTGCTGACCTACAATCAATCAATGATGTTAAAGTGGCCAAAGCAATTGAAAATTCAAGGCACCAACAACACAAAGTGAGTCCAAACAAACTCATTCAAAATGGTGTTTTGGGTCATCAAGCTTGAGCTGTTGCAGCCTGCTTCGACATCTGTTGGGGCAGAAATCGATCAGTTGGTGCTGAATAACTATCAATCAGTGTTGTTTAAGTGGCCAAAGCATTTGACAATTCGAGGCACCAACAACACTAATTGAGTCCAAACAAACTTATTCCAAATGGTGTTTGGGGTTGAATTAAGCTTGAGCTGTTGCAGCTTCCTTGGACATCTGTTGGTGCAGAAATCAATCAGTTGGTGCTGACCTACAATCAATCAATGATGTTAAAGTGGCCAAAGCAATTGAAAATTCAAGGCACCAACAACACAAATTGAGTCCAAACAAACTCATTCCAAATGGTGTTTGGGGTTGAATTAAGCTTGAGCTGTTGCAGCTTCCTTCGACATCTGTGGGGGCAGAAATCAATCAGTTGGCACTGCATTACTATCAATCAGTGTTGTGTAAGTGGCCAAAGCATTTGACAATTCGAGGCACCAACAACACTAATTGAGTCCAAACAAACTAATCCAAATGGTGTTTGGGGTTGAATTAAGCTTGAGCTGTTGCAGCTTCCTTGGACATCTGTTGGTGCAGAAATCAATCAGTTGGTGCTGACCTACAATCAATCAATGATGTTAAAGTGGCCAAAGCAATTGAAAATTCAAGGCACCAACAACACAAATTGAGTCCAAATAAACTCATTCAAAATGGTGTTTTGGGTCATCAAACTTGAGCTGTTGCAGCCTGCTTCGACATCTGTTGGGGCAGAAATCGATCTGTTGGTGCTGAATAACTATCAATCAGTGTTGTTTAAGTGGCCAAAGCATTTGACAATTCGAGGCACCAACAACACTAATTGAGTCCAAACAAACTAATTCCAAATGGTGTTTGGGGTTGAATTAAGCTTGAGCTGTTGCAGCTTCCTTCGAAATCTGTTGGTGCAGAAATCAATCAGTTGGTGCTGACCTACAATCAATCAATGATGTTAAAGTGGCCAAAGCATTTGACAATTCGAGGCACCAACAACACTAATGGAGTCCAAACAAACTCATTCCAAATGGTGTTTGGCGTTGAATTAAGCTTGAGCTGTTGCAGCTTCCTTCGACATCTGTGGGGGCAGAAATCAATCAGTTGGCACTGCATTACTATCAATCAGTGTTGTGTAAGTGGCCAAAGCATTTGACAATTCGAGGCACCAACAACATTAATTCAGTCCAAACAAACTCATTCCAAATGGTGTTTGGGGTTGAATTAAGCTTGAGCTGTTGCAGCTTCCTTGGACATCTGTTGGTGCAGAAATCAATCAGTTGGTGCTGACCTACAATCAATCAATGATGTTAAAGTGGCCAAAGCAATTGAAAATTCAAGGCAACAACAACACAAATTGAGTCCAAACAAACTCATTCCAAATGGTGTTTGGGGTGGAATTAAGCTTGAGCTGTTGCAGCTTCCTTCGACATCTGTGGGGGCAGAAATCAATCAGTTGGCACGGCATTACTGTCAATCAGTGTTGTGTAAGTGGCCAAAGTATTTGACAATTCGAGGCACCAACAACACTAATTGAGTCCAAACAAACTCATTCAAAATGGTGATTGGGGTCTAATCAAGCTTGAGCTGTTGAAGCCTGCTTCGACATCTGTGGGGGCAGAAATCAATCAGTTGGTGCTGACCTACAATCAATCAATGATATTAAAGTGGCCAAAGCAATTGAAAATTCAAGGCACCAACAACACAAAGTGAGTCCAAACAAACTCATTCAAAATGGTGTTTTGGGTCATCAAGCTTGAGCTGTTGCAGCCTGCTTCGACATCTGTTGGGGCAGAAATCGATCAGTTGGTGCTGAATAACTATCAATCAGTGTTGTTTAAGTGGCCAAAGCAATTGAAAATTCAAGGCACCAACAACACAAATTGAGTCCAAACAAACTCATTCCAAATGGTGTTTGGGGTTGAATTAAGCTTGAGCTGTTGCAGCTTCCTTCGACATCTGTGGGGGCAGAAATCAATCAGTTGGCACTGCATTACTATCAATCAGTGTTGTGTAAGTGGCCAAAGCATTTGACAATTCGAGGCACCAACAACAATAATTGAGTCCAAACAAACTCATTCCAAATGGTGTTTGGGGTTGAATTAAGCTTGAGCTGTTGCAGCTTCCTTGGACATCTGTTGGTGCAGAAATCAATCAGTTGGTGCTGACCTACAATCAATCAATGATGTTAAAGTGGCCAAAGCAATTGAAAATTCAAGGCACCAACAACACAAATTGAGTCCAAACAAACTCATTCCAAATGGTGTTTGGGGTTGAATTAAGCTTGAGCTGTTGCAGCTTCCTTGGACATCCGTTGGTGCAGAAATCAATCAGTTGGTGCTGACCTACAATCAATCAATGATGTTAAAGTGGCCAAAGCAATTGAAAATTCAAGGCACCAACAACACAAATTGAGTCCAAATAAACTCATTCAAAATGGTGTTTTGGGTCATCAAGCTTGAGCTGTTGCAGCCTGCTTCGACATCTGTTGGGGCAGAAATCGATCTGTTGGTGCTGAATAACTATCAATCAGTGTTGTTTAAGTGGCCAAAGCATTTGACAATTCGAGGCACCAACAACACTAATTGAGTCCAAACAAACTAATTCCAAATGGTGTTTGGGGTTGAATTAAGCTTGAGCTGTTGCAGCTTCCTTCGAAATCTGTTGGTGCAGAAATCAATCAGTTAGTGCTGACCTACAATCAATCAATGATGTTAAAGTGGCCAAAGCAATTGAAAATTCAAGGAACCAACAACACAAATTGAGTCCAAACAAACTCATTCCAAATGGTGTTTGGGGTTGAATTAAGCTTGAGCTGTTGCAGCTTCCTTCGACATCTGTGGGGGCAGAAATCAATCAGTTGGCACTGCATTACTATCAATCAGTGTTGTGTAAGTGGCCAAAGCATTTGACAATTCGAGGCACCAACAACATTAATTCAGTCCAAACAAACTCATTCCAAATGGTGTTTGGGGTTGAATTAAGCTTGAGCTGTTGCAGCTTCCTTGGACATCTGTTGGTGCAGAAATCAATCAGTTGGTGCTGACCTACAATCAATCAATGATGTTAAAGTGGCCAAAGCAATTGAAAATTCAAGGCACCAACAACACAAATTGAGTCCAAACAAACTCATTCCAAATGGTGTTTGGGGTTGAATTAAGCTTGAGCTGTTGCAGCTTCCTTGGACATCCGTTGGTGCAGAAATCAATCAGTTGGTGCTGACCTACAATCAATCAATGATGTTAAAGTGGCCAAAGCAATTGAAAATTCAAGGCACCAACAACACTAATTCAGTCCAAACAAACTCATTCCAAATGGTGTTTGGGGTTGAATTAAGCTTGAGCTGTTGCAGCTTCCTTCGACATCTGTGGGGGCAGAAATCAATCAGTTGGCACTGCATTACTGTCAATCAGTGTTGTGTAAGTGGCCAAAGTATTTGACAATTCGAGGCACCAACAACACTAATTGAGTCCAAACAAACTCATTCAAAATGGTGATTGGGGTCTAATCAAGCTTGAGCTGTTGAAGCCTGCTTCGACATCTGTGGGGGCAGAAATCAATCAGTTGGTGCTGACCTACAATCAATCAATGATGTTAAAGTGGCCAAAGCAATTGAAAATTCAAGGCACCAACAACACAAAGTGAGTCCAAACAAACTCATTCAAAATGGTGTTTTGGGTCATCAAGCTTGAGCTGTTGCAGCCTGCTTCGACATCTGTTGGGGCAGAAATCGATCAGTTGGTGCTGAATAACTATCAATCAGTGTTGTTTAAGTGGCCAAAGCATTTGACAATTCGAGGCACCAACAACACTAATTGAGTCCAAACAAACTTATTCCAAATGGTGTTTGGGGTTGAATTAAGCTTGAGCTTATGCAGCTTCCTTGGACATCTGTTGGTGCAGAAATCAATCAGTTCGTGCTGACCTACAATCAATCAATGATGTTAAAGTGGCCAAAGCAATTGAAAATTCAAGGCACCAACAACACTAATTGAGCCCAAACAAACTCATTCAAAATGGTGTTTGGGGTTGAATTAAGCTTGAGCTGTTGCAGCTTCCTTGGACATCTGTTGGTGCAGAAATCAATCAGTTGGTGCTGACCTACAATCAATCAATGATGTTAAAGTGGCCAAAGCAATTGAAAATTCAAGGCACCAAAAACACTAATTGAGTCCATACAAACTCATTCCAAATGGTGTTTGGGGTTGAATTAAGCTTGAGCTGTTGCAGCTTCCTTGGACATCTGTTGGTGCAGAAATCAATCAGTTGGTGCTGACCTACAATCAATCAATGATGTTAAAGTGGCCAAAGCAATTGAAAATTCAAGGCACCAACAACACAAATTGAGTCCAAACAAACTCATTCCAAATGGTGTTTGGGGTTGAATTAAGCTTGAGCTGTTGCAGCTTCCTTCGACATCTGTGGGGGCAGAAATCAATCAGTTGGCACTGCATTACTATTAATCAGTGTTGTGTAAGTGGCCAAAGCATTTGACAATTCGAGGCACCAACAACACTAATTGAGTCCATACAAACTCATTCCAAATGGTGTTTGGGGTTGAATTAAGCTTGAGCTGTTGCAGCTTCCTTGGACATCTGTTGGTGCAGAAATCAATCAGTTGGTGCTGACCTACAATCAATCAATGATGTTAAAGTGGCCAAAGCAATTGAAAACTCAAGGCACCAACAACAGAAAGTGAGTCCAAACAAACTCATTCAAAATGGTGTTTGGGGTTGAATTAAGCTTGAGCTGTTGCAGCTTCCTTGGACATCTGTTGGTGCAGAAATCAATCAGTTGGTGCTGACCTACAATCAATCAATGATGTTAAAGTGGCCAAAGCAATTGAAAATTCAAGGCACCAAAAACACTAATTGAGTCCATACAAACTCATTCCAAATGGTGTTTGGGGTTGAATTAAGCTTGAGCTGTTGCAGCTTCCTTGGACATCTGTTGGTGCAGAAATCAATCAGTTGGTGCTGACCTACAATCAATCAATGATGTTAAAGTGGCCAAAGCAATTGAAAATTCAAGGCACCAACAACACAAATTGAGTCCAAACAAACTCATTCCAAATGGTGTTTGGGATTGAATTAAGCTTGAGCTGTTGCAGCTTCCTTCGACATCTGTGGGGGCAGAAATCAATCAGTTGGTGCTGACCTACAATCAATCAATGATGTTAAAGTGGCCAAAGCATTTGACAATTCGAGGCACCAACAACACTAATGGAGTCCAAACAAACTCATTCCAAATGGTGTTTGGCGTTGAATTAAGCTTGAGCTGTTGCAGTTTCCTTGGACATCTGTTGGTGCAGAAATCAATCAGTTGGTGCTGACCTACAATCAATCAATGATGTTAACGTGGCCAAAGCAATTGAAAATTCAAGGCACCAACAACACAAAGTGAGTCCAAATAAACTCATTCAAAATGGTGTTTTGGGTCATCAAGCTTGAGCTGTTGCAGCCTGCTTCGACATCTGTTGGGGCAGAAATCGATCAGTTGGTGCTGAATAACTATCAATCAGTGTTGTTTAAGTGGCCAAAGCATTTGACAATTCGAGGCACCAACAACACTAATTGAGTCCAAACAAACTCATTCCAAATGGTGTTTGGGGTTGAATTAAGCTTGAGCTGTTGCAGCTTCCTTGGACATCTGTTGGTGCAGAAATCAATCAGTTGGTGCTGACCTACAATCAATCAATGATGTTAAAGTGGCCAAAGCAATAGAAAATTCAAGGCACCAACAACACAAATTGAGTCCAAACAAACTCATTCCAAATGGTGTTTGGGGTTGAATTAAGCTTGAGCTGTTGCAGCTTCCTTCGACATCTGTGGGGGCAGAAATCAATCAGTTGGCACTGCATTACTATCAATCAGTGTTGTGTAAGTGGCCAAAGCATTTAACAATTCGAGGCACCAACAACACTAATTGAGTCCAAACAAAAGTCATTCCAAATGGTGTTTGGGGTTGAATTAAGCTTGAGCTGTTGCAGCTTCCTTCGACATCTGTGGGGGCAGAAATCAATCAGTTGGCACTGCATTACTGTCAATCAGTGTTGTGTAAGTGGCCAAAGTATTTGACAATTCGAGGCACCAACAACACTAATTGAGTCCAAACAAACTCATTCAAAATGGTGATTGGGGTCTAATCAAGCTTGAGCTTTTGCAGCCTGCTTCGACATCTGTTGGGGCAGAAATCGATCAGTTGGTGCTGAATAACTATCAATCAGTGTTGTTTAAGTGGCCAAAGCATTTGACAATTCGAGGCACCAACAACACTAATTGAGTCCAAACAAACTCATTCCAAATGGTGTTTGGGGTTGAATTAAGCTTGAGCTGTTGCAGTTTCCTTCGACATCTGTGGGGGCAGAAATCAATCAGTTGGTGCTGACCTACAATCAATCAATGATGTTAAAGTGGCCAAAGCAATTGAAAATTCAAGGCACCAACAACACAAAGTGAGTCCAAACAAACTCATTCAAAATGGTGTTTTGGGTCATCAAGCTTGAGCTGTTGCAGCCTGCTTCGACATCTGTTGGGGCAGAAATCGATCAGTTGGTGCTGAATAACTATCAATCAGAGTTGTTTAAGTGGCCAAAGCATTTGACAATTCGAGGCACCAACAACACTAATTGAGTCCAAACAAACTTATTCCAAATGGTGTTTGGGGTTGAATTAAGCTTGAGCTTATGCAGCTTCCTTGGACATGTTTTGGTGCAGAAATCAATCAGTTCGTGCTGACCTACAATCAATCAATGATGTTAAAGTGGCCAAAGCAATTGAAAATTAAAGGCACCAACAACATAAATTGAGTCCAAACAAACTCATTCCAAATGGTGTTTGGGGTTGAATTAAGCTTGAGCTGTTGCAGCTTCCTTCGACATCTGTTGGGGCAGAAATCGATCAGTTGGTGCTGAATAACTATCAATCAGTGTTGTGTAAGTGGCCAAAGCATTTGGCAATTCGAGGCACCAACAACACTAATTCAGTCCAAACCAACTCATTCCAAATGGTGTTTGGGGTTGAATTAAGCTTGAGCTGTTGCAGCTTCCTTCGACATCTGTTGGTGCAGAAATCAATCAGTTGGTGCTGACCTACAATCAATCAATGATGTTAAAGTGGCCAAAGCAATTGAAAATTCAAGGCAACAACAACACAAATTGAGTCCAAACATACTCATTCCAAATGGTGTTTGGGGTTGAATTAAGCTTGAGCTGTTGCAGCTTCCTTCGACATCGGTGGGGGCAGAAATCAATCAGTTGGTGCTGACCTACAATCAATCAATGATGTTAAAGTGGCCAAAGCAATTGAAAATTCAAGGCACCAACAACACAAATTGAGTCCAAACAAACTCATTCCAAATGGTGTTTGGGGTTGAATTAAGCTTGAGCTGTTGCAGCTTCCTTCGACATCTGTGGGGGCAGAAATCAATCAGTTGGCACTGCATTACTGTCAATCAGTGTTGTGTAAGTGGCCAAAGTATTTGACAATTCGAGGCACCAACAACACTAATTGAGTCCAAACAAACTCATTCAAAATGGTGATTGGGGTCGAATCAAGCTTGAGCTGTTGCAGCCTGCTTCGACATCTGTTGGGGCAGAAATCGATCAGTTGGTGCTGAATAACTATCAATCAGTGTTGTTTAAGTGGCCAAAGCATTTGACAATTCGAGGCACCAACAACACTAATTGAGTCCAAACAAACTCATTCCAAATGGTGTTTGGGGTTGAATTAAGCTTGAGCTGTTGAAGCTTCCTTCGACATCGGTGGGGGCAGAAATCAATCAGTTGGTGCTGACCTACAATCAATCAATGATGTTAAAGTGGCCAAAGCAATTGAAAATTCAAGGCACCAACAACACAAAGTGAGTACAAACAAACTCATTCAAAATGGTGTTTTGGGTCATCAAGCTTGAGCTGTTGCAGCCTGCTTCGACATCTGTTGGGGCAGAAATCGATCAGTTGGTGCTGAATAACTATCAATCAGAGTTGTTTAAGTGGCCAAAGCATTTGACAATTCGAGGCACCAACAACACTAATTGAGTCCAAACAAACTTATTCCAAATGGTGTTTGGGGTTGAATTAAGCTTGAGCTTATGCAGCTTCCTTGGACATCTGTTGGTGCAGAAATCAATCAGTTCGTGCTGACCTACAATCAATCAATGATGTTAAAGTGGCCAAAGCAATTGAAAATTCAAGGCACCAACAACACAAATTGAGTCCAAACAAACTCATTCCAAATGGTGTTTGGGGTTGAATTAAGCTTGAGCTGTTGCAGCTTCCTTCGACATCTGTGGGGGCAGAAATCAATCAGTTGGCACTGCATTACTATCAATCAGTGTTGTGTAAGTGGTCAAAGCATTTGACAATTCGAGGCACCAACAACGATAATTGAGTCCAAACAAACTCATTCCAAATGGTGTTTGGGGTTGAATTAAGCTTGAGCTGTTGCAGCTTCCTTGGACATCTGTTGGTGCAGAAATCAATCAGTTGGTGCTGACCTACAATCAATCAATGATGTTCAAGTGGCCAAAGCAATTGAAAATTCAAGCCACCAACAACACAAATTGAGTCCAAACAAACTCATTCCAAATGGTGTTTGGGGTTGAATTAAGCTTGAGCTGTTGCAGCTTCCTTGGACATCTGTTGGTGCAGAAATCAATCAGTTGGTGCTGACGTACAATCAATCAATGATGTTAAAGTGGCCAAAGCAATTGAAAATTCAAGGCACCAACAACACAAATTGAGTCCAAACAAACTCATTCCAAATGGTGTTTGGGGTTGAATTAAGCTTGAGCTGTTGCAGCTTCCTTCGACATCTGTGGGGGCAGAAATCAATCAGTTGGTGCTGACCTACAATCAATGATGTTAAAGTGGCCAAAGCAATTGAAAATTCAAGGCACCAACAACACAAATTGAGTCCAAACAAACTCATTCCAAATGGTGTTTGGGGTTGAATTAAGCTTGAGCTGTTGCAGCTTCCTTCGACATCTGTGGGGGCAGAAATCAATCAGTTGGCACTGCATTACTATCAATCAGTGTTGTGTAAGTGGTCAAAGCATTTGACAATTCGAGGCACCAACAACGATAATTGAGTCCAAACAAACTCATTCCAAATGGTGTTTGGGGTTGAATTAAGCTTGAGCTGTTGCAGCTTCCTTGGACATCTGTTGGTGCAGAAATCAATCAGTTGGTGCTGACCTACAATCAATCAATGATGTTCAAGTGGCCAAAGCAATTGAAAATTCAAGCCACCAACAACACAAATTAAGTCCAAACAAACTCATTCCAAATGGTGTTTGGGGTTGAATTAAGCTTGAGCTGTTGCAGCTTCCTTGGACATCTGTTGGTGCTGAAATCAATCAGTTGGTGCTGACCTACAATCAATCAATGATGTTAAAGTGGCCAAAGCAATTGAAAATTCAAGGCACCAACAACACAAATTGAGTCCAAACAAACTTATTCCAAATGGTGTTTGGGGTTGAATTAAGCTTGAGCTGTTGCAGCTTCCTTCGACATCTGTGGGGGCAGAAATCAATCAGTTGGCACTGCATTACTATCAATCAGTGTTGTGTAAGTGGCCAAAGCATTTGACGATTCGAGGCACCAACAACACAAATTGAGTCCAAACAAACTCATTCCAAATGGTGTTTGGGGTTGAATTAAGCTTGAGCTGTTGCAGCTTCCTTCGACATCTGTGAGGGCAGAAATCAATCAGTTGGCACTGCATTACTATCAATCAGTGTTGTGTAAGTGGCCAAAGCATTTAACAATTCGAGGCACCAACAACAGTAATTGAGTCCAAACAAACTCATTCAAAATTGTGTTTGGGCTTGAATTAAGCTTCAGTTCCAGCTTCCATGGACATCTGTTGGGGCAGAAATCAATTAGTTGGTGCTGACCTACAATCAATCAATGATGTTAAAGTGGCCAAAGCAATTGAAAATTCAAGGCACCAACAACACTAATTGAGTCCAAACAAACACATTCCAAATGGTGTTTAGGGTAGAATTAAGCTTGAGCTGTTGCAGCCTGCTTCGACATCTGTTGGGGCAGAAATCAATCAAATGGTGCTGACCTACTATCAATTAGTGTTGTTTAAGTGACCAAACCAATTGAAAATTCAAGGCATCAACAACACTAATTGACTCCAAACAAACTCATTCCAAATGGTGTTTGGGGTTGAATTAAGCTTGAGCTGTTGCAGCTTCCTTGGACATCTGTTGGTGCAGAAATCAATCAGTTGGTGCTGACCTACAATCAATCAATGATGTTAAAGTGACCAAAGCAATTGAAAATTCAAGGCACCAACAACACAAAGTGAGTCCAAACAAACTCATTCAAAATGGTGTTTTGGGTCATCAGGCTTGAGCTGTTGCAGCCTGCTTCGACATCAGTTGGGGCAGAAATCGATCAGTTGGTGCTGAATAACTATCAATCAGTGTTGTTTAAGTGGCCAAAGCATTTGACAATTCGAGGCACCAACAACACTAATTGAGTCCAAACAAACTCATTCCAAATGGTGTTTGGGGTTGAATTAAGCTTGAGCTGTTGCAGCTTCCTTCGACATCTGTTGGTGCAGAAATCAATCAGTTGGTGCTGACCTACAATCAATCAATGATGTTAAAGTGGCCAAAGCAATTGAAAATTCAAGGCACCAACAACAGAAAGTGAGTCCAAACAAACTCATTCAAAATGGTGTTTTGGGTCATCAAGCTTGAGCTGTTGCAGCCTGCTTCGACATCTGTTGGGGCAGAAATCAATCAGTTGGTGCTGAATAACTATCAATCAGTGTTGTTTAAGTGGCCAAAGCATTTGAAAATTCAAGGCACCAACAACTCTAATTGAGTCCAAATAATTTCATTCAAAATCGTGATTGGGTTCTTATCAAGCGTGAGCTGTTGCAGCCTGCTTCGACATCTGTGGCGGCAGAAATCAATTAGTTCGTCCTGACCTACAATCAATCAGTGATGTTAAGGTGGCCAAAGCAATTGAAAATTCAAGGCGCCAAAAACACTAATTCAGTCCAAACAAACGCATTCCAAATGGTGTTTGGGGTCGAATTAAGTTTGAGCTGTTGCAGCCTGCTTCGACATCTGTTGGGGCAGAAATCAATCAAATGGTGCTGACCTACTATCAATTAGTGTTGTTTAAGTGACCAAACCAATTGAAAATTCAAGGCACCAACAACACTAATTGAATCCAAACAAACTCATTCCAAATGGTGTTTTGGGTCTAATCAAGCTTGAGCTATTGCAGCCTGCTTCGACATCTGTTGGGGCAGAAATCGATCATCTGGTGCTGAATTACTATCAATCAGTGTTGTTTAAGTGGCCAAAGCATTTGAAAATTCAAGGCACCAACAACACTAATTGACCCCAAACAAACTCATTCAAAATCGTATTTGGGATTGAATTAAGCTTGAGCTGTTGCAGCTTCCTTGGACATCTGTTGGGGCAGAAATCAATTAGTTGGTGCTGACCTACAATCAATCAATGATGTTAAAGTGGCCAAAGCAATTGAAAATTCAAGGCATCAACAACATTAATTGAGTCCAAACAAACTCATTCCAAATGGTGTTTGGGGTTGAATTAAGCTTGAGCTGTTGCAGCTTCCTTCGACATCTGTGGGGGCAGAAATCAATCAGTTGGCACTGCATTACTATCAATCAGTGTTGTGTAAGTGGCCAAAGTATTTGACAATTCGAGGCACCAACAACACTAATTGAGTCCAAACAAACTCATTCCAAATGGTGTTTGGGGTTGAATTAAGCTTGAGCTGTTGCAGCTTCCTTGGACATCTGTTGGTGCAGAAATCAATCAGTTGGTGCTGACCTACAATCAATCAATGATGTTAAAGTGACCAAAGCAATTGAAAATTCCAGGCACCAACAACACAAAGTGAGTCCAAACAAACTCATTCAAAATGGTGTTTTGGGTCATCAGGCTTGAGCTGTTGCAGCCTGCTTCGACATCAGTTGGGGCAGAAATCGATCAGTTGGTGCTGAATAACTA
Source organism: Sminthurides aquaticus (assembly GCA_906901655.1). NCBI lineage: Eukaryota > Metazoa > Arthropoda > Collembola > Symphypleona > Sminthurididae > Sminthurides > Sminthurides aquaticus. Next base: position 127,846 of record CAJQTT010000026.1, on the reverse strand, counting down.
TCAATCAGTGTTGTTTAAGTGGCCAAAGCATTTGACAATTCGAGGCACCAACAACACTAATTGAGTCCAAACAAACTCATTCCAAATGGTGTTTGGGGTTGAATTAAGCTTGAGCTGTTGCAGCTTCCTTCGACATCTGTTGGTGCAGAAATCAATCAGTTGGTGCTGACCTACAATCAATCAATGATGTTAAAGTGGCCAAAGCAATTGAAAATTCAAGGCACCAACAACAGAAAGTGAGTCCAAACAAACTCATTCAAAATGGTGTTTTGGGTCATCAAGCTTGAGCTGTTGCAGCCTGCTTCGACATCTGTTGGGGCAGAAATCGATCAGTTGGTGCTGAATAACTATCAATCAGTGTTGTTTAAGTGGCCAAAGCATTTGACAATTCCAGGCACCAACAACACTAATTGAGTCCAATAAACTCATTCCAAATGGTGTTTGGGGTTGAATTAAGCTTGAGCTGTTGCAGCCTGCTTCGACATCTGTTGGTGCAGAAATCAATCAGTTGGTGCTGACCTACAATCAATCAATGATGTTAAAGTGGCCAAAGCAATTGAAAATTCAAGGAACCAACAACACAAATTGAGTCCAAACAAACTCATTCCAAATGGTGTTTGGGGTTGAATTAAGCTTGAGCTGTTGCAGCTTCCTTGGACATCTGTGGGGGCAGAAATCAATCAGTTGGCACTGCATTACTATCAATCAGTGTTGTGTAAGTGGCCAAAGCATTTGACAATTCGAGGCACCAACAACACTAATTCAGTCCAAACAAACTCATTCCAAATGGTGTTTGGGGTTGAATTAAGCTTGAGCTGTTGCAGCTTCCTTGGACATCTGTTGGTGCAGAAATCAATCAGTTGGTGCTGACCTACAATCAATCAATGATGTTAAAGTGGCCAAAGCAATTGAAAATTCAAGGCAACAACAACACAAATTGAGTCCAAACAAACTCATTCCAAATGGTGTTTGGGGTTGAATTAAGCTTGAGCTGTTGCAGCTTCCTTCGACATCTGTGGGGGCAGAAATCAATCAGTTGGTGCTGACCAACAATCAATCAATGATGTTAAAGTGGCCAAAGCAATTGAAAATTCAAGGCACCAACAACACAAATTGAGTCCAAACAAACTCATTCAAAATGGTGATTGGGGTCTAATCAAGCTTGAGCTGTTGAAGCCTGCTTCGACATCTGTGGGGGCAGAAATCAATCAGTTGGTGCTGACCTACAATCAATCAATGATGTTAAAGTGGCCAAAGCAATTGAAAATTCAAGGCACCAACAACACAAAGTGAGTACAAACAAACTCATTCAAAATGGTGTTTTGGGTCATCAAGCTTGAGCTGTTGCAGCCTGCTTCGACATCTGTTGGGGCAGAAATCGATCAGTTGGTGCTGAATAACTATCAATCAGAGTTGTTTAAGTGGCCAAAGCATTTGACAATTCGAGGCACCAACAACACTAATTGAGTCCAAACAAACTTATTCCAAATGGTGTTTGGGGTTGAATTAAGCTTGAGCTTATGCAGCTTCCTTGGACATCTGTTGGTGCAGAAATCAATCAGTTCGTGCTGACCTACAATCAATCAATGATGTTAAAGTGGCCAAAGCAATTGAAAATTCAAGGCACCAACAACACAAATTGAGTCCAAACAAACTCATTCCAAATGGTGTTTGGGGTTGAATTAAGCTTGAGCTGTTGCAGCTTCCTTCGACATCTGTGGGGGCAGAAATCAATCAGTTGGCACTGCATTACTATCAATCAGTGTTGTGTAAGTGGTCAAAGCATTTGACAATTCGAGGCACCAACAACGATAATTGAGTCCAAACAAACTCATTCCAAATGGTGTTTGGGGTTGAATTAAGCTTGAGCTGTTGCAGCTTCCTTGGACATCTGTTGGTGCAGAAATCAATCAGTTGGTGCTGACCTACAATCAATCAATGATGTTCAAGTGGCCAAAGCAATTGAAAATTCAAGCCACCAACAACACAAATTGAGTCCAAACAAACTCATTCCAAATGGTGTTTGGGGTTGAATTAAGCTTGAGCTGTTGCAGCTTCCTTGGACATCTGTTGGTGCAGAAATCAATCAGTTGGTGCTGACGTACAATCAATCAATGATGTTAAAGTGGCCAAAGCATTTGACAATTCGAGGCACCAACAACACTAATTGAGTCCAAACAAACTAATTCCAAATGGTGTTTGGGGTTGAATTAAGCTTGAGCTGTTGCAGCTTCCTTCGAAATCTGTTGGTGCAGAAATCAATCAGTTGGTGCTGACCTACAATCAATCAATGATGTTAAAGTGGCCAAAGCAATTGAAAATTCAAGGAACCAACAACACAAATTGAGTCCAAACAAACTCATTCCAAATGGTGTTTGGGGTTGAATTAAGCTTGAGCTGTTGCAGCTTCCTTCGACATCTGTGGGGGCAGAAATCAATCAGTTGGCACTGCATTACTATCAATCAGTGTTGTGTAAGTGGCCAAAGCATTTGACAATTCGAGGCACCAACAACATTAATTCAGTCCAAACAAACTCATTCCAAATGGTGTTTGGGGTTGAATTAAGCTTGAGCTGTTGCAGCTTCCTTGGACATCTGTTGGTGCAGAAATCAATCAGTTGGTGCTGACCTACAATCAATCAATGATGTTAAAGTGGCCAAAGCAATTGAAAATTCAAGGCAACAACAACACAAATTGAGTCCAAACAAACTCATTCCAAATGGTGTTTGGGGTGGAATTAAGCTTGAGCTGTTGCAGCTTCCTTCGACATCTGTGGGGGCAGAAATCAATCAGTTGGCACGGCATTACTGTCAATCAGTGTTGTGTAAGTGGCCAAAGTATTTGACAATTCGAGGCACCAACAACACTAATTGAGTCCAAACAAACTCATTCAAAATGGTGATTGGGGTCTAATCAAGCTTGAGCTGTTGAAGCCTGCTTCGACATCTGTGGGGGCAGAAATCAATCAGTTGGTGCTGACCTACAATCAATCAATGATATTAAAGTGGCCAAAGCAATTGAAAATTCAAGGCACCAACAACACAAAGTGAGTCCAAACAAACTCATTCAAAATGGTGTTTTGGGTCATCAAGCTTGAGCTGTTGCAGCCTGCTTCGACATCTGTTGGGGCAGAAATCGATCAGTTGGTGCTGAATAACTATCAATCAGTGTTGTTTAAGTGGCCAAAGCAATTGAAAATTCAAGGCACCAACAACACAAATTGAGTCCAAACAAACTCATTCCAAATGGTGTTTGGGGTTGAATTAAGCTTGAGCTGTTGCAGCTTCCTTCGACATCTGTGGGGGCAGAAATCAATCAGTTGGCACTGCATTACTATCAATCAGTGTTGTGTAAGTGGCCAAAGCATTTGACAATTCGAGGCACCAACAACACTAATTGAGTCCAAACAAACTCATTCCAAATGGTGTTTGGGGTTGAATTAAGCTTGAGCTGTTGCAGCTTCCTTGGACATCTGTTGGTGCAGAAATCAATCAGTTGGTGCTGACCTACAATCAATCAATGATGTTAAAGTGGCCAAAGCAATTGAAAATTCAAGGCACCAACAACACAAATTGAAACCAAACAAACTCATTCCAAATGGTGTTTGGGGTTGAATTAAGCTTGAGCTGTTGCAGCTTCCTTCGACATCTGTGGGGGCAGAAATCAATCAGTTGGCACTGCATTACTATCAATCAGTGTTGTGTAAGTGGCCAAAGCATTTGACAATTCGAGGCACCAACAACAATAATTGAGTCCAAACAAACTCATTCCAAATGGTGTTTGGGGTTGAATTAAGCTTGAGCTGTTGCAGCTTCCTTGGACATCTGTTGGTGCAGAAATCAATCAATTGGTGCTGACCTACAATCAATCAATGATGTTAAAGTGGCCAAAGCAATTGAAAATTCAAGGCACCAACAACACAAATTGAGTCCAAACAAACTCATTCCAAATGGTGTTTGGGGTTGAATTAAGCTTGAGCTGTTGCAGCTTCCTTGGACATCCGTTGGTGCAGAAATCAATCAGTTGGTGCTGACCTACAATCAATCAATGATGTTAAAGTGGCCAAAGCAATTGAAAATTCAAGGCACCAACAACACAAATTGAGTCCAAATAAACTCATTCAAAATGGTGTTTTGGGTCATCAAGCTTGAGCTGTTGCAGCCTGCTTCGACATCTGTTGGGGCAGAAATCGATCTGTTGGTGCTGAATAACTATCAATCAGTGTTGTTTAAGTGGCCAAAGCATTTGACAATTCGAGGCACCAACAACACTAATTGAGTCCAAACAAACTAATTCCAAATGGTGTTTGGGGTTGAATTAAGCTTGAGCTGTTGCAGCTTCCTTCGAAATCTGTTGGTGCAGAAATCAATCAGTTAGTGCTGACCTACAATCAATCAATGATGTTAAAGTGGCCAAAGCAATTGAAAATTCAAGGAACCAACAACACAAATTGAGTCCAAACAAACTCATTCCAAATGGTGTTTGGGGTTGAATTAAGCTTGAGCTGTTGCAGCTTCCTTGGACATCTGTGGGGGCAGAAATCAATCAGTTGGCACTGCATTACTATCAATCAGTGTTGTGTAAGTGGCCAAAGCATTTGACAATTCGAGGCACCAACAACACTAATTCAGTCCAAACAAACTCATTCCAAATGGTGTTTGGGGTTGAATTAAGCTTGAGCTGTTGCAGCTTCCTTGGACATCTGTTGGTGCAGAAATCAATCAGTTGGTGCTGACCTACAATCAATCAATGATGTTAAAGTGGCCAAAGCAATTGAAAATTCAAGGCAACAACAACACAAATTGAGTCCAAACAAACTCATTCCAAATGGTGTTTGGGGTTGAATTAAGCTTGAGCTGTTGCAGCTTCCTTCGACATCTGTGGGGGCAGAAATCAATCAGTTGGTGCTGACCAACAATCAATCAATGATGTTAAAGTGGCCAAAGCAATTGAAAATTCAAGGCACCAACAACACAAATTGAGTCCAAACAAACTCATTCAAAATGGTGATTGGGGTCTAATCAAGCTTGAGCTGTTGAAGCCTGCTTCGACATCTGTGGGGGCAGAAATCAATCAGTTGGTGCTGACCTACAATCAATCAATGATGTTAAAGTGGCCAAAGCAATTGAAAATTCAAGGCACCAACAACACAAAGTGAGTCCAAACAAACTCATTCAAAATGGTGTTTTGGGTCATCAAGCTTGAGCTGTTGCAGCCTGCTTCGACATCTGTTGGGGCAGAAATCGATCAGTTGGTGCTGAATAACTATCAATCAGTGTTGTTTAAGTGGCCAAAGCATTTGACAATTCGAGGCACCAACAACACTAATTGAGTCCAAACAAACTTATTCCAAATGGTGTTTGGGGTTGAATTAAGCTTGAGCTGTTGCAGCTTCCTTGGACATCTGTTGGTGCAGAAATCAATCAGTTGGTGCTGACCTACAATCAATCAATGATGTTAAAGTGGCCAAAGCAATTGAAAATTCAAGGCACCAACAACACAAATTGAGTCCAAACAAACTCATTCCAAATGGTGTTTGGGGTTGAATTAAGCTTGAGCTGTTGCAGCTTCCTTCGACATCTGTGGGGGCAGAAATCAATCAGTTGGCACTGCATTACTATCAATCAGTGTTGTGTAAGTGGCCAAAGCATTTGACAATTCGAGGCACCAACAACACTAATTGAGTCCAAACAAACTAATCCAAATGGTGTTTGGGGTTGAATTAAGCTTGAGCTGTTGCAGCTTCCTTGGACATCTGTTGGTGCAGAAATCAATCAGTTGGTGCTGACCTACAATCAATCAATGATGTTAAAGTGGCCAAAGCAATTGAAAATTCAAGGCAACAACAACACAAATTGAGTCCAAACAAACTCATTCCAAATGGTGTTTGGGGTGGAATTAAGCTTGAGCTGTTGCAGCTTCCTTCGACATCTGTGGGGGCAGAAATCAATCAGTTGGCACGGCATTACTGTCAATCAGTGTTGTGTAAGTGGCCAAAGTATTTGACAATTCGAGGCACCAACAACACTAATTGAGTCCAAACAAACTCATTCAAAATGGTGATTGGGGTCTAATCAAGCTTGAGCTGTTGAAGCCTGCTTCGACATCTGTGGGGGCAGAAATCAATCAGTTGGTGCTGACCTACAATCAATCAATGATATTAAAGTGGCCAAAGCAATTGAAAATTCAAGGCACCAACAACACAAAGTGAGTCCAAACAAACTCATTCAAAATGGTGTTTTGGGTCATCAAGCTTGAGCTGTTGCAGCCTGCTTCGACATCTGTTGGGGCAGAAATCGATCAGTTGGTGCTGAATAACTATCAATCAGTGTTGTTTAAGTGGCCAAAGCAATTGAAAATTCAAGGCACCAACAACACAAATTGAGTCCAAACAAACTCATTCCAAATGGTGTTTGGGGTTGAATTAAGCTTGAGCTGTTGCAGCTTCCTTCGACATCTGTGGGGGCAGAAATCAATCAGTTGGCACTGCATTACTATCAATCAGTGTTGTGTAAGTGGCCAAAGCATTTGACAATTCGAGGCACCAACAACACTAATTGAGTCCAAACAAACTCATTCCAAATGGTGTTTGGGGTTGAATTAAGCTTGAGCTGTTGCAGCTTCCTTGGACATCTGTTGGTGCAGAAATCAATCAGTTGGTGCTGACCTACAATCAATCAATGATGTTAAAGTGGCCAAAGCAATTGAAAATTCAAGGCACCAACAACACAAATTGAAACCAAACAAACTCATTCCAAATGGTGTTTGGGGTTGAATTAAGCTTGAGCTGTTGCAGCTTCCTTCGACATCTGTGGGGGCAGAAATCAATCAGTTGGCACTGCATTACTATCAATCAGTGTTGTGTAAGTGGCCAAAGCATTTGACAATTCGAGGCACCAACAACAATAATTGAGTCCAAACAAACTCATTCCAAATGGTGTTTGGGGTTGAATTAAGCTTGAGCTGTTGCAGCTTCCTTGGACATCTGTTGGTGCAGAAATCAATCAATTGGTGCTGACCTACAATCAATCAATGATGTTAAAGTGGCCAAAGCAATTGAAAATTCAAGGCACCAACAACACAAATTGAGTCCAAACAAACTCATTCCAAATGGTGTTTGGGGTTGAATTAAGCTTGAGCTGTTGCAGCTTCCTTGGACATCCGTTGGTGCAGAAATCAATCAGTTGGTGCTGACCTACAATCAATCAATGATGTTAAAGTGGCCAAAGCAATTGAAAATTCAAGGCACCAACAACACAAATTGAGTCCAAATAAACTCATTCAAAATGGTGTTTTGGGTCATCAAGCTTGAGCTGTTGCAGCCTGCTTCGACATCTGTTGGGGCAGAAATCGATCTGTTGGTGCTGAATAACTATCAATCAGTGTTGTTTAAGTGGCCAAAGCATTTGACAATTCGAGGCACCAACAACACTAATTGAGTCCAAACAAACTAATTCCAAATGGTGTTTGGGGTTGAATTAAGCTTGAGCTGTTGCAGCTTCCTTCGAAATCTGTTGGTGCAGAAATCAATCAGTTAGTGCTGACCTACAATCAATCAATGATGTTAAAGTGGCCAAAGCAATTGAAAATTCAAGGAACCAACAACACAAATTGAGTCCAAACAAACTCATTCCAAATGGTGTTTGGGGTTGAATTAAGCTTGAGCTGTTGCAGCTTCCTTCGACATCTGTGGGGGCAGAAATCAATCAGTTGGCACTGCATTACTATCAATCAGTGTTGTGTAAGTGGCCAAAGCATTTGACAATTCGAGGCACCAACAACATTAATTCAGTCCAAACAAACTCATTCCAAATGGTGTTTGGGGTTGAATTAAGCTTGAGCTGTTGCAGCTTCCTTGGACATCTGTTGGTGCAGAAATCAATCAGTTGGTGCTGACCTACAATCAATCAATGATGTTAAAGTGGCCAAAGCAATTGAAAATTCAAGGCAACAACAACACAAATTGAGTCCAAACAAACTCATTCCAAATGGTGTTTGGGGTTGAATTAAGCTTGAGCTGTTGCAGCTTCCTTCGACATCTGTGGGGGCAGAAATCAATCAGTTGGTGCTGACCTACAATCAATCAATGATGTTAAAGTGGCCAAAGCAATTGAAAATTCAAGGCACCAACAACAAAAATTGAGTCCAAACAAACTCATTCCAAATGGTGTTTGGGGTTGAATTAAGCTTGAGCTGTTGCAGCTTCCTTCGACATCTGTGGGGGCAGAAATCAATCAGTTGGCACTGCATTACTATCAATCAGTGTTGTGTAAGTGGCCAAAGCATTTGACAATTCGAGGCACCAACAACACTAATTGAGTCCAAACAAACTCATTCCAAATGGTGTTTGGGGTTGAATTAAGCTTGAGCTGTTGCAGCTTCCTTGGACATCTGTTGGTGCAGAAATCAATCAGTTGGTGCTGACCTACAATCAATCAATGATGTTAAAGTGGCCAAAGCAATTGAAAATTCAAGGCACCAACAACACAAATTGAAACCAAACAAACTCATTCCAAATGGTGTTTGGGGTTGAATTAAGCTTGAGCTGTTGCAGCTTCCTTCGACATCTGTGGGGGCAGAAATCAATCAGTTGGCACTGCATTACTATCAATCAGTGTTGTGTAAGTGGCCAAAGCATTTGACAATTCGAGGCACCAACAACAATAATTGAGTCCAAACAAACTCATTCCAAATGGTGTTTGGGGTTGAATTAAGCTTGAGCTGTTGCAGCTTCCTTGGACATCTGTTGGTGCAGAAATCAATCAGTTGGTGCTGACCTACAATCAATCAATGATGTTAAAGTGGCCAAAGCAATTGAAAATTCAAGGCACCAACAACACAAATTGAGCCCAAACAAACTCATTCCAAATGGTGTTTGGGGTTGAATTAAGCTTGAGCTGTTGCAGCTTCCTTGGACATCCGTTGGTGCAGAAATCAATCAGTTGGTGCTGACCTACAATCAATCAATGATGTTAAAGTGGCCAAAGCAATTGAAAATTCAAGGCACCAACAACACTAATTCAGTCCAAACAAACTCATTCCAAATGGTGTTTGGGGTTGAATTAAGCTTGAGCTGTTGCAGCTTCCTTCGACATCTGTGGGGGCAGAAATCAATCAGTTGGCACTGCATTACTGTCAATCAGTGTTGTGTAAGTGGCCAAAGTATTTGACAATTCGAGGCACCAACAACACTAATTGAGTCCAAACAAACTCATTCAAAATGGTGATTGGGGTCTAATCAAGCTTGAGCTGTTGAAGCCTGCTTCGACATCTGTGGGGGCAGAAATCAATCAGTTGGTGCTGACCTACAATCAATCAATGATGTTAAAGTGGCCAAAGCAATTGAAAATTCAAGGCACCAACAACACAAAGTGAGTCCAAACAAACTCATTCAAAATGGTGTTTTGGGTCATCAAGCTTGAGCTGTTGCAGCCTGCTTCGACATCTGTTGGGGCAGAAATCGATCAGTTGGTGCTGAATAACTATCAATCAGTGTTGTTTAAGTGGCCAAAGCATTTGACAATTCGAGGCACCAACAACACTAATTGAGTCCAAACAAACTTATTCCAAATGGTGTTTGGGGTTGAATTAAGCTTGAGCTTATGCAGCTTCCTTGGACATCTGTTGGTGCAGAAATCAATCAGTTCGTGCTGACCTACAATCAATCAATGATGTTAAAGTGGCCAAAGCAATTGAAAATTCAAGGCACCAACAACACTAATTGAGCCCAAACAAACACATTCCAAATGGTGTTTGGGGTAGAATTAAGCTTGAGCTGTTGCAGCCTGCTTCGACATCTGTTGGTGCAGAAATCAATCAGTTGGTGCTGACCTACAATCAATCAATGATGTTAAAGTGGCCAAAGCAATTGAAAATTCAAGGCACCAACAACACAAATTGAGTCCAAACAAACTCATTCCAAATGGTGTTTGGGGTTGAATTAAGCTTGAGCTGTTGCAGCTTCCTTGGACATCTGTTGGTGCAGAAATCAATCAGTTGGTGCTGACCTACAATCAATCAATGATGTTAAAGTGGCCAAAGCAATTGAAAATTCAAGGCACCAACAACACAAAGTGAGTCCAAACAAACTCATTCAAAATGGTGTTTTGGGTCATCAAGCTTGAGCTGTTGCAGCCTGCTTCGACATCTGTTGGGGCAGAAATCGATCAGTTGGTGCTGAATAACTATCAATCAGTGTTGTTTAAGTGGCCAAAGCATTTGACAATTCGAGGCACCAACAACACTAATTGAGTCCAAACAAACTTATTCCAAATGGTGTTTGGGGTTGAATTAAGCTTGAGCTTATGCAGCTTCCTTGGACATCTGTTGGTGCAGAAATCAATCAGTTCGTGCTGACCTACAATCAATCAATGATGTTAAAGTGGCCAAAGCAATTGAAAATTCAAGGCACCAACAACACTAATTGAGCCCAAACAAACACATTCCAAATGGTGTTTGGGGTAGAATTAAGCTTGAGCTGTTGCAGCCTGCTTCGACATCTGTTGGTGCAGAAATCAATCAGTTGGTGCTGACCTACAATCAATCAATGATGTTAAAGTGGCCAAAGCAATTGAAAATTCAAGGCACCAACAACACAAATTGAGTCCAAACAAACTCATTCCAAATGGTGTTTGGGGTTGAATTAAGCTTGAGCTGTTGCAGCTTCCTTGGACATCTGTTGGTGCAGAAATCAATCAGTTGGTGCTGACCTACAATCAATCAATGATGTTAAAGTGGCCAAAGCAATTGAAAATTCAAGGCACCAACAACACAAATTGAGTCCAAACAAACTCATTCCAAATGGTGTTTGGGGTTGAATTAAGCTTGAGCTGTTGCAGCTTCCTTCGACATCTGTGGGGGCAGAAATCAATCAGTTGGCACTGCATTACTATTAATCAGTGTTGTGTAAGTGGCCAAAGCATTTGACAATTCGAGGCACCAACAACACTAATTGAGTCCATACAAACTCATTCCAAATGGTGTTTGGGGTTGAATTAAGCTTGAGCTGTTGCAGCTTCCTTGGACATCTGTTGGTGCAGAAATCAATCAGTTGGTGCTGACCTACAATCAATCAATGATGTTAAAGTGGCCAAAGCAATTGAAAATTCAAGGCACCAACAACAGAAAGTGAGTCCAAACAAACTCATTCAAAATGGTGTTTGGGGTTGAATTAAGCTTGAGCTGTTGCAGCTTCCTTGGACATCTGTTGGTGCAGAAATCAATCAGTTGGTGCTGACCTACAATCAATCAATGATGTTAAAGTGGCCAAAGCAATTGAAAATTCAAGGCACCAAAAACACTAATTGAGTCCATACAAACTCATTCCAAATGGTGTTTGGGGTTGAATTAAGCTTGAGCTGTTGCAGCTTCCTTGGACATCTGTTGGTGCAGAAATCAATCAGTTGGTGCTGACCTACAATCAATCAATGATGTTAAAGTGGCCAAAGCAATTGAAAATTCAAGGCACCAACAACACAAATTGAGTCCAAACAAACTCATTCCAAATGGTGTTTGGGATTGAATTAAGCTTGAGCTGTTGCAGCTTCCTTCGACATCTGTGGGGGCAGAAATCAATCAGTTGGTGCTGACCTACAATCAATCAATGATGTTAAAGTGGCCAAAGCATTTGACAATTCGAGGCACCAACAACACTAATGGAGTCCAAACAAACTCATTCCAAATGGTGTTTGGCGTTGAATTAAGCTTGAGCTGTTGCAGTTTCCTTGGACATCTGTTGGTGCAGAAATCAATCAGTTGGTGCTGACCTACAATCAATCAATGATGTTAACGTGGCCAAAGCAATTGAAAATTCAAGGCACCAACAACACAAAGTGAGTCCAAATAAACTCATTCAAAATGGTGTTTTGGGTCATCAAGCTTGAGCTGTTGCAGCCTGCTTCGACATCTGTTGGGGCAGAAATCGATCAGTTGGTGCTGAATAACTATCAATCAGTGTTGTTTAAGTGGCCAAAGCATTTGACAATTCGAGGCACCAACAACACTAATTGAGTCCAAACAAACTCATTCCAAATGGTGTTTGGGGTTGAATTAAGCTTGAGCTGTTGCAGCTTCCTTGGACATCTGTTGGTGCAGAAATCAATCAGTTGGTGCTGACCTACAATCAATCAATGATGTTAAAGTGGCCAAAGCAATAGAAAATTCAAGGCACCAACAACACAAATTGAGTCCAAACAAACTCATTCCAAATGGTGTTTGGGGTTGAATTAAGCTTGAGCTGTTGCAGCTTCCTTCGACATCTGTGGGGGCAGAAATCAATCAGTTGGCACTGCATTACTATCAATCAGTGTTGTGTAAGTGGCCAAAGCATTTAACAATTCGAGGCACCAACAACACTAATTGAGTCCAAACAAAAGTCATTCCAAATGGTGTTTGGGGTTGAATTAAGCTTGAGCTGTTGCAGCTTCCTTCGACATCTGTGGGGGCAGAAATCAATCAGTTGGCACTGCATTACTGTCAATCAGTGTTGTGTAAGTGGCCAAAGTATTTGACAATTCGAGGCACCAACAACACTAATTGAGTCCAAACAAACTCATTCAAAATGGTGATTGGGGTCTAATCAAGCTTGAGCTTTTGCAGCCTGCTTCGACATCTGTTGGGGCAGAAATCGATCAGTTGGTGCTGAATAACTATCAATCAGTGTTGTTTAAGTGGCCAAAGCATTTGACAATTCGAGGCACCAACAACACTAATTGAGTCCAAACAAACTCATTCCAAATGGTGTTTGGGGTTGAATTAAGCTTGAGCTGTTGCAGTTTCCTTCGACATCTGTGGGGGCAGAAATCAATCAGTTGGTGCTGACCTACAATCAATCAATGATGTTAAAGTGGCCAAAGCAATTGAAAATTCAAGGCACCAACAACACAAAGTGAGTCCAAACAAACTCATTCAAAATGGTGTTTTGGGTCATCAAGCTTGAGCTGTTGCAGCCTGCTTCGACATCTGTTGGGGCAGAAATCGATCAGTTGGTGCTGAATAACTATCAATCAGAGTTGTTTAAGTGGCCAAAGCATTTGACAATTCGAGGCACCAACAACACTAATTGAGTCCAAACAAACTTATTCCAAATGGTGTTTGGGGTTGAATTAAGCTTGAGCTTATGCAGCTTCCTTGGACATGTTTTGGTGCAGAAATCAATCAGTTCGTGCTGACCTACAATCAATCAATGATGTTAAAGTGGCCAAAGCAATTGAAAATTAAAGGCACCAACAACATAAATTGAGTCCAAACAAACTCATTCCAAATGGTGTTTGGGGTTGAATTAAGCTTGAGCTGTTGCAGCTTCCTTCGACATCTGTTGGGGCAGAAATCGATCAGTTGGTGCTGAATAACTATCAATCAGTGTTGTGTAAGTGGCCAAAGCATTTGGCAATTCGAGGCACCAACAACACTAATTCAGTCCAAACCAACTCATTCCAAATGGTGTTTGGGGTTGAATTAAGCTTGAGCTGTTGCAGCTTCCTTCGACATCTGTTGGTGCAGAAATCAATCAGTTGGTGCTGACCTACAATCAATCAATGATGTTAACGTGGCCAAAGCAATTGAAAATTCAAGGCACCAACAACACAAAGTGAGTCCAAATAAACTCATTCAAAATGGTGTTTTGGGTCATCAAGCTTGAGCTGTTGCAGCCTGCTTCGACATCTGTTGGGGCAGAAATCGATCAGTTGGTGCTGAATAACTATCAATCAGTGTTGTTTAAGTGGCCAAAGCATTTGACAATTCGAGGCACCAACAACACTAATTGAGTCCAAACAAACTCATTCCAAATGGTGTTTGGGGTTGAATTAAGCTTGAGCTGTTGCAGCTTCCTTGGACATCTGTTGGTGCAGAAATCAATCAGTTGGTGCTGACCTACAATCAATCAATGATGTTAAAGTGGCCAAAGCAATAGAAAATTCAAGGCACCAACAACACAAATTGAGTCCAAACAAACTCATTCCAAATGGTGTTTGGGGTTGAATTAAGCTTGAGCTGTTGCAGCTTCCTTCGACATCTGTGGGGGCAGAAATCAATCAGTTGGCACTGCATTACTATCAATCAGTGTTGTGTAAGTGGCCAAAGCATTTAACAATTCGAGGCACCAACAACACTAATTGAGTCCAAACAAAAGTCATTCCAAATGGTGTTTGGGGTTGAATTAAGCTTGAGCTGTTGCAGCTTCCTTCGACATCTGTGGGGGCAGAAATCAATCAGTTGGCACTGCATTACTGTCAATCAGTGTTGTGTAAGTGGCCAAAGTATTTGACAATTCGAGGCACCAACAACACTAATTGAGTCCAAACAAACTCATTCAAAATGGTGATTGGGGTCTAATCAAGCTTGAGCTTTTGCAGCCTGCTTCGACATCTGTTGGGGCAGAAATCGATCAGTTGGTGCTGAATAACTATCAATCAGTGTTGTTTAAGTGGCCAAAGCATTTGACAATTCGAGGCACCAACAACACTAATTGAGTCCAAACAAACTCATTCCAAATGGTGTTTGGGGTTGAATTAAGCTTGAGCTGTTGCAGTTTCCTTCGACATCTGTGGGGGCAGAAATCAATCAGTTGGTGCTGACCTACAATCAATCAATGATGTTAAAGTGGCCAAAGCAATTGAAAATTCAAGGCACCAACAACACAAAGTGAGTCCAAACAAACTCATTCAAAATGGTGTTTTGGGTCATCAAGCTTGAGCTGTTGCAGCCTGCTTCGACATCTGTTGGGGCAGAAATCGATCAGTTGGTGCTGAATAACTATCAATCAGAGTTGTTTAAGTGGCCAAAGCATTTGACAATTCGAGGCACCAACAACACTAATTGAGTCCAAACAAACTTATTCCAAATGGTGTTTGGGGTTGAATTAAGCTTGAGCTTATGCAGCTTCCTTGGACATGTTTTGGTGCAGAAATCAATCAGTTTGTGCTGACCTACAATCAATCAATGATGTTAAAGTGGCCAAAGCAATTGAAAATTAAAGGCACCAACAACATAAATTGAGTCCAAACAAACTCATTCCAAATGGTGTTTGGGGTTGAATTAAGCTTGAGCTGTTGCAGCTTCCTTCGACATCTGTTGGGGCAGAAATCGATCAGTTGGTGCTGAATAACTATCAATCAGTGTTGTGTAAGTGGCCAAAGCATTTGGCAATTCGAGGCACCAACAACACTAATTCAGTCCAAACCAACTCATTCCAAATGGTGTTTGGGGTTGAATTAAGCTTGAGCTGTTGCAGCTTCCTTCGACATCTGTTGGTGCAGAAATCAATCAGTTGGTGCTGACCTACAATCAATCAATGATGTTAACGTGGCCAAAGCAATTGAAAATTCAAGGCACCAACAACACAAAGTGAGTCCAAATAAACTCATTCAAAATGGTGTTTTGGGTCATCAAGCTTGAGCTGTTGCAGCATGCTTCGACATCTGTTGGGGCAGAAATCGATCAGTTGGTGCTGAATAACTATCAATCAGTGTTGTTTAAGTGGCCAAAGCATTTGACAATTCGAGGCACCAACAACACTAATTGAGTCCAAACAAACTCATTCCAAATGGTGTTTGGGGTTGAATTAAGCTTGAGCTGTTGCAGCTTCCTTGGACATCTGTTGGTGCAGAAATCAATCAGTTGGTGCTGACCTACAATCAATCAATGATGTTAAAGTGGCCAAAGCAATAGAAAATTCAAGGCACCAACAACACAAATTGAGTCCAAACAAACTCATTCCAAATGGTGTTTGGGGTTGAATTAAGCTTGAGCTGTTGCAGCTTCCTTCGACATCTGTGGGGGCAGAAATCAATCAGTTGGCACTGCATTACTATCAATCAGTGTTGTGTAAGTGGCCAAAGCATTTAACAATTCGAGGCACCAACAACACTAATTGAGTCCAAACAAAAGTCATTCCAAATGGTGTTTGGGGTTGAATTAAGCTTGAGCTGTTGCAGCTTCCTTCGACATCTGTGGGGGCAGAAATCAATCAGTTGGCACTGCATTACTGTCAATCAGTGTTGTGTAAGTGGCCAAAGTATTTGACAATTCGAGGCACCAACAACACTAATTGAGTCCAAACAAACTCATTCAAAATGGTGATTGGGGTCTAATCAAGCTTGAGCTTTTGCAGCCTGCTTCGACATCTGTTGGGGCAGAAATCGATCAGTTGGTGCTGAATAACTATCAATCAGTGTTGTTTAAGTGGCCAAAGCATTTGACAATTCGAGGCACCAACAACACTAATTGAGTCCAAACAAACTCATTCCAAATGGTGTTTGGGGTTGAATTAAGCTTGAGCTGTTGCAGTTTCCTTCGACATCTGTGGGGGCAGAAATCAATCAGTTGGTGCTGACCTACAATCAATCAATGATGTTAAAGTGGCCAAAGCAATTGAAAATTCAAGGCACCAACAACACAAAGTGAGTCCAAACAAACTCATTCAAAATGGTGTTTTGGGTCATCAAGCTTGAGCTGTTGCAGCCTGCTTCGACATCTGTTGGGGCAGAAATCGATCAGTTGGTGCTGAATAACTATCAATCAGAGTTGTTTAAGTGGCCAAAGCATTTGACAATTCGAGGCACCAACAACACTAATTGAGTCCAAACAAACTTATTCCAAATGGTGTTTGGGGTTGAATTAAGCTTGAGCTTATGCAGCTTCCTTGGACATGTTTTGGTGCAGAAATCAATCAGTTCGTGCTGACCTACAATCAATCAATGATGTTAAAGTGGCCAAAGCAATTGAAAATTAAAGGCACCAACAACATAAATTGAGTCCAAACAAACTCATTCCAAATGGTGTTTGGGGTTGAATTAAGCTTGAGCTGTTGCAGCTTCCTTCGACATCTGTTGGGGCAGAAATCGATCAGTTGGTGCTGAATAACTATCAATCAGTGTTGTGTAAGTGGCCAAAGCATTTGGCAATTCGAGGCACCAACAACACTAATTCAGTCCAAACCAACTCATTCCAAATGGTGTTTGGGGTTGAATTAAGCTTGAGCTGTTGCAGCTTCCTTCGACATCTGTTGGTGCAGAAATCAATCAGTTGGTGCTGACCTACAATCAATCAATGATGTTAAAGTGGCCAAAGCAATTGAAAATTCGAGGCAACAACAACACAAATTGAGTCCAAACATACTCATTCCAAATGGTGTTTGGGGTTCAATTAAGCTTGAGCTGTTGCAGCTTCCTTCGACATCGGTGGGGGCAGAAATCAATCAGTTGGTGCTGACCTACAATCAATCAATGATGTTAAAGTGGCCAAAGCAATTGAAAATTCAAGGCACCAACAACACAAATTGAGTCCAAACAAACTCATTCCAAATGGTGTTTGGGGTTGAATTAAGCTTGAGCTGTTGCAGCTTCCTTCGACATCTGTGGGGGCAGAAATCAATCAGTTGGCACTGCATTACTGTCAATCAGTGTTGTGTAAGTGGCCAAAGTATTTGACAATTCGAGGCACCAACAACACTAATTGAGTCCAAACAAACTCATTCAAAATGGTGATTGGGGTCGAATCAAGCTTGAGCTGTTGCAGCCTGCTTCGACATCTGTTGGGGCAGAAATCGATCAGTTGGTGCTGAATAACTATCAATCAGTGTTGTTTAAGTGGCCAAAGCATTTGACAATTCGAGGCACCAACAACACTAATTGAGTCCAAACAAACTCATTCCAAATGGTGTTTGGGGTTGAATTAAGCTTGAGCTGTTGCAGCCTGCTTCGACATCTGTTGGGGCAGAAATCAATCAGTTGGTGCTGACCTACAATCAATCAATGATGTTAAAGTGGCCAAAGCAATTGAAAATTCAAGGCACCAACAACACAAAGTGAGTACAAACAAACTCATTCAAAATGGTGTTTTGGGTCATCAAGCTTGAGCTGTTGCAGCCTGCTTCGACATCTGTTGGGGCAGAAATCGATCAGTTGGTGCTGAATAACTATCAATCAGAGTTGTTTAAGTGGCCAAAGCATTTGACAATTCGAGGCACCAACAACACTAATTGAGTCCAAACAAACTTATTCCAAATGGTGTTTGGGGTTGAATTAAGCTTGAGCTTATGCAGCTTCCTTGGACATCTGTTGGTGCAGAAATCAATCAGTTCGTGCTGACCTACAATCAATCAATGATGTTAAAGTGGCCAAAGCAATTGAAAATTCAAGGCACCAACAACACAAATTGAGTCCAAACAAACTCATTCCAAATGGTGTTTGGGGTTGAATTAAGCTTGAGCTGTTGCAGCTTCCTTCGACATCTGTGGGGGCAGAAATCAATCAGTTGGCACTGCATTACTATCAATCAGTGTTGTGTAAGTGGTCAAAGCATTTGACAATTCGAGGCACCAACAACGATAATTGAGTCCAAACAAACTCATTCCAAATGGTGTTTGGGGTTGAATTAAGCTTGAGCTGTTGCAGCTTCCTTGGACATCTGTTGGTGCAGAAATCAATCAGTTGGTGCTGACCTACAATCAATCAATGATGTTCAAGTGGCCAAAGCAATTGAAAATTCAAGCCACCAACAACACAAATTGAGTCCAAACAAACTCATTCCAAATGGTGTTTGGGGTTGAATTAAGCTTGAGCTGTTGCAGCTTCCTTGGACATCTGTTGGTGCAGAAATCAATCAGTTGGTGCTGACGTGCAATCAATCAATGATGTTAAAGTGGCCAAAGCAATTGAAAATTCAAGGCACCAACAACACAAATTGAGTCCAAACAAACTCATTCCAAATGGTGTTTGGGGTTGAATTAAGCTTGAGCTGTTGCAGCTTCCTTCGACATCTGTGGGGGCAGAAATCAATCAGTTGGTGCTGACCTACAATCAATGATGTTAAAGTGGCCAAAGCAATTGAAAATTCAAGGCACCAACAACACAAATTGAGTCCAAACAAACTCATTCCAAATGGTTTTTGGGGTTGAATTAAGCTTGAGCTGTTGCATCTTCCTTCGACATCTGTGGGGGCAGAAATCAATCAGTTGGCACTGCATTACTATCAATCAGTGTTGTGTAAGTGGTCAAAGCATTTGACAATTCGAGGCACCAACAACGATAATTGAGTCCAAACAAACTCATTCCAAATGGTGTTTGGGGTTGAATTAAGCTTGAGCTGTTGCAGCTTCCTTGGACATCTGTTGGTGCAGAAATCAATCAGTTGGTGCTGACCTACAATCAATCAATGATGTTCAAGTGGCCAAAGCAATTGAAAATTCAAGCCACCAACAACACAAATTAAGTCCAAACAAACTCATTCCAAATGGTGTTTGGGGTTGAATTAAGCTTGAGCTGTTGCAGCTTCCTTGGACATCTGTTGGTGCAGAAATCAATCAGTTGGTGCTGACCTACAATCAATCAATGATGTTAAAGTGGCCAAAGCAATTGAAAATTCAAGGCACCAACAACACAAATTGAGTCCAAACAAACTCATTCCAAATGGTGTTTGGGGTTGAATTAAGCTTGAGCTGTTGCAGCTTCCTTCGACATCTGTGGGGGCAGAAATCAATCAGTTGGCACTGCATTACTATCAATCAGTGTTGTGTAAGTGGCCAAAGCATTTGACAATTCGAGGCACCAACAACACAAATTGAGTCCAAACAAACTCATTCCAAATGGTGTTTGGGGTTGAATTAAGCTTGAGCTGTTGCAGCTTCCTTCGACATCTGTGGGGGCAGAAATCAATCAGTTGGCACTGCATTACTATCAATCAGTGTTGTGTAAGTGGTCAAAGCATTTGACAATTCGAGGCACCAACAACGATAATTGAGTCCAAACAAACTCATTCCAAATGGTGTTTGGGGTTGAATTAAGCTTGAGCTGTTGCAGCTTCCTTGGACATCTGTTGGTGCAGAAATCAATCAGTTGGTGCTGACCTACAATCAATCAATGATGTTCAAGTGGCCAAAGCAATTGAAAATTCAAGCCACCAACAACACAAATTGAGTCCAAACAAACTCATTCCAAATGGTGTTTGGGGTTGAATTAAGCTTGAGCTTATGCAGCTTCCTTGGACATCTGTTGGTGCAGAAATCAATCAGTTGGTGCTGACCTACAATCAATCAATGATGTTAAAGTGGCCAAAGCAATTGAAAATTCAAGGCACCAACAACACAAATTGAGTCCAAACAAACTCATTCCAAATGGTGTTTGGGGTTGAATTAAGCTTGAGCTGTTGCAGCTTCCTTCGACATCTGTGGGGGCAGAAATCAATCAGTTGGCACTGCATTACTATCAATCAGTGTTGTGTAAGTGGCCAAAGCATTTGACAATTCGAGGCACCAACAACACAAATTGAGTCCAAACAAACTCATTCCAAATGGTGTTTGGAATTGAATTAAGCTTGAGCTGTTGCAGCTTCCTTCGACATCTGTGGGGGCAGAAATCAATCAGTTGGCACTGCATTACTATCAATCAGTGTTGTGTAAGTGGCCAAAGCATTTGACGATTCGAGGCACCAACAACACAAATTGAGTCCAAACAAACTCATTCCAAATGGTGTTTGGGGTTGAATTAAGCTTGAGCTGTTGCAGCTTCCTTCGACATCTGTGGGGGCAGAAATCAATCAGTTGGCACTGCATTACTATCAATCAGTGTTGT
The DNA here is from genome assembly GCA_906901655.1 of Sminthurides aquaticus. Classification (NCBI taxonomy): domain Eukaryota; kingdom Metazoa; phylum Arthropoda; class Collembola; order Symphypleona; family Sminthurididae; genus Sminthurides; species Sminthurides aquaticus. Next base: position 107,275 of record CAJQTT010000026.1, on the reverse strand, counting down.
GTAAGTGGCCAAAGCATTTAACAATTCGAGGCACCAACAACACTAATTGAGTCCAAACAAAAGTCATTCCAAATGGTGTTTGGGGTTGAATTAAACTTGAGCTGTTGCAGCTTCCTTGGACATCTGTTGGGGCAGAAATCAATTAGTTGGTGCTGACCTACAATCAATCAATGATGTTAAAGTGGCCAAAGCAATTGAAAATTCAAGGCACCAACAACACTAATTGAGTCCAAACAAACACATTCCAAATGGTGTTTGGGGTAGAATTAAGCTTCAGCTGTTGCAGCCTGCTTCGACATCTGTTGGTGCAGAATTCAATCAGTTGGTGCTGACCTACACTCAATCAATGATGTTAAAGTGGCCAAAGCAATTGAAAATTCAAGGCACCAACAACACAAATTGAGTCCAAACAAACTCATTCCAAATGGTGTTTGGGGTTGAATTAAGCTTGAGCTGTTGCAGCTTCCTTCGACATCTGTGGGGGCAGAAATCAATCAGTTGGCACTGCATTACTATCAATCAGTGTTGTGTAAGTGGCCAAAGCATTTGACAATTCGAGGCACCAACAACACAAATTGAGTCCAAACAAACTCATTCCAAATGGTGTTTGGAATTGAATTAAGCTTGAGCTGTTGCAGCTTCCTTCGACATCTGTGGGGGCAGAAATCAATCAGTTGGCACTGCATTACTATCAATCAGTGTTGTGTAAGTGGCCAAAGCATTTGACGATTCGAGGCACCAACAACACAAATTGAGTCCAAACAAACTCATTCCAAATGGTGTTTGGGGTTGAATTAAGCTTGAGCTGTTGCAGCTTCCTTCGACATCTGTGGGGGCAGAAATCAATCAGTTGGCACTGCATTACTATCAATCAGTGTTGTGTAAGTGGCCAAAGCATTTAACAATTCGAGGCACCAACAACACTAATTGAGTCCAAACAAAAGTCATTCCAAATGGTGTTTGGGGTTGAATTAAACTTGAGCTGTTGCAGCTTCCTTGGACATCTGTTGGGGCAGAAATCAATTAGTTGGTGCTGACCTACAATCAATCAATGATGTTAAAGTGGCCAAAGCAATTGAAAATTCAAGGCACCAACAACACTAATTGAGTCCAAACAAACACATTCCAAATGGTGTTTGGGGTAGAATTAAGCTTCAGCTGTTGCAGCCTGCTTCGACATCTGTTGGTGCAGAATTCAATCAGTTGGTGCTGACCTACACTCAATCAATGATGTTAAAGTGGCCAAAGCAATTGAAAATTCAAGGCACCAACAACACAAATTGAGTCCAAACAAACTCATTCCAAATGGTGTTTGGGGTTGAATTAAGCTTGAGCTGTTGCAGCTTCCTTCGACATCTGTGGGGGCAGAAATCAATCAGTTGGCACTGCATTACTATCAATCAGTGTTGTGTAAGTGGCCAAAGCATTTAACAATTCGAGGCACCAACAACACTAATTGAGTCCAAACAAAAGTCATTCCAAATGGTGTTTGGGGTTGAATTAAACTTGAGCTGTTGCAGCTTCCTTGGACACCTGTTGGTGCAGAAATCAATCAGTTGGTGCTGACCTACAATCAAGCAATGATGTTAAAGTGGCCAAAGCAATTGAAAATTCAAGGCACCAACAACACAAATTGAGTCCAAACAAACTCATTCCAAATGGTGTTTGGGGTTGAATTAAGCTTGAGCTGTTGCAGCTTCCTTCGACATCTGTTGGTGCAGAAATCAATCAGTTGGTGCTGACCTACAATCAATCAATGATGTTAAAGTGGCTAAAGCAATTGGAAATTCAAGGCACAAACAACACAAAGTGAGTCCAAATAAACTCATTCAAAATGGTGTTTTGGGTCATCAAGCTTGAGCTGTTGCAGCCTGTTTCGACATCTGTTGGGGCAGAAATCGATCAGTTGGTGCTGAATAACTATCAATCAGTGTTGTTTAAGTGGCCAAAGCATTTGACAATTCGAGGCACCAACAACACTAATTGAGTCCAAACAAACTCATTCCAAATGGTGTTTGGGGTTGAATTAAGCTTGAGCTGTTGCAGCTTCCTTGGACATCTGTTGGTGCAGAAATCAATCAGTTGGTGCTGACCTACAATCAATCAATGATGTTAAAGTGGCCAAAGCAATAGAAAATTCAAGGCACCAACAACACAAATTGAGTCCAACCAAACTCATTCCAAATGGTGTTTGGGGTTGAATTAAGCTTGAGCTGTTGCAGCTTCCTTCGACATCTGTGGGGGCAGAAATCAATCAGTTGGCACTGCATTACTATCAATCAGTGTTGTGTAAGTGGCCAAAGCATTTGACAATTCGAGGCACCAACAACACTAATTGAGTCCAAACAAACTCATTCAAAATGGTGATTGGGGTCTAATCAAGCTTGAGCTGTTGAAGCCTGCTTCGACATCTGTGGGGGCAGAAATCAATCAGTTGGTGCTGACCTACAATCAATCAATGATGTTAAAGTGGCCAAAGCATTTGACAATTCGAGGCACCAACAACACTAATGGAGTCCAAACAAACTCATTCCAAATGGTGTTTGGCGTTGAATTAAGCTTGAGCTGTTGCAGCTTCCTTGGACATCTGTTGGTGCAGAAATCAATCAGTTGGTGCTGACCTACAATCAATCAATGATGTTAACGTGGCCAAAGCAATTGAAAATTCAAGGCACCAACAACACAAAGTGAGTCCAAATAAACTCATTCAAAATGGTGTTTTGGGTCATCAAGCTTGAGCTGTTGCAGCCTGCTTCGACATCTGTTGGGGCAGAAATCGATCAGTTGGTGCTGAATAACTATCAATCAGTGTTGTTTAAGTGGCCAAAGCATTTGACAATTCGAGGCACCAACAACACTAATTGAGTCCAAACAAACTCATTCCAAATGGTGTTTGGGGTTGAATTAAGCTTGAGCTGTTGCAGCTTCCTTGGACATCTGTTGGTGCAGAAATCAATCAGTTGGTGCTGACCTACAATCAATCAATGATGTTAAAGTGGCCAAAGCAATAGAAAATTCAAGGCACCAACAACACAAATTGAGTCCAAACAAACTCATTCCAAATGGTGTTTGGGGTTGAATTAAGCTTGAGCTGTTGCAGCTTCCTTCGACATCTGTGGGGGCAGAAATCAATCAGTTGGCACTGCATTACTATCAATCAGTGTTGTGTAAGTGGCCAAAGCATTTAACAATTCGAGGCACCAACAACACTAATTGAGTCCAAACAAAAGTCATTCCAAATGGTGTTTGGGGTTGAATTAAGCTTGAGCTGTTGCAGCTTCCTTCGACATCTGTGGGGGCAGAAATCAATCAGTTGGCACTGCATTACTGTCAATCAGTGTTGTGTAAGTGGCCAAAGTATTTGACAATTCGAGGCACCAACAACACTAATTGAGTCCAAACAAACTCATTCAAAATGGTGATTGGGGTCGAATCAAGCTTGAGCTGTTGCAGCCTGCTTCGACATCTGTTGGGGCAGAAATCGATCAGTTGGTGCTGAATAACTATCAATCAGTGTTGTTTAAGTGGCCAAAGCATTTGACAATTCGAGGCACCAACAACACTAATTGAGTCCAAACAAACTCATTCCAAATGGTGTTTGGGGTTGAATTAAGCTTGAGCTGTTGCAGCTTCCTTCGACATCTGTGGGGGCAGAAATCAATCAGTTGGTGCTGACCTACAATCAATCAATGATGTTAAAGTGGCCAAAGCAATTGAAAATTCAAGGCACCAACAACACAAATTGAGTCCAAACAAACTCATTCCAAATGGTGTTTGGGGTTGAATTAAGCTTGAGCTGTTGCAGCTTCCTTCGACATCTGTGGGGGCAGAAATCAATCAGTTGGTGCTGACCTACAATCAATCAATGATGTTAAAGTGGCCAAAGCAATTGAAAATTCAAGGCACCAACAACACAAATTGAGTCCAAACAAACTCATTCCAAATGGTGTTTGGGGTTGAATTAAGCTTGAGCTGTTGCAGCTTCCTTCGACATCTGTGGGGGCAGAAATCAATCAGTTGGTGCTGACCTACAATCAATCAATGATGTTAAAGTGGCTAAAGCAATTGGAAATTCAAGGCACAAACAACACAAAGTGAGTCCAAACAAACTCATTCCAAATGGTGTTTGGGGTTGAATTAAGCTTGAGCTGTTGCAGCTTCCTTGGACATCTGTTGGTGCAGAAATCAATCAGTTGGTGCTGACCTACAATCAATCAATGATGTTAAAGTGGCCAAAGCAATTGAAAATTCAAGGCACCAACAACACAAATTGAGTCCAAACAAACTCATTCAAAATGGTGTTTTGGGTCATCAAGCTTGAGCTGTTGCAGCCTGTTTCGACATCTGTTGGGGCAGAAATCGATCAGTTGGTGCTGAATAACTATCAATCAGTGTTGTTTAAGTGGCCAAAGCATTTGACAATTCGAGGCACCAACAACACTAATTGAGTCCAAACAAACTCATTCCAAATGGTGTTTGGGGTTGAATTAAGCTTGAGCTGTTGCAGCTTCCTTGGACATCTGTTGGTGCAGAAATCAATCAGTTGGTGCTGACCTACAATCAATCAATGATGTTAAAGTGGCCAAAGCAATAGAAAATTCAAGGCACCAACAACACAAATTGAGTCCAACCAAACTCATTCCAAATGGTGTTTGGGGTTGAATTAAGCTTGAGCTGTTGCAGCTTCCTTCGACATCTGTGGGGGCAGAAATCAATCAGTTGGCACTGCATTACTATCAATCAGTGTTGTGTAAGTGGCCAAAGCATTTGACAATTCGAGGCACCAACAACACTAATTGAGTCCAAACAAACTCATTCAAAATGGTGATTGGGGTCTAATCAAGCTTGAGCTGTTGAAGCCTGCTTCGACATCTGTGGGGGCAGAAATCAATCAGTTGGTGCTGACCTACAATCAATCAATGATGTTAAAGTGGCCAAAGCATTTGACAATTCGAGGCACCAACAACACTAATGGAGTCCAAACAAACTCATTCCAAATGGTGTTTGGCGTTGAATTAAGCTTGAGCTGTTGCAGCTTCCTTGGACATCTGTTGGTGCAGAAATCAATCAGTTGGTGCTGACCTACAATCAATCAATGATGTTAACGTGGCCAAAGCAATTGAAAATTCAAGGCACCAACAACACAAAGTGAGTCCAAATAAACTCATTCAAAATGGTGTTTTGGGTCATCAAGCTTGAGCTGTTGCAGCCTGCTTCGACATCTGTTGGGGCAGAAATCGATCAGTTGGTGCTGAATAACTATCAATCAGTGTTGTTTAAGTGGCCAAAGCATTTGACAATTCGAGGCACCAACAACACTAATTGAGTCCAAACAAACTCATTCCAAATGGTGTTTGGGGTTGAATTAAGCTTGAGCTGTTGCAGCTTCCTTGGACATCTGTTGGTGCAGAAATCAATCAGTTGGTGCTGACCTACAATCAATCAATGATGTTAAAGTGGCCAAAGCAATAGAAAATTCAAGGCACCAACAACACAAATTGAGTCCAAACAAACTCATTCCAAATGGTGTTTGGGGTTGAATTAAGCTTGAGCTGTTGCAGCTTCCTTCGACATCTGTGGGGGCAGAAATCAATCAGTTGGCACTGCATTACTATCAATCAGTGTTGTGTAAGTGGCCAAAGCATTTAACAATTCGAGGCACCAACAACACTAATTGAGTCCAAACAAAAGTCATTCCAAATGGTGTTTGGGGTTGAATTAAGCTTGAGCTGTTGCAGCTTCCTTCGACATCTGTGGGGGCAGAAATCAATCAGTTGGCACTGCATTACTGTCAATCAGTGTTGTGTAAGTGGCCAAAGTATTTGACAATTCGAGGCACCAACAACACTAATTGAGTCCAAACAAACTCATTCAAAATGGTGATTGGGGTCGAATCAAGCTTGAGCTGTTGCAGCCTGCTTCGACATCTGTTGGGGCAGAAATCGATCAGTTGGTGCTGAATAACTATCAATCAGTGTTGTTTAAGTGGCCAAAGCATTTGACAATTCGAGGCACCAACAACACTAATTGAGTCCAAACAAACTCATTCCAAATGGTGTTTGGGGTTGAATTAAGCTTGAGCTGTTGCAGCTTCCTTCGACATCTGTGGGGGCAGAAATCAATCAGTTGGTGCTGACCTACAATCAATCAATGATGTTAAAGTGGCCAAAGCAATTGAAAATTCAAGGCACCAACAACACAAATTGAGTCCAAACAAACTCATTCCAAATGGTGTTTTGGGTCATCAAGCTTGAGCTGTTGCAGCCTGCTTCGACATCTGTTGGGGCAGAAATCGATCAGTTGGTGCTGAATAACTATCAATCAGAGTTGTTTAAGTGGCCAAAGCATTTGACAATTCGAGGCACCAACAACACTAATTGAGTCCAAACAAACTTATTCCAAATGGTGTTTGGGGTTGAATTAAGCTTGAGCTTATGCAGCTTCCTTGGACATCTGTTGGTGCAGAAATCAATCAGTTCGTGCTGACCTACAATCAATCAATGATGTTAAAGTGGCCAAAGCAATTGAAAATTCAAGGCACCAACAACACAAATTGAGTCCAAACAAACTCATTCCAAATGGTGTTTGGGGTTGAATTAAGCTTGAGCTGTTGCAGCTTCCTTCGACATCTGTGGGGGCAGAAATCAATCAGTTGGCACTGCATTACTATCAATCAGTGTTGTGTAAGTGGTCAAAGCATTTGACAATTCGAGGCACCAACAACGATAATTGAGTCCAAACAAACTCATTCCAAATGGTGTTTGGGGTTGAATTAAGCTTGAGCTGTTGCAGCTTCCTTGGACATCTGTTGGTGCAGAAATCAATCAGTTGGTGCTGACCTACAATCAATCAATGATGTTCAAGTGGCCAAAGCAATTGAAAATTCAAGCCACCAACAACACAAATTAAGTCCAAACAAACTCATTCCAAATGGTGTTTGGGGTTGAATTAAGCTTGAGCTGTTGCAGCTTCCTTGGACATCTGTTGGTGCAGAAATCAATCAGTTGGTGCTGACGTACAATCAATCAATGATGTTAAAGTGGCCAAAGCAATTGAAAATTCAAGGCACCAACAACACAAATTGAGTCCAAACAAACTCATTCCAAATGGTGTTTGGGGTTGAATTAAGCTTGAGCTGTTGCAGCTTCCTTCGACATCTGTGGGGGCAGAAATCAATCAGTTGGCACTGCATTACTATTAATCAGTGTTGTGTAAGTGGCCAAAGTATTTGACAATTCGAGGCACCAACAACACTAATTGAGTCCATACAAACTCATTCCAAATGGTGTTTGGGGTTGAATTAAGCTTGAGCTGTTGCAGCTTCCTTGGACATCTGTTGGTGCAGAAATCAATCAGTTGGTGCTGACCTACAATCAATCAATGATGTTAAAGTGGCCAAAGCAATTGAAAATTCAAGGCACCAACAACACTAATTGAGTCCAAACAAACTTATTCCAAATGGTGTATGGGGTTGAATTAAGCTTGAGCTTATGCAGCTTCCTTGGACATCTGTTGGTGCAGAAATCAATCAGTTGGTGCTGACCTACAATCAATCAATGATGTTAAAGTGGCCAAAGCAATTGAAAATTCAAGGCAACAACAACACAAATTGAGTCCAAACAAACTCATTCCAAATGGTGTTTGGGGTTGAATTAAGCTTGAGCTGTTGCAGCTTCCTTCGACATCTGTGGGGGCAGAAATCAATCAGTTGGCACTGCATTACTATCAATCAGTGTTGTGTAAGTGGCCAAAGCATTTGACAATTCGAGGCACCAACAACACAAATTGAGTCCAAACAAACTCATTCCAAATGGTGTTTGGGGTTGAATTAAGCTTGAGCTGTTGCAGCTTCCTTCGACATCTGTGGGGGCAGAAATCAATCAGTTGGCACTGCATTACTATCAATCAGTGTTGTGTAAGTGGCCAAAGCATTTGACGATTCGAGGCACCAACAACACAAATTGAGTCCAAACAAACTCATTCCAAATGGTGTTTGGGGTTGAATTAAGCTTGAGCTGTTGCAGCTTCCTTCGACATCTGTGGGGGCAGAAATCAATCAGTTGGCACTGCATTACTATCAATCAGTGTTGTGTCAGTGGCCAAAGCATTTAACAATTCGAGGCACCAACAACACTAATTGAGTCCAAACAAAAGTCATTCCAAATGGTGTTTGGGGTTGAATTAAACTTGAGCTGTTGCAGCTTCCTTGGACATCTGGTGGGGCAGAAATCAATTAGTTGAAGCTGACCTACAATCAATCAATGATGTTAAAGTGGCCAAAGCATTTGAAAATTCAAGGCACCAACAACACTAATTGAGTCCAAACAAACACATTCCAAATGGTGTTTGGGGTAGAATTAAGCTTCAGCTGTTGCAGCCTGCTTCGACATCTGTTGGTGCAGAAATCAATCAGTTGGTGCTGACCTACAATCAATCAATGATGTTAAAGTGGCCAAAGCAATTGAAAATTCAAGGCACCAACAACACAAATTGAGTCCAAACAAACTCATTCCAAATGGTGTTTGGGGTTGAATTAAGCTTGAGCTGTTGCAGCTTCCTTCGACATCTGTGGGGGCAGAAATCAATCAGTTGGCACTGCATTACTATCAATCAGTGTTGTGTCAGTGGCCAAAGCATTTAACAATTCGAGGCACCAACAACACTAATTGAGTCCAAACAAAAGTCATTCCAAATGGTGTTTGGGGTTGAATTAAACTTGAGCTGTTGCAGCTTCCTTGGACATCTGTTGGGGCAGAAATCAATTAGTTGGTGCTGACCTACAATCAATCAATGATGTTAAAATGGCCAAAGCATTTGAAAATTCAAGGCACCAACAACACTAATTGAGTCCAAACAAACACATTCCAAATGGTGTTTGGGGTAGAATTAAGCTTCAGCTGTTGCAGCCTGCTTCGACATCTGTTGGTGCAGAAATCAATCAGTTGGTGCTGACCTACAATCAATCAATGATGTTAAAGTGGCCAAAGCAATTGAAAATTCAAGGCACCAACAACACAAATTGAGTCCAAACAAACTCATTCCAAATGGTGTTTGGGGTTGAATTAAGCTTGAGCTGTTGCAGCTTCCTTCGAAATCTGTGGGGGCAGAAATCAATCAGTTGGCACTGCATTACTATCAATCAGTGTTGTGTAAGTGGCCAAAGCATTTAACAATTCGAGGCACCAACAACACTAATTGAGTCCAAACAAAAGTCATTCCAAATGGTGTTTGGGGTTGAATTAAACTTGAGCTGTTGCAGCTTCCTTGGACACCTGTTGGTGCAGAAATCAATCAGTTGGTGCTGACCTACAATCAAGCAATGATGTTAAAGTGGCCAAAGCAATTGAAAATTCAAGGCACCAACAACACAAAGTGAGTCCAAATAAACTCATTCAAAATGGTGTTTTGGGTCATCAAGCTTGAGCTGTTGCAGCCTGTTTCGACATCTGTTGGGGCAGAAATCGATCAGTTGGTGCTGAATAACTATCAATCAGTGTTGTTTAAGTGGCCAAAGCATTTGACAATTCGAGGCACCAACAACACTAATTGAGTCCAAACAAACTCATTCCAAATGGTGTTTGGGGTTGAATTAAGCTTGAGCTGTTGCAGCTTCCTTGGACATCTGTTGGTGCAGAAATCAATCAGTTGGTGCTGACCTACAATCAATCAATGATGTTAAAGTGGCCAAAGCAATAGAAAATTCAAGGCACCAACAACACAAATTGAGTCCAAACAAACTCATTCCAAATGGTGTTTGGGGTTGAATTAAGCTTGAGCTGTTGCAGCTTCCTTCGACATCTGTGGGGGCAGAAATCAATCAGTTGGCACTGCATTACTATCAATCAGTGTTGTGTAAGTGGCCAAAGCATTTGACAATTCGAGGCACCAACAACACTAATTGAGTCCAAACAAACTCATTCAAAATGGTGATTGGGGTCTAATCAAGCTTGAGCTGTTGAAGCCTGCTTCGACATCTGTGGGGGCAGAAATCAATCAGTTGGTGCTGACCTACAATCAATCAATGATGTTAAAGTGGCCAAAGCATTTGACAATTCGAGGCACCAACAACACTAATGGAGTCCAAACAAACTCATTCCAAATGGTGTTTGGCGTTGAATTAAGCTTGAGCTGTTGCAGCTTCCTTGGACATCTGTTGGTGCAGAAATCAATCAGTTGGTGCTGACCTACAATCAATCAATGATGTTAACGTGGCCAAAGCAATTGAAAATTCAAGGCACCAACAACACAAAGTGAGTCCAAATAAACTCATTCAAAATGGTGTTTTGGGTCATCAAGCTTGAGCTGTTGCAGCCTGCTTCGACATCTGTTGGGGCAGAAATCGATCAGTTGGTGCTGAATAACTATCAATCAGTGTTGTTTAAGTGGCCAAAGCATTTGACAATTCGAGGCACCAACAACACTAATTGAGTCCAAACAAACTCATTCCAAATGGTGTTTGGGGTCGAATTAAGCTTGAGCTGTTGCAGCTTCCTTCGACATCTGTTGGTGCAGAAATCAATCAGTTGGTGCTGACCTACAATCAATCAATGATGTTAACGTGGCCAAAGCAATTGAAAATTCAAGGCACCAACAACACAAAGTGAGTCCAAATAAACTCATTCAAAATGGTGTTTTGGGTCATCAAGCTTGAGCTGTTGCAGCCTGTTTCGACATCTGTTGGGGCAGAAATCGATCAGTTGGTGCTGAATAACTATCAATCAGTGTTGTTTAAGTGGCCAAAGCATTTGACAATTCGAGGCACCAACAACACTAATTGAGTCCAAACAAACTCATTCCAAATGGTGTTTGGGGTTGAATTAAGCTTGAGCTGTTGCAGCTTCCTTGGACATCTGTTGGTGCAGAAATCAATCAGTTGGTGCTGACCTACAATCAATCAATGATGTTAAAGTGGCCAAAGCAATAGAAAATTCAAGGCACTAACAACACAAATTGAGTCCAAACAAACTCATTCCAAATGGTGTTTGGGGTTGAATTAAGCTTGAGCTGTTGCAGCTTCCTTCGACATCTGTGGGGGCAGAAATCAATCAGTTGGCACTGCATTACTATCAATCAGTGTTGTGTAAGTGGCCAAAGCAATTGACAATTCGAGGCACCAACAACACTAATTCAGTCCAAACAAACTCATTCCAAATGGTGTTTGGGGTTGAATTAAGCTTGAGCTGTTGCAGCTTCCTTGGACATCTGTTGGTGCAGAAATCAATCAGTTGGTGCTGACCTACAATCAATCAATGATGTTAAAGTGGCCAAAGCAATTGAAAATTCAAGGCAACAACAACACAAATTGAGTCCAAACAAACTCATTCCAAATGGTGTTTGGGGTTGAATTAAGCTTGAGCTGTTGCAGCTTCCTTGGACATCTGTTGGTGCAGAAATCAATCAGTTGGTGCTGACCTACAATCAATCAATGATGTTAAAGTGGCCAAAGCAATTGAAAATTCAAGGCACCAACAACACAAAGTGAGTCCAAACAAACTCATTCAAAATGGTGTTTTGGGTCATCAAGCTTGAGCTGTTGCAGCTTCCTTCGACATCTGTGGGGGCAGAAATCAATCAGTTGGCACTGCATTACTATCAATCAGTGTTGTGTAAGTGGCCAAAGCAATTGAAAATTCAAGGCACCAACAACACTAATTGAGTCCAAACAAACTCATTCCAAATGGTGTTTGGGGTTGAATTAAGCTTGAGCTGTTGAAGCTTCCTTGGACATCTGTTGGTGCAGAAATCAATCAGTTGGTGCTGACCTACAATCAATCAATGATGTTAAAGTGGCCAAAGCAATAGAAAATTCAAGACACCAACAACACAAATTGAGTCCAAACAAACTCATTCCAAATGGTGTTTGGGGTTGAATTAAGCTTGAGCTGTTGCAGCTTCCTTGGACATCTGTTGGTGCAGAAATCAATCAGTTGGTGCTGACCTACAATCAATCTATGATGTTAAAGTGGCCAAAGCAATTGAAAATTCAAGGCACCAACAACACTAATGGAGTCCAAACAAACTCATTCCAAATGGTGTTTGGGGTTGAATTAAGCTTGAGCTGTTGCAGCTTCCTTCGACATCTGTGGGGGCAGAAATCATTCAGTTGGTGCTGACCTACAATCAATCAATGATGTTAAAGTGGCCAAAGCAATTGAAAATTCAAGGCACCAACAACACAAATTGAGTCCAAACAAACTCATTCCAAATGGTGTTTGGGGTTGAATTAAGCTTGAGCTGTTGCAGCTTCCTTCGACATCTGTGGGGGCAGAAATCAATCAGTTGGCACTGCATTACTATCAATCAGTGTTGTGTAAGTGGCCAAAGCAATTGAAAATTCAAGGCACCAACAACACTAATTGAGTCCAAACAAACTCATTCCAAATGGTGTTTGGGGTTGAATTAAGCTTGAGCTGTTGCAGCTTCCTTCGACATCTGTGGGGGCAGAAATCAATCAGTTGGTGCTGACCTACAATCAATCAATGATGTTAAAGTGGCCAAAGCAATTGAAAATTCAAGGCACCAACAACACAAATTGAGTCCAAACAAACTCATTCCAAATGGTGTTTGGGGTTGAATTAAGCTTGAGCTGTTGCAGCTTCCTTCGACATCTGTGGGGGCAGAAATCAATCAGTTGGCACTGCATTACTATTAATCAGTGTTGTGTAAGTGGCCAAAGCATTTAACAATTCGAGGCACCAACAACACTAATTGAGTCCAAACAAAAGTCATTCCAAATGGTGTTTGGGGTTGAATTAAACTTGAGCTGTTGCAGCTTCCTTGGACATCTGTTGGTGCAGAAATCAATCAGTTGGTGCTGACCTACAATCAATCAATGATGTTAAAGTGGCCAAAGCAATTGAAAATTCAAGGCAACAACAACACAAATTGAGTCCAAACAAACTTATTCCAAATGGTGTATGGGGTTGAATTAAGCTTGAGCTTATGCAGCTTCCTTCGACATCTGTGGGGGCAGAAATCAATCAGTTGGCACTGCATTACTATCAATCAGTGTTGTGTAATTGGCCAAAGCATTTGACGATTCGAGGCACCAACAACACAAATTGAGTCCAAACAAACTCATTCCAAATGGTGTTTGGGGTTGAATTAAGCTTGAGCTGTTGCAGCTTCCTTCGACATCTGTGGGGGCAGAAATCAATCAGTTGGCACTGCATTACTATCAATCAGTGTTGTGTAAGTGGCCAAAGCATTTAACAATTCGAGGCACCAACAACACTAATTGAGTCCAAACAAAAGTCATTCCAAATGGTGTTTGGGGTTGAATTAAACTTGAGCTGTTGCAGCTTCCTTGGATATCTGTTGGGGCAGAAATCAATTAGTTGGTGCTGACCTACAATCAATCAATGATGTTAAAGTGGCCAAAGCAATTGAAAATTCGAGGCACCAACAACACTAATTGAGTCCAAACAAACACATTCCAAATGGTGTTTGGGGTAGAATTAAGCTTCAGCTGTTGCAGCCTGCTTCGACATCTGTTGGTGCAGAAATCAATCAGTTGGTGCTGACCTACATTCAATCAATGATGTTAAAGTGGCCAAAGCAATTGAAAATTCAAGGCACCAACAACACAAATTGAGTCCAAACAAACTCATTCCAAATGGTGTTTGGGGTTGAATTAAGCTTGAGCTGTTGCAGCTTCCTTGGACGTCTGTTGGTGCAGAAATCAATCAGTTGGTGCTGACCTACAATCAATCAATGATGTTAAAGTGGCCAAAGCAATTGAAAATTCAAGGCACCAACAACACAAATTGAGTCCAAACAAACTCATTCCAAATGGTGTATGGGGTTGAATTAAGCTTGAGCTTATGCAGCTTCCTTCGACATCTGTGGGGGCAGAAATCAATCAGTTGGCACTGCATTACTATCAATCAGTGTTGTGTAATTGGCCAAAGCATTTGACGATTCGAGGCACCAACAACACAAATTGAGTCCAAACAAACTCATTCCAAATGGTGTATGGGGTTGAATTAAGCTTGAGCTTATGCAGCTTCCTTCGACATCTGTGGGGGCAGAAATCAATCAGTTGGCACTGCATTACTATCAATCAGTGTTGTGTAAGTGGCCAAAGCATTTAACAATTCGAGGCACCAACAACACTAATTGAGTCCAAACAAAAGTCATTCCAAATGGTGTTTGGGGTTGAATTAAACTTGAGCTGTTGCAGCTTCCTTGGACATCTGTTGGTGCAGAAATCAATCAGTTGGTGCTGACCTACAATCAATCAATGATGTTAAAGTGGCCAAAGCAATTGAAAATTCAAGGCAACAACAACACAAATTGAGTCCAAACAAACTTATTCCAAATGGTGTATGGGGTTGAATTAAGCTTGAGCTTATGCAGCTTCCTTCGACATCTGTGGGGGCAGAAATCAATCAGTTGGCACTGCATTACTATCAATCAGTGTTGTGTAATTGGCCAAAGCATTTGACGATTCGAGGCACCAACAACACAAATTGAGTCCAAACAAACTCATTCCAAATGGTGTTTGGGGTTGAATTAAGCTTGAGCTGTTGCAGCTTCCTTCGACATCTGTGGGGGCAGAAATCAATCAGTTGGCACTGCATTACTATCAATCAGTGTTGTGTAAGTGGCCAAAGCATTTAACAATTCGAGGCACCAACAACACTAATTGAGTCCAAACAAAAGTCATTCCAAATGGTGTTTGGGGTTGAATTAAACTTGAGCTGTTGCAGCTTCCTTGGACATCTGTTGGGGCAGAAATCAATTAGTTGGTGCTGACCTACAATCAATCAATGATGTTAAAGTGGCCAAAGCAATTGAAAATTCGAGGCACCAACAACACTAATTGAGTCCAAACAAACACATTCCAAATGGTGTTTGGGGTAGAATTAAGCTTCAGCTGTTGCAGCCTGCTTCGACATCTGTTGGTGCAGAAATCAATCAGTTGGTGCTGACCTACATTCAATCAATGATGTTAAAGTGGCCAAAGCAATTGAAAATTCAAGGCACCAACAACACAAATTGAGTCCAAACAAACTCATTCCAAATGGTGTTTGGGGTTGAATTAAGCTTGAGCTGTTGCAGCTTCCTTGGACGTCTGTTGGTGCAGAAATCAATCAGTTGGTGCTGACCTACAATCAATCAATGATGTTAAAGTGGCCAAAGCAATTGAAAATTCAAGGCACCAACAACACAAATTGAGTCCAAACAAACTCATTCCAAATGGTGTATGGGGTTGAATTAAGCTTGAGCTTATGCAGCTTCCTTCGACATCTGTGGGGGCAGAAATCAATCAGTTGGCACTGCATTACTATCAATCAGTGTTGTGTAATTGGCCAAAGCATTTGACGATTCGAGGCACCAACAACACAAATTGAGTCCAAACAAACTCATTCCAAATGGTGTATGGGGTTGAATTAAGCTTGAGCTTATGCAGCTTCCTTCGACATCTGTGGGGGCAGAAATCAATCAGTTGGCACTGCATTACTATCAATCAGTGTTGTGTAAGTGGCCAAAGCATTTAACAATTCGAGGCACCAACAACACTAATTGAGTCCAAACAAAAGTCATTCCAAATGGTGTTTGGGGTTGAATTAAACTTGAGCTGTTGCAGCTTCCTTGGACATCTGTTGGGGCAGAAATCAATTAGTTGGTGCTGACCTACAATCAATCAATGATGTTAAAGTGGCCAAAGCAATTGAAAATTCAAGGAACCAACAACACAAATTGAGTCCAAACAAACACATTCCAAATGGTGTTTGGGGTAGAATTAAGCTTCAGCTGTTGCAGCCTGCTTCGACATCTGTTGGTGCAGAAATCAATCAGTTGGTGCTGACCTACATTCAATCAATGATGTTAAAGTGGCCAAAGCAATTGAAAATTCAAGGCACCAACAACACAAATTGAGTCCAAACAAACTCATTCCAAATGGTGTTTGGGGTTGAATTAAGCTTGAGCTGTTGCAGCTTCCTTGGACATCTGTTGGTGCAGAAATCAATCAGTTGGTGCTGACCTACAATCAATCAATGATGTTAAAGTGGCCAAAGCAATTGAAAATTCAAGGCACCAACAACACAAATTGAGTCCAAACAAACTCATTCCAAATGGTGTTTGGGGTTGAATTAAGCTTGAGCTGTTGCAGCTTCCTTCGACATCTGTGGGGGCAGAAATCAATCAGTTGGCACTGCATTACTATCAATCAGTGTTGTGTAAGTGGCCAAAGCATTTAACAATTCGAGGCACCAACAACACTAATTGAGTCCAAACAAAAGTCATTCCAAATGGTGTTTGCGGTTGAATTAAACTTGAGCTGTTGCAGCTTCCTTGGACACCTGTTGCTGCAGAAATCAATCAGTTGGTGCTGACCTACAATCAATCAATGATGTTAAAGTGGCCAAAGCAATTGAAAATTGAAGGCACCAACAACACAAATTGAGTCCAAACAAACTCATTCCAAATGGTGTTTAGGGTTGAATTAAGCTTGAGCTGTTGCAGCTTCCTTGGACATCTGTTGGTGCAGAAATCAATCAGTTGGTGCTGACCTACAATCAATCAATGATGTTAAAGTGGCCAAAGCAATTGAAAATTCAAGGCACCAACAACACAAATTGAGTCCAAACAAACTCATTCCAAATGGTGTTTGGGGTTGAATTAAGCTTGAGCTTATGCAGCTTCCTTGGACATCTGTTGGTGCAGAAATCAATCAGTTGGTGCTGACCTACAATCAATCAATGATGTTAAAGTGGCCAAAGCAATAGAAAATTCAAGACACCAACAACACAAATTGAGTCCAAACAAACTCATTCCAAATGGTGTTTGGGGTTGAATTAAGCTTGAGCTGTTGCAGCTTCCTTCGACATCTGTTGGGGCAGAAATCGATCAGTTGGTGCTGAATAAATATCAATCAGTGTTGTTTAAGTGGCCAAAGCATTTGACAATTCGAGGCACCAACAACACTAATTGAGACCAAACAAACTCATACAAATGGTGTTTGGGGTTGAATTAAGCTTGAGCTGTTGCAGCTTCCTTCGACATCTGTTGGTGCAGAAATCAATCAGTTGGTGCTGACCTACAATCAATCAATGATGTTAAAGTGGCCAAAGCAATTGAAAATTCAAGGAACCAACAACACAAATTGAGTCCAAACAAACTCATTCCAAATGGTGTTTGGGGTTGAATTAAGCTTGAGCTGTTGCAGCTTCCTTCGACATCTGTGGGGGCAGAAATCAATCAGTTGGCACTGCATTACTATCAATCAGTGTTGTGTAAGTGGCCAAAGCATTTGACAATTCGAGGCACCAACAACACAAATTGAGTCCAAACAAACTCATTCCAAATGGTGTTTGGGGTTGAATTAAGCTTGAGCTGTTGCAGCTTCCTTGGACGTCTGTTGGTGCAGAAATCAATCAGTTGGTGCTGACCTACAATCAATCAATGATGTTAAAGTGGCCAAAGCAATTGAAAATTCAAGGCACCAACAACACAAATTGAGTCCAAACAAACTCATTCCAAATGGTGTATGGGGTTGAATTAAGCTTGAGCTTATGCAGCTTCCTTCGACATCTGTGGGGGCAGAAATCAATCAGTTGGCACTGCATTACTATCAATCAGTGTTGTGTAATTGGCCAAAGCATTTGACGATTCGAGGCACCAACAACACAAATTGAGTCCAAACAAACTCATTCCAAATGGTGTATGGGGTTGAATTAAGCTTGAGCTTATGCAGCTTCCTTCGACATCTGTGGGGGCAGAAATCAATCAGTTGGCACTGCATTACTATCAATCAGTGTTGTGTAAGTGGCCAAAGCATTTAACAATTCGAGGCACCAACAACACTAATTGAGTCCAAACAAAAGTCATTCCAAATGGTGTTTGGGGTTGAATTAAACTTGAGCTGTTGCAGCTTCCTTGGACATCTGTTGGGGCAGAAATCAATTAGTTGGTGCTGACCTACAATCAATCAATGATGTTAAAGTGGCCAAAGCAATTGAAAATTCGAGGCACCAACAACACTAATTGAGTCCAAACAAACACATTCCAAATGGTGTTTGGGGTAGAATTAAGCTTCAGCTGTTGCAGCCTGCTTCGACATCTGTTGGTGCAGAAATCAATCAGTTGGTGCTGACCTACATTCAATCAATGATGTTAAAGTGGCCAAAGCAATTGAAAATTCAAGGCACCAACAACACAAATTGAGTCCAAACAAACTCATTCCAAATGGTGTTTGGGGTTGAATTAAGCTTGAGCTGTTGCAGCTTCCTTGGACATCTGTTGGTGCAGAAATCAATCAGTTGGTGCTGACCTACAATCAATCAATGATGTTAAAGTGGCCAAAGCAATTGAAAATTCAAGGCACCAACAACACAAATTGAGTCCAAACAAACTCATTCCAAATGGTGTTTGGGGTTGAATTAAGCTTGAGCTGTTGCAGCTTCCTTCGACATCTGTGGGGGCAGAAATCAATCAGTTGGCACTGCATTACTATCAATCAGTGTTGTGTAAGTGGCCAAAGCATTTAACAATTCGAGGCACCAACAACACTAATTGAGTCCAAACAAAAGTCATTCCAAATGGTGTTTGCGGTTGAATTAAACTTGAGCTGTTGCAGCTTCCTTGGACACCTGTTGCTGCAGAAATCAATCAGTTGGTGCTGACCTACAATCAATCAATGATGTTAAAGTGGCCAAAGCAATTGAAAATTGAAGGCACCAACAACACAAATTGAGTCCAAACAAACTCATTCCAAATGGTGTTTAGGGTTGAATTAAGCTTGAGCTGTTGCAGCTTCCTTGGACATCTGTTGGTGCAGAAATCAATCAGTTGGTGCTGACCTACAATCAATCAATGATGTTAAAGTGGCCAAAGCAATTGAAAATTCAAGGCACCAACAACACAAATTGAGTCCAAACAAACTCATTCCAAATGGTGTTTGGGGTTGAATTAAGCTTGAGCTTATGCAGCTTCCTTGGACATCTGTTGGTGCAGAAATCAATCAGTTGGTGCTGACCTACAATCAATCAATGATGTTAAAGTGGCCAAAGCAATAGAAAATTCAAGACACCAACAACACAAATTGAGTCCAAACAAACTCATTCCAAATGGTGTTTGGGGTTGAATTAAGCTTGAGCTGTTGCAGCTTCCTTCGACATCTGTTGGGGCAGAAATCGATCAGTTGGTGCTGAATAAATATCAATCAGTGTTGTTTAAGTGGCCAAAGCATTTGACAATTCGAGGCACCAACAACACTAATTGAGACCAAACAAACTCATACAAATGGTGTTTGGGGTTGAATTAAGCTTGAGCTGTTGCAGCTTCCTTCGACATCTGTTGGTGCAGAAATCAATCAGTTGGTGCTGACCTACAATCAATCAATGATGTTAAAGTGGCCAAAGCAATTGAAAATTCAAGGAACCAACAACACAAATTGAGTCCAAACAAACTCATTCCAAATGGTGTTTGGGGTTGAATTAAGCTTGAGCTGTTGCAGCTTCCTTCGACATCTGTGGGGGCAGAAATCAATCAGTTGGCACTGCATTACTATCAATCAGTGTTGTGTAAGAGGCCAAAGCATTTGACAATTCGAGGCACCAACAACACTAATTGAGTCCAAACAAACTCATTCAAAATGGTGATTGGGGTCTAATCAAGCTTGAGCTGTTGAAGCCTGCTTCGACATCTGTGGGGGCAGAAATCAATCAGTTGGTGCTGACCTACAATCAATCAATGATGTTAAAGTGGCCAAAGCAATTGAAAATTCAAGGCACCAACAACACAAAGTGAGTCCAAACAAACTCATTCAAAATGGTGTTTTGGGTCATCAAGCTTGAGCTGTTGTAGCCTGCTTCGACATCTGTTGGGGCAGAAATCGATCAGTTGGTGCTGAATAACTATCAATCAGTGTTGTTTAAGTGGCCAAAGCATTTGACAATTCGAGGCACCAACAACACTAATTGAGTCCAAACAAACTTATTCCAAATGGTGTTTGGGGTTGAATTAAGCTTGAGCTTATGCAGCTTCCTTGGACATCTGTTGGTGCAGAAATCAATCAGTTCGTGCTGACCTACAATCAATCAATGATGTTAAAGTGGCCAAAGTAATTGAAAATTCAAGGCACCAACAACACAAATTGAGTCCAAACAAACTCATTCCAAATGGTGTTTGGGGTTGAATTAAGCTTGAGCTGTTGCAGCTTCCTTGGACATCTGTTGGTGCAGAAATCAATCAGTTGGTGCTGACCTACAATCAATCAATGATGTTAAAGTGGCCAAAGCAATTGAAAATTCAAGGCACCAACAACACAAATTGAGTCCAAACAAACTCATTCCAAATGGTGTTTGGGGTTGAATTAAGCTTGAGCTGTTGCAGCTTCCTTCGACATCTGTGGGGGCAGAAATCAATCAGTTGGTGCTGACCTACAATCAATCAATGATGTTAAAGTGGCCAAAGCAATTGAAAATTCAAGGCACCAACAACACAAATTGAGTCCAAACAAACTCATTCCAAATGGTGTTTGGGGTTGAATTAAGCTTGAGCTGTTGCAGCTTCCTTGGACATCTGTGGGGGCAGAAATCAATCAGTTGGCACTGCATTACTATTAATCAGTGTTGTGTAAGTGGCCAAAGCATTTGACAATTCGAGGCACCAACAACACTAATTGAGTCCATACAAACTCATTCCAAAGGGTGTTTGGGGTTGAATTAAGCTTGAGCTGTTGCAGCTTCCTTGGACATCTGTTGGTGCAGAAATCAATCAGTTGGTGCTGACCTACAATCAATCAATGATGTTAAAGTGGCCAAAGCAATTGAAAATTCAAGGCACCAACAACACTAATTGAGTCCAAACAAACTTATTCCAAATGGTGTTTGGGGTTGAATTAAGCTTGAGCTTATGCAGCTTCCTTGGACATCTGTTGGTGCAGAAATCAATCAGTTGGTGCTGACCTACAATCAATCAATGATGTTAAAGTGGTCAAAGCAATTGAAAATTCAAGGCACAAACAACACAAATTGAGTCCAAACAAACTCATTCCAAATGGTGTTTGGGGTTGAATTAAATTTGAGCTGTTGCAGCTTCCTTCGACATCTGTGGGGGCAGAAATCAATCAGTTGGCACTGCATTACTATCAATCAGTGTTGTGTAAGTGGCGAAAGCATTTGACAATTCGAGGCACCAACAACACAAATTGAGTCCAAACAAACTCATTCCAAATGGTGTTTGGGGTTGAATTAAGCTTGAGCTGTTGCAGCTTCCTTCGACATCTGTGGGGGCAGAAATCAATCAGTTGGCACTGCATTACTATCAATCAGTTTTGTGTAAGTGGCCAAAGCATTTGACGATTCGAGGCACCAACAACACAAATTGAGTCCAAACAAACTCATTCCAAATGGTGTTTGGGGTTGAATTAAGCTTGAGCTGTTGCAGCTTCCTTCGACATCTGTGAGGGCAGAAATCAATCAGTTGGCACTGCATTACTATCAATCAGTGTTGTGTAAGTGGCCAAAGCATTTAACAATTCGAGGCACCAACAACAGTAATTGAGTCCAAACAAACTCATTCAAAATTGTGTTTGGGCTTGAATTAAGCTTCAGTTCCAGCTTCCATGGACATCTGTTGGGGCAGAAATCAATTATTTGGTGCTGACCTACAATCAATCAATGATGTTAAAGTGGCCAAAGCAATTGAAAATTCAAGGCACCAACAACACTAATTGAGTCCAAACAAACACATTCCAAATGGTGTTTAGGGTAGAATTAAGCTTGAGCTGTTGCAGCCTGCTTCGACATCTGTTGGGGCAGAAATCAATCAAATGGTGCTGACCTACTATCAATTAGTGTTGTTTAAGTGACCAAACCAATTGAAAATTCAAGGCATCAACAACACTAATTGAATCCAAACAAACTCATTCCAAATGGTGTTTTGGGTCTAATCAAGCCTGAGCTGTTGCAGCCTGCTTCGACATCTGTTGGGGCAGAAATCGATCATCTGGTGCTGAATTACTATCAATCAGTGTTGTTAAAGTGGCCAAAGCATTTGAAAATTCAAGGCACCAACAACTCTAATTGAGTCCAAATAATTTCATTCAAAATCGTGATTGGGTTCTTATCAAGCGTGAGCTGTTGCAGCCTGCTTCGACATCTGTGGCGGCAGAAATCAATTAGTTCGTCCTGACCTACAATCAATCAGTGATGTTAAGGTGGCCAAAGCAATTGAAAATTCAAGGCGCCAAAACACTAATTCAGTCCAAACAAACGCATTCCAAATGGTGTTTGGGGTCGAATTAAGTTTGAGCTGTTGCAGCCTGCTTCGACATCTGTTGGGGCAGAAATCAATCAAATGGTGCTGACCTACTATCAATTAGTGTTGTTTAAGTGACCAAACCAATTGAAAATTCAAGGCACCAACAACACTAATTGAATCCAAACAAACTCATTCCAAATGGTGTTTTGGGTCTAATCAAGCTTGAGCTATTGCAGCCTGCTTCGACATCTGTTGGGGCAGAAATCGATCATCTGGTGCTGAATTACTATCAATCAGTGTTGTTTAAGTGGCCAAAGCATTTGAAAATTCAAGGCACCAACAACACTAATTGAGTCCAAACAAACTCATTCAAAATCGTATTTGGGATTGAATTAAGCTTGAGCTGTTGCAGCTTCCTTGGACATCTGTTGGGGCAGAAATCAATTAGTTGGTGCTGACCTACAATCAATCAATGATGTTAAAGTGGCCAAAGCAATTGAAAATTCAAGGCATCAACAACATTAATTGAGTCCAAACAAACTCATTCCAAATGGTGTTTGGGGTTGAATTAAGCTTGAGCTGTTGCAGCTTCCTTCGACATCTGTGGGGGCAGAAATCAATCAGTTGGCACTGCATTACTATCAATCAGTGTTGTGTAAGTGGCCAAAGTATTTGACAATTCGAGGCACCAACAACACTAATTGAGTCCAAACAAACTCATTCCAAATGGTGTTTGGGGTTGAATTAAGCTTGAGCTGTTGCAGCTTCCTTGGACATCTGTTGGTGCAGAAATCAATCAGTTGGTGCTGACCTACAATCAATCAATGATGTTAAAGTGACCAAAGCAATTGAAAATTCAAGGCACCAACAACACAAAGTGAGTCCAAACAAACTCATTCAAAATGGTGTTTTGGGTCATCAGGCTTGAGCTGTTGCAGCCTGCTTCGACATCAGTTGGGGCAGAAATCGATCAGTTGGTGCTGAATAACTATCAATCAGTGTTGTTTAAGTGGCCAAAGCATTTGACAATTCGAGGCACCAACAACACTAATTGAGTCCAAACAAACTCATTCCAAATGGTGTTTGGGGTTGAATTAAGCTTGAGCTGTTGCAGCTTCCTTCGACATCTGTTGGTGCAGAAATCAATCAGTTGGTGCTGACCTACAATCAATCAATGATGTTAAAGTGGCCAAAGCAATTGAAAATTCAAGGCACCAACAACACTAATTGAGTCCAAACAAACTCATTCCAAATGGTGTTTGGGGTTGAATTAAGCTTGAGCTGTTGCAGCCTGCTTCGACATCTGTGGCGGCAGAAATCAATTAGTTCGTCCTGACCTACAATCAATCAGTGATGTTAAGGTGGCCAAAGCAATTGAAAATTGAAGGCGCCAAAAACACTAATTCAGTCCAAACAAACGCATTCCAAATGGTGTTTGGGGTCGAATTAAGTTTGAGCTGTTGCAGCCTGCTTCGACATCTGTTGGGGCAGAAATCAATCAAATGGTGCTGACCTACTATCAATTAGTGTTGTTTAAGTGACCAAACCAATTGAAAATTCAAGGCACCAACAACACTAATTGAATCCAAACAAACTCATTCCAAATGGTGTTTTGGGTCTAATCAAGCTTGAGCTATTGCAGCCTGCTTCGACATCTGTTGGGGCAGAAATCGATCATCTGGTGCTGAATTACTATCAATCAGTGTTGTTTAAGTGGCCAAAGCATTTGAAAATTCAAGGCACCAACAACACTAATTGAGTCCAAACAAACTCATTCAAAATCGTATTTGGGATTGAATTAAGCTTGAGCTGTTGCAGCTTCCTTGGACATCTGTTGGGGCAGAAATCAATTAGTTGGTGCTGACCTACAATCAATCAATGATGTTAAAGTGGCCAAAGCAATTGAAAATTCAAGGCATCAACAACATTAATTGAGTCCAAACAAACTCATTCCAAATGGTGTTTGGGGTTGAATTAAGCTTGAGCTGTTGCAGCTTCCTTCGACATCTGTGGGGGCAGAAATCAATCAGTTGGCACTGCATCACTATCAATCAGTGTTGTGTAAGTGGCCAAAGTATTTGACAATTCGAGGCACCAACAACACTAATTGAGTCCAAACAAACTCATTCCAAATCGTATTTGGGATTGAATTAAGCTTGAGCTGTTGCAGCTTCCTTGGACATCTGTTGGTGCAGAAATCAATCAGTTGGTGCTGACCTACAATCAATCAATGATGTTAAAGTGACCAACGCAATTGAAAATTCAAGGCACCAACAACACAAAGTGAGTCCAAACATACTCATTCAAAATGGTGTTTTGGGTCATCAGGCTTGAGCTGTTGCAGCCTGCTTCGACATCAGTTGGGGCAGAAATCGATCAGTTGGTGCTGAATAACTATCAATCAGTGTTGTTTAAGTGGCCAAAGCATTTGACAATTCGAGGCACCAACAACACTAATTGAGTCCAAACAAACTCATTCCAAATGGTGTTTGGGGTTGAATTAAGCTTGAGCTGTTGCAGCTTCCTTCGACATCTGTTGGTGCAGAAATCAATCAGTTGGTGCTGACCTACAATCAATCAATGATGTTAAAGTGGCCAAAGCAATTGAAAATTCAAGGCACCAACAACAGAAAGTGAGTCCAAACAAACTCATTCAAAATGGTGTTTTGGGTCATCAAGCTTGAGCTGTTGCAGCCTGCTTCGACATCTGTTGGGGCAGAAATCAATCAGTTGGTGCTGAATAACTATCAATCAGTGTTGTTTAAGTGGCCAAAGCATTTGACAATTCGAGGCACCAACAACACTAATTGAGTCCAAACAAACTTATTCCAAATGGTGTTTGGGGTTGAATTAAGCTTGAGCTTATGCAGCTTCCTTGGACATCTGTTGGTGCAGAAATCAATCAGTTGGTGCTGACCTACAACCAATCAATGATGTTAAAGTGGCCAAAGCAATAGAAAATTCAAGGCACCAACAACACAAATTGAGTCCAAACAAACTCATTCCAAATGGTGTTTGGGGTTGAATTAAGCTTGAGCTGTTGCAGCTTCCTTGGACATCTGTTGGTGCAGAAATCAATCAGTTGGTGCGGACCTACAATCAATCAATGATGTTAAAGTGGCCAAAGCAATTGAAAATTCAAGGCACCAACAACAGAAAGTGAGTCCAAACAAACTCATTCAAAATGGTGTTTTGGGTCATCAAGCTTGAGCTGTTGCAGCCTGCTTCGACATCTGTTGGGGCAGAAATCGATCAGTTGGTGCTGAATAACTATCAATCAGTGTTGTTTAAGTGGCCAAAGCATTTGACAATTCCAGGCACCAACAACACTAATTGAGTCCAATAAACTCATTCCAAATGGTGTTTGGGGTTGAATTAAGCTTGAGCTGTTGCAGCCTGCTTCGACATCTGTTGGTGCAGAAATCAATCAGTTGGTGCTGACCTACAATCAATCAATGATGTTAAAGTGGCCAAAGCAATTGAAAATTCAAGGAACCAACAACACAAATTGAGTCCAAACAAACTCATTCCAAATGGTGTTTGGGGTTGAATTAAGCTTGAGCTGTTGCAGCTTCCTTCGACATCTGTGGGGGCAGAAATCAATCAGTTGGTGCTGAATAACTATCAATCAGTGTTGTTTAAGTGGCCAAAGCAATTGAAAATTCAAGGCACCAACAACACAAATTGAGTCCAAACAAACTCATTCCAAATGGTGTTTGGGGTTGAATTAAGCTTGAGCTGTTGCAGCTTCCTTCGACATCTGTGGGGGCAGAAATCAATCAGTTGGTGCTGACCTACAATCAATCAATGATGTTAAAGTGACCAAAGCAATTGAAAATTCAAGGCACCAACAACACAAATTGAGTCCAAACAAACTCATTACAAATGGTGTTTGGGGTTGAATTAAGCTTGAGCTGTTGCAGCTTCCTTCGACATCTGTGGGGGCAGAAATCAATCAGTTGGCACTGCATTACTGTCAATCAGTGTTGTGTAAGTGGCCAAAGTATTTGACAATTCGAGGCACCAACAACACTAATTGAGTCCAAACAAACTCATTCAAAATGGTGATTGGGGTCTAATCAAGCTTGAGCTGTTGAAGCCTGCTTCGACATCTGTGGGGGCAGAAATCAATCAGTTGGTGCTGACCTACAATCAATCAATGATGTTAAAGTGGCCAAAGCAATTGAAAATTCAAGGCACCAACAACACAAATTGAGTCCAAACAAACTCATTCCAAATGGTGTTTTGGGTCATCAAGCTTGAGCTGTTGCAGCCTGCTTCGACATCTGTTGGGGCAGAAATCGATCAGTTGTCACTGCATTACTATCAATCAGTGTTGTGTAAGTGGCCAAAGCATTTGACAATTCGAGGCACCAACAACACTAATTGAGTCCAAACAAACTAATCCAAATGGTGTTTGGGGTTGAATTAAGCTTGAGCTGTTGCAGCTTCCTTCGACATCTGTGGGGGCAGAAATCAATCAGTTGGCACTGCATTACTATCAATCAGTGTTGTGTAAGTGGCCAAAGCATTTGACAATTCGAGGCACCAACAACACTAATTGAGTCCAAACAAACTAATCCAAATGGTGTTTGGGGTTGAATTAAGCTTGAGCTGTTGCAGCTTCCTTGGACATCTGTTGGTGCAGAAATCAATCAGTTGGTGCTGACCTACAATCAATCAATGATGTTAAAGTGGCCAAAGCAATTGAAAATTCAAGGCACCAACAACACAAATTGAGTCCAAATAAACTCATTCAAAATGGTGTTTTGGGTCATCAAGCTTGAGCTGTTGCAGCCTGCTTCGACATCTGTTGGGGCAGAAATCGATCTGTTGGTGCTGAATAACTATCAATCAGTGTTGTTTAAGTGGCCAAAGCATTTGACAATTCGAGGCACCAACAACACTAATTGAGTCCAAACAAACTAATTCCAAATGGTGTTTGGGGTTGAATTAAGCTTGAGCTGTTGCAGCTTCCTTCGAAATCTGTTGGTGCAGAAATCAATCAGTTGGTGCTGACCTACAATCAATCAATGATGTTAAAGTGGCCAAAGCAATTGAAAATTCAAGGCACCAACAACACAAATTGAGTCCAAACAAACTCATTCCAAAAGGTGTTTGGGGTTGAATTAAGCTTGAGCTGTTGCAGCTTCCTTCGACATCTGTGGGGGCAGAAATCAATCAGTTGGCACGGCATTACTGTCAATCAGTGTTGTGTAAGTGGCCAAAGTATTTGACAATTCGAGGCACCAACAACACTAATTGAGTCCAAACAAACTCATTCAAAATGGTGATTGGGGTCTAATCAAGCTTGAGCTGTTGAAGCCTGCTTCGACATCTGTGGGGGCAGAAATCAATCAATTGGTGCTGACCTACAATCAATCAATGATGTTAAAGTGGCCAAAGCAATTGAAAATTCAAGGCACCAACAACACAAAGTGAGACCAAACAAACTCATTCAAAATGGTGTTTTGGGTCATCAAGCTTGAGCTGTTGCAGCCTGCTTCGACATCTGTTGGGGCAGAAATCGATCAGTTGGTGCTGAATAACTATCAATCAATGATGTTAAAGTGGCCAAAGCAATTGAAAATTCAAGGCACCAACAACACAAATTGAGTCCAAACAAACTCATTCCAAATGGTGTTTGGGGTTGAATTAAGCTTGAGCTGTTGCAGCTTCCTTCGACATCTGTGGGGGCAGAAATCAATCAGTTGGCACTGTATTACTATCAATCAGTGTTGTGTAAGTGGCCAAAGCATTTGACAATTCGAGGCACCAACAACACTAATTGAGTCCAAACAAACTCATTCCAAATGGTGTTTGGGGTTGAATTAAGCTTGAGCTGTTGCAGCTTCCTTGGACATCTGTTGGTGCAGAAATCAATCAGTTGGTGCTGACCTACAATCAATCAATGATGTTAAAGTGGCCAAAGCAATTGAAAATTCAAGGCACCAACAACACAAATTGAAACCAAACAAACTCATTCCAAATGGTGTTTGGGGTTGAATTAAGCTTGAGCTGTTGCAGCTTCCTTCGACATCTGTGGGGGCAGAAATCAATCAGTTGGCACTGCATTACTATCAATCAGTGTTGTGTAAGTGGCCAAAGCATTTGACAATTCGAGGCACCAACAACAATAATTGAGTCCAAACAAACTCATTCCAAATGGTGTTTGGGGTTGAATTAAGCTTGAGCTGTTGCAGCTTCCTTGGACATCTGTTGGTGCAGAAATCAATCAGTTGGTGCTGACCTACAATCAATCAATGATGTTAAAGTGGCCAAAGCAATTGAAAATTCAAGGCACCAACAACACAAATTGAGTCCAAACAAACTCATTCCAAATGGTGTTTGGGGTTGAATTAAGCTTGAGCTGTTGCAGCTTCCTTGGACATCCGTTGGTGCAGAAATCAATCAGTTGGTGCTGACCTACAATCAATCAATGATGTTAAAGTGGCCAAAGCAATTGAAAATTCAAGGCACCAACAACACAAATTGAGTCCAAACAAACTCATTCCAAATGGTTTTTCGGGTTGAATTAAGCTTGAGCTGTTGCAGCTTCCTTCGACATCTGTGGGGGCAGAAATCAATCAGTTGGCACTGCATTACTGTCAATCAGTGTTGTGTAAGTGGCCAAAGTATTTGACAATTCGAGGCACCAACAACACTAATTGAGTCCAAACAAACTCATTCAAAATGGTGATTGGGGTCTAATCAAGCTTGAGCTGTTGAAGCCTGCTTCGACATCTGTGGGGGCAGAAATCAATCAGTTGGTGCTGACCTACAATCAATCAATGATGTTAAAGTGGCCAAAGCAATTGAAAATTCAAGGCACCAACAACACAAAGTGAGTCCAAACAAACTCATTCAAAATGGTGTTTTGGGTCATCAAGCTTGAGCTGTTGCAGCCTGCTTCGACATCTGTTGGGGCAGAAATCGATCAGTTGGTGCTGAATAACTATCAATCAGTGTTGTTTAAGTGGCCAAAGCATTTGACAATTCGAGGCACCAACAACACTAATTGAGTCCAAACAAACTTATTCCAAATGGTGTTTGGGGTTGAATTAAGCTTGAGCTTATGCAGCTTCCTTGGACATCTGTTGGTGCAGAAATCAATCAGTTCGTGCTGACCTACAATCAATCAATGATGTTAAAGTGGCCAAAGCAATTGAAAATTCAAGGCACCAACAACACAAATTGAGTCCAAACAAACTCATTCCAAATGGTGTTTGGGGTTGAATTAAGCTTGAGCTGTTGCAGCTTCCTTCGAAATCTGTTGGTGCAGAAATCAATCAGTTGGTGCTGACCTACAATCAATCAATGATGTTAAAGTGGCCAAAGCAATTGAAAATTCAAGGCACCAACAACACAAATTGAGTCCAAACAAACTCATTCCAAAAGGTGTTTGGGGTTGAATTAAGCTTGAGCTGTTGCAGCTTCCTTCGACATCTGTGGGGGCAGAAATCAATCAGTTGGCACGGCATTACTGTCAATCAGTGTTGTGTAAGTGGCCAAAGTATTTGACAATTCGAGGCACCAACAACACTAATTGAGTCCAAACAAACTCATTCAAAATGGTGATTGGGGTCTAATCAAGCTTGAGCTGTTGAAGCCTGCTTCGACATCTGTGGGGGCAGAAATCAATCAATTGGTGCTGACCTACAATCAATCAATGATGTTAAAGTGGCCAAAGCAATTGAAAATTCAAGGCACCAACAACACAAAGTGAGACCAAACAAACTCATTCAAAATGGTGTTTTGGGTCATCAAGCTTGAGCTGTTGCAGCCTGCTTCGACATCTGTTGGGGCAGAAATCGATCAGTTGGTGCTGAATAACTATCAATCAGTGTTGTTTAAGTGGCCAAAGCAATTGAAAATTCAAGGCACCAACAACACAAATTGAGTCCAAACAAACTCATTCCAAATGGTGTTTGGGGTTGAATTAAGCTTGAGCTGTTGCAGCTTCCTTCGACATCTGTGGGGGCAGAAATCAATCAGTTGGCACTGTATTACTATCAATCAGTGTTGTGTAAGTGGCCAAAGCATTTGACAATTCGAGGCACCAACAACACTAATTGAGTCCAAACAAACTCATTCCAAATGGTGTTTGGGGTTGAATTAAGCTTGAGCTGTTGCAGCTTCCTTGGACATCTGTTGGTGCAGAAATCAATCAGTTGGTGCTGACCTACAATCAATCAATGATGTTAAAGTGGCCAAAGCAATTGAAAATTCAAGGCACCAACAACACAAATTGAAACCAAACAAACTCATTCCAAATGGTGTTTGGGGTTGAATTAAGCTTGAGCTGTTGCAGCTTCCTTCGACATCTGTGGGGGCAGAAATCAATCAGTTGGCACTGCATTACTATCAATCAGTGTTGTGTAAGTGGCCAAAGCATTTGACAATTCGAGGCACCAACAACAATAATTGAGTCCAAACAAACTCATTCCAAATGGTGTTTGGGGTTGAATTAAGCTTGAGCTGTTGCAGCTTCCTTGGACATCTGTTGGTGCAGAAATCAATCAGTTGGTGCTGACCTACAATCAATCAATGATGTTAAAGTGGCCAAAGCAATTGAAAATTCAAGGCACCAACAACACAAATTGAGTCCAAACAAACTCATTCCAAATGGTGTTTGGGGTTGAATTAAGCTTGAGCTGTTGCAGCTTCCTTGGACATCCGTTGGTGCAGAAATCAATCAGTTGGTGCTGACCTACAATCAATCAATGATGTTAAAGTGGCCAAAGCAATTGAAAATTCAAGGCACCAACAACACAAATTGAGTCCAAACAAACTCATTCCAAATGGTGTTTCGGGTTGAATTAAGCTTGAGCTGTTGCAGCTTCCTTCGACATCTGTGGGGGCAGAAATCAATCAGTTGGCACTGCATTACTGTCAATCAGTGTTGTGTAAGTGGCCAAAGTATTTGACAATTCGAGGCACCAACAACACTAATTGAGTCCAAACAAACTCATTCAAAATGGTGATTGGGGTCTAATCAAGCTTGAGCTGTTGAAGCCTGCTTCGACATCTGTGGGGGCAGAAATCAATCAGTTGGTGCTGACCTACAATCAATCAATGATGTTAAAGTGGCCAAAGCAATTGAAAATTCAAGGCACCAACAACACAAAGTGAGTCCAAACAAACTCATTCAAAATGGTGTTTTGGGTCATCAAGCTTGAGCTGTTGCAGCCTGCTTCGACATCTGTTGGGGCAGAAATCGATCAGTTGGTGCTGAATAACTATCAATCAGTGTTGTTTAAGTGGCCAAAGCATTTGACAATTCGAGGCACCAACAACACTAATTGAGTCCAAACAAACTTATTCCAAATGGTGTTTGGGGTTGAATTAAGCTTGAGCTTATGCAGCTTCCTTGGACATCTGTTGGTGCAGAAATCAATCAGTTCGTGCTGACCTACAATCAATCAATGATGTTAAAGTGGCCAAAGCAATTGAAAATTCAAGGCACCAACAACACAAATTGAGTCCAAACAAACTCATTCCAAATGGTGTTTGGGGTTGAATTAAGCTTGAGCTGTTGCAGCTTCCTTCGACATCTGTGGGGGCAGAAATCAATCAGTTGGCACTGCATTACTATCAATCAGTGTTGTGTAAGTGGCCCAAGCATTTGACAATTCGAGGCACCAACAACACTAATTGAGTCCAAACAAACTCATTCCAAATGGTGTTTGGGGTTGAATTAAGCTTGAGCTGTTGCAGCTTCCTTGGACATCTGTTGGTGCAGAAATCAATCAGTTGGTGCTGACCTACAATCAATCAATGATGTTAAAGTGGCCAAAGCAATTGAAAATTCAAGGCACCAACAACACAAATTGAGTCCAAACAAACTCATTCCAAATGGTGTTTGGGGTTGAATTAAGCTTGAGCTGTTGCAGCTTCCTTGGACATCTGTTGGTGCAGAAATCAATCAGTTGGTGCTGACCTACAATCAATCAATGATGTTAAAGTGGCCAAAGCAATTGAAAATTCAAGGCACCAACAACACAAATTGAGTCCAAACAAACTCATTCCAAATGGTGTTTGGGGTTGAATTAAGCTGGAGCTGTTGCAGCTTCCTTCGACATCTGTGGGGGCAGAAATCAATCAGTTGGTGCTGACCTACAATCAATCAATGATGTTAAAGTGGCCAAAGCAATTGAAAATTCAAGGCACCAACAACACAAATTGAGTCCAAACAAACTCATTCCAAATGGTGTTTGGGGTTGAATTAAGCTTGAGCTGTTGCAGCTTCCTTCGACATCTGTGGGGGCAGAAATCAATCAGTTGGCACTGCATTACTATTAATCAGTGTTGTGTAAGTGGCCACAGCATTTGAAAATTCGAGGCACCAACAACAATAATTGAGTCCAAACAAACTCATTCCAAATAGTGTTTGACGTTGAATTAAGCTTGAGCTGTTGCAGCTTCCTTCGACATCTGTGGGGGCAGAAATCAATCAGTTGGTGCTGACCTACAATCAATCAATGATGTTAAAGTGGCCAAAGCAATTGAAAATTCAAGGCACCAACAACACAAAGTGAGTCCAAACAAACTCATTCAAAATGGTGTTTTGGGTCATCAAGCTTGAGCTGTTGCAGCCTGCTTCGACATCTGTTGGGGCAGAAATCGATCAGTTGGTGCTGAATAACTATCAATCAGTGTTGTTTAAGTGGCCAAAGCAATTGAAAATTCAAGGCACCAACAACACAAATTGAGTCCAAACAAACTCATTCCAAATGGTGTTTGGGGTTGAATTAAGCTTGAGCTGTTGCAGCTTCCTTCGACATCTGTGGGGGCAGAAATCAATCAGTTGGCACTGCATTACTATCAATCAGTGTTGTGTAAGTGGCCAAAGCATTTGACAATTCGAGGCACCAACAACACTAATTGAGTCCAAACAAACTCATTCCAAATGGTGTTTGGGGTTGAATTAAGCTTGAGCTGTTGCAGCTTCCTTGGACATCTGTTGGTGCAGAAATCAATCAGTTGGTGCTGACCTACAATCAATCAATGATGTTAAAGTGGCCAAAGCAATTGAAAATTCAAGGCACCAACAACACAAATTGAAACCAAACAAACTCATTCCAAATGGTGTTTGGGGTTGAATTAAGCTTGAGCTGTTGCAGCTTCCTTCGACATCTGTGGGGGCAGAAATCAATCAGTTGGCACTGCATTACTATCAATCAGTGTTGTGTAAGTGGCCAAAGCATTTGACAATTCGAGGCACCAACAACAATAATTGAGTCCAAACAAACTCATTCCAAATGGTGTTTGGGGTTGAATTAAGCTTGAGCTGTTGCAGCTTCCTTGGACATCTGTTGGTGCAGAAATCAATCAGTTGGTGCTGACCTACAATCAATCAATGATGTTAAAGTGGCCAAAGCAATTGAAAATTCAAGGCACCAACAACACAAATTGAGTCCAAACAAACTTATTCCAAATGGTGTTTGGGGTTGAATTAAGCTTGAGCTGTTGCAGCTTCCTTCGACATCTGTGGGGGCAGAAATCAATCAGTTGGCACTGCATTACTATCAATCAGTGTTGTGTAAGTGGCCAAAGCATTTGACGATTCGAGGCACCAACAACACAAATTGAGTCCAAACAAACTCATTCCAAATGGTGTTTGGGGTTGAATTAAGCTTGAGCTGTTGCAGCTTCCTTCGACATCTGTGGGGGCAGAAATCAATCAGTTGGCACTGCATTACTATCAATCAGTGTTGTGTAAGTGGCCAAAGCATTTAACAATTCGAGGCACCAACAACAGTAATTGAGTCCAAACAAACTCATTACAAATGGTGTTTGGGGTTGAATTAAGCTTGAGCTGTTGCAGCTTCCTTCGACATCTGTGGGGGCAGAAATCAATCAGTTGGCACTGCATTACTGTCAATCAGTGTTGTGTAAGTGGCCAAAGTATTTGACAATTCGAGGCACCAACAACACTAATTGAGTCCAAACAAACTCATTCAAAATGGTGATTGGGGTCTTATCAAGCTTGAGCTGTTGAAGCCTGCTTCGACATCTGTGGGGGCAGAAATCAATCAGTTGGTGCTGACCTACAATCAATCAATGATGTTAAAGTGGCCAAAGCAATTGAAAATTCAAGGCACCGACAACACAAATTGAGTCCAAACAAACTCATTCCAAATGGTGTTTGGGGTTGAATTAAGCTTGAGCTGTTGCAGCTTCCTTGGACATCCGTTGGTGCAGAAATCAATCAGTTGGTGCTGACCTACAATCAATCAATGATGTTAAAGTGGCCAAAGCAATTGAAAATTCAAGGCACCGACAACACAAATTGAGTCCAAACAAACTCATTCCAAATGGTGTTTGGGGTTGAATTAAGCTTGAGCTGTTGCAGCTTCCTTGGACATCCGTTGGTGCAGAAATCAATCAGTTGGTGCTGACCTACAATCAATCAATGATGTTAAAGTGGCCAAAGCAATTGAAAATTCAAGGCACCAACAACACAAATTGAGTCCAAACAAACTCATTCCAAATGGTGTTTCGGGTTGAATTAAGCTTGAGCTGTTGCAGCTTCCTTCGACATCTGTGGGGGCAGAAATCAATCAGTTGGCACTGCATTACTGTCAATCAGTGTTGTGTAAGTGGCCAAAGTATTTGACAATTCGAGGCACCAACAACACTAATTGAGTCCAAACAAACTCATTCAAAATGGTGATTGGGGTCTAATCAAGCTTGAGCTGTTGAAGCCTGCTTCGACATCTGTGGGGGCAGAAATCAATCAGTTGGTGCTGACCTACAATCAATCAATGATGTTAAAGTGGCCAAAGCAATTGAAAATTCAAGGCACCAACAACACAAAGTGAGTCCAAACAAACTCATTCAAAATGGTGTTTTGGGTCATCAAGCTTGAGCTGTTGCAGCCTGCTTCGACATCTGTTGGGGCAGAAATCGATCAGTTGGTGCTGAATAACTATCAATCACTGTTGTTTAAGTGGCCAAAGCAATTGAAAATTCAAGGCACCAACAACACAAATTGAGTCCAAACAAACTCATTCCAAATGGTGTTTGGGGTTGAATTAAGCTTCAGCTGTTGCAGCTTCCTTGGACATCTGTTGGTGCAGAAATCAATCAGTTGGTGCTGACCTACAATCAATCAATGATGTTAAAGTGGCCAAAGCAATTGAAAATTCAAGGCACCAACAACACAAATTGAGTCCAAACAAACTCATTCCAAATGGTGTTTGGGGTTGAATTAAGCTTGAGCTGTTGCAGCTTCCTTCGACATCTGTGGGGGCAGAAATCAATCAGTTGGCACTGCATTACTATCAATCAGTGTTGTGTAAGTGGCCAAAGCATTTGACAATTCGAGGCACCAACAACACTAATTGAGTCCAAACAAACTCATTCCAAATGGTGTTTGGGGTTGAATTAAGCTTGAGCTGTTGCAGCTTCCTTGGACATCTGTTGGTGCAGAAATCAATCAGTTGGTGCTGACCTACAATCAATCAATGATGTTAAAGTGGCCAAAGCAATTGAAAATTCAAGGCACCAACAACACAAATTGAGTCCAAACAAACTCATTCCAAATGGTGTTTGGGGTTGAATTAAGCTTGAGCTGTTGCAGCTTCCTTCGACATCTGTGGGGGCAGAAATCAATCAGTTGGCACTGCATTACTATCAATCAGAGTTGTGTAAGTGGCCAAAGCATTTGACAATTCGAGGCACCAACAACACTAATTGAGTCCAAACAAACTCATTCCAAATGGTGTTTGGGGTTGAATTAAGCTTGAGCTGTTGCAGCTTCCTTGGACATCTGTTGGTGCAGAAATCAATCAGTTCGTGCTGACCTACAATCAATCAATGATGTTAAAGTGGCCAAAGCAATTGAAAATTCAAGGCACCAACAACACAAATTGAGTCCAAACAAACTCATTCCAAATGGTGTTTGGGGTTGAATTAAGCTTGAGCTGTTGCAGCTTCCTTGGACATCTGTTGGTGCAGAAATCAATCAGTTGGTGCTGACCTACAATCAATCAATGATGTTAAAGTGGCCAAAGCAATTGAAAATTCAAGGCACCAACAACACAAATTGAGTCCAAACAAACTCATTCCAAATGGTGTTTGGGGTTGAATTAAGCTTGAGCTGTTGCAGCTTCCTTCGACATCTGTGGGGGCAGAAATCAATCAGTTGGTGCTGACCTACAATCAATCAATGATGTTAAAGTGGCCAAAGCAATTGAAAATTCAAGGCACCAACAACACAAATTGAGTCCAAACAAACTCATTCCAAATGGTGTTTGGGGTTGAATTAAGCTTGAGCTGTTGCAGCTTCCTTCGACATCTGTGGGGGCAGAAATCAATCAGTTGGCACTGCATTACTATTAATCAGTGTTGTGTAAGTGGCCACAGCATTTGACAATTCGAGGCACCAACAACACTAATTGAGTCCATACAAACTCATTCCAAATGGTGTTTGGGGTTGAATTAAGCTTGAGCTGTTGCAGCTTCCTTGGACATCTGTTGGTGCAGAAATCAATCAGTTGGTGCTGACCTACAATCAATCAATGATGTTAAAGTGGCCAAAGCAATTGAAAATTCAAGGCACCAACAACACAAATTGAGTCCAAACAAACTTATTCCAAATGGTGTTTGGGGTTGAATTAAGCTTGAGCTTATGCAGCTTCCTTCGACATCTGTGGGGGCAGAAATCAATCAGTTGGTGCTGACCTACAATCAATCAATGATGTTAAAGTGGCCAAAGCAATTGAAAATTCAGGGCACCAACAACACAAATTGAGTCCAAACAAACTCATTCCAAATGGTGTTTGGGGTTGAATTAAGCTTGAGCTGTTGCAGCTTCCTTCGACATCTGTGGGGGCAGAAATCAATCAGTTGGCACTGCATTACTATCAATCAGTGTTGTGTAAGTGGCCAAAGCATATGACAATTCGAGGCACCAACAACACAAATTGAGTCCAAACAAACTCATTCCAAATGGTGTTTGGGGTTGAATTAAGCTTGAGCTGTTGCAGCTTCCTTCGACATCTGTGGGGGTAGAAATCAATCGGTTGGCACTGCATTACTATCAATCAGTGTTGTGTAAGTGGCCAAAGCATTTGACAATTCGAGGCACCAACAACACTAATTGAGTCCAAACAAACTCATTCCAAATGGTGTTTGGGGTTGAATTAAGCTTGAGCTGTTGCAGCTTCCTTGGACATCTGTTGGTGCAGAAATCAATCAGTTGGTGCTGACCTACAATCAATCAATGATGTTAAAGTGGCCAAAGCAATTGAAAATTCAAGGCACCAACAACACAAATTGAGTCCAAACAAACTCATTCCAAATGGTGTTTGGGGTTGAATTAAGCTTCAGCTGTTGCAGCTTCCTTGGACATCCGTTGGTGCAGAAATCAATCAGTTGGTGCTGACCTACAATCAATCAATGATGTTAAAGTGGCCAAAGCAATTGAAAATTCAAGGCACCAACAACACAAATTGAGTCCAAACAAACTCATTCCAAATGGTGTTTGGGGTTGAATTAAGCTTGAGCTGTTGCAGCTTCCTTCGACATCTGTGGGGGCAGAAATCAATCAGTTGGCACTGCATTACTGTCAATCAGTGTTGTGTAAGTGGCCAAAGTATTTGACAATTCGAGGCACCAACAACACTAATTGAGTCCAAACAAACTCATTCAAAATGGTGATTGGGGTCTAATCAAGCTTCAGCTGTTGAAGCCTGCTTCGACATCTGTGGGGGCAGAAATCAATCAGTTGGTGCTGACCTACAATCAATCAATGATGTTAAAGTGGCCAAAGCAATTGAAAATTCAAGGCACCAACAACACAAAGTGAGTCCAAACAAACTCATTCAAAATGGTGTTTTGGGTCATCAAGCTTGAGCTGTTGCAGCCTGCTTCGACATCTGTTGGGGCAGAAATCGATCAGTTGGTGCTGAATAACTATCAATCAGTGTTGTTTAAGTGGCCAAAGCATTTGACAATTCGAGGCACCAACAACACTAATTGAGTCCAAACAAACTTATTCCAAATGGTGTTTGGGGTTGAATTAAGCTTGAGCTTATGCAGCTTCCTTGGACATCTGTTGGTGCAGAAATCAATCAGTTCGTGCTGACCTACAATCAATCAATGATGTTAAAGTGGCCAAAGCAATTGAAAATTCAAGGCACCAACAACACTAATTGAGCCCAAACAAACACATTCCAAATGGTGTTTGGGGTAGAATTAAGCTTGAGCTGTTGCAGCCTGCTTCGACATCTGTTGGTGCAGAAATCAATCAGTTGGTGCTGACCTACAATCAATCAATGATGTTAAAGTGGCCAAAGCAATTGAAAATTCAAGGCACCAACAACACAAATTGAGTCCAAACAAACTCATTCCAAATGGTGTTTGGGGTTGAATTAAGCTTGAGCTGTTGCAGCTTCCTTGAACATCTGTTGGTGCAGAAATCAATCAGTTGGTGCTGACCTACAATCAATCAATGATGTTAAAGTGGCCAAAGCAATTGAAAATTCAAGGCACCAACAACACAAATTGAGTCCAAACAAACTCATTCCAAATGGTGTTTGGGGTTGAATTAAGCTTGAGCTGTTGCAGCTTCCTTCGACATCTGTGGGGGCAGAAATCAATCAGTTGGCACTGCATTACTATTAATCAGTGTTGTGTAAGTGGCCAAAGCATTTGACAATTCGAGGCACCAACAACACTAATTGAGTCCATACAAACTCATTCCAAATGGTGTTTGGGGTTGAATTAAGCTTGAGCTGTTGCAGCTTCCTTCGACATCTGTGGGGGCAGAAATCAATCAGTTGGTGCTGACCTACAATCAATCAATGATGTTAAAGTGGCCAAAGCAATTGAAAATTCAAGGCACCAACAACACAAATTGAGTCCAAACAAACTCATTCCAAATGGTGTTTGGGGTTGAATTAAGCTTGAGCTGTTGCAGCTTCCTTCGACATCTGTGGGGGCAGAAATCAATCAGTTGGCACTGCATTACTATTAATCAGTATTGTGTAAGTGGCCAAAGCATTTGACAATTCGAGGCACCAACAACACTAATTGAGTCCAAACAAACTCATTCCAAATGGTGTTTGGGGTTGAATTAAGCTTGAGCTGTTGCAGCTTCCTTGGACATCTGTTGGTGCAGAAATCAATCAGTTGGTGCTGACCTACAATCAATCAATGATGTTAAAGTGGCCAAAGCAATTGAAAATTCAAGGCACCAACAACACAAATTGAGTCCAAACAAACTCATTCCAAATGGTGTTTGGGGTTGAATTAAGCTTGAGCTGTTGCAGCTTCCTTGGACATCTGTTGGTGCAGAAATCAATCAGTTGGTGCTGACCTACAATCAATCAATGATGTTAAAGTGGCCAAAGCAATTGAAAATTCAAGGCACCAACAACACAAATTGAGTCCAAACAAACTCATTCCAAATGGTGTTTGGGGTTGAATTAAGCTTGAGCTGTTGCAGCTTCCTTCGACATCTGTGGGGGCAGAAATCAATCAGTTGGTGCTGACCTACAATCAATCAATGATGTTAAAGTGGCCAAAGCAATTGAAAATTCAAGGCACCAACAACACAAATTGAGTCCAAACAAACTCATTCCAAATGGTGTTTGGGGTTGAATTAAGCTTGAGCTTATGCAGCTTCCTTCGACAT
Source organism: Sminthurides aquaticus (assembly GCA_906901655.1). Taxonomy (NCBI): domain Eukaryota; kingdom Metazoa; phylum Arthropoda; class Collembola; order Symphypleona; family Sminthurididae; genus Sminthurides; species Sminthurides aquaticus. The sequence goes on along the minus strand of CAJQTT010000026.1, from coordinate 67,416 downwards.
CTGTGGGGGCAGAAATCAATCAGTTGGCACTGCATTACTATCAATCAGTGTTGTGTAATTGGCCAAAGCATTTGACGATTCGAGGCACCAACAACACAAATTGAGTCCAAACAAACTCATTCCAAATGGTGTATGGGGTTGAATTAAGCTTGAGCTTATGCAGCTTCCTTCGACATCTGTGGGGGCAGAAATCAATCAGTTGGCACTGCATTACTATCAATCAGTGTTGTGTAAGTGGCCAAAGCATTTAACAATTCGAGGCACCAACAACACTAATTGAGTCCAAACAAAAGTCATTCCAAATGGTGTTTGGGGTTGAATTAAACTTGAGCTGTTGCAGCTTCCTTGGACATCTGTTGGGGCAGAAATCAATTAGTTGGTGCTGACCTACAATCAATCAATGATGTTAAAGTGGCCAAAGCAATTGAAAATTCGAGGCACCAACAACACTAATTGAGTCCAAACAAACACATTCCAAATGGTGTTTGGGGTAGAATTAAGCTTCAGCTGTTGCAGCCTGCTTCGACATCTGTTGGTGCAGAAATCAATCAGTTGGTGCTGACCTACATTCAATCAATGATGTTAAAGTGGCCAAAGCAATTGAAAATTCAAGGCACCAACAACACAAATTGAGTCCAAACAAACTCATTCCAAATGGTGTTTGGGGTTGAATTAAGCTTGAGCTGTTGCAGCTTCCTTGGACATCTGTTGGTGCAGAAATCAATCAGTTGGTGCTGACCTACAATCAATCAATGATGTTAAAGTGGCCAAAGCAATTGAAAATTCAAGGCACCAACAACACAAATTGAGTCCAAACAAACTCATTCCAAATGGTGTTTGGGGTTGAATTAAGCTTGAGCTGTTGCAGCTTCCTTCGACATCTGTGGGGGCAGAAATCAATCAGTTGGCACTGCATTACTATCAATCAGTGTTGTGTAAGTGGCCAAAGCATTTAACAATTCGAGGCACCAACAACACTAATTGAGTCCAAACAAAAGTCATTCCAAATGGTGTTTGCGGTTGAATTAAACTTGAGCTGTTGCAGCTTCCTTGGACACCTGTTGCTGCAGAAATCAATCAGTTGGTGCTGACCTACAATCAATCAATGATGTTAAAGTGGCCAAAGCAATTGAAAATTGAAGGCACCAACAACACAAATTGAGTCCAAACAAACTCATTCCAAATGGTGTTTAGGGTTGAATTAAGCTTGAGCTGTTGCAGCTTCCTTGGACATCTGTTGGTGCAGAAATCAATCAGTTGGTGCTGACCTACAATCAATCAATGATGTTAAAGTGGCCAAAGCAATTGAAAATTCAAGGCACCAACAACACAAATTGAGTCCAAACAAACTCATTCCAAATGGTGTTTGGGGTTGAATTAAGCTTGAGCTTATGCAGCTTCCTTGGACATCTGTTGGTGCAGAAATCAATCAGTTGGTGCTGACCTACAATCAATCAATGATGTTAAAGTGGCCAAAGCAATAGAAAATTCAAGACACCAACAACACAAATTGAGTCCAAACAAACTCATTCCAAATGGTGTTTGGGGTTGAATTAAGCTTGAGCTGTTGCAGCTTCCTTCGACATCTGTTGGGGCAGAAATCGATCAGTTGGTGCTGAATAAATATCAATCAGTGTTGTTTAAGTGGCCAAAGCATTTGACAATTCGAGGCACCAACAACACTAATTGAGACCAAACAAACTCATACAAATGGTGTTTGGGGTTGAATTAAGCTTGAGCTGTTGCAGCTTCCTTCGACATCTGTTGGTGCAGAAATCAATCAGTTGGTGCTGACCTACAATCAATCAATGATGTTAAAGTGGCCAAAGCAATTGAAAATTCAAGGAACCAACAACACAAATTGAGTCCAAACAAACTCATTCCAAATGGTGTTTGGGGTTGAATTAAGCTTGAGCTGTTGCAGCTTCCTTCGACATCTGTGGGGGCAGAAATCAATCAGTTGGCACTGCATTACTATCAATCAGTGTTGTGTAAGAGGCCAAAGCATTTGACAATTCGAGGCACCAACAACACTAATTGAGTCCAAACAAACTCATTCAAAATGGTGATTGGGGTCTAATCAAGCTTGAGCTGTTGAAGCCTGCTTCGACATCTGTGGGGGCAGAAATCAATCAGTTGGTGCTGACCTACAATCAATCAATGATGTTAAAGTGGCCAAAGCAATTGAAAATTCAAGGCACCAACAACACAAAGTGAGTCCAAACAAACTCATTCAAAATGGTGTTTTGGGTCATCAAGCTTGAGCTGTTGTAGCCTGCTTCGACATCTGTTGGGGCAGAAATCGATCAGTTGGTGCTGAATAACTATCAATCAGTGTTGTTTAAGTGGCCAAAGCATTTGACAATTCGAGGCACCAACAACACTAATTGAGTCCAAACAAACTTATTCCAAATGGTGTTTGGGGTTGAATTAAGCTTGAGCTTATGCAGCTTCCTTGGACATCTGTTGGTGCAGAAATCAATCAGTTCGTGCTGACCTACAATCAATCAATGATGTTAAAGTGGCCAAAGTAATTGAAAATTCAAGGCACCAACAACACAAATTGAGTCCAAACAAACTCATTCCAAATGGTGTTTGGGGTTGAATTAAGCTTGAGCTGTTGCAGCTTCCTTGGACATCTGTTGGTGCAGAAATCAATCAGTTGGTGCTGACCTACAATCAATCAATGATGTTAAAGTGGCCAAAGCAATTGAAAATTCAAGGCACCAACAACACAAATTGAGTCCAAACAAACTCATTCCAAATGGTGTTTGGGGTTGAATTAAGCTTGAGCTGTTGCAGCTTCCTTCGACATCTGTGGGGGCAGAAATCAATCAGTTGGTGCTGACCTACAATCAATCAATGATGTTAAAGTGGCCAAAGCAATTGAAAATTCAAGGCACCAACAACACAAATTGAGTCCAAACAAACTCATTCCAAATGGTGTTTGGGGTTGAATTAAGCTTGAGCTGTTGCAGCTTCCTTGGACATCTGTGGGGGCAGAAATCAATCAGTTGGCACTGCATTACTATTAATCAGTGTTGTGTAAGTGGCCAAAGCATTTGACAATTCGAGGCACCAACAACACTAATTGAGTCCATACAAACTCATTCCAAAGGGTGTTTGGGGTTGAATTAAGCTTGAGCTGTTGCAGCTTCCTTGGACATCTGTTGGTGCAGAAATCAATCAGTTGGTGCTGACCTACAATCAATCAATGATGTTAAAGTGGCCAAAGCAATTGAAAATTCAAGGCACCAACAACACTAATTGAGTCCAAACAAACTTATTCCAAATGGTGTTTGGGGTTGAATTAAGCTTGAGCTTATGCAGCTTCCTTGGACATCTGTTGGTGCAGAAATCAATCAGTTGGTGCTGACCTACAATCAATCAATGATGTTAAAGTGGTCAAAGCAATTGAAAATTCAAGGCACAAACAACACAAATTGAGTCCAAACAAACTCATTCCAAATGGTGTTTGGGGTTGAATTAAATTTGAGCTGTTGCAGCTTCCTTCGACATCTGTGGGGGCAGAAATCAATCAGTTGGCACTGCATTACTATCAATCAGTGTTGTGTAAGTGGCGAAAGCATTTGACAATTCGAGGCACCAACAACACAAATTGAGTCCAAACAAACTCATTCCAAATGGTGTTTGGGGTTGAATTAAGCTTGAGCTGTTGCAGCTTCCTTCGACATCTGTGGGGGCAGAAATCAATCAGTTGGCACTGCATTACTATCAATCAGTTTTGTGTAAGTGGCCAAAGCATTTGACGATTCGAGGCACCAACAACACAAATTGAGTCCAAACAAACTCATTCCAAATGGTGTTTGGGGTTGAATTAAGCTTGAGCTGTTGCAGCTTCCTTCGACATCTGTGAGGGCAGAAATCAATCAGTTGGCACTGCATTACTATCAATCAGTGTTGTGTAAGTGGCCAAAGCATTTAACAATTCGAGGCACCAACAACAGTAATTGAGTCCAAACAAACTCATTCAAAATTGTGTTTGGGCTTGAATTAAGCTTCAGTTCCAGCTTCCATGGACATCTGTTGGGGCAGAAATCAATTATTTGGTGCTGACCTACAATCAATCAATGATGTTAAAGTGGCCAAAGCAATTGAAAATTCAAGGCACCAACAACACTAATTGAGTCCAAACAAACACATTCCAAATGGTGTTTAGGGTAGAATTAAGCTTGAGCTGTTGCAGCCTGCTTCGACATCTGTTGGGGCAGAAATCAATCAAATGGTGCTGACCTACTATCAATTAGTGTTGTTTAAGTGACCAAACCAATTGAAAATTCAAGGCATCAACAACACTAATTGAATCCAAACAAACTCATTCCAAATGGTGTTTTGGGTCTAATCAAGCCTGAGCTGTTGCAGCCTGCTTCGACATCTGTTGGGGCAGAAATCGATCATCTGGTGCTGAATTACTATCAATCAGTGTTGTTAAAGTGGCCAAAGCATTTGAAAATTCAAGGCACCAACAACTCTAATTGAGTCCAAATAATTTCATTCAAAATCGTGATTGGGTTCTTATCAAGCGTGAGCTGTTGCAGCCTGCTTCGACATCTGTGGCGGCAGAAATCAATTAGTTCGTCCTGACCTACAATCAATCAGTGATGTTAAGGTGGCCAAAGCAATTGAAAATTCAAGGCGCCAAAACACTAATTCAGTCCAAACAAACGCATTCCAAATGGTGTTTGGGGTCGAATTAAGTTTGAGCTGTTGCAGCCTGCTTCGACATCTGTTGGGGCAGAAATCAATCAAATGGTGCTGACCTACTATCAATTAGTGTTGTTTAAGTGACCAAACCAATTGAAAATTCAAGGCACCAACAACACTAATTGAATCCAAACAAACTCATTCCAAATGGTGTTTTGGGTCTAATCAAGCTTGAGCTATTGCAGCCTGCTTCGACATCTGTTGGGGCAGAAATCGATCATCTGGTGCTGAATTACTATCAATCAGTGTTGTTTAAGTGGCCAAAGCATTTGAAAATTCAAGGCACCAACAACACTAATTGAGTCCAAACAAACTCATTCAAAATCGTATTTGGGATTGAATTAAGCTTGAGCTGTTGCAGCTTCCTTGGACATCTGTTGGGGCAGAAATCAATTAGTTGGTGCTGACCTACAATCAATCAATGATGTTAAAGTGGCCAAAGCAATTGAAAATTCAAGGCATCAACAACATTAATTGAGTCCAAACAAACTCATTCCAAATGGTGTTTGGGGTTGAATTAAGCTTGAGCTGTTGCAGCTTCCTTCGACATCTGTGGGGGCAGAAATCAATCAGTTGGCACTGCATTACTATCAATCAGTGTTGTGTAAGTGGCCAAAGTATTTGACAATTCGAGGCACCAACAACACTAATTGAGTCCAAACAAACTCATTCCAAATGGTGTTTGGGGTTGAATTAAGCTTGAGCTGTTGCAGCTTCCTTGGACATCTGTTGGTGCAGAAATCAATCAGTTGGTGCTGACCTACAATCAATCAATGATGTTAAAGTGACCAAAGCAATTGAAAATTCAAGGCACCAACAACACAAAGTGAGTCCAAACAAACTCATTCAAAATGGTGTTTTGGGTCATCAGGCTTGAGCTGTTGCAGCCTGCTTCGACATCAGTTGGGGCAGAAATCGATCAGTTGGTGCTGAATAACTATCAATCAGTGTTGTTTAAGTGGCCAAAGCATTTGACAATTCGAGGCACCAACAACACTAATTGAGTCCAAACAAACTCATTCCAAATGGTGTTTGGGGTTGAATTAAGCTTGAGCTGTTGCAGCTTCCTTCGACATCTGTTGGTGCAGAAATCAATCAGTTGGTGCTGACCTACAATCAATCAATGATGTTAAAGTGGCCAAAGCAATTGAAAATTCAAGGCACCAACAACACTAATTGAGTCCAAACAAACTCATTCCAAATGGTGTTTGGGGTTGAATTAAGCTTGAGCTGTTGCAGCCTGCTTCGACATCTGTGGCGGCAGAAATCAATTAGTTCGTCCTGACCTACAATCAATCAGTGATGTTAAGGTGGCCAAAGCAATTGAAAATTGAAGGCGCCAAAAACACTAATTCAGTCCAAACAAACGCATTCCAAATGGTGTTTGGGGTCGAATTAAGTTTGAGCTGTTGCAGCCTGCTTCGACATCTGTTGGGGCAGAAATCAATCAAATGGTGCTGACCTACTATCAATTAGTGTTGTTTAAGTGACCAAACCAATTGAAAATTCAAGGCACCAACAACACTAATTGAATCCAAACAAACTCATTCCAAATGGTGTTTTGGGTCTAATCAAGCTTGAGCTATTGCAGCCTGCTTCGACATCTGTTGGGGCAGAAATCGATCATCTGGTGCTGAATTACTATCAATCAGTGTTGTTTAAGTGGCCAAAGCATTTGAAAATTCAAGGCACCAACAACACTAATTGAGTCCAAACAAACTCATTCAAAATCGTATTTGGGATTGAATTAAGCTTGAGCTGTTGCAGCTTCCTTGGACATCTGTTGGGGCAGAAATCAATTAGTTGGTGCTGACCTACAATCAATCAATGATGTTAAAGTGGCCAAAGCAATTGAAAATTCAAGGCATCAACAACATTAATTGAGTCCAAACAAACTCATTCCAAATGGTGTTTGGGGTTGAATTAAGCTTGAGCTGTTGCAGCTTCCTTCGACATCTGTGGGGGCAGAAATCAATCAGTTGGCACTGCATCACTATCAATCAGTGTTGTGTAAGTGGCCAAAGTATTTGACAATTCGAGGCACCAACAACACTAATTGAGTCCAAACAAACTCATTCCAAATCGTATTTGGGATTGAATTAAGCTTGAGCTGTTGCAGCTTCCTTGGACATCTGTTGGTGCAGAAATCAATCAGTTGGTGCTGACCTACAATCAATCAATGATGTTAAAGTGACCAACGCAATTGAAAATTCAAGGCACCAACAACACAAAGTGAGTCCAAACATACTCATTCAAAATGGTGTTTTGGGTCATCAGGCTTGAGCTGTTGCAGCCTGCTTCGACATCAGTTGGGGCAGAAATCGATCAGTTGGTGCTGAATAACTATCAATCAGTGTTGTTTAAGTGGCCAAAGCATTTGACAATTCGAGGCACCAACAACACTAATTGAGTCCAAACAAACTCATTCCAAATGGTGTTTGGGGTTGAATTAAGCTTGAGCTGTTGCAGCTTCCTTCGACATCTGTTGGTGCAGAAATCAATCAGTTGGTGCTGACCTACAATCAATCAATGATGTTAAAGTGGCCAAAGCAATTGAAAATTCAAGGCACCAACAACAGAAAGTGAGTCCAAACAAACTCATTCAAAATGGTGTTTTGGGTCATCAAGCTTGAGCTGTTGCAGCCTGCTTCGACATCTGTTGGGGCAGAAATCAATCAGTTGGTGCTGAATAACTATCAATCAGTGTTGTTTAAGTGGCCAAAGCATTTGACAATTCGAGGCACCAACAACACTAATTGAGTCCAAACAAACTTATTCCAAATGGTGTTTGGGGTTGAATTAAGCTTGAGCTTATGCAGCTTCCTTGGACATCTGTTGGTGCAGAAATCAATCAGTTGGTGCTGACCTACAACCAATCAATGATGTTAAAGTGGCCAAAGCAATAGAAAATTCAAGGCACCAACAACACAAATTGAGTCCAAACAAACTCATTCCAAATGGTGTTTGGGGTTGAATTAAGCTTGAGCTGTTGCAGCTTCCTTGGACATCTGTTGGTGCAGAAATCAATCAGTTGGTGCGGACCTACAATCAATCAATGATGTTAAAGTGGCCAAAGCAATTGAAAATTCAAGGCACCAACAACAGAAAGTGAGTCCAAACAAACTCATTCAAAATGGTGTTTTGGGTCATCAAGCTTGAGCTGTTGCAGCCTGCTTCGACATCTGTTGGGGCAGAAATCGATCAGTTGGTGCTGAATAACTATCAATCAGTGTTGTTTAAGTGGCCAAAGCATTTGACAATTCCAGGCACCAACAACACTAATTGAGTCCAATAAACTCATTCCAAATGGTGTTTGGGGTTGAATTAAGCTTGAGCTGTTGCAGCCTGCTTCGACATCTGTTGGTGCAGAAATCAATCAGTTGGTGCTGACCTACAATCAATCAATGATGTTAAAGTGGCCAAAGCAATTGAAAATTCAAGGAACCAACAACACAAATTGAGTCCAAACAAACTCATTCCAAATGGTGTTTGGGGTTGAATTAAGCTTGAGCTGTTGCAGCTTCCTTCGACATCTGTGGGGGCAGAAATCAATCAGTTGGTGCTGAATAACTATCAATCAGTGTTGTTTAAGTGGCCAAAGCAATTGAAAATTCAAGGCACCAACAACACAAATTGAGTCCAAACAAACTCATTCCAAATGGTGTTTGGGGTTGAATTAAGCTTGAGCTGTTGCAGCTTCCTTCGACATCTGTGGGGGCAGAAATCAATCAGTTGGTGCTGACCTACAATCAATCAATGATGTTAAAGTGACCAAAGCAATTGAAAATTCAAGGCACCAACAACACAAATTGAGTCCAAACAAACTCATTACAAATGGTGTTTGGGGTTGAATTAAGCTTGAGCTGTTGCAGCTTCCTTCGACATCTGTGGGGGCAGAAATCAATCAGTTGGCACTGCATTACTGTCAATCAGTGTTGTGTAAGTGGCCAAAGTATTTGACAATTCGAGGCACCAACAACACTAATTGAGTCCAAACAAACTCATTCAAAATGGTGATTGGGGTCTAATCAAGCTTGAGCTGTTGAAGCCTGCTTCGACATCTGTGGGGGCAGAAATCAATCAGTTGGTGCTGACCTACAATCAATCAATGATGTTAAAGTGGCCAAAGCAATTGAAAATTCAAGGCACCAACAACACAAATTGAGTCCAAACAAACTCATTCCAAATGGTGTTTTGGGTCATCAAGCTTGAGCTGTTGCAGCCTGCTTCGACATCTGTTGGGGCAGAAATCGATCAGTTGTCACTGCATTACTATCAATCAGTGTTGTGTAAGTGGCCAAAGCATTTGACAATTCGAGGCACCAACAACACTAATTGAGTCCAAACAAACTAATCCAAATGGTGTTTGGGGTTGAATTAAGCTTGAGCTGTTGCAGCTTCCTTCGACATCTGTGGGGGCAGAAATCAATCAGTTGGCACTGCATTACTATCAATCAGTGTTGTGTAAGTGGCCAAAGCATTTGACAATTCGAGGCACCAACAACACTAATTGAGTCCAAACAAACTAATCCAAATGGTGTTTGGGGTTGAATTAAGCTTGAGCTGTTGCAGCTTCCTTGGACATCTGTTGGTGCAGAAATCAATCAGTTGGTGCTGACCTACAATCAATCAATGATGTTAAAGTGGCCAAAGCAATTGAAAATTCAAGGCACCAACAACACAAATTGAGTCCAAATAAACTCATTCAAAATGGTGTTTTGGGTCATCAAGCTTGAGCTGTTGCAGCCTGCTTCGACATCTGTTGGGGCAGAAATCGATCTGTTGGTGCTGAATAACTATCAATCAGTGTTGTTTAAGTGGCCAAAGCATTTGACAATTCGAGGCACCAACAACACTAATTGAGTCCAAACAAACTAATTCCAAATGGTGTTTGGGGTTGAATTAAGCTTGAGCTGTTGCAGCTTCCTTCGAAATCTGTTGGTGCAGAAATCAATCAGTTGGTGCTGACCTACAATCAATCAATGATGTTAAAGTGGCCAAAGCAATTGAAAATTCAAGGCACCAACAACACAAATTGAGTCCAAACAAACTCATTCCAAAAGGTGTTTGGGGTTGAATTAAGCTTGAGCTGTTGCAGCTTCCTTCGACATCTGTGGGGGCAGAAATCAATCAGTTGGCACTGCATTACTATCAATCAGTGTTGTGTAAGTGGCCAAAGCATTTGACAATTCGAGGCACCAACAACAATAATTGAGTCCAAACAAACTCATTCCAAATGGTGTTTGGGGTTGAATTAAGCTTGAGCTGTTGCAGCTTCCTTGGACATCTGTTGGTGCAGAAATCAATCAGTTGGTGCTGACCTACAATCAATCAATGATGTTAAAGTGGCCAAAGCAATTGAAAATTCAAGGCACCAACAACACAAATTGAGTCCAAACAAACTCATTCCAAATGGTGTTTGGGGTTGAATTAAGCTTGAGCTGTTGCAGCTTCCTTGGACATCCGTTGGTGCAGAAATCAATCAGTTGGTGCTGACCTACAATCAATCAATGATGTTAAAGTGGCCAAAGCAATTGAAAATTCAAGGCACCAACAACACAAATTGAGTCCAAACAAACTCATTCCAAATGGTTTTTCGGGTTGAATTAAGCTTGAGCTGTTGCAGCTTCCTTCGACATCTGTGGGGGCAGAAATCAATCAGTTGGCACTGCATTACTGTCAATCAGTGTTGTGTAAGTGGCCAAAGTATTTGACAATTCGAGGCACCAACAACACTAATTGAGTCCAAACAAACTCATTCAAAATGGTGATTGGGGTCTAATCAAGCTTGAGCTGTTGAAGCCTGCTTCGACATCTGTGGGGGCAGAAATCAATCAGTTGGTGCTGACCTACAATCAATCAATGATGTTAAAGTGGCCAAAGCAATTGAAAATTCAAGGCACCAACAACACAAAGTGAGTCCAAACAAACTCATTCAAAATGGTGTTTTGGGTCATCAAGCTTGAGCTGTTGCAGCCTGCTTCGACATCTGTTGGGGCAGAAATCGATCAGTTGGTGCTGAATAACTATCAATCAGTGTTGTTTAAGTGGCCAAAGCATTTGACAATTCGAGGCACCAACAACACTAATTGAGTCCAAACAAACTTATTCCAAATGGTGTTTGGGGTTGAATTAAGCTTGAGCTTATGCAGCTTCCTTGGACATCTGTTGGTGCAGAAATCAATCAGTTCGTGCTGACCTACAATCAATCAATGATGTTAAAGTGGCCAAAGCAATTGAAAATTCAAGGCACCAACAACACAAATTGAGTCCAAACAAACTCATTCCAAATGGTGTTTGGGGTTGAATTAAGCTTGAGCTGTTGCAGCTTCCTTCGAAATCTGTTGGTGCAGAAATCAATCAGTTGGTGCTGACCTACAATCAATCAATGATGTTAAAGTGGCCAAAGCAATTGAAAATTCAAGGCACCAACAACACAAATTGAGTCCAAACAAACTCATTCCAAAAGGTGTTTGGGGTTGAATTAAGCTTGAGCTGTTGCAGCTTCCTTCGACATCTGTGGGGGCAGAAATCAATCAGTTGGCACGGCATTACTGTCAATCAGTGTTGTGTAAGTGGCCAAAGTATTTGACAATTCGAGGCACCAACAACACTAATTGAGTCCAAACAAACTCATTCAAAATGGTGATTGGGGTCTAATCAAGCTTGAGCTGTTGAAGCCTGCTTCGACATCTGTGGGGGCAGAAATCAATCAATTGGTGCTGACCTACAATCAATCAATGATGTTAAAGTGGCCAAAGCAATTGAAAATTCAAGGCACCAACAACACAAAGTGAGACCAAACAAACTCATTCAAAATGGTGTTTTGGGTCATCAAGCTTGAGCTGTTGCAGCCTGCTTCGACATCTGTTGGGGCAGAAATCGATCAGTTGGTGCTGAATAACTATCAATCAGTGTTGTTTAAGTGGCCAAAGCAATTGAAAATTCAAGGCACCAACAACACAAATTGAGTCCAAACAAACTCATTCCAAATGGTGTTTGGGGTTGAATTAAGCTTGAGCTGTTGCAGCTTCCTTCGACATCTGTGGGGGCAGAAATCAATCAGTTGGCACTGTATTACTATCAATCAGTGTTGTGTAAGTGGCCAAAGCATTTGACAATTCGAGGCACCAACAACACTAATTGAGTCCAAACAAACTCATTCCAAATGGTGTTTGGGGTTGAATTAAGCTTGAGCTGTTGCAGCTTCCTTGGACATCTGTTGGTGCAGAAATCAATCAGTTGGTGCTGACCTACAATCAATCAATGATGTTAAAGTGGCCAAAGCAATTGAAAATTCAAGGCACCAACAACACAAATTGAAACCAAACAAACTCATTCCAAATGGTGTTTGGGGTTGAATTAAGCTTGAGCTGTTGCAGCTTCCTTCGACATCTGTGGGGGCAGAAATCAATCAGTTGGCACTGCATTACTATCAATCAGTGTTGTGTAAGTGGCCAAAGCATTTGACAATTCGAGGCACCAACAACAATAATTGAGTCCAAACAAACTCATTCCAAATGGTGTTTGGGGTTGAATTAAGCTTGAGCTGTTGCAGCTTCCTTGGACATCTGTTGGTGCAGAAATCAATCAGTTGGTGCTGACCTACAATCAATCAATGATGTTAAAGTGGCCAAAGCAATTGAAAATTCAAGGCACCAACAACACAAATTGAGTCCAAACAAACTCATTCCAAATGGTGTTTGGGGTTGAATTAAGCTTGAGCTGTTGCAGCTTCCTTGGACATCCGTTGGTGCAGAAATCAATCAGTTGGTGCTGACCTACAATCAATCAATGATGTTAAAGTGGCCAAAGCAATTGAAAATTCAAGGCACCAACAACACAAATTGAGTCCAAACAAACTCATTCCAAATGGTGTTTCGGGTTGAATTAAGCTTGAGCTGTTGCAGCTTCCTTCGACATCTGTGGGGGCAGAAATCAATCAGTTGGCACTGCATTACTGTCAATCAGTGTTGTGTAAGTGGCCAAAGTATTTGACAATTCGAGGCACCAACAACACTAATTGAGTCCAAACAAACTCATTCAAAATGGTGATTGGGGTCTAATCAAGCTTGAGCTGTTGAAGCCTGCTTCGACATCTGTGGGGGCAGAAATCAATCAGTTGGTGCTGACCTACAATCAATCAATGATGTTAAAGTGGCCAAAGCAATTGAAAATTCAAGGCACCAACAACACAAAGTGAGTCCAAACAAACTCATTCAAAATGGTGTTTTGGGTCATCAAGCTTGAGCTGTTGCAGCCTGCTTCGACATCTGTTGGGGCAGAAATCGATCAGTTGGTGCTGAATAACTATCAATCAGTGTTGTTTAAGTGGCCAAAGCATTTGACAATTCGAGGCACCAACAACACTAATTGAGTCCAAACAAACTTATTCCAAATGGTGTTTGGGGTTGAATTAAGCTTGAGCTTATGCAGCTTCCTTGGACATCTGTTGGTGCAGAAATCAATCAGTTCGTGCTGACCTACAATCAATCAATGATGTTAAAGTGGCCAAAGCAATTGAAAATTCAAGGCACCAACAACACAAATTGAGTCCAAACAAACTCATTCCAAATGGTGTTTGGGGTTGAATTAAGCTTGAGCTGTTGCAGCTTCCTTCGACATCTGTGGGGGCAGAAATCAATCAGTTGGCACTGCATTACTATCAATCAGTGTTGTGTAAGTGGCCCAAGCATTTGACAATTCGAGGCACCAACAACACTAATTGAGTCCAAACAAACTCATTCCAAATGGTGTTTGGGGTTGAATTAAGCTTGAGCTGTTGCAGCTTCCTTGGACATCTGTTGGTGCAGAAATCAATCAGTTGGTGCTGACCTACAATCAATCAATGATGTTAAAGTGGCCAAAGCAATTGAAAATTCAAGGCACCAACAACACAAATTGAGTCCAAACAAACTCATTCCAAATGGTGTTTGGGGTTGAATTAAGCTTGAGCTGTTGCAGCTTCCTTGGACATCTGTTGGTGCAGAAATCAATCAGTTGGTGCTGACCTACAATCAATCAATGATGTTAAAGTGGCCAAAGCAATTGAAAATTCAAGGCACCAACAACACAAATTGAGTCCAAACAAACTCATTCCAAATGGTGTTTGGGGTTGAATTAAGCTGGAGCTGTTGCAGCTTCCTTCGACATCTGTGGGGGCAGAAATCAATCAGTTGGTGCTGACCTACAATCAATCAATGATGTTAAAGTGGCCAAAGCAATTGAAAATTCAAGGCACCAACAACACAAATTGAGTCCAAACAAACTCATTCCAAATGGTGTTTGGGGTTGAATTAAGCTTGAGCTGTTGCAGCTTCCTTCGACATCTGTGGGGGCAGAAATCAATCAGTTGGCACTGCATTACTATTAATCAGTGTTGTGTAAGTGGCCACAGCATTTGAAAATTCGAGGCACCAACAACAATAATTGAGTCCAAACAAACTCATTCCAAATAGTGTTTGACGTTGAATTAAGCTTGAGCTGTTGCAGCTTCCTTCGACATCTGTGGGGGCAGAAATCAATCAGTTGGTGCTGACCTACAATCAATCAATGATGTTAAAGTGGCCAAAGCAATTGAAAATTCAAGGCACCAACAACACAAAGTGAGTCCAAACAAACTCATTCAAAATGGTGTTTTGGGTCATCAAGCTTGAGCTGTTGCAGCCTGCTTCGACATCTGTTGGGGCAGAAATCGATCAGTTGGTGCTGAATAACTATCAATCAGTGTTGTTTAAGTGGCCAAAGCAATTGAAAATTCAAGGCACCAACAACACAAATTGAGTCCAAACAAACTCATTCCAAATGGTGTTTGGGGTTGAATTAAGCTTGAGCTGTTGCAGCTTCCTTCGACATCTGTGGGGGCAGAAATCAATCAGTTGGCACTGCATTACTATCAATCAGTGTTGTGTAAGTGGCCAAAGCATTTGACAATTCGAGGCACCAACAACACTAATTGAGTCCAAACAAACTCATTCCAAATGGTGTTTGGGGTTGAATTAAGCTTGAGCTGTTGCAGCTTCCTTGGACATCTGTTGGTGCAGAAATCAATCAGTTGGTGCTGACCTACAATCAATCAATGATGTTAAAGTGGCCAAAGCAATTGAAAATTCAAGGCACCAACAACACAAATTGAAACCAAACAAACTCATTCCAAATGGTGTTTGGGGTTGAATTAAGCTTGAGCTGTTGCAGCTTCCTTCGACATCTGTGGGGGCAGAAATCAATCAGTTGGCACTGCATTACTATCAATCAGTGTTGTGTAAGTGGCCAAAGCATTTGACAATTCGAGGCACCAACAACAATAATTGAGTCCAAACAAACTCATTCCAAATGGTGTTTGGGGTTGAATTAAGCTTGAGCTGTTGCAGCTTCCTTGGACATCTGTTGGTGCAGAAATCAATCAGTTGGTGCTGACCTACAATCAATCAATGATGTTAAAGTGGCCAAAGCAATTGAAAATTCAAGGCACCAACAACACAAATTGAGTCCAAACAAACTTATTCCAAATGGTGTTTGGGGTTGAATTAAGCTTGAGCTGTTGCAGCTTCCTTCGACATCTGTGGGGGCAGAAATCAATCAGTTGGCACTGCATTACTATCAATCAGTGTTGTGTAAGTGGCCAAAGCATTTGACGATTCGAGGCACCAACAACACAAATTGAGTCCAAACAAACTCATTCCAAATGGTGTTTGGGGTTGAATTAAGCTTGAGCTGTTGCAGCTTCCTTCGACATCTGTGGGGGCAGAAATCAATCAGTTGGCACTGCATTACTATCAATCAGTGTTGTGTAAGTGGCCAAAGCATTTAACAATTCGAGGCACCAACAACAGTAATTGAGTCCAAACAAACTCATTACAAATGGTGTTTGGGGTTGAATTAAGCTTGAGCTGTTGCAGCTTCCTTCGACATCTGTGGGGGCAGAAATCAATCAGTTGGCACTGCATTACTGTCAATCAGTGTTGTGTAAGTGGCCAAAGTATTTGACAATTCGAGGCACCAACAACACTAATTGAGTCCAAACAAACTCATTCAAAATGGTGATTGGGGTCTTATCAAGCTTGAGCTGTTGAAGCCTGCTTCGACATCTGTGGGGGCAGAAATCAATCAGTTGGTGCTGACCTACAATCAATCAATGATGTTAAAGTGGCCAAAGCAATTGAAAATTCAAGGCACCGACAACACAAATTGAGTCCAAACAAACTCATTCCAAATGGTGTTTGGGGTTGAATTAAGCTTGAGCTGTTGCAGCTTCCTTGGACATCCGTTGGTGCAGAAATCAATCAGTTGGTGCTGACCTACAATCAATCAATGATGTTAAAGTGGCCAAAGCAATTGAAAATTCAAGGCACCGACAACACAAATTGAGTCCAAACAAACTCATTCCAAATGGTGTTTGGGGTTGAATTAAGCTTGAGCTGTTGCAGCTTCCTTGGACATCCGTTGGTGCAGAAATCAATCAGTTGGTGCTGACCTACAATCAATCAATGATGTTAAAGTGGCCAAAGCAATTGAAAATTCAAGGCACCAACAACACAAATTGAGTCCAAACAAACTCATTCCAAATGGTGTTTCGGGTTGAATTAAGCTTGAGCTGTTGCAGCTTCCTTCGACATCTGTGGGGGCAGAAATCAATCAGTTGGCACTGCATTACTGTCAATCAGTGTTGTGTAAGTGGCCAAAGTATTTGACAATTCGAGGCACCAACAACACTAATTGAGTCCAAACAAACTCATTCAAAATGGTGATTGGGGTCTAATCAAGCTTGAGCTGTTGAAGCCTGCTTCGACATCTGTGGGGGCAGAAATCAATCAGTTGGTGCTGACCTACAATCAATCAATGATGTTAAAGTGGCCAAAGCAATTGAAAATTCAAGGCACCAACAACACAAAGTGAGTCCAAACAAACTCATTCAAAATGGTGTTTTGGGTCATCAAGCTTGAGCTGTTGCAGCCTGCTTCGACATCTGTTGGGGCAGAAATCGATCAGTTGGTGCTGAATAACTATCAATCACTGTTGTTTAAGTGGCCAAAGCAATTGAAAATTCAAGGCACCAACAACACAAATTGAGTCCAAACAAACTCATTCCAAATGGTGTTTGGGGTTGAATTAAGCTTCAGCTGTTGCAGCTTCCTTGGACATCTGTTGGTGCAGAAATCAATCAGTTGGTGCTGACCTACAATCAATCAATGATGTTAAAGTGGCCAAAGCAATTGAAAATTCAAGGCACCAACAACACAAATTGAGTCCAAACAAACTCATTCCAAATGGTGTTTGGGGTTGAATTAAGCTTGAGCTGTTGCAGCTTCCTTCGACATCTGTGGGGGCAGAAATCAATCAGTTGGCACTGCATTACTATCAATCAGTGTTGTGTAAGTGGCCAAAGCATTTGACAATTCGAGGCACCAACAACACTAATTGAGTCCAAACAAACTCATTCCAAATGGTGTTTGGGGTTGAATTAAGCTTGAGCTGTTGCAGCTTCCTTGGACATCTGTTGGTGCAGAAATCAATCAGTTGGTGCTGACCTACAATCAATCAATGATGTTAAAGTGGCCAAAGCAATTGAAAATTCAAGGCACCAACAACACAAATTGAGTCCAAACAAACTCATTCCAAATGGTGTTTGGGGTTGAATTAAGCTTGAGCTGTTGCAGCTTCCTTCGACATCTGTGGGGGCAGAAATCAATCAGTTGGCACTGCATTACTATCAATCAGAGTTGTGTAAGTGGCCAAAGCATTTGACAATTCGAGGCACCAACAACACTAATTGAGTCCAAACAAACTCATTCCAAATGGTGTTTGGGGTTGAATTAAGCTTGAGCTGTTGCAGCTTCCTTGGACATCTGTTGGTGCAGAAATCAATCAGTTCGTGCTGACCTACAATCAATCAATGATGTTAAAGTGGCCAAAGCAATTGAAAATTCAAGGCACCAACAACACAAATTGAGTCCAAACAAACTCATTCCAAATGGTGTTTGGGGTTGAATTAAGCTTGAGCTGTTGCAGCTTCCTTGGACATCTGTTGGTGCAGAAATCAATCAGTTGGTGCTGACCTACAATCAATCAATGATGTTAAAGTGGCCAAAGCAATTGAAAATTCAAGGCACCAACAACACAAATTGAGTCCAAACAAACTCATTCCAAATGGTGTTTGGGGTTGAATTAAGCTTGAGCTGTTGCAGCTTCCTTCGACATCTGTGGGGGCAGAAATCAATCAGTTGGTGCTGACCTACAATCAATCAATGATGTTAAAGTGGCCAAAGCAATTGAAAATTCAAGGCACCAACAACACAAATTGAGTCCAAACAAACTCATTCCAAATGGTGTTTGGGGTTGAATTAAGCTTGAGCTGTTGCAGCTTCCTTTGACATCTGTTGGTGCAGAAATCAATCAGTTGGTGCTGACCTACAATCAATCAATGATGTTACAGTGGCCAAAGCAATTGAAAATTCAAGGCACCAACAACACAAATTGAGTCCAAACAAACTCATTCCAAATGGTGTTTGGGGTTGAATTAAGCTTGAGCTGTTGCAGCTTCCTTCGACATCTGTTGGTGCAGAAATCAATCAGTTGGTGCTGACCTACAATCAATCAATGATGTTAAAGTGGCCAAAGCAATTGAAAATTCAAGGCACCAACAACACAAATTGAGTCCAAACAAACTCATTCCAAATGGTGTTTGGGGTTGAACTAAGCTTGAGCTGTTGCAGCTTCCTTCGACATCTGTGGGGGCAGAAATCAATCAGTTGGTGCTGACCGACAATCAATCAATGATGTTAAAGTGGCCAAAGCAATTGAAAATTCAAGGCAACAACAACACAAATTGAGTCCAAACTAACTCATTCCAAATGGTGTTTGGGGTTGAATTAAGCTTGAGCTGTTGCAGCTTCCTTCGACATCTGTGGGGGCAGAAATCAATCAGTTGGTGCTGACCTACAATCAATCAATGATGTTACAGTGGCCAAAGCAATTGAAAATTCAAGGCACCAACAACACAAATTGAGTCCAAACAAACTCATTCCAAATGGTGTTTGGGGTTGAATTAAGCTTGAGCTGTTGCAGCTTCCTTCGACATCTGTGGGGGCAGAAATCAATCAGTTGGTGCTGACCTAAAATCAATCAATGATGTTAAAGTGGCCAAAGCAATTGGAAATTCAAGGCACCAACAACACAAATTGAGTCCAAACAAACTCATTCCAAATGGTGTTTGGGGTTGAATTAAGCTTGAGCTGTTGCAGCTTCCTTCGACATCTGTGGGGGCTGAAATCAATCAGTTGGCACTGCATTACTATCAATCAGTGTTGTGTAAGTGGCCAAAGCATTTGACAATTCGAGGCACCAACAACACTAATTGAGTCCAAACAAAGTAATCCAAATGGTGTTTGGGGTTGAATTAAGCTTGAGCTTATGCAGCTTCCTTCGACATCTGTGGGGGCAGAAATCAATCAGTGTTGTGTAAGTGGCCAAAGCATTTGACAATTCGAGGCACCAACAACACAAATTGAGTCCAAACAAACTCATTCCAAATGGTGTTTGGGGTTGAATTAAGCTTGAGCTGTTGCAGCTTCCTTCGACATCTGTGGGGGCAGAAATCAATCAGTTGGCACTGCATTACTATCAATCAGTGTTGTGTAAGTGGCCAAAGCATTTGACGATTCGAGGCACCAACAACACAAATTGAGTGCAAACAGACTCATTCCAAATGGTGTTTGGGGTTGAATTAAGCTTGAGCTGTTGCAGCTTCCTTCGACATCTGTGGGGGCAGAAATCAATCAGTTGGCACTGCATTACTATCGATCAGTGTTGTGTAAGTGGCCAAAGCATTTAACAATTCGAGGCACCAACAACACTAATTGAGTCCAAACAAAAGTCATTCCAAATGGTGTTTGGGGTTGAATTAAACTTGAGCTGTTGCAGCTTCCTTGGACATCTGTGTGGGCAGAAATCAATTAGTTGGTGCTGACCTACAATCAATCAATGATGTTAAAGTGGCCAAAGCAATTGAAAATTCAAGGCACCAACAACACAAATTGAGTCCAAACAAACACAATCCAAATGGTGTTTGGGGTTGAATTAAGCTTGAGCTGTTGCAGCTTCCTTGGACATCTGTTGGTACAGAAATCAATCAATTGGTGCTGACCTACAATCAATCAATAATGTTAAAGTGGCCAAAGCAATTGAAAATTCAAGGCACCAACAACACAAATTGAGTCCAAACAAACTCATTCCAAATGGTGTTTGGGGTTGAATTAAGCTTGAGCTGTTGCAGCTTCCTTGGACATCTGTTGGTGCAGAAATCAATCAGTTGCTGCTGACCTACAATCAATCTATGATGTTAAAGTGACCAAAGCAATTGAAAATTCAAGGCACCAACAACACAAATTGAGTCCAAACAAACTCATTCCAAATGGTGTTTGGGGTTGAATTAAGCTTGAGCTGTTGCAGCTTCCTTGGACATCTGTTGGTGCAGAAATCAATCAGTTGGTGCTGACCTACAATCAATCTATGATGTTAAAGTGGTCAAAGCAATTTAAAATTCAAGGCACCAACAACACAAATTGAGTCCAAACAAACTCATTCCAAATGGTGTTTGGGGTTGAATTAAGCTTGAGCTGTTGCAGCTTCCTTCGACATCTGTGGGGGCAGAAATCAATCAGTTGGCACTGCATTACTATCAATCAGTGTTGTGTAAGTGGCCAAAGCATTGAACAATTCGAGGCACCAACAACACAAATTGAGTCCAAACAAACTCATTCCAAATGGTGTTTGGGGTTGAATTAAGCTTGAGCTGTTGCAGCTTCCTTCGACATCTGTGGGGGCAGAAATCAATCAGTTGGTGCTGACCTACAATCAATCAATGATGTTAAAGTGGCCAAAGCATTGAACAATTCGAGGCACCAACAACACAAATTGAGTCCAAACAAACTCATTCCAAATGGTGTTTGGGGTTGAATTAAGCTTGAGCTGTTGCAGCTTCCTTCGACATCTGTGGGGGCAGAAATCAATCAGTTGGCACTGCATTACTATCAATCAATGATGTTAAAGTGGCCAAAGCAATTGAAAATTCAAGGCACCAACAACACAAATTGAGTCCAAACAAACTCATTCCAAATGGTGTTTGGGGTTGAATTAAGCTTGAGCTGTTGCAGCTTCCTTCGACATCTGTTGGTGCAGAAATCAATCAGTTGGTGCTGACCTACAATCAATCAATGATGTTAAAGTGGCCAAAGCAATTGAAAATTCAAGGCACCAACAACACAAATTGAGTCCAAACAAACTCATTCCAAATGGTGTTTGGGGTTGAATTAAGCTTGAGCTTATGCAGCTTCCTTGGACATCTGTTGGTGCAGAAATCAATCAGTTGGTGCTGACCTACAATCAATCAATGATGTTAAAGTGGCCAAAGCAATTGAAAATTCAAGGCACCAACAACACAAATTGAGTCCAAACAAACTCATTCCAAATGGTGTTTGGGGTTGAATTAAGCTTGAGCTGTTGCAGCTTCCTTGGACATCTGTTGGTACAGAAATCAATCAATTGGTGCTGACCTACAATCAATCAATAATGTTAAAGTGGCCAAAGCAATTGAAAATTCAAGGCACCAACAACACAAATTGAGTCCAAACAAACTCATTCCAAATGGTGTTTGGGGTTGAATTAAGCTTGAGCTGTTGCAGCTTCCTTGGACATCTGTTGGTGCAGAAATCAATCAGTTGCTGCTGACCTACAATCAATCTATGATGTTAAAGTGACCAAAGCAATTGAAAATTCAAGGCACCAACAACACAAATTGAGTCCAAACAAACTCATTCCAAATGGTGTTTGGGGTTGAATTAAGCTTGAGCTGTTGCAGCTTCCTTGGACATCTGTTGGTGCAGAAATCAATCAGTTGGTGCTGACCTACAATCAATCTATGATGTTAAAGTGGCCAAAGCAATTTAAAATTCAAGGCACCAACAACACAAATTGAGTCCAAACAAACTCATTCCAAATGGTGTTTGGGGTTGAATTAAGCTTGAGCTGTTGCAGCTTCCTTCGACATCTGTGGGGGCAGAAATCAATCAGTTGGCACTGCATTACTATCAATCAGTGTTGTGTAAGTGGCCAAAGCATTGAACAATTCGAGGCACCAACAACACAAATTGAGTCCAAACAAACTCATTCCAAATGGTGTTTGGGGTTGAATTAAGCTTGAGCTGTTGCAGCTTCCTTCGACATCTGTGGGGGCAGAAATCAATCAGTTGGTGCTGACCTACAATCAAT
This sequence comes from Sminthurides aquaticus, assembly GCA_906901655.1. Classification (NCBI taxonomy): domain Eukaryota; kingdom Metazoa; phylum Arthropoda; class Collembola; order Symphypleona; family Sminthurididae; genus Sminthurides; species Sminthurides aquaticus. The sequence goes on along the minus strand of CAJQTT010000026.1, from coordinate 45,426 downwards.
CAAAGATGTTAAAGTGGCCAAAGCAATTGGAAATTCAAGGCACCAACAACACAAATTGAGTCCAAACAAACTCATTCCAAATGGTGTTTGGGGTTGAATTAAGCTTGAGCTGTTGCAGCTTCCTTCGACATCTGTGGGGGCAGAAATCAATCAGTTGGCACTGCATTACTATCAATCAATGATGTTAAAGTGGCCAAAGCAATTGAAAATTCAAGGCACCAACAACACAAATTGAGTCCAAACAAACTCATTCCAAATGGTGTTTGGGGTTGAATTAAGCTTGAGCTGTTGCAGCTTCCTTCGACATCTGTTGGTGCAGAAATCAATCAGTTGGTGCTGACCTACAATCAATCAATGATGTTAAAGTGGCCAAAGCAATTGAAAATTCAAGGCACCAACAACACAAATTGAGTCCAAACAAACTCATTCCAAATGGTGTTTGGGGTTGAATTAAGCTTGAGCTTATGCAGCTTCCTTGGACATCTGTTGGTGCAGAAATCAATCAGTTGGTGCTGACCTACAATCAATCAATGATGTTAAAGTGGCCAAAGCAATTGAAAATTCAAGGCACCAACAACACAAATTGAGTCCAAACAAACTCATTCCAAATGGTGTTTGGGGTTGAATTAAGCTTGAGCTGTTGCAGCTTCCTTCGACATCTGTGGGGGCAGAAATCAATCAGTTGGCACTGCATTACTATCAATCAGTGTTGTGTAAGTGGCCAAAGCATTTGACAATTCGAGGCACCAACAACACCAATTGAGTCCAAACAAAGTAATCCAAATGGTGTTTGGGGTTGAATTAAGCTTGAGCTTATGCAGCTTCCTTGGACATCTGTTGGTGCAGAAATCAATCAGTTGGTGCTGACCTACAATCAATCAATGATGTTAAAGTGGCCAAAGCAATTGAAAATTCAAGGCAACAACAACACAAATTGAGTCCAAACAAACTCATTCCAAATGGTGTTTCGGGTTGAATTAAGCTTGAGCTGTTGCAGCTTCCTTCGACATCTGTGGGGGCAGAAATCAATCAGTTGGCACTGCATTACTATCAATCAGTGTTGTTTAAGTGGCCAAAGCATTTGACAATTCGAGGCACCAACAACACAAATTGAGTCCAAACAAACTCATTCCAAATGGTGTTTGGGGTTGAATTAAGCTTGAGCTGTTGCAGCTTCCTTCGACATCTGTGGGGGCAGAAATCAATCAGTTGGCACTGCATTACTATCAATCAGTGTTGTGTAAGTGGCCAAAGCATTTGACGATTCGAGGCACCAACAACACAAATTGAGTGCAAACAGACTCATTCCAAATGGTGTTTGGGGTTGAATTAAGCTTGAGCTGTTGCAGCTTCCTTCGACATCTGTGGGGGCAGAAATCAATCAGTTGGCACTGCATTACTATCGATCAGTGTTGTGTAAGTGGCCAAAGCATTTAACAATTCGAGGCACCAACAACACTAATTGAGTCCAAACAAAAGTCATTCCAAATGGTGTTTGGGGTTGAATTAAACTTGAGCTGTTGCAGCTTCCTTGGACATCTGTGTGGGCAGAAATCAATTAGTTGGTGCTGACCTACAATCAATCAATGATGTTAAAGTGGCCAAAGCAATTGAAAATTCAAGGCACCAACAACACAAATTGAGTCCAAACAAACACAATCCAAATGGTGTTTGGGGTTGAATTAAGCTTGAGCTGTTGCAGCTTCCTTGGACATCTGTTGGTACAGAAATCAATCAATTGGTGCTGACCTACAATCAATCAATAATGTTAAAGTGGCCAAAGCAATTGAAAATTCAAGGCACCAACAACACAAATTGAGTCCAAACAAACTCATTCCAAATGGTGTTTGGGGTTGAATTAAGCTTGAGCTGTTGCAGCTTCCTTGGACATCTGTTGGTGCAGAAATCAATCAGTTGCTGCTGACCTACAATCAATCTATGATGTTAAAGTGACCAAAGCAATTGAAAATTCAAGGCACCAACAACACAAATTGAGTCCAAACAAACTCATTCCAAATGGTGTTTGGGGTTGAATTAAGCTTGAGCTGTTGCAGCTTCCTTGGACATCTGTTGGTGCAGAAATCAATCAGTTGGTGCTGACCTACAATCAATCTATGATGTTAAAGTGGCCAAAGCAATTTAAAATTCAAGGCACCAACAACACAAATTGAGTCCAAACAAACTCATTCCAAATGGTGTTTGGGGTTGAATTAAGCTTGAGCTGTTGCAGCTTCCTTCGACATCTGTGGGGGCAGAAATCAATCAGTTGGCACTGCATTACTATCAATCAGTGTTGTGTAAGTGGCCAAAGCATTGAACAATTCGAGGCACCAACAACACAAATTGAGTCCAAACAAACTCATTCCAAATGGTGTTTGGGGTTGAATTAAGCTTGAGCTGTTGCAGCTTCCTTCGACATCTGTGGGGGCAGAAATCAATCAGTTGGTGCTGACCTACAATCAATCAATGATGTTAAAGTGGCCAAAGCAATTGGAAATTCAAGGCACCAACAACACAAATTGAGTCCAAACAAACTCATTCCAAATGGTGTTTGGGGTTGAATTAAGCTTGAGCTGTTGCAGCTTCCTTCGACATCTGTGGGGGCAGAAATCAATCAGTTGGCACTGCATTACTATCAATCAATGATGTTAAAGTGGCCAAAGCAATTGAAAATTCAAGGCACCAACAACACAAATTGAGTCCAAACAAACTCATTCCAAATGGTGTTTGGGGTTGAATTAAGCTTGAGCTGTTGCAGCTTCCTTCGACATCTGTTGGTGCAGAAATCAATCAGTTGGTGCTGACCTACAATCAATCAATGATGTTAAAGTGGCCAAAGCAATTGAAAATTCAAGGCACCAACAACACAAATTGAGTCCAAACAAACTCATTCCAAATGGTGTTTGGGGTTGAATTAAGCTTGAGCTTATGCAGCTTCCTTGGACATCTGTTGGTGCAGAAATCAATCAGTTGGTGCTGACCTACAATCAATCAATGATGTTAAAGTGGCCAAAGCAATTGAAAATTCAAGGCACCAACAACACAAATTGAGTCCAAACAAACTCATTCCAAATGGTGTTTGGGGTTGAATTAAGCTTGAGCTGTTGCAGCTTCCTTGGACATCTGTTGGTACAGAAATCAATCAATTGGTGCTGACCTACAATCAATCAATAATGTTAAAGTGGCCAAAGCAATTGAAAATTCAAGGCACCAACAACACAAATTGAGTCCAAACAAACTCATTCCAAATGGTGTTTGGGGTTGAATTAAGCTTGAGCTGTTGCAGCTTCCTTGGACATCTGTTGGTGCAGAAATCAATCAGTTGCTGCTGACCTACAATCAATCTATGATGTTAAAGTGACCAAAGCAATTGAAAATTCAAGGCACCAACAACACAAATTGAGTCCAAACAAACTCATTCCAAATGGTGTTTGGGGTTGAATTAAGCTTGAGCTGTTGCAGCTTCCTTGGACATCTGTTGGTGCAGAAATCAATCAGTTGGTGCTGACCTACAATCAATCTATGATGTTAAAGTGGCCAAAGCAATTTAAAATTCAAGGCACCAACAACACAAATTGAGTCCAAACAAACTCATTCCAAATGGTGTTTGGGGTTGAATTAAGCTTGAGCTGTTGCAGCTTCCTTCGACATCTGTGGGGGCAGAAATCAATCAGTTGGCACTGCATTACTATCAATCAGTGTTGTGTAAGTGGCCAAAGCATTGAACAATTCGAGGCACCAACAACACAAATTGAGTCCAAACAAACTCATTCCAAATGGTGTTTGGGGTTGAATTAAGCTTGAGCTGTTGCAGCTTCCTTCGACATCTGTGGGGGCAGAAATCAATCAGTTGGTGCTGACCTACAATCAATCAAAGATGTTAAAGTGGCCAAAGCAATTGGAAATTCAAGGCACCAACAACACAAATTGAGTCCAAACAAACTCATTCCAAATGGTGTTTGGGGTTGAATTAAGCTTGAGCTGTTGCAGCTTCCTTCGACATCTGTGGGGGCAGAAATCAATCAGTTGGCACTGCATTACTATCAATCAATGATGTTAAAGTGGCCAAAGCAATTGAAAATTCAAGGCACCAACAACACAAATTGAGTCCAAACAAACTCATTCCAAATGGTGTTTGGGGTTGAATTAAGCTTGAGCTGTTGCAGCTTCCTTCGACATCTGTTGGTGCAGAAATCAATCAGTTGGTGCTGACCTACAATCAATCAATGATGTTAAAGTGGCCAAAGCAATTGAAAATTCAAGGCACCAACAACACAAATTGAGTCCAAACAAACTCATTCCAAATGGTGTTTGGGGTTGAATTAAGCTTGAGCTTATGCAGCTTCCTTGGACATCTGTTGGTGCAGAAATCAATCAGTTGGTGCTGACCTACAATCAATCAATGATGTTAAAGTGGCCAAAGCAATTGAAAATTCAAGGCACCAACAACACAAATTGAGTCCAAACAAACTCATTCCAAATGGTGTTTGGGGTTGAATTAAGCTTGAGCTGTTGCAGCTTCCTTCGACATCTGTGGGGGCAGAAATCAATCAGTTGGCACTGCATTACTATCAATCAGTGTTGTGTAAGTGGCCAAAGCATTTGACAATTCGAGGCACCAACAACACCAATTGAGTCCAAACAAAGTAATCCAAATGGTGTTTGGGGTTGAATTAAGCTTGAGCTTATGCAGCTTCCTTGGACATCTGTTGGTGCAGAAATCAATCAGTTGGTGCTGACCTACAATCAATCAATGATGTTAAAGTGGCCAAAGCAATTGAAAATTCAAGGCAACAACAACACAAATTGAGTCCAAACAAACTCATTCCAAATGGTGTTTCGGGTTGAATTAAGCTTGAGCTGTTGCAGCTTCCTTCGACATCTGTGGGGGCAGAAATCAATCAGTTGGCACTGCATTACTATCAATCAGTGTTGTTTAAGTGGCCAAAGCATTTGACAATTCGAGGCACCAACAACACAAATTGAGTCCAAACAAACTCATTCCAAATGGTGGTTCGGGTTGAATTAAGCTTGAGCTGTTGCAGCTTCCTTCGACATCTGTGGGGGCAGAAATCAATCAGTTGGCACTGCATTACTATCAATCAGTGTTGTGTAAGTGGCCAAAGCATTTGTCAATTCGAGGCACCAACAACACCAATTGAGTCCAAACAAAGTAATCCAAATGGTGTTTGGGGTTGAATTAAGCTTGAGCTGTTGCAGCTTCCTTCGACATCTGTGGGGGCAGAAATCAATCAGTTGGCACTGCATTACTATCAATCAGTGTTGTGTAAGTGGCCAAAGCATTTGTCAATTCGAGGCACCAACAACACCAATTGAGTCCAAACAAAGTAATCCAAATGGTGTTTGGGGTTGAATTAAGCTTGAGCTTATGCAGCTTCCTTGGACATCTGTTGGTGCAGAAATCAATCAGTTGGTGCTGACCTACAATCAATCAATGATGTTAAAGTGGCCAAAGCAATTGAAAATTCAAGGCACCAACAACACAAATTGAGTCCAAACAAACTCATTCCAAATGGTGTTTGGGGTTGAATTAAGCTTGAGCTGTTGCAGCTTCCTTGGACATCTGTTGGGGCAGAAATCAATTAGTTAGTGCTGACCTACAATCAATCAATGATGTTAAAGTGGCCAAAGCAATTGAAAATTCAAGGCACCAACAACACTAATTGAGTCCAAACAAACACATTCCAAATGGTGTTTGGGGTAGAATTAAGCTTGAGCTGTTGCAGCCTGCTTCGACATCTGTTGGTGCAGAAATCAATCAGTTGGTGCTGACCTACAATCAATCTATGATGTTAAAGTGGCCAAAGCAATTGAAAATTCAAGGCACCAACAACACAAATTGAGTCCAAACAAACTCATTCCAAATGGTGTTTGGGGTTGAATTAAGCTTGAGCTGTTGCAGCTTCCTTCGACATCTGTCGGGGCAGAAATCAATCAGTTGGTGCTGACCTACAATCAATCAATGATGTTAAAGTGGCCAAAGCAATTGAAAATTCAAGGCACCAACAACACAAATTGAGTCCAAACAAACTCATTCCAAATGGTGTTTGGGGTTGAATTAAGCTTACCTTCCTTCGACATCTGTGGGGGCAGAAATCAATCAGTTGGTGCTGACCTACAATTAATCTATGATGTTAAAGTGGCCAAAGCAATTGAAACTTCAAGGCACCAACAACACAAATTGAGTCCAAACAAACTCATTCCAAATGGTGTTTGGGGTTGAATTAAGCTTGAGCTGTTGCAGCTTCCTTCGACATCTGTGGGGGCAGAAATCAATCAGTTGGTGCTGACCAACAATCAATCAATGATGTTAAAGTGGCCAAAGCAATTGGAAATTCAAGGCACCAACAACACAAATTGAGTCCAAACAAACTCATTCCAAATGGTGTTTGGGGTTGAATTAAGCTTGAGCTGTTGCAGCTTCCTTCGACATCTGTGGGGGCAGAAATCAATCAGTTGGCACTGCATTACTATCAATCAGTGTTGTGTAAGTGGCCAAAGTATTTGACAATTCGAGGCTACAACAACACTAATTGAGTCCAAACAAAGTAATCCAAATGGTGTTTGGGGTTGAATTAAGCTTGAGCTTATGCAGCTTCCTTGGACATCTGTTGGTGCAGAAATCAATCAGTTGGTGCTGACCTACAATCAATCAATGATGTTAAAGTGGCCAAAGCAATTGAAAATTCAAGGCACCAACAACACAAATTGAGTCCAAACAAACTCATTCCAAATGGTGTTTGAGGTTGAATTAAGCTTGAGCTGTTGCAGCTTCCTTTGACATCTGTTGGTGCAGAAATCAATCAGTTGGTGCTGACCTACAATCAATCAATGATGTTAAAGTGGCCAAAGCAATTGAAAATTCAAGGCAACAACAACACAAATTGAGTCCAAACAAACTCATTCCAAATGGTGTTTGGGGTTGAATTAAGCTTGAGCTGTTGCAGCTTCCTTCGACATCGGTGGGGGCAGAAATCAATCAGTTGGTGCTGACCTACAATCAATCAATGATGTTACAGTGGCCAAAGCAATTGAAAATTGAAGGCACCAACAACACAAATTGAGTCCAAACAAACTCATTCCAAATGGTGTTTGGGGTTGAATTAAGCTTGAGCTGTTGCAGCTTCCTTCGACATCTGTGGGGGCAGAAATCAATCAGTTGGTGCTGACCTACAATCAATCAATGATGTTAAAGTGGCCAAAGCAATTAAAATTCAAGGCACCAACAACACAAATTGAGTCCAAACAAACTCATTCCAAATGGTGTTTGGGGTTGAATTAAGCTTGAGCTGTTGCAGCTTCCTTCGACATCTGTGGGGGCAGAAATCAATCAGTTGGCACTGCATTACTATCAATCAGTGTTGTGTAAGTGGCCAAAGTATTTGACAATTCGAGGCTACAACAACACTAATTGAGTCCAAACAAAGTAATCCAAATGGTGTTTGGGGTTGAATTAAGCTTGAGCTTATGCAGCTTCCTTGGACATCTGTTGGTGCAGAAATCAATCAGTTGGTGCTGACCTACAATCAATCAATGATGTTAAAGTGGCCAAAGCAATTGAAAATTCAAGGCACCAACAACACAAATTGAGTCCAAACAAACTCATTCCAAATGGTGTTTGAGGTTGAATTAAGCTTGAGCTGTTGCAGCTTCCTTTGACATCTGTTGGTGCAGAAATCAATCAGTTGGTGCTGACCTACAATCAATCAATGATGTTAAAGTGGCCAAAGCAATTGAAAATTCAAGGCAACAACAACACAAATTGAGTCCAAACAAACTCATTCCAAATGGTGTTTGGGGTTGAATTAAGCTTGAGCTGTTGCAGCTTCCTTCGACATCGGTGGGGGCAGAAATCAATCAGTTGGTGCTGACCTACAATCAATCAATGATGTTACAGTGGCCAAAGCAATTGAAAATTGAAGGCACCAACAACACAAATTGAGTCCAAACAAACTCATTCCAAATGGTGTTTGGGGTTGAATTAAGCTTGAGCTGTTGCAGCTTCCTTCGACATCGGTGGGGGCAGAAATCAATCAGTTGGTGCTGACCTACAATCAATCAATGATGTTAAAGTGGCCAAAGCAATTGAAAATTCAAGGCACCAACAACACAAATTGAGTCCAAACAAACTCATTCCAAATGGTGTTTGAGGTTGAATTAAGCTTGAGCTGTTGCAGCTTCCTTTGACATCTGTTGGTGCAGAAATCAATCAGTTGGTGCTGACCTACAATCAATCAATGATGTTAAAGTGGCCAAAGCAATTGAAAATTCAAGGCAACAACAACACAAATTGAGTCCAAACAAACTCATTCCAAATGGTGTTTGGGGTTGAATTAAGCTTGAGCTGTTGCAGCTTCCTTCGACATCGGTGGGGGCAGAAATCAATCAGTTGGTGCTGACCTACAATCAATCAATGATGTTACAGTGGCCAAAGCAATTGAAAATTGAAGGCACCAACAACACAAATTGAGTCCAAACAAACTCATTCCAAATGGTGTTTGGGGTTGAATTAAGCTTGAGCTGTTGCAGCTTCCTTCGACATCTGTGGGGGCAGAAATCAATCAGTTGGTGCTGACCTACAATCAATCAATGATGTTAAAGTGGCCAAAGCAATTAAAATTCAAGGCACCAACAACACAAATTGAGTCCAAACAAACTCATTCCAAATGGTGTTTGGGGTTGAATTAAGCTTGAGCTGTTGCAGCTTCCTTCGACATCTGTGGGGGCAGAAATCAATCAGTTGGTGCTGACCTACAATCAATCAATGATGTTAAAGTGGCCAAAGCAATTGGAAATTCAAGGCACCAACAACACAAATTGAGTCCAAACAAACTCATTCCAAATGGTGTTTGGGGTTGAATTAAGCTTGAGCTGTTGCAGCTTCCTTCGACATCTGTGGGGGCTGAAATCAATCAGTTGGCACTGCATTACTATCAATCAGTGTTGTGTAAGTGGCCAAAGCATTTGACAATTCGAGGCACCAACAACACTAATTGAGTCCAAACAAAGTAATCCAAATGGTGTTTGGGGTTGAATTAAGCTTGAGCTTATGCAGCTTCCTTGGACATCTGTTGGTGCAGAAATCAATCAGTTGGTGCTGACCTACAATCAATCAATGATGTTAAAGTGGCCAAAGCAATTGAAAATTCAAGGCACCAACAACACAAATTGAGTCCAAACAAACTCATTCCAAATGGTGTTTGGGGTTGAATTAAGCTTGAGCTGTTGCAGCTTCCTTTGACATCTGTTGGTGCAGAAATCAATCAGTTGGTGCTGACCTACAATCAATCAATGATGTTACAGTGGCCAAAGCAATTGAAAATTCAAGGCACCAACAACACAAATTGAGTCCAAACAAACTCATTCCAAATGGTGTTTGGGGTTGAACTAAGCTTGAGCTGTTGCAGCTTCCTTCGACATCTGTGGGGGCAGAAATCAATCAGTTGGTGCTGACCGACAATCAATCAATGATGTTAAAGTGGCCAAAGCAATTGAAAATTCAAGGCAACAACAACACAAATTGAGTCCAAACAAACTCATTCCAAATGGTGTTTGGTGTTGAATTAAGCTTGAGCTGTTGCAGCTTCCTTCGACATCTGTGGGGGCAGAAATCAATCAGTTGGTGCTGACCTACAATCAATCAATGATGTTACAGTGGCCAAAGCAATTGAAAATTCAAGGCACCAACAACACAAATTGAGTCCAAACAAACTCATTCCAAATGGTGTTTGGGGTTGAATTAAGCTTGAGCTGTTGCAGCTTCCTTCGACATCTGTGGGGGCAGAAATCAATCAGTTGGTGCTGACCTACAATCAATCAAGGATGTTAAAGTGGCCAAAGCAATTAAAAATTCAAGGCACCAACAACACAAATTGAGTCCAAACAAACTCATTCCAAATGGTGTTTGGGGTTGAATTAAGCTTGAGCTGTTGCAGCTTCCTTCGACATCTGTGGGGGCAGAAATCAATCAGTTGGCACTGCATTACTATCAATCAATGTTGTGTAAGTGGCCAAAGTATTTGACAATTCGAGGCTACAACAACACTAATTGAGTCCAAACAAAGTAATCCAAATGGTGTTTGGGGTTGAATTAAGCTTGAGCTTATGCAGCTTCCTTGGACATCTGTTGGTGCAGAAATCAATCAGTTGGTGCTGACCTACAATCAATCAATGATGTTAAAGTGGCCAAAGCAATTGAAAATTCAAGGCACCAACAACACAAATTGAGTCCAAACAAACTCATTCCAAATGGTGTTTGGGGTTGAATTAAGCTTGAGCTGTTGCAGCTTCCTTTGACATCTGTTGGTGCAGAAATCAATCAGTTGGTGCTGACCTACAATCAATCAATGATGTTACAGTGGCCAAAGCAATTGAAAATTCAAGGCACCAACAACACAAATTGAGTCCAAACAAACTCATTCCAAATGGTGTTTGGGGTTGAATTAAGCTTGAGCTGTTGCAGCTTCCTTCGACATCTGTTGGTGCAGAAATCAATCAGTTGGTGCGGACCTACAATCAATCAATGATGTTAAAGTGGCCAAAGCAATTGAAAATTCAAGGCACCAACAACACAAATTGAGTCCAAACAAACTCATTCCAAATGGTGTTTGGGGTTGAACTAAGCTTGAGCTGTTGCAGCTTCCTTCGACATCTGTGGGGGCAGAAATCAATCAGTTGGTGCTGACCGACAATCAATCAATGATGTTAAAGTGGCCAAAGCAATTGAAAATTCAAGGCAACAACAACACAAATTGAGTCCAAACAAACTCATTCCAAATGGTGTTTGGGGTTGAATTAAGCTTGAGCTGTTGCAGCTTCCTTCGACATCTGTGGGGGCAGAAATCAATCAGTTGGTGCTGACCTACAATCAATCAATGATGTTACAGTGGCCAAAGCAATTGAAAATTCAAGGCACCAACAACACAAATTGAGTCCAAACAAACTCATTCCAAATGGTGTTTGGGGTTGAATTAAGCTTGAGCTGTTGCAGCTTCCTTCGACATCTGTGGGGGCAGAAATCAATCAGTTGGTGCTGACCTACAATCAATCAAGGATGTTAAAGTGGCCAAAGCAATTAAAAATTCAAGGCACCAACAACACAAATTGAGTCCAAACAAACTCATTCCAAATGGTGTTTGGGGTTGAATTAAGCTTGAGCTGTTGCAGCTTCCTTCGACATCTGTGGGGGCAGAAATCAATCAGTTGGTGCTGACCTACAATCAATCAATGATGTTAAAGTGGCCAAAGCAATTGGAAATTCAAGGCACCAACAACACAAATTGAGTCCAAACAAACTCATTCCAAATGGTGTTTGGGGTTGAATTAAGCTTGAGCTGTTGCAGCTTCCTTCGACATCTGTGGGGGCTGAAATCAATCAGTTGGCACTGCATTACTATCAATCAGTGTTGTGTAAGTGGCCAAAGCATTTGACAATTCGAGGCACCAACAACACTAATTGAGTCCAAACAAAGTAATCCAAATGGTGTTTGGGGTTGAATTAAGCTTGAGCTTATGCAGCTTCCTTCGACATCTGTGGGGGCAGAAATCAATCAGTGTTGTGTAAGTGGCCAAAGGATTTGACAATTCGAGGCACCAACAACACAAATTGAGTCCAAACAAACTCATTCCAAATGGTGTTTGGGGTTGAATTAAGCTTGAGCTGTTGCAGCTTCCTTCGACATCTGTGGGGGCAGAAATCAATCAGTTGGCACTGCATTACTATCAATCAGTGTTGTGTAAGTGGCCAAAGCATTTGACGATTCGAGGCACCAACAACACAAATTGAGTGCAAACAGACTCATTCCAAATGGTGTTTGGGGTTGAATTAAGCTTGAGCTGTTGCAGCTTCCTTCGACATCTGTGGGGGCAGAAATCAATCAGTTGGCACTGCATTACTATCGATCAGTGTTGTGTAAGTGGCCAAAGCATTTAACAATTCGAGGCACCAACAACACTAATTGAGTCCAAACAAAAGTCATTCCAAATGGTGTTTGGGGTTGAATTAAACTTGAGCTGTTGCAGCTTCCTTGGACATCTGTGTGGGCAGAAATCAATTAGTTGGTGCTGACCTACAATCAATCAATGATGTTAAAGTGGCCAAAGCAATTGAAAATTCAAGGCACCAACAACACAAATTGAGTCCAAACAAACACAATCCAAATGGTGTTTGGGGTTGAATTAAGCTTGAGCTGTTGCAGCTTCCTTGGACATCTGTTGGTGCAGAAATCAATCAATTGGTGCTAACCTACAATCAATCAATAATGTTAAAGTGGCCAAAGCAATTGAAAATTCAAGGCACCAACAACACAAATTGAGTCCAAACAAACTCATTCCAAATGGTGTTTGGGGTTGAATTAAGCTTGAGCTGTTGCAGCTTCCTTGGACATCTGTTGGTGCAGAAATCAATCAGTTGCTGCTGACCTACAATCAATCTATGATGTTAAAGTGACCAAAGCAATTGAAAATTCAAGGCACCAACAACACAAATTGAGTCCAAACAAACTCATTCCAAATGGTGTTTGGGGTTGAATTAAGCTTGAGCTGTTGCAGCTTCCTTCGACATCTGTGGGGGCAGAAATCAATCAGTTGGTGCTGACCAACAATCAATCAATGATGTTAAAGTGGCCAAAGCAATTGGAAATTCAAGGCACCAACAACACAAATTGAGTCCAAACAAACTCATTCCAAATGGTGTTTGGGGTTGAATTAAGCTTGAGCTGTTGCAGCTTCCTTCGACATCTGTGGGGGCAGAAATCAATCAGTTGGCACTGCATTACTATCAATCAGTGTTGTGTAAGTGGCCAAAGTATTTGACAATTCGAGGCTACAACAACACTAATTGAGTCCAAACAAAGTAATCCAAATGGTGTTTGGGGTTGAATTAAGCTTGAGCTTATGCAGCTTCCTTGGACATCTGTTGGTGCAGAAATCAATCAGTTGGTGCTGACCTACAATCAATCAATGATGTTAAAGTGGCCAAAGCAATTGAAAATTCAAGGCACCAACAACACAAATTGAGTCCAAACAAACTCATTCCAAATGGTGTTTGAGGTTGAATTAAGCTTGAGCTGTTGCAGCTTCCTTTGACATCTGTTGGTGCAGAAATCAATCAGTTGGTGCTGACCTACAATCAATCAATGATGTTAAAGTGGCCAAAGCAATTGAAAATTCAAGGCAACAACAACACAAATTGAGTCCAAACAAACTCATTCCAAATGGTGTTTGGGGTTGAATTAAGCTTGAGCTGTTGCAGCTTCCTTCGACATCTGTGGGGGCAGAAATCAATCAGTTGGTGCTGACCTACAATCAATCAATGATGTTAAAGTGGCCAAAGCAATTGAAAATTCAAGGCACCAACAACACAAATTGAGTCCAAACAAACTCATTCCAAATGGTGTTTGGGGTTGAATTAAGCTTGAGCTGTTGCAGCTTCCTTCGACATCTGTGGGGGCAGAAATCAATCAGTTGGTGCTGACCTACAATCAATCAATGATGTTAAAGTGGCCAAAGCAATTGAAAATTCAAGGCACCAACAACACAAATTGAGTCCAAACAAACTCATTCCAAATGGTGTTTGGGGTTGAATTAAGCTTGAGCTGTTGCAGCTTCCTTCGACACCTGTGGGGGCAGAAATCAATCAGTTGGTGCTGACCTACAATCAATCAATGATGTTAAAGTGGCCAAAGCAATTGGAAATTCAAGGCACCAACAACACAAATTGAGTCCAAACAAACTCATTCCAAATGGTGTTTGGGGTTGAATTAAGCTTGAGCTGTTGCAGCTTCCTTCGACATCTGTGGGGGCTGAAATCAATCAGTTGGCACTGCATTACTATCAATCAGTGTTGTGTAAGTGGCCAAAGCATTTGACAATTCGAGGCACCAACAACACTAATTGAGTCCAAACAAAGTAATCCAAATGGTGTTTGGGGTTGAATTAAGCTTGAGCTTATGCAGCTTCCTTGGACATCTGTTGGTGCAGAAATCAATCAGTTGGTGCTGACCTACAATCAATCAATGATGTTAAAGTGGCCAAAGCAATTGAAAATTCAAGGCAACAACAACACAAATTGAGTCCAAACAAACTCATTCCAAATGGTGTTTGGGGTTGAATTAAGCTTGAGCTGTTGCAGCTTCCTTCGACATCTGTGGGGGCAGAAATCAATCAGTTGGTGCTGACCTACAATCAATCAATGATGTTACAGTGGCCAAAGCAATTGAAAATTCAAGGCACCAACAACACAAATTGAGTCCAAACAAACTCATTCCAAATGGTGTTTGGGGTTGAATTAAGCTTGAGCTGTTGCAGCTTCCTTCGACATCTGTGGGGGCAGAAATCAATCAGTTGGTGCTGACCTACAATCAATCAAGGATGTTAAAGTGGCCAAAGCAATTAAAAATTCAAGGCACCAACAACACAAATTGAGTCCAAACAAACTCATTCCAAATGGTGTTTGGGGTTGAATTAAGCTTGAGCTGTTGCAGCTTCCTTCGACATCTGTGGGGGCAGAAATCAATCAGTTGGTGTTGACCTACAATCAATCAATGATGTTAAAGTGGCCAAAGCAATTGGAAATTCAAGGCACCAACAACACAAATTGAGTCCAAACAAACTCATTCCAAATGGTGTTTGGGGTTGAATTAAGCTTGAGCTGTTGCAGCTTCCTTCGACATCTGTGGGGGCTGAAATCAATCAGTTGGCACTGCATTACTCTCAATCAGTGTTGTGTAAGTGGCCAAAGCATTTGACAATTCGAGGCACCAACAACACTAATTGAGTCCAAACAAAGTAATCCAAATGGTGTTTGGGGTTGAATTAAGCTTGAGCTTATGCAGCTTCCTTCGACATCTGTGGGGGCAGAAATCAATCAGTGTTGTGTAAGTGGCCAAAGCATTTGACAATTCGAGGCACCAACAACACAAATTGAGTCCAAACAAACTCATTCCAAATGGTGTTTGGGGTTGAATTAAGCTTGAGCTTTTGCAGCTTCCTTCGACATCTGTGGGGGCAGAAATCAATCAGTTGGCACTGCATTACTATCAATCAGTGTTGTGTAAGTGGCCAAAGCATTTGACGATTCGAGGCACCAACAACACAAATTGAGTGCAAACAGACTCATTCCAAATGGTGTTTGGGGTTGAATTAAGCTTGAGCTGTTGCAGCTTCCTTCGACATCTGTGGGGGCAGAAATCAATCAGTTGGCACTGCATTACTATCGATCAGTGTTGTGTAAGTGGCCAAAGCATTTAACAATTCGAGGCACCAACAACACTAATTGAGTCCAAACAAAAGTCATTCCAAATGGTGTTTGGGGTTGAATTAAACTTGAGCTGTTGCAGCTTCCTTGGACATCTGTGTGGGCAGAAATCAATTAGTTGGTGCTGACCTACAATCAATCAATGATGTTAAAGTGGCCAAAGCAATTGAAAATTCAAGGCACCAACAACACAAATTGAGTCCAAACAAACACAATCCAAATGGTGTTTGGGGTTGAATTAAGCTTGAGCTGTTGCAGCTTCCTTGGACATCTGTTGGTGCAGAAATCAATCAATTGGTGCTGACCTACAATCAATCAATGATGTTAAAGTGGCCAAAGCAATTGAAAATTCAAGGCACCAACAACACAAATTGAGTCCAAACAAACTCATTCCAAATGGTGTTTGGGGTTGAATTAAGCTTGAGCTGTTGCAGCTTCCTTGGACATCTGTTGGTGCAGAAATCAATCAGTTGCTGCTGACCTACAATCAATCTATGATGTTAAAGTGACCAAAGCAATTGAAAATTCAAGGCACCAACAACACAAATTGAGTCCAAACAAACTCATTCCAAATGGTGTTTGGGGTTGAATTAAGCTTGAGCTGTTGCAGCTTCCTTGGACATCTGTTGGTGCAGAAATCAATCAGTTGGTGCTGACCTACAATCAATCTATGATGTTAAAGTGGCCAAAGCAATTGAAAATTCAAGGCACCAACAACACAAATTGAGTCCAAACAAACTCATTCCAAATGGTGTTTGGGGTTGAATTAAGCTTGAGCTGTTGCAGCTTCCTTCGACATCTGTGGGGGCAGAAATCAATCAGTTGGTGCTGACCTACAATCAATCAATGATGTTAAAGTGGCCAAAGCAATTAAAAATTCAAGGCACCAACAACACAAATTGAGTCCAAACAAACTCATTCCAAATGGTGTTTGGGGTTGAATTAAGCTTGAGCTGTTGCAGCTTCCTTCGACATCTAAGGGGGCAGAAATCAATCAGTTGGTGCTGACCTACAATCAATCAATGATGTTAAAGTGGCCAAAGCAATTGGAAATTCAAGGCACCAACAACACTAATTGAGTCCAAACAAACTCATTCAAAATGGTGTTTGGGGTTGAATTAAGCTTGAGCTGTTGCAGCTTCCTTCGACATCTGTGGGGGCTGAAATCAATCAGTTGGCACTGCATTACTATCAATCAGTGTTGTGTAAGTGGCCAAAGCATTTGACAATTCGAGGCACCAACAACACTAATTGAGTCCAAACAAAGTAATCCAAATGGTGTTTGGGGTTGAATTAAGCTTGAGCTTATGCAGCTTCCTTGGACATCTGTTGGTGCAGAAATCAATCAGTTGGTGCTGACCTACAATCAATCAATGATGTTAAAGTGGCCAAAGCAATTGAAAATTCAAGGCACCAACAACACAAATTGAGTCCAAACAAACTCATTCCAAATGGTGTTTGGGATTGAATTAAGCTTGAGCTGTTGCAGCTTCCTTGGACATCTGTTGGTGCAGAAATCAATCAGTTGGTGCTGACCTACAATCAATCAATGATGTTAAAGTGGCCAAAGCAATTGAAAATTCAAGGCAACAACAACACAAATTGAGTCCAAACAAACTCATTCCAAATGGTGTTTGGGGTTGAATTAAGCTTGAGCTGTTGCAGCTTCCTTCGACATCTGTGGGGGCAGAAATCAATCATTTGGTGCTGACCTACAATCAATCAATGATGTTACAGTGGCCAAAGCAATTGAAAATTCAAGGCACCAACAACACAAATTGAGTCCAAACAAACTCATTCCAAATGGTGTTTGGGGTTGAATTAAGCTTGAGCTGTTGCAGCTTCCTTGGACATGTGTTGGTGCAGAAATCAATCAGTTGGTGCTGACCTACAATCAATCAATGATGTTACAGTGGCCAAAGCAATTGAAAATTCAAGGCACCAACAACACAAATTGAGTCCAAACAAACTCATTCCAAATGGTGTTTGGGGTTGAATTAAGCTTGAGCTGTTGCAGCTTCCTTCGACATCTGTGGGGGCAGAAATCAATCAGTTGGCACTGCATTACTATCATTCAGTGTTGTGTAAGTGGCCAAAGCATTTAACAATTCGAGGCACCAACAACACTAATTGAGTCCAAACAAAAGTCATTCCAAATGGTGTTTGGGGTTGAATTAAACTTGAGCTGTTGCAGCTTCCTTGGACACCTGTTGGTGCAGAAATCAATCAGTTGGTGCTGACCTACAATCAATCAATGATGTTAAAGTGGCCAAAGCATTTGAAAATTCAAGGCACCAACAACACTAATTGAGTCCAAACAAACTCATTCAAAATGGTGTTTGGGGTAGAATTAAGCTTGAGCTGTTGCAGCCTGCTTCGACATCTGTTGGGGCAGAAATCAATCAGCTGGTGCTGACCTACTATCAATTAGTGTTGTATAAGTGACCAAAGCAATTGAAAATTCAAGGCAACAACAACACTAATTGAGTCCAAATAATTTCATTCAAAATTGTGATTGGGTTCTAATCAAGCGTGAGCTGTTGCAGCCTGCTTCGACATCTATGGCGGCAGAAATCAATTAGTTCGTCCTGACCTACAATCAATCAGTGATGTTAAGGTGGCCAAAGCAATTGAAAATTCAAGGCATCAACAACATTAATTGAGTCCAAACAAACTCATTCCAAATGGTGTTTGGGGTCTAATCAAGCTTGAGCTGTTGCAGCCTGCTTCGACATCTGTTGGGGCAGAAATCGATCATCTGGTGCTGAATTACTATCAACCAGTGTTGTTAAAGTGGCCAAAGCATTTGAAAATTCAAGGCACCAACAACTCTAATTGAGTCCAAATAATTTCATTCAAAATCGTGATTGGGTTCTAATCAAGCGTGAGCTGTTGCAGCCTGCTTCGACATCTATGGCGGCAGAAATCAATTAGTTCGTCCTGACCTACAATCAATCAGTGATGTTAAGGTGGCCAAAGCAATTGAAAATTCAAGGCATCAACAACATTAATTGCTAGAGCAGCGTGTTTTAGTTTGCTAGTGGAGCGTGTTTTTTTTCTGGAGCAGCATCTTTTATTTTGAAAGACGAGCGTGTTTTATTTTGCTAGAGGAGCGTGTTTTATTTCGCTAGAGGAGCGTGTTTTATTTTGCTACAGGAGCATGTTTTATTTTGCCGGAGCAGCGTGTTTTATTTTGCTAGAGCAGCGTGTTTTATTTTGCTAGAGGAGCGTGTTTTATTTTGCTAGAGGAGCGTGTTTTATTTTGCTAGAGGAGCTTTGTTTTATTTTGCTAGAGGAGCTTTGTTTTATTTTGCTAGAGGAGCTTTGTTTTATTTTGCTAGAGGAGCTTTGTTTTATTTTGCTAGAGGAGCTTTGTTTTATTTTGCTAGAGGAGCTTTGTTTTATTTTGCTAGAGGAGTGTGTTTAATTTTGCCGGAGCAGCATGTTTTAATTTGCAGGAGGAATGGGTTTTTTTTTGTTACAGGAGCATGTTTTATTTTGCCAGACGAGGATGTTTTATTTTGCCAGACGAGCGTGTTTTATTTTACCAGAACATCGTGTTTTATTTTGACGGACGAGCGTGTTTTATTTTGCCGGAACATCGTGTTTTATTTTGCCAGAACATCGTATTTTATTTTGCCAGAACAGCGTGTTTTATATTGCTAGAGGAGCGTGTATTATTTTGTCGGAGCAGCGTGTTTTATTAAGCCGGAGCAGCGTGTTTTATTTTGCTAGAGGAGAGTGTTTTAATTTGCAGGAGGGATGGGTTTTATTTTGTTACAGGAGCATGTTTTATTTTGCCAGACAAGGGTGTTTTATAATGCCAGACGAGCGTGTTTTATTTTGGTAGTAGAGCGTGATTTATTTTGCTATAGGAGCGTGTTTTATTTTGCCAGAACAGCGTGTTTTATGTTGCTAGAGGAGCATGTTTTATTTTGCCAGAACAGCGTGTTTCATTTTGCTAGAGCAGCGTGTTTTATTTTGCTAGAGGAGCGTGTTTTATTTTGCTAGAGGAGCGTGTTTTATTTTGCTAGAGGAGCGTGTTTTATTTTGCTAGAGGAGCGTGTTTTATTTTGCTAGAGGAGCGTGTTTTATTTTGCTAGAGGAGCTTTGTTTTATTTTGCTAGAGGAGCTTTGTTTTATTTTGCTAGAGGAGCTTTGTTTTATTTTGCTAGAGGAGCTTTGTTTTATTTTGCTAGAGGAGCTTTGTTTTATTTTGCTAGAGGAGCTTTGTTTTATTTTGCTAGAGGAGTGTGTTTAATTTTGCCGGAGCAGCATGTTTTAATTTGCAGGAGGAATGGGTTTTTTTTTGTTACAGGAGCATGTTTTATTTTGCCAGACGAGGATGTTTTATTTTGCCAGACGAGCGTGTTTTATTTTGCCAGAACATCGTGTTTTATTTTGACGGACGAGCGTGTTTTATTTTGCCAGAACATCGTGTTTTATTTTGCCAGAACATCGTATTTTATTTTGCCAGAACAGCGTGTTTTATATTGCTAGAGGAGCGTGTATTATTTTGTCGGAGCAGCGTGTTTTATTAAGCCGGAGCAGCGTGTTTTATTTTGCTAGAGGAGAGTGTTTTAATTTGCAGGAGGGATGGGTTTTATTTTGTTACAGGAGCATGTTTTATTTTGCCAGACAAGGGTGTTTTATAATGCCAGACGAGCGTGTTTTATTTTGGTAGTAGAGCGTGATTTATTTTGCTATAGGAGCGTGTTTTATTTTGCCAGAACAGCGTGTTTTATGTTGCTAGAGGAGCATGTTTTATTTTGCCAGAACAGCGTGTTTCATTTTGCTAGAGGAGCGTGTTTTATTTTGCTAGAGGAGCGTGTTTTATTTTGCTAGAGGAGCATATTTTAATTTGCAGGAGGGGCGGGTTTTATTTTGCTATAGGAGCGTGTTTTATTTTGCCAGATCAGCGTGTTTTATTTTCCTAGAGGAGCATGTTTTATTTTGTCAATGCAGCGTGTTTTATTTTCCTAGAGGAGCATGTTTCATTTTGCTACAGGAGCATGTTTAATTTTACCAGACGAGCGTGTTTTATTTTGCCAGACGAGGATGTTTTATTTTGCCAGACGAGCGTATTTTATTTTGCCAGAACATCGTGTTTTATTTTGCTACAGGAGCATGTTTTATTTTGCCGGAGCAGCGTGCTTTATTTTGCTAGAGCAGCGTGTTTTATTTTGCTAGAGGAGCGTGTTTTATTTTGCTAGAGGAGCGTGTTTTATTTTGTTAGAGGAGCTTTGTTTTATTTTGCTAGAGGAGCTTTGTTTTATTTTGCTAGAGGAGCTTTGTTTTATTTTGCTAGAGGAGTGTGTTTAATTTTGCCGGAGCAGCATGTTTTAATTTGCAGGAGGAATGGGTTTTTTTTGTTACAGGAGCATGTTTTATTTTGCCAGACGAGGATGTTTTATTTTGCCAGACGAGGATGTTTTATTTTGCCAGACGAGCGTGTTTTATTTTGCCAGAACATCGTGTTTTATTTTGCCAGAACATCGTATTTTATTTTGCCAGAACAGCGTGTTTTATATTGCTAGAGGAGCGTGTTTTATTTTGTCGGAGCAGCGTGTTTTATTAAGCCGGAGCAGCGTGTTTTATTTTGCTAGAGGAGAGTGTTTTAATTTGCAGGAGGGATGGGTTTTATTTTGTTACAGGAGCATGTTTTATTATGCCAGACAAGGGTGTTTTATTTTGCCAGACGAGCGTGTTTTATTTTGCTGGAGGAGCATGCTTTATTTTGCCAGACAAGCGTGTTTTATTTTTCGAGAATAGCGTGTTTTATTTTGCTAGTAGAGCGTTTTTTATTTTGCTAGAGGAGCGTGTTTTATTTTGCCAGATCAGCGTGTTTTATTTTGCTAGAGAAGCATGTTTTATTTTGCCGGAGCAGCGTGTTTTATGTTGCTAGAGGATCATGTTTCATTTTGCTACAGGAGCATGTTTAATTTTGCCAAACGAGCGTGTTTTATGTTGCTAGAGGAGCATGTTTCATTTTGCTACAGGAGCGTTTTTTATTTTGCTAGTAGAGCGTTTTTTATTTTGCTAGAGGAGCGTGTTTTATTTTGCCAGATCAGCGTGTTTTATTTTGCTAGAGAAGCATGTTTTATTTTGCCGGAGCAGCGTGTTTTATGTTGCTAGAGGAGCATGTTTCATTTTGCTACAGGAGCATGTTTAATTTTGCCAGACGAGCGTGTGATACATAATATACTTACGTACCATGGAGGGTTACAATGTGAGGATGGTGGATGGAATGATGGTAGTGAAGAGTGAGCATCCAGCTCACTTGAGATATTAAACCATACTGTTCCTTTATTGATGGATGTAAGCTTCTTATATAGGCGCTGGAAAAAATAGCTTGTCCCCAAGCTATATTTACAAGGTATAAAAACATAGAAAACATTTTGTAATCATGATTGCAAGTCCTTGAGTTGTGGGTGATGGGATTATTGCAAAATTAACAAAGAGAATTGTAACATCTTTGAACAGAACAGTGCTTTACAATTAATACATACAATCAAAGTAATACTGTATATATACTTGTGTGTGTATCAATAATAGCTGGGAATTCACCACGAGGACGAGGTTAAAGCTTGTCCTCAAGTAGGCCACTGCAACAATGCATTTGAAAGTAGGCCAGCAAGCAAGGAAAAAGATTATGTGACTATTCCGCTTGCATGGTTAACAAATTTTTTACAAGGATAAACATATATATTCCAATGAGGGTAGAAGAGAAAAGATGAAGACTTTCGCTTTTCCATATGCGGATGAATTGTTAGAAGGCAACATACTATCCCGTCAATGTTTGTTGGTATAACAGATGTTACAATTCCATTCCAAATTAAGAATTTTGGAGATAGTAGCTCCAGAATTCAGGTTTCCGAAATGCCAATATATTTTTCAAATTAAAATTGCCAATGAGCAGCGTAAATGAACAGCACGGCAGAACGCCAAGATGAAAAAGAGCTTGTTCAATCCACAAAAAAAATGAAGGCCTGGTCGGAAGATTGGGAAGTATTTGGAATTTAATTGGATTGCAGATCTCCGGTGTACTCAACGGTGCGGCTAACGGTGGGAGGTCGGTGGCAACTGTTCACGTGGGCCGCTAGCTAGGCGGGTGCACGTCTGGAACTGAGGCGGCGAGTGTCCGGCGTCTCCGGGCGTAGGTAGGCGGAATCTTCCGAATAAATTCGCAAATAACTCACAAAACACCTTGCAGAATTCATCATTCTGGTGGATTGCCACAAGACTTGATGACTTTTCGGGGTGGTAGGAATATTTACTACTGATCCTCACGTAACCACGGGTTCCAAAAAGATTTCCTAACTTAGAAGTAGGAAAGATCCCGGTTGAGCCCCCAGATGATACATAATATACTTATGTACCATGGTAGGGTTACAATGTGAGGATGGTGGATGGAATGATGGTAGTGAAGAGTGAGCATCTAGCTCACTTGAGATATTAAACCATACTGTTCCTTTATTGATGGATGTAAGCTTCTTATATAGGCAAAGTGAAGGGGAGAATATGTTCGTATCACGTGTTTTATTTTGCTAGAGCAGCGTGTTTTATTTTGCTGGAGCAGCGTGTTTTATTTTGCCGGAGCAACGTGTTTTATTTTGCGATAACAGTGTGTTTTGTTTTGCTTGAGCAGCGTGTTTTATTTTGCTAGTGGAGCGTGTTTTTTTTCTGGAGCAGCATGTTTTATTTTGCCAGACGAGCGTATTTTGTTTTGCTAGAGGAGCGTGTTTTATTTCGCTAGAGGAGCGTGTTTTATTTTGCTAGAGGAGCATGTTTCATTTTGCTACAGGAGCTTGTTTAATTTTGCCAGACGAGCGTGTTTTATTTTGCCAGAACAGCGTGTTTTATTTTGCCAGAACAGCGTGTTTTATTTTGCTGGAGGAGCGTGTTTTAATGTGCAGGAGGAGTGGGTTTTATTTTGTTACAGGAGCTTGTATTATTATGCCAAACGAGCGTGTTTGATTTTGCTAGACGAGCGTGTTTTATTTTGCTAGAGGAGCGTGTTTTATTTTGCTGGAGCAACGTGTTTTATTTTGCTAGAGCAGCGTGTTTTATTTTGCTGGAGCAACGTGTTTTATTTTGCGATAACAGCGTGTTTTGTTTTGCTAGAGCAGCGTGTTTTATTTTGCTAGTGGAGCCTGTTTTTTTTCTGGAGCAGCATGTTTTATTTTGCCAGACTAGCGTGTTTTATTTTGCTAGAGGAGCGTGTTTTATTTCGCTAGAGGAGCGTGTTTTATTTTGCTAGAGGAGCGTGTTTTATATTGCCGGAGCAGCGTGTTTTATTTTGCTAGAGGAGCGTGTTTTGTATTGCTAGAGAAGCGTGTTTTATTTTGCTAGAGGAGCCTGTTTTATTTTGCTAGGCGAGCGTGTTTTATTTTGCAGGAACAGCGTGTTGTAATTTGCTTGAGTAGCGTGTTTTATTTTGCCGGAGCTGCTTGTTTTATTTTGCTAGAGGAGCGTATTTATTTTGCAGCAGTGTGTTTAATTTTGCAGGAACAGCGTGTTGTAATTTGCTGGAGCAACGTGTTTTATTTTGCGATAACAGCGTGTTTTGTTTTGCTAGAGCAGCGTGTTTTATTTTGCTAGTGGAGCCTGTTTTTTTTCTGGAGCAGCATGTTTTATTTTGCCAGACGAGCGTGTTTTATTTTGCTAGAGGAGCGTGTTTTATTTCGCTAGAGGAGCGTGTTTTATTTTGCTAGAGGAGCGTGTTTTATATTGCCGGAGCAGCGTGTTTTATTTTGCTAGAGGAGCGTGTTTTGTATTGCTAGAGAAGCGTGTTTTATTTTGCTAGAGGAGCCTGTTTTATTTTGCTAGGCGAGCGTGTTTTATTTTGCAGGAACAGCGTGTTGTAATTTGCTTGAGTAGCGTGTTTTATTTTGCCGGAGCTGCTTGTTTTATTTTGCT
The DNA here is from genome assembly GCA_906901655.1 of Sminthurides aquaticus. Classification (NCBI taxonomy): domain Eukaryota; kingdom Metazoa; phylum Arthropoda; class Collembola; order Symphypleona; family Sminthurididae; genus Sminthurides; species Sminthurides aquaticus. The sequence continues at coordinate 21,230 of CAJQTT010000026.1, read as the reverse complement.
AGAGGAGCGTATTTATTTTGCAGCAGTGTGTTTAATTTTGCAGGAACAGCGTGTTGTAATTTGCTTGAGTAGCGTGTTTTATTTTGCCGGAGCTGCTTGTTTTATTTTGCTAGAGGAGCGTATTTATTTTGCAGCAGTGTGTTTTATTTTGCTAGGGGAGCGTGTTTTAATTTGCTGGAGGAGTGGGTTTTAATTTGCTGGAGGAGTGGGTTTGATTTTGCTGCAGGAGCATTTTTTATTTTGCCGCTATTTGGTTGTTTGGGCCGGGCCTTTTTTGCGCTGGCCCTGCCCGGATTTCTGGGGGGGGTTTTGGCCCGCCCATATTTGCGCTGGCCCGATGTTTTCGGAGAGTGTTGTTTAGGCCGGGATGTTTTTAGGGCTGACCCATTTCTGGCATGTGGGTTATTCGGATAGCCGGGTTGTTTTTAGGGAGAGCTTTTTGGAGCGGTGGATTTTGTGTTGGTCCGGGTTTTTTTGTTTTGGGCCGGCTATGTCTCTGGGCCTGGATGTTTCAAAGGCCGGAGTATTTTTCGGGCCTGCCCGTTTGAGGCCATTTTTAAGTTATATTTATTCCGGCCCATGTTTAGCCGTTTATGGCCTGCCCATTTTAGGCAGGCCCGTTTTAGGCCGGTCCACTTTAGGCCGTTTTTAGGCTTGCCCGGTTGAGGCCATTTCCAGATTATATTAAGGCCCGCCCAATTTTGGCTGTTAAAGGCCAGCACGTTTGAGGCCGTTTTTAGGCCGGAACGTTAGGGAATTTTTAGGCCATTTTAGGCCGGCCCATTCTAAACCATTTCTAGGCCGGCCCCTGTAAGGCATTTTTAGGCCATTTTTAAGCCGGACCGTGTTAGGTCATTGTTAGACCGTCTGTAGGCTTGCCCGTTGTAAACCATTTTTGGCCGTTTTTAGGCCGGTCCGTTTAAGATTATTTTTTAGGCCGGCCTGTTTTGGCACGTTTTAGACCGACTAGTTTTAGGCCATTTCAAGGCCGGCCCGTTTCAGGTCATTTTGGGCCGTTTTTAGAACGGCCCGTTGATGATGATTTAATAGGCCGGTCCGTTTTAGAGCTGACCGTGGAGACTGCCATGGAGATTGAGTAGCACATTGTGCAAGTCTGTTAACAAGTACGGAGAACAAGAAAAAATGAGAGAAGAAAGGTTGGCCATTAAAGATCGAGCAGATGAAAATCTCTCAGTGTTTTAAATTGCATAATTTACTTAATTGTAACAACATGGCAGTGTTTCTATACTTAAGAAAAAATTGGTAGCCCCCCGATAAATCACCACCCACCCGCTGGCTGTGGGAAAGCTAGAGGGAGTTGCTAGGTAGAGAGAGGAGGAGGAATTCAAATAAGAGCCGGCATTTTTGGTGAAGAAAGCAATATTGGGGGAGGCTTTCTTGCTAAACAGTATACTAGTGAGTTGTTTGGTGCTATCGCAACCAAACAATCCTTCATTTAACAATGGCGCATGTACTAGACTGCCGACACCCGAGAACATTTTTAATTCATTTTTTGGGCGAAAATTAAATAAATTAACTAAAGCAAATAATGATAATCTTTAACACGTCCAAGCTAAGGTTTAAATCAGCACCAATGCTGTGTGTAGGAAATAGTTATCGTTACAGTTGCTATGGAAGTTCATATTCAAACATTCAACTTATCGATTACACTAACAAACTACCTATTACTTAAAGTTACTGCCAAATATGTAATCATTCAGCCTCTTGCAATCATTCTCATCACATGTGTTTCTTTCAAATCCTATTAAATTCATCTCTTTCTCTCAAACCTGCTTTCAAGTTACTGTAACTCTTCACTGTGCTTACAATTTGCAATATATTGCCTCGAAAATGAGGCGTTAAAAACTAGTCGTAAGTAAAAATAACTAAGAAAAATAATGCATTCTGAATGACATGCAAACAAACAAGAACTGCACAATTATTGAAAAAGTGCCCAGGCTTTCTAAACGGGTTAATAATTACTGCCAAAATCAAATAATACCGGGCTAAGGCAATCAAAATCAGATTGATGCGTTTCAAAGCAGCGAAAATCCGATAGGGTGGTTTTAGGGAAGCTAAAAAGTAAGAAAGCTATTTGGGAGGCAGTCATAATTAAATGAAGCAGTTGAGGGAGTCAAATCACATGAAACCGTTTTGAGCCAGCAAAAATCACATAGGCCAGTGACTAAGGCAGTCAAAATCAGGTGGTGCCGTGTTGTAATAGCCAAAATCAAGTAAAGCCATTTTGGTGCAGTCAAAATCACATGCATCCGCTTTAAGACAGCCAAAATCAGATAAAGCTGTTTTGAGGCAGCCAAAATCAGATTAAGCTGTTTTGCGGCACCTTAAATCAGAATAAGGAGTTTTGAGGCAGCCAAAATCAGAATAAGATGTTTTGAAGCCTCCAAAATCAGATTAAGCTGGTTTGAAGCAGCAAAAATCAGATTAAGCTGTTTTGAGGCAGCCAAAATCAAAATAACCTGTTTGGTGGCAGCCAAATCAGAATAACCTGTTTGCTGGCAGCCAAAATCAGATTAAGCTGTTTTTAGGCAGTCAAAATCAGGTAGAGCCGTTTTGTGGCAGCGAAAATAAAATGAAGCCATTTTCGTGCAGCCAAAATCCGATACGGTGAATTAAGTGTAGCCAAAAAGAAAGAAAGCTATTTTGAGGCAGTAAAAATGAAATGAAGTAATTTTGAGAGAGTAAAATCAGATGAAGCCGTTTTGAGCCAGCCATAATCACATAGGCCGGGGACTAAGGCAGTCAAAGTCAGGTGGTGCCGTATTTTGGTAGCCTAAATCAAATGCAGCCTTTTTGGTGAGGCCAAAATCAGAATAAGCTGTTTTGAGGCAGCCAAAATCAGAATAAGCTGTTTTGAAGCGGCCAAAATCAGAATAAGCTGTTTTGAAGCGGCCAAAATCAGAATAAGCTGTTTTGAAGCAGCCAAAATCAGATTAAGCTGTTTTGAGGCAGCCAAAATCAGGTAGATCCGTTTTGAGGCAGCCAAAATCAAATGAAGCCATTTTCGTGCAGCTAAAATCTTTTGGGTGGTTTGAGTGTAGCCAAAAAGAAAGAAAGCTATTTCGGGGCAGTTAAAATGAAATGAAGTAATTTTGAGAGAGTCAAATCAGGTTTAGCTGTTTTGAGGCAGTCAAAAACCAGGTGCAACCGATTTGACGCATTCAAACGCAGATAAAATTGTTTTGAGGCAGCCCAAATCCCAATAAGCTGTGTTTAGGCAGCCAAAATCAGATTTAGCTGTTTTGAGGTAGTCAAAATCAGATGAAGTCGTTTTGAGGAAGCCAAACTCAGAATTAGCAGTTAAACATCTAAATCAAAAACCGATACGTATCAGAATGGCTGTATCAAAACGATTCAATCCGATTCTGACAGTCTTAAAACGGTTGAATCTGATTTTGACAATATGAAAACTGGTAAACCCGGTTTTGATTGCATCAAGACGGGTGAATCTGATTTTGGCTGTATGAAAACGGGTTAATCTGATTTTGGCTGTATCAAAACGGGTTCGTACGATTCTGACCCCTAACAAAACGGCCCAATACGGTTTTGACGGCATCAAAACTGGTCACTCTGATTTTGACTGGGCCAAAGCTGGTAAATCCGATTTTGATTGCATGAAAAAGTATTAAGTTTATTTTGCTGCATCAAAATATCGGTAGCTGATTTTAGTGGGTTAAATCTAATCTGAAGTTAAATGTGTCTACATTATTACGGCTGTATCCAATTTAAAACTTTTAAAAAAATTAATTAACTTTAAATGGATATTAACAATGTTACTTTATGTAACTGCAGCGAAACTTAAATCGACAATTTTACAGCGGGATAAGTGGCTCAGGACAGTTTCAAAACGTGAAAGGGGGATGTTAGCGCATAGTTATGTTTTAAGACATTTAAGTGCAAGTTTTTACATAGGTTTTGCCTAAGCTTTGAAAGTGGGGCTTTTTCCGAACAGTAGTTGAAATCTTTTGCGGAAGTGGGATATCTAGTTCATCCGCCATTGTTAAATGGTGGATTGTTTGGTTGCGATAGTACCAAACAACTCACTAGTATACTGTTTAGCAAGAAAGCCTCCCCCAATATTGCTTTCTTCACCAAAAATGCCCGCTCTTATTTGAATTTCCTCCTCACTACCTATGCAATTAAATAACGAGCCGCCATCTTCCTCCTCTCTCTACCTAGCAACTCCCTCTAGCTTTCTCACAGCCAGCGGGTGGGTGGTGATTTATCGGGGGGCTACCAATTTTTTCTTAAGTATAGAAGCACTGCCATGTTCTAACTTCTGGCTGCTAATAAACCTAGGTTCGAGACGGGATTAAGGGCAGTACTTGAGAGCTTATTATCAACCTGACCTTACAACTCATTGAAGCACAGGGAAGTTTTTGGTTGCTGTTTAACCCTGGGCCAAGCTTGAGCAGGGGAAACAGCTAGTGTTTAAAGAGTGAGAAAAATTGATGTGTAGATTATTTACGAGATTCTTAAAATATTTTCTTGCCGAACGTGACAACCGCTTTTTGGGCCGGTCCTTTTTTGGGCTGGAATTTTTTTGGGCCGGCCCGTATTTGAGGTCAGGGGTGTTGTTTTGGGCGGCCCACTTTTCCACTAGTCTGCCCGGCTTTGTGAGCAGTCGTGTTGTTTGGGCCGGCCCTTCTTTGCACTGGCCCTACCCGGCTTTCTGGGCAGGGGTGTTGTTTGGGCTGTCCTATATTTGCGCTCGCCCGACTTTGTGTGAGTGTTATTTGGAACGGGTTTTTTCCAGGCTGGCCCTTATTCTGGGCCGGGATGTTTGTTGGGCTGGCCCATTTTTGGGACGAGGGTTCTTTCGATGGCCGGGTTGTTTTAAGGGCGTGTTGTTTAGGACCGGTGGATTTTGTTTTGGGTCTGTTTTTTTGATACAGAGGGATTTTTGGGCCGGGTTGTTTTTTAGGCCGAGAAAGGTTTTGGGCCGGGAATTTTCCCGTGCCCGGATGTTTTAAGGGCCGGCCCTTTTACGAGGGTCGGAGTATTTCTTGCGCCGGATTATTTTTCTGGTCGGCCCGTTTTAGGCCGTTTTCGCGCCTGCCCGTTTGAGGCCATTTGCAGGTTATGTTTAGACCCGCCCATTTTTGGACATTTTATGCCAGCCCGTTTTAAGCAATTTTTGGGCAGACCCATTTAAGACCATTGTTAGGCTGGCCCGTTTTAGGCTGTTTTAAGGCAGGGACGTTTTTAGGCCGACAAGTGTAAGGGCATTTTAGGCCGTTCCGTTTGAGGTCGTTTTAGGCCGGCCCGTTTTATGTCATTTTTAGGCCGGCCCATTTTAGGTCATTTTTAGGCCGGCCCATTTTATGTCATTCTTAGGCTGGCCTGTTTTAGGTCAATTGTAGGCCGGCACGTATTAGGCCATTTTTAGGACGGCCGTTTAAGTTAATTCTTAGGCCATTTTTAGGCCATTTTAAGGCCATTTTAGGCCGGCCATTACTAGGCCATTTTTAGACCGCCCCGTATTAGGCCATTTTTAGGACGGTCCGTTAAAGTTAATTTTTAGGCCATTTTTATGCCCGCCAATTCTAGGCCATTTTTAGGCTGGCCCGTTTAAGGCCATTTTAGACCATTTTAAGGCCAGCCCGCTTGAGGTCATTAGCAGGCCATTTTTAGGCCAGCCCGTTTAAGGCCATTTTAGGCCATTTTTTAGACCGGCCATGATTAGGCCATTTTTAGGCCGGCCCGTACAAGGCCATTTTTAAGCCGGCCCGTTTTAGGCCATTTTTAGGCCACGTGGTTTAGGATAGGTTAGGACTTACTAAATATATGCGGCACTTGGTTCGATTTAGGCGACAAAATGGGTTGGTTTGGATACATTAAGGGTATTTGTGGCAATCACATTCAGAATCTCGTAAAGACTAAAAATATAGTTAACAATCTCGTAAAGAATCTCATAAAGAACCTCGTGAAGAATCTCGTTAAGAATCTCGTTAAGAATCTCGTAAAGAATCTCGTAAAGAATCTTGTGAATAATCTTGTAAAGAATCTCGTGAAGAATCTCGTAAAGAATCCCGTAAAGAATCTCGTAAACAATCTCGTAAATAATCTCGTAAAGAATCTCGTTAAGAATTTCGTAAAGAAAGTCGTAAAGAATCTCGTAAAAAATCTCGTAAAGAATTTCGAAAAGAAAGTCGTAAAGAATCCCGTAAAGAATCTCGTAAAGAAAGTCGTAAAGAAAGTCGTAAAGAATCTCGTAAAGAAAGTCGTAAACAATCTCGTAAAGAATCCCGTAAAGAATCCCGTCAAGAATCTCGTAAAGAATCTCGCAAAGAAAGTCGTAAAGAATCCCGTAAAGAATCCTGTAAAGAATCCCGTAAAGAATCTCGTAAAGAATCTCGTAAATAATCTCGTAAAGAATCTCGTAAAGAATCTCGTAAAGAATATCGTAAAGAATCTCGTAAAGAATCTCGTAAAGAATCTCGAAAAGAATCTCGTAAAGAATCTTGTAAAGTATCTCGCGAAGAATCATGTATAGAATCACGTAAAGTATGTTGTAAAGAATCTCGTAAAGAATCTCGTAAAGAATCTCGTAAAGTATCTCGTAAAGAATGTAGTAAAGAATCTCGTAAAGAATCTCGTAAAAAATCTCGTATAGGGGGTCGTATAGGAGGTCGTCGAAAGGTTCGGGATCGTCTGAAGATCCTTGAGGGGTCGCAAGGGGTCACGATTGTCACAAGGTGCTTGAAGGGTTGTTACGTTGGCAACGGTCAACTGAAGTCGCAGGGTACCGCAATTGTCGCAAGTGTCGCGAGGGGTCGTGAGGGGCACGAGGGTTTGCAAGGGTCTTAAGGGTAAACTGGAGTCGAAAGAGTCAAATGGGATCAACTGAGATCGACCCAGTCGCGAAGGTTCGCGTTCGCCAGAGACTTCTTTGTTCGCTAATGGCTCGAGGGGTTGCAGTGGTTCGTGAGGGTCGTCCGCGAGGACGGCAAGACAGCAAGGGGTCGTGAGGGGTTGCAAGAGGCGTAAGGATCAAAGGAGTCGCTAAATTGGGACGGGTCATAATGTTCGACAGAAGTCGGAATGGTCTCAATGGTTCTAACAGGTCGCAAGAGTCAACTGGGGTCAACTGGGATTACGAGGGGATGCAAGGGTCTTAAGGGTCGTAAGGGGTCGCGATGGCTAACGATGGGCAGCAATTGGCTGCGATAAGTCATGAGGGTCGCGAATGGTTAGCAAGAGTCAAGGGGTCGCAATAGTGACACGAGGTCGCGTGGGTAACAAGGCGCGAGAAGGTCGCGAGGGTCGCAAAGATTAATAGGAGTTGGATCGGAAGGGTTGCGAGGGAAGGGGTCGTGAGAGGTAGAAAGGGGTCGCGTAGGGTTTTTGGTTCGCGAGGGTCGCAATGGACGCGAGGGTCGCACTGGTCGCCAGGGTCGCACTGGTCCCAAGTCGACGCGATGGGTAGTGAGGGTTCCAAAGAGGGCTCTAGGGTGGCGGGTGTCGCGAAGGTCGCAAGGGTCGAGAGGGCATGGAGGTCGAGAGGGTAACGATCGTCGAGAATGTCCCGAGATTTGCATGTGAAGCAAGGTTCTAAAGGGTCACAACAGGTCATAAGTGTCGCTAGAGATCGCAAGTGTCACTAGCGGTCGCAAGGGTCGCAAAGGGTCATAATGCTCGCAAAGGGTCATCAGGGTCGCAAAGGGTCATCAGGGTCGCAAAAGGTCAGCAGGGGTCAAAAGGGTCATGCGTGGTCGCAAAGGGACATCAGGGGTCGCAAAGGGTCATCAGGTGTCGCAAAGGTTCAACAGGGTCGCAAATGGTCATGAGGAGTCATCAGGGTCGCCAACGGTCGCAAAGGGTCGCAAAGGGTCACAAGGGTCGGAAAGGGTTATCAGGGTGGCAAAGGGTCTTCAGGGTGGCAAGGGGTCGAAGTTCAGGTTAAGGGTCGCTAGGGATCAGTAGGGTCACGAGGGGTAACGAAGGGTCGAAAAGGGCCATAAGGGTAGCAAAGGGTCGCAGGTTAGGTTAAGGGTCACAAGGGTCGCAAAGGGTCGCAGGTTAGGTTTAGGATCGCAAAGGGTAACATCGGTCACGAGGGGTCGCAGGTGAGGTTAAGGGTCATGAGGGTCGCGAAAGGTCGTTGGTTAGGTTAAGGGTCATGAGGGTCGCGAAAGGTCGTTGGTTAGGTTAAGGGTCATGAGGGTCGCGAAAGGTCGTTGGTTAGGTTAAGGGTCATGAGGGCCACAATAGGACTTACTAAATATATGCGGCACTTGGTTCGATTTAGGTCACTACATGGGTTGGTTTGGATGCATGAAGGGTATTTGTGGCAATCACATTCAGAATCTCGTAAGACTCACGTAAAGAATGTAGTAAAGAATCTCGTAAAGAATCTCGTAAAGAATCTCGTAAAGAATCTCGTAAAGAATCATGTAAAGAATGTCGTAAAGAATCTTTTAAAGAATCTTGTTAAGAATCTTGTAAAGAATCTCGAGGGTGACAAGAGTCATCAGAGGTCGCAAAGGGGAATCATAGGTCGCAAAGGGGAATCATAGGTCGCAAAGGGTCATCAGGGGTCGCAAAGGGTCAACAGGGTTGCAAAAGGTCATCAGGGGTCGCTAAGGGTCAACAGGGTTGCAAAAGGTCATCAGGGTCGCAAAGGGACATCAGGGTCGCAAACGATATTAGGGGTCGCAAAGGGTCATCAGGGGTCGCAAAGGGTCATCAGTGGTCACAAGGGTCAGCATGGGTCACAAGGGTCATCAGGATCGCAAAGGGTCATCAGGGTCGCAAAAGGTCTTCAGGGGTCTCAAAGGGTCATCAGGGTCGCAAAGGGTTGCAAAGGGTCGTCAGGGGTCACAAGGGTCGCAAACGGTCATAAGGGTCGAAACTGGTTGCAAGGGTTCAGAAGGGTCGCAAAGGGTTATCAGGGTCGCAAAGGGTCACCAGGGTTTGCAAAGGGTCGGAAGGGGTCATAAGGGTCGGAAAGGGTCTTAAGGGTCGCAAGGGGTAATAAGGGTCGCAAGGGGTCATAAGGATCGCAAGGGGTAATAAGGGTCGCAAGGGGTCGCAAGGAGTCATAAGAGTCGCAAACGGTCGCAGATTAGGTTAAGTGTCATAAGGGTAATCAGGGGTAATCAGGGGTGAGCAGGGATCACAGGGGTGGGCAGAGTTCACAGGGGTCACCAGAGGTCACAGGGGTCACCAGAGGTCACAGGGGTCACGAGGTTTGGACCTACAAATTATGTGCGAGTGATAGGTTGCTACAGGGTAGGTTGCCCTAGGCTGGTTAGCTCACAAGGGAGGATATGCGTTGAGAATGAATCTAGAAAACCTAATTAAAACCTAAATTAAAACCTACCTGAAAACCTATCTGAAAACCTACCTGAAATCCTATCTGAAAACCTATCGGAAATCCTATCTGAAAACCTATTTGAAAACCTACCTGAAATCACATCTGAAAACCTATCTGAAACGTTCTTGAAAATGTGATTTGAAACCTGACTTTTCATATTTAGGTTTTCATACAGATTTTGGCGCAGGTTTTTCCAACGGTTCCAAAACATTGGTTTCTGCTACAGTCTTGCTCGGATTCCCGTTCTGGTCACATTTTGACATTTCTTTCTGCAAGTATTTATAAATGTGATAACCTGCCTGATTTCATTTCCGAAAACCTAAATGAAAACCTATGTGAAAGTATTTCTGCAAACGCATTAGGAAACATATGTTGGAAACAAAAATAAGAAAACGATCATCAAAGCCATCAGGAATACCAATTCAAGATGTCTTTGTTAGCAGAAACGTGTAAAAAACTTGATGGAAAGCGTTTTCGCAACAAACTTTTAAAACCTTTGAGTCGAAAAATCGAAATTCTACTACAAAGTCTTCATGAAAACCTATTTCAAAACCTTAGTGAAAAATACTTCAAAACCTCAACGAAAACTTATTACAAACCTTATGGAAAACCAATTGCAAAACCTACTTTTAAATGTTATTGTGAATCAACTTCAAAATGTGCTTTCAAATACTATTGATACATGCTTCAAAACTTACTTCAAAACCTTAATGAAAACCCAGTACAAAACCCTAATGAAAACCTCAGTCAAAACCTTAATGAAAGCCTACTTCAAAACCTTGATAAAACCCTACTTCAATACCTGGATAAAACCTACTTCAATACCTGGATGAAAATCTACTTCAATTCCTGGATGAAAACCTACTTCAGTACCTGGATGAAAACTTACTTCAATACCTGAATGATAACCTACTTCAATACTTTATTGAAAACTACGCAAGTGTACCTGAGGGAATCCTCCTGATAACCATCCTAAAACCCGCAGGATCCTTTCCCAGAAACTATCCCAGAAACTATCCCAGAAAATATCCCAGGAACTATCTCAGAAACTAGTAACTATGTGTTTATAAGGCTGAGTTGGGCCGGGTTAGGTGGATTTGGGCTGGAAACTATCCTAGACACTATCCCAGCAATTATACTAGAAACTATCCCAGAACCTGTTCCAGAAACTATCCCAGAACCTGTTCCAGAAACTATCCCAGAACCTGTTCCAGAAACTATCCCAGAACCTGTTCCAGAAACTATCCCATAACCTGTTCCAGAAACTATCCCATAACCTGTTCCAGAAACTATCCCAGAACCTGTTCAAGAAACTATCCCAGAACCTGTTCAATAAACGACAAAGGGTACCAAAGGGGTGAAGGCTTTAGTTATTCTGCATGCATCTTGAATGCAGTAGTTAGAACTGCAGTTATGTCATGAATCCCCTTACAAAAGCAATAAATTCAATAGCAGCAGCTAAGAATCGAACCCGTGCCTCTTTGTGGCTCCGTCTGTAATGCAGATCGCTCTACCTACTGAGCTACGGCTTGCCTACCCTACAGAGCGTGAGGTAGACGCTTGCTGCATGCATAAAGTGTGTGATTTCCCACGGATATGCGAAGAAATTATCTTTTATAAATTTTAAATCAGTGATCACTGAAGTAATCACACTGAAACTAAGCAGGTTTCTTCCATAACGTATTAGCTACATAGTTGTGAAAATTGCATGGTTATCCGTCCATCTGTTCGAGAGTTACAGTGCCTATCGCCAGAAACGGCATGACATATGTACGTACCATGTGTTAATTCCATAAGTGATCTGATTGCTTATCTTTGATCACATGTAACTCAGAGATCGTTGCATCAATTTAATTGAATTTGAATAGGCATGATCCACAGTACATTTGCAACATTTTGGTACAAGTCACATGTAAATCCGTCCACCCGTTCGAGAGTTATATTGCGTACAGACGGACGGACGGACGGACATCACCAACCTCCCTAAAAAGCGGCTTCGCCCCTTAATAAAACTATCCCAGAACCTGATTAAGAAACTATGATAGTGAAAACTATCCTGGAAACTAGAAACTATCCTAGAAACAATCCTAGAAACTATCCTAGAAACTATGACAGAAACTTGAGAAGTCGTAATCATCGTAAAAACTATCATAGAAACTGTCCTAGTAAATAGAAACTATCCCAGAAACTATGCTAGAAACTATCCAAGAAACTTGAGAAGTCGTAATGGTCGCAAGGGGTTGAAAAGTTGCAACAGTCAACTGGGGTCACAAGGGTCACTATGGGTCTCGAGGGATCGCAAGTTTCGCGCCAATGGTCTCGCAATGGTCGCGGAGGGTCACGAGATTTGAGGTGGTCGCAAATGTTCGCAAGGGTCAATAGGGTCAGAAGGGGTCGCAAAGGTACCGAGGGGTATGCTAAGGTATAGAGAGGCGGCGTCGTTTCGCAAGGGGTTGCTTTCGATAGCAAGGGCCTATAACGGTCGCAAGATGTCGTTAGAGTCGCAAGAGGTCGCAAGTGTCGCAGGAGGTTGCGAGTGTTGCATGTGGTCGCAAGAGGTCACATTAGGTCGGAAGGGTCGCAAGACGTCAGAGGTCGCAACGGTCGGTAGATGTCGCAACAGGTAGCCAGGGTCGTACGAGGTCCCAAGGACGCAACAGATCGCAAGGGTCGCCAGTGGTCGCAAGTGTCGCAATAGGTCGCAAAAGGTAATACGGGTCGTAAAAGGTCGGATGGGTCACAAAAGGTCACAAGGGTCGCCAAAGGTCGCAAGTGGTTCAAGAGGTCATAAGGGTCGCAAAGGGTCATCAGGGACGCAAAGGGTCATCAGGGTCGCAAAGTGTCATCAGGGGTCACAAGGGTCATAAGGGGTCACAAGGGTAACGAGGGGTCTAAAGGGGTCGCAAGGGGTGAAAAGGTCATGAGGGGTGAAAAGGGTCACGAGGGGTCACGAGGGGTCGCAAGGGGTTACAAGGGCCATAACGGGTCACAATGTTCATCAGGGGTCGCAAAGGGTCATCAGGGTGTCAAAGGATCATCAGGGGTCGCAAGGGTCATCAGGGGTCGAACAGGGTCATCAGGAGTCGCAAAGGGTCATCCGGGTCGCAAAGGGTCATCAAGGGTCGCAAAGGGTCACGAAGGGTCGCAAAGGGTCAAAAGGGTCAGCAGGGGTCACAAGAGGTAACAAGGGGTCACAAGGGTCAAGAGGGATCAGGTAAGGTTAGGTAGAAACTACAGTCGATTCTCGATATAAGAGATTCGTATAAATCCCAAAAAAAGTCTCCTATATAGAGAAATCTCTTAAATCGAGGTAGTGGAAAAAAATATAATAATTAAAACGTAAGATATTACAAGTTTAAGAAGACACATCAGAGGAGGGATTCAACCCTAAATAACCTCGAAAAGTCGTTAGCTTAGTGGAAGAAGAAATAGACTCCGAAGCAAACCGCTCTTACTTCTCAAGACTTGCTAACACAGATTAATCTTCTCTTAATTCCTTTGACAGAAACAAAAATTTCATTTTACCGAAAAATCAAAGTAAATATAAGGCTCGCATACTGCAGATACAACTAAAACCCTGAATGTGTATTCTGCTGACAAAGCAAATTTCAATCTTTACCCGCCTGCAAAATTGAAAATGGTTGGTGGAAAACGAGTCTCTTATAAACATAGCTCGTGCAATGTAAAAATATTGGATGCTGCGAACGAACGTGTCTCCTGTAACGGGAAGTCTCTTATAGGAAAATCTCATACATCGGGATAATTTAACATTGTGATCATAGGAATTTCGCACAGGCACTAAGTTGAGTCTCTTAAACAGAGGATTCTCTTATATCGGAGGCTCTTCTATCGAGAATCGACTGTATCCCAGAAACTAGAAACTATCCCAGAAACTATCCCAGAAACTATCCTAGAAACTATCATAGTCTCTGGTATCGTTAGTTTCTAGTTTCTGGACTAGTTTCCAGTTTTTTGGACTAGTTTCTAGTTTCTGGGATAGTTTCTAGTTTCTGGGATAGTTTCTAGTTTCTGGGATAGTTGCTAGTTTCTGGGATAGTTTCTAGTTTCTGGGATAATTTCTAGTTTCTGGTATAGTTTTTCGCATTGCGGAATTAACTGTTTACAAATACGGTTATGGCTTACTGGGCAAGGAATGGGTTTATAAGAGGTGGGTAAGGCTGAGTTGGGCTGGGTAAGGTGGAGTTGGGCTGGAAACAATCCTAGAAACTATCCCAGGAACTATACCAGAAACCATCCTAGAAACTAGAAACTATCCCAAAAACTAGAAACTGTCCCACAAACTATACTGGAAACTATAAACTATCCCACAAACTAGAAACTAGCCTAGAAACTAGAAACTATCCCACGAACTAGAAACATCCTAGAAACTAGAAACTATCCTAGAAACTAGAAACTATCCTAGAAACGAGAAACTATCCTAGAAACTAGAAACTGTCCCAGAAACTAGAAAGTGTCCCAGAAACTAGAAACTATCCCAGAAACCAGAAACTATCCTGGAAACTAGAAACCGTCCCAGAAACTATCCTGGAAACTAGAAACTAGCCTAGAAACTAGAAACTATCCCAGAAACTAGAAACATCCCAGAAACTAGAAACTATCCCAGAAACTAGAAACATCCCAGAAACTAGAAACTATCCCAGAAACAAGAAACTGGAAACTATCCCAGACACTAGGATCGTGATGTAGTTATGATTTGTAAAAACAACTAGTAAAATCCATGCGCAATTAAAATGTTCACGGTATTTTAAGCAAGAAAATAGGATTTAGCTTACCCCTTATGTGGTAGGTGACACCAGAAGTATGCTAGAACACGAGATAAGCGGTCTAGAGTACAGCACGTATCCGTTATGGTTGGTGGCAGTAGGTATGCGCTTACTGCAGACTGATACCACCTGAGTTAAAACGGCAACTGTACGTCTCCCGGGAACAGTATATAACTGCGTCCGAATCTCAGTCAATTATCAGTCTGCTGACAGGAGTCTTGGTGTAAAGTGGTTTAATTGAGTTGTGTGGATTTTTGAGATTTTTAAAAGTGTAATTCTGCGTCAGGATTTGTGTTGTGTTTTGCTTTATTTTCATTATGGAGGATCAGGTTGATGTTGTTGGTGATAACCCCGATGAAAACCAGGAAGTGCTTCTAAACGGCAGCAAACTGAATCTGACAATCCCATCAGATCCGGAAATTTTACGAACTGAGTATCTAATAGCAGGTTCAGAAATAGTGGGATTTTTTATAAAAACAGAAGCACCACCGTTGAGCCACAGTTGGTGGCTCACACAGTTTAAGACGGTGTTGGAGAAATCGTCGTATAACTATATTCCGCGTATGTGCCATGTGCCTGTATTATATGTGTGATTTTTATGTGAGCTCTTTTAAGGTTGTCGTATGATTTACGGAAATTTTCTTTTGTTGCAGCCGTTTTCTTGATGAAATGTGCGGTTGAAACTTGCAAGGGAAGTCTGACGAAAGTTGACAAGTTGTTTGTGTACGAAAAAGAAGTGCACAAGAGCGTATTAGCTGGTATCGAAGACGAGATCAAGAAGCAACTTTATGCGGTAAAACAAAGTTTAAATTTTGACAATTGGATTAAGGGCCACAGTACTCAGTTCGCGAAAGCCCTGACCGCTTTCGGCTCCACTAGCGACTCGAAGGGAGCAAGCAAGGAATATAACATGAGAGTAAGAGCACTAGTGTTGATGTATATCTACACTTTGGGAGGTAATTTTATCACGGCAAACCGAACTAAGCATAATATTATATCTGGTATGTTATTAAATGTGTTGGAACTTAACTTCCAGTGTCCAAAGTTGAGCACATGCGTCAAGCAGCCACAAACTTGATTGCCCCAATCGGAGCGACTTTAGTAAATAAAATGGAATTGTTAGGAAAGAACCCAACGTTCAAAGAAGCTCACAAGTATATGTCAGGAATTTTTCCAAATGAAATGTATTTGACATTTGTGGTAGCAAGTCAAGTACCTGATATTGACGCGAAATCGTATCTACGTTGCGGGTTGTTGCTCCCCCCCGGGTCCTATAACATGGCTGCCAGTGGATAACAATCGCACAAATCAAATATTCAATGGTGATAAAGAATGACTTGGCAAAACTTTAAAGTACACGGAATGCAACTTGTTTATTATATAAATATTATTTTGCAGAATCTTCCATGAACAATATGACAAATGTTTCAAAGGCCGTAAATGAGGATGTGGCCGATACTTATAGTGTGTTGCCCCACGTGAGTCTTCAAGGTTCCGGTCAAGTGTTATTGGAGGAAGCGACGAAGCAGCGATGCAAAGCACAGGAAATGTTGGAAGAAACTAAGCGAATTGAGCTCGAATGTGCCGTTCGGAACATGAATGCAGAAAAATTAGCAAAAGTGAAGCAGATAAATGCTGATATCGGGTGTATGGTATTCGACGCTTTTTGCATGGACATGCAGAATGACCACATAGGTATTGATTGTGAAGAACAGAGGCTACAAAGCTATGTGAGCTCTCGGCTCAACGTCCATGTAAGTTATAAATAGTAATTATTGGGTTAGCAAAAAATAAAAGTTGGATGTATTCGATGATTGACATATAAATTTTGTTTTTATAGATACGCAACAAGGTCGAAACTGTTCAAGTTGATTATTTTCGTCCGGGTTGTAGGGTGGAATATAGAGATTTATACGACACCGAATATCGTATAACAATACCTAAATTAGTGGTAACTGAATTGTTAGGCCCTATTCCCAGGAACAGTACCTCAAAATCCTTGCATCGTCGGAAGATTTAACGGCACTTAGAAGCAGCAACTTGGAGCGTCGGAACAGTTCTGCGGTAGGAAAAGATGAGCACTCTGTCGTGACTCAAACTGTGAGGGTTGTATCCGCGGCGCTAGGAAGGCCTCCAGATGAGACAACAACAGTGGTTAATCCAGCGATAAGGGATAATCCACCACAGTCACAGGAGTTGAATACGGTAGGACTAGAAACAGTAGCCTCAACTGAGGCAAGGAGCATAAATGTGGTGCCTGGAGACAATACGCCGGGGAATGCAGATGTTGGAACATCAAAGAAGCTGGTCACGAAATTGAAACGTATAAGCGGAAAGACCTGGATAGCAGAAATTCCGAAAATAACTGGACGAACTACTGCCACTAAGAGGAAAGCGGAAGACAACGGCCAAAAAGAAAGTTTGAAGGCAACCAACGAAAGGAGGCGGAAGATTCAGCAAGTAGATCCTACTGTTGTGTCGGCACTTGCATCCAAATCAGTTTCCACGTCCGTAATACAGAGATCGGCAATTCCAGAAAATGCTACAGTGCCTAGTGTATATGAACCGATCAGCGTACCAACAGTACCGGACGTTATATCTACGGAAGCGTGTTTCACCATGGAAGTAGCTGCGAATGAAACTGTCGGGGAGGAGTTATTTGAAACCAGTCAAGTTCAAATAGGAGCAAATGCAGGGGAAGATAATACAGACACAGTGATTGACACTAATCTTAACCCCCCTAACGAAAAAGAAAAAAACCCCGCGTTAAGTGAATGTGAAGATGATTCCGACTAGTGTCGTTTTAAAGGTATTCTTTTTACGCGGCAATACCTTTTTGTGAGGTGATTGTTTTAGAGTAGTTTTCTCGATATGGTATTCTTAGTGTAGTTTGACAAGTAGTATAGATACTTTAACAACACATGCACTTTACAGTTTTACTTTACTACAATATATAGTCTCAAGTAAGCGCACACCTGCTGTCACCAACCATTAGGGATATGTGCTGTACTCTAGACCGCTGCTCTTGTGTTCTAGCATACTTATGGTGTCACCTACCACATTCACCCGCGTTCCTGCTCATGTGGTGACAGCTCTTGTACGCTACGGCCAACCGTCGTGTGGCATTTTTGCCACAGCTGCTGTTTCTTTTACACAGCTAGAGTATTCTACGACCGGACTGATATAAGTTACTGCCCTTTTTAAATTTTGGTTTATATGAATTTCGAATGACTTTTTATAACTTTTTGTTTTTTTTGAACTTTTAATAATTTCGTTTTATTATTACATATACACTTGCAATAAGGTTTTATTATTTAACTACGGTTAAGACATTTCTTGGTTTTTTTAAATTTTGTTTATTACGAGTTACATATTGATGACATTTGCACTTACAATTATGTAACATTATGGAATAACGCGTTATCAATTTTCGGTTCGTATGCATTCTTGCAAAATAAAAACAAAAGAAATGCTAAAATTTTACTCTCGTTATTTGATGATCATGAAAACTAGCCTTTATAAGCTAGCATTGTTAATAACCCAAGTACTTTAGGCCCGTGATTGAGATACGCCGAAATATTAAAAATAATTTTTAAATGTCATACTCGAAACGCGGAACAGGTTAGGGATGTATGGTGTTCTCTGTGCAGCTCATTTGTTTAAGAATACTTATTCCTCTCCAAAATAGCGAATCTAAACCATCCCAGAAACTGTCCCAGAAACTATCCCAGAAACTAGAAACTATCCCAGAAACTAGAAACTATCTCAGAAACTAGAAACTACCCCAGAAACTAGAAACTATCCCAGAAACAAGAAACTATCCCAGAAATTTGAAACTATCCCAGAAACTAGAAACTATCCCAGAAACTAGAAACTATTCCAGAAACTAGAAACTATCCCAGAAACTAGAAACTATCCTAGAAACTATACATCATTGTTTCTGGGATAGTTCCTGAGTTAGTTCCTGGGATAGTTTCTAGGATAGTTTCTGGTTTCTGGGATAGTTTCTAGGATAGTTTCTGGTTTCTGGGATAGTTACTAGTTTCCTGTCCCAGAAACCATCCCCAAAACTAGAAACTATACCATAAACTAGAAACTATACCAGAAACCAGAAACTATTCCGGAAACTAGAAACTATCCCAGTTACCAGAAACTATCCCAGAAACTAGAAACTATCCCAGAAACTAGAAACTATCCCAGAAACTAGAAACTATCCCAACAACTAGAAACTATCCCAGAAACTATCCCAGAAACTAGAAACTATCACAGAAACTAGAAACTATCCCAGAAACTAGAAACTATCCCAGAAACGGGACACTATCCCAGAAACTAGACTCTATCCCAGAAACTAGAAACGATCCCAGAAACTAACCCAGAAGCAATGATGTATAGTTTCTAGTTTCTGCTATAGTTCCTGGGATACTTTCCAGGATAGTTTCTGGTTTCTGGGATAGTTACTAGTTTCCTGTCCCAGAAACTGCACCAGAAACAAGAAACTATCCCAGAAACTATCCCAGAAACTAGAAACTGGAAAATATCCCAGAAACCAGAAACTATCCCAGAAACTAGAAACTATCCCAGAAACAAGACACTACCCCAGAAACTAGAAGCTATCCCGGAAACTATCCCAGAAACTACCACCCAAACTCCGTTGACCCCAAGAGGGGACAGAAACGCTCCACTCAGTCTTCTCATGAACGAAATTGGGATGGCATTACCGGATCCAAGCTACAATATTGACATCACGCCCATTGGAGGCCCATTACGAATAAGTAATCAAAGATCTAATTCAAGCAAGTTTTCAATGACAATGAGTAAGAAGCCAGTCGCTAAGAAAAGCTGAGAATTTGCCAAGCGATTCATTTCACTCGATTCTTATTGAAGCGGCAACTTGGGCAACATTGCATAAACCTAGCATCAGCATCACACCGGTAACTATCAACTCTTCCATGGGACACACTGCAATCAACTCACCTCTGGCTGCGATTCGCCCGGGCATTGAAATAAAACCTCTTCGTAACCCAGTCACTAGTACATTAATTGTGATGCCAATACAACCAAAACAATTCATGGTTGATGGTTCGAAAAAAAAGAACTACATCCATGACAGGGAATGGCAAGACAAAAGGAGACGAGATCACAGTCAGCACTATCGATGGCAACGGAACAACAATTACCAAGAAGCTCAGTTCGTCTTTACTAACCGGGTCGGAGACACGTCTTCCAAAAAAGAGCGAAAGCGTAAAGCTTCCAGCGTAGTTCCAGTTCTTCTGGATGAGGATGGAATAATTGTAAAAGCCTACAATTCGATCTAGCAGCCGAAACTCTCGGAAACATGGAATAGTTCTAACATATCGGCCTGTAACGCATTCTAAGCCTTACAGTCAGGATTTTTTGCTTTGAGTGCTGTACGTAGACCAGAATTTTAAGAGGATTCCAGTAGCGATATTGGTCTTTGGCACTGACTTTTTTTTTCACAGAGTTTCACACCATAACCCCGCTCAGGAGCGTCAGCGACAAAAACGGTATGCATTTTCGGAATTCTCGTAAAAGTCTGATCTAAGAATCAGCGGCACAATCTCAATGTAACAGCAACCTTGAATTTGTATGGTGGTAAATGGGAGAATCAACTTTATATACGAGTTAAATCACTCTCTACTGCAGGAGGGGACGGGTGGCCTAGTGGTATAGGGCGTGGGCTGTTGAAGCGAAGGTTCCGGGTTCGAATCCTGGGTAAACGGTGCAGAGTTGCATGGGATATGAGGGAGGGAGGAGGCCGAGGGGGGGAGAGTTAAGGATGGGGGGGGAAACGGGTTAGGTCAGAGGTTAGAGGTTAGGTTAGAGGTTAGGTTAGAGGTTAGGTTAGAGGTTAGAGGTTAGAGGTTAGAGGTTAGAGGTTAGGTTAGAGGTTAGAGTATAGAGGTTAGGTTAGAGGTTAGAGTATAGAGGTTAGAGGTTAGAGGTTAGGTTAGAGGTTAGGTTAGGTTAGGTTAGGTTAGGTTAGGTTAGGTTAGGTTAGGTTAGGTTAGGTTAGGTTAGGTTAGGTTAGGTTAGGTTAGGTTAGGTTAGGTTAGGTTAGGTTAGGTTAGGTTAGGTTAGGTTAGGTTAGGTTAGGTTAGGTTAGGTTAGGTTAGGTTAGGTTAGGTTAGGTTAGGTTAGGTTAGGTTAGGTTAGGTTAGGTTAGGTTAGGTTAGGTTAGGTTAGGTTAGGTTAGGTTAGGTTAGGTTAGGTTAGGTTAGGTTAGGTTAGGTTAGGTTAGGTTAGGTTAGGTTAGGTTAGGTTAGGTTAGGTTAGGTTAGGTTAGGTTAGGTTAGGTTAGGTTAGGTTAGGTTAGGTTAGGTTAGGTTAGGTTAGGTTAGGTTAGGTTAGGTTAGGTTAGGTTAGGTTAGGTTAGGTTAGGTTAGGTTAGGTTAGGTTAGGTTAGGTTAGGTTAGGTTAGGTTAGGTTAGGTTAGGTTAGGTTAGGTTAGGTTAGGTTAGGTTAGGTTAGGTTAGGTTAGGTTAGGTTAGGTTAGGTTAGGTTAGGTTAGGTTAGGTTAGGTTAGGTTAGGTTAGGTTAGGTTAGGTTAGGTTAGGTTAGGTTAGGTTAGGTTAGGTTAGGTTAGGTTAGGTTAGGTTAGGTTAGGTTAGGTTAGGTTAGGTTAGGTTAGGTTAGGTTAGGTTAGGTTAGGTTAGGTTAGGTTAGGTTAGGTTAGGTTAGGTTAGGTTAGGTTAGGTTAGGTTAGGTTAGGTTAGGTTAGGTTAGGTTAGGTTAGGTTAGGTTAGGTTAGGTTAGGTTAGGTTAGGTTAGGTTAGGTTAGGTTAGGTTAGGTTAGGTTAGGTTAGGTTAGGTTAGGTTAGGTTAGGTTAGGTTAGGTTAGGTTAGGTTAGGTTAGGTTAGGTTAGGTTAGGTTAGGTTAGGTTAGGTTAGGTTAGGTTAGGTTAGGTTAGGTTAGGTTAGGTTAGGTTAGGTTAGGTTAGGTTAGGTTAGGTTAGGTTAGGTTAGGTTAGGTTAGGTTAGGTTAGGTTAGGTTAGGTTAGGTTAGGTTAGGTTAGGTTAGGTTAGGTTAGGTTAGGTTAGGTTAGGTTAGGTTAGGTTAGGTTAGGTTAGGTTAGGTTAGGTTAGGT